>CP137677.1:20103804-20767922 GCA_037976565.1 Mesocentrotus franciscanus
CATAGTACCTTTAAATGTGTGTCAAATGCTATAAAATATCACCCTTTCTGGGTTTCAGCAAATAATCATTCTATTCACAATGATGCAAAAGCATGTTCTCTCAACTTTTGTATCAAACACATTAGCTCTGCAAGCATTTGGTTTATCTTGGGTCATTTGAATGTCAGGTGTCTGAGTGACCTACTTCTTTCTTGAAGGAAAATGATACAAGTCAAATGTATGCATGTATGATGTACATGTATTTTTACTTGAAATTGTTATATGTGGGCTAACCCTCTAAACCAAAGTCCTTGTTACAATTGGGCCTCAGAATGAATATATATATATATATATATATATATATATTGTTTAAATACATATATATCTCTTTCCTACTTCTTTCTCTTTCTCCTTCTTTCTCTCTCTCTCTCTCTCCTTCCTCCTCTCTGTCTCCCTTTCACCCTCCTACCTTATAATTCATCACTATCTATGGTGTATTTCCTTTTCTTTCATTTCTCCAGCTCTCTCCTCTTTCCTCTCTATCCCTCTGTCATTACTTCCCCATTTTCCCACCTAAAGAAATTTGATTCTTGCTGTGTGAGTAAATCTGTCATTAAGCACTGTCCAGGGGAGGAGCTTCCATCAATCAAACATGGTATATCATCTGTTTAGAGCCAGAAGGATGTTACCTCTGTGTTAAAAGATATGAGTTAATAACCTTCTGGCTCTCTGGAGAAAATATCTTCAGTAAAAATCAGAATTTTGGTAATTGTCATACTTTAGTCCCTATATTTATTTCTTTGACCACTGCAAATAACTGAATATATAATAAATTTGGTATTTCAAATATACCCACTTTTTTTAAATATATTTTGTTAAGACTACTGGAGGTAGTATATCATCATTTCATATAATGCAACCAGCGTTCCCATTTTTATGTTATTGTCAAAGCATTGATATTTCAAAATATTGTTAAACTCTCTTTTATTTCTTGCAGACAATATTCCCCTCTCTCAGCTTTTTAGTTAGACCCCTCAGTTGTCAATAAGCTCCATGTTATGTACCACATCATTCTCTTTTGTTCAAAACAACACCTCTATCTCATTTATTGCCATATGATTGATATTTGTGAAATGTTAATTATTCAGGTATATTATCTTATTTGAACTGTGTATCATATTGAACTGTATGTTTTTTGTTTATCTGTTATGCCATGCTTTTGTAAATCCATTGTCTTGGACTACACTTGCTATTTTGTGATATATATTTCTATATGATCTATTTGTATCATGGTCTTTGTTTTATTATGAAATGAATACTGTTACTATACCAACAGAAAAAAATATGTGTGTTAACTTCATCTAGTAATTAAATTATTATCATTTTCCCTCTAGCTCTTGGCTATTGGTGGGACTACACGCGCCGCAATGCAGGAGCATGGGTATTTGGTAGCCGGTGTAGCAGAGAAGCCCAACCCAACAGCACTGCTTCAAGCAATACAACAATGTCAGGATGGAACAGATGGATGAAGAATAGAAGGAAATGTGGCACATCTGATGTTACTTGGGCTCTAATAATGTTCACCTAAATATTGAAATGTAATCTTTCAACAATAACAACGAAATTATAAAATTCTTTTTTATTACCTTCTTTTCTCCATTTCATCATAAACTTTATATATATTATATATTATTTTTATTTATTATATTATATATATATACACACACATATGTATAAATATATATATACATATTTGTGCTTCCACTCAGTCTAAGTGTGTATACTATCAAGGTTGAATCCTACTATATGATTTATATGTCTGTTTTTTATACAGGAAAACAGAAAATAATAATTTTGTCTATATTGTCAATAAATGTTTTCATTATACATCCTAGCTTTGTGATTAGACTAATGAGGATACAGTCTAGCTTCAGCTTTTTGATGTAAGATTCTTGCAATACATGTATTTAATCAAATGTATTTGTTAAACAGCTCATATATTTGCCCATGTAGTATGCTCTGTATATACTTATAATAACTATTATTGTAATAAAAATTGTTGTTATTTATCCAGGGTATCCAGATCAGTATTTATACTGCTTTTTGCAGCCTCTGCAATTCTCATAACCTCAGATAAAATAGCTGCCAACTATTCCTATTTTGGAGGAATTTTTCCTACTTTTGGCCATCAAACTAATGTTATGGATCCTAGATTCTTCACTTTTGTCTATACTTCTGTGTAAAATGTATAAAAAATGACAGTAATTCCTTATTTTGCCTTGAGGGATCCTAATTTTTGCTTTGAAAGGCTGGTAGATATGATTAAAAGGACCCGGTATTAATTGTACCTCCTTCAATCAATCATAACTTTGATTGCAGCAAGATGGGAGATACAAATAGATTTGTTACAATTGGTAGTCAGTCAAGTTTTATGTTACAGGGCCCTGGTTCAAGAGAGAGGGTCAAATGTGGGCACAGTACTTTGTCCAATACGTAGCACCGAGCAAGTATCGAACCCTGGAACTTTTGTATGAGAACGAAGAGCCTTTACCAATGTACCATGGTTCCCTACTGTGGTACATTAATAATAATATGTTTATTTATAATGCGCTCACACAATTGGTTTCACAGCACTTTACATGGTATGAAGGTGGAAAAATCAGTAAAATAAATAGGTCTACAAGTGCTTCTTAAAGGTGTCTAGTGTCGGTGCTGTACGGATGTTCTGGGGCAGTTGATTCCAGAGGCGGGGTTGTACATTTGGACTACTAATTGCTAGTTCTGTCTTCTTGAAATATAACAGTTTGTGCATTGTGGAGTTGATTTGTTTCCAGGAAACATATTTTCTACCAATTATTAGTAATAAAAAACAGGATGAAAACAGAAAAAATGTACTTTAAAAAAAAAAAAATTAATACGGTGTCACGATAGGTTGTGTGTGCCACAAATCTTTGGAATGATAAGATAAACAGATCCCTCAGAATAGTAAATCTGCAAAATAACAACACTTTGGAGTAATAAACTGTAACTATTTGTAAATCTGAAAACTTTTGACTGAGCATCATGAATAATGTTACTAACAAATTTGAATGAAGTGGTATATACTGTATATAGATATATGTATATGTATATTTAATTAAATAATATTCTCTTACATAGTCAACTTGCCCTTTCACCAATTTATAGTCTGTTTAGTGGAAAACCATGAGTACCATTTCTTTTAATTTTGGGGGAGAAGATATGTTGAAGACTTCTTCCTTGATTTACATCAATTTGATGAGGTACTTGCCTATTACATTTAAGTCTTACAAAATAATTTTCATATATTTTTTATGCAATGACAGGAATCAAAAGTAAAACTTTATTGGCAGATAATGTACTTCTGATAGTGAAGCATAAACAGCTGAAGTAAAAGCGTTTGATAGATTGTGAGTAGTGCCACGGGCTAGAGAAAAGGGGGCGGGAGGGAGATTGATGGACAGAAATAGGGGGTGGGAGTCATGAGAAAATTATGTGAATGGGAGGGACAGAGTGAGAGAGAGGGAGAGGGGGAATGAGAGAGACACAGAGAGAGAAAGACAGAGAGAGAGAAGGGGGTGAGAGAAAGGCAGAGAGGGGTTGGGAATGAGAGAGAGAGAGAGAGAGTAAGAGAAAGTCATAGACGGAGAGAGAGACGGATGATAAAGGGGGAGAGAGAGGAGAACGGGTAGGAGGTGTAGCGAGGGAGAGGTTGAGAAAAAGGGATAAATAAAGAGAGGGGAGTGTATATCGCGAGGATAAATAGGCTTAGAAGAGAAGAGAGGGAGGAGATTGATGGACAGAAATAGGGGGTGGGAGTCATGAGAAATTATGTGAATGGGAGGGACAGAGTGTGAGAGAGAGAGAGAGATGAAGAGGGGGAATGAGAGAGACAGAGAGAGAGAGAAGGGGGTGAGAGAGAGAGGGGTTGGGAATGAGAGAGAGAGAGAAAGTCAGAGACAGAGACAGAGAGAAGGGGTGAGAGAAAGAGAGAGAGAGAGAGAGAGAGAGGGGTTGGGAATGAGAGAGAGAGAGGGAGAGAAAGTCAGAGACAGAGAGAGAGAGAGATGGATGATAAAGGGGGAGAGAGAGGAGAACAGGTAGGAGGGTGTAGCGAGGGAGAGGTTGAGAAAAAGGGATAAATAAAGAGAGGGGAGTGTATATCGCGAGGATAAATAGGCTTAGAAAGAGAAAGAGAGAGGGAAACGATAAAGAGGAGGGTATATCAAGAAAGAGAGGGAGAGGGGGGCGGTGGGGAATTGGCAGTGAAAACTGGACTGGGAAATAAAGAGATGCAGATATAAAATGCTTGAATCCTGTTCATTGCAGCTCAAAGTCGACAGTTAAAAAAAACGGAGACGATCCTATCATAATGTTGTCAAGCCGGAAGGACTTATCCACTCTAAAGACTCATTTTGTATGACTAAAGACATGGAAACCTTTTGAAGTCGCCGCGTACCGTCAAGATGACATCAAACTACACCCTGCAGGAACACGTGATGCTTCAAAATGTCTTAAAAATAGCATGAAATCGACCCGGTGTGTGTGTATGTAGAGATGACAGTCATGTGCTATGTTTACAGAAGAAGTATAATCGCACACTCACACAATTCGAGTGCCCAAAATAGATGTTGGACAACTATATTTTGAAATAATCAAGAGGACTTTAGTTGAACACCTTTAGTTCATAATCCGGCTCAATTCTGTCATTGACACCTGCGAAATCTAACGATACTTCGATATAATCATGTTCGGCTTCCTTTTATCACTAAAAATAGCAGAGGCGTAGCTCTTTGGAGCATTCCGCCCCTTTTATTTTAAATATAGCGCTAGCATTGTGTTCTAGCTATATGTCTACATGGTTATGAATATGAGTATTAATGGTGTTAGATAACCATAAAAATAAAGAAAACGGCACAATGATTAGTTTTTTTAAACATAATTCCATTCCAGTTTTTCGTGCCAGTCATTATGAAAGAAATTGCGTCGAATCTTAATCGCTTTTGGTTGCAACAATTACAAAACTAACCAGGGAGTATACCCTCCTCCAGCATTTTCGACCTGTCTATATATATACGCCCCTACAAACTGCCTCTATATACCTAATTTTATTCCTGTTATTAATCCCTCTAATTATTCTCTTATCGTATTCCATTCATTTATTTGTTTATTTAAAAAATTAAAAAATAAATTGAACAAATGGGGGGGGGGGTGATAATATTTTCCAATACTCACTTTTTTCTCTTTTGTTGTTGTTGGTTGTTTTGTATTATCAATACTCACTTTCTATCTGTCTCTTTTTCATCACTCCATGAATGTTCATGTTGGCGAAATAGAGTTAATTTGTCTGATGTAAATTATTGGGGTTATCTTTAGTAGATCGACAGCCCCTAGAGGCCGACGACTGTTGGTCTAGGGAATCCTTTGAAAAGTGGTTAGCAGGCCTAAGAGACCGACATTGCCTGTCTAGAAGGATATAAGTCTAGTGAATTTTTTCAAAAGTCGGGTCTTAAAGAGATGCAAAAGATGGTCTTGTAAGCCGCGGAGCCAACTTATTTTTAGAGATGTTTTAAAACTCTTTTGATCCCTTTTCATTTATGTACTACGCGGGGGTAAGGTACCAGACAATACTATTATTGGACGTCCATCCATGTCAATAATTTATCATGTGACTCCATGTTGACAGGTGGACAATAATTGTAAAAAGCGACCTTATTCTCTCTATTTCCAATTTTCACAATGATTAGTCAAATCTATTTATGTGGATAAATCTTTTGCATCAACATGATGGGGGTGAAAATCTATAAAGGAACAATGTTCTATGGTTCTGTTTGATTGATTCCTGCATGTAAAGATAAAACAGAGAAGTGACATCGAGCAATAATTGATCCGTAGGCTCAACAATTCACGGGCGTGTTTCTTCCAGCGGATGGAGGATTATGTGACACATAGAGGGATTCTCGAGAAATCGATTATACTGATGAGTTAATATTCACTGGCGTATCCAACATGGGGTCAATCCGGTATACGGCCCTCCCGCGTTCGATAGCCTAGAGAAGAAAAAGACCGAGGGAGAGAAAAAAAAATCATTCAAACTTGCAGTTGGTAGAGCTAGGGCTACGGCACGCGGGGCTGACGAAGTATATTTTAGCCTCCCAATCACGCCCGGAAAGGATTCCACCCCCCATATTCATATTTTTTGTGGATACGCCCTGCTATTCATGGAGAGTATTAAGCATTAGAATAGTTGAACACATTTGGGACCTTAGGTGAAACAAAAATAGACGAGGCTGAACTCTGAAGTGTCGTGAAGTCAGTAAACTCCACTGAAATAAAGGAGAAGGAGCTATGGACCACCAATGAATGAGAACCAGTGATTCTAACTCGAGTACTAGATTACCACCCCCCTTCAACAAATTCTGTTAGAGAAAAAAACAGGAGGGTCAACGATCCGTGTTTTAATCATGTGCCGTCCTTAATCTCAGGGAAGACTACCTCCTGGAAAGTTTTGATGAAAAGGTGTAAAGATATTCATTCATGGGATTATGCCGAGCATTTTAAGCCCCAAATCTCTCGCCTTCGTTTCCGACATGATTACCAATTAGTGTATAGATCCAGAGGAGAGGGTTACTTGAGGGACAAGACAGTGCCCTCATCCAAAATGGTAAAAATGGTTTTAAAAAGTGAAGAGTAATGGAAACAGAAACAGGTTTGATTATGACGAGGAGAAGAAAGGGAAGAGGATGGGAGAGCAAAATTAATGGGAAAAGAAAAAAATCAACATAATTCAAAATTAAATCAAAATCAAATCATATAAGAGGGACACATAAGAAAGGCCTCCATCCCCACCCTCTCCCCTCCTTCTCTCTCTCTCTCTCTCTCTCTCTCTCTCTCTCTCTCTCCCTCTCCCTCTCCCTCTCCCTCCCCTCCCTCCCTCCTCCCTCCTCCCTCCCTCCCTCCCTCCCTCCCTCCCTCCCCTCTCTCTCTCTCTTACTATCACGTTGCCTTAACCGTTTCGGTTGGCCTTTTTTTCTTTCTGACGTGCACCTTTTCAAGGAGTCAATTATTTGTTTCCACTTTGGGACTCAGGAGCCCTCGACTCTATCCTCCAGGGAGCTGATGTTTTACTTTCCATTCAGTACAAGTGTTGCATCCTTGTCAGACGATCACAAAGCGAGTGGTAGGGATAATCCGCGGGAACTGATACAAACAGAAACCATCTATTGTGTCTCTATTATGCTCTGTTCCACCAGTTACGCACATGAGGTGCATCCGTTTACGCGTATAGTTTTACATGCGTTATGTGGCCGACAGCCGGCCCCTGCCCCCTTTCAAATCCAACATCACACTCCTTGAGTACACAAAAAATGCAGTTTTTTTTGGTTTTGTTTTGTATATCAGGAATTTTGCGGAATATGCCTACCCCCTTCTTTTTCAGAATCATGGATCCGCACCTGTAACACATAGCAAGACACATACAATACTTTCACACTTCTGGAAAATATTGTTTTTAATCTCTTTGCTACTTTTCTGAAATCCTTTTATTTCTTGTCTGAAAACCGGGTTTGTTTCCACAATAATTGAGTTAAGGCTGGGTCAAGAAAACAAGGCTGGACAAGGCTTTTATGGGCACGTACCCTCGTTATCCCGTAGGTACGCCACTGACTCCTTCAAGGTCAAACCCGCAGCCTTGCGAAACTCCCCTTTCCCCCAATCAGAATTCAAGTTATATTGAGCTCGATTCTAATTGGTTAACAGTCAAGTTGCGTTTGGTTATGGAATGCATTTAATTAACAACTAATTAAGGCAATTAAGATACTTTTGAAACTACCAAACTACCCCCCGAGTTGATATTTTTGAACAGAATAAAAAGCAAACAATTTTACGATCTGTTGGTTGCAGAGAAATATGAATGCCCAGTCAGTACGTTTAGACTAAAGAATAGATATGATGTTTCAGATAAGGAATTGTTATTGGCTCGTTCAGGTATCATTTCAACTACAATTGATGTAACTTACAGAGAATTTCAGTTCAAGGTATTAAATAACATTCTGAATTTGAATTATAAATTGTATAAAATGAAAGTCATTAGTTCCCCATTATGTTCTTTTTGTGACCTAGAAAATGAAACGACTGAACATTTGTTTTGGAAATGTACAATAGTACAAGACTTTTGGAATCAGCTCGGAAAAGAGCTGACTATGTTTGATTTATCGATGTTAACCGAAAAACGGTAATTCTTGGTATATTGTCGAAGAATTATATTCTTTTTAATCATATATTAATAATTGCAAAGAAAACAATTTACCTAAGTAGATGCAAATTAGCTAAACCAAATATTTCTAACTTCATTTCCTTATTAATCAAATCGTACAAAATGGAGAGATACATTGCTATACGTAATGAGAAAAAACTGCCCATGACAGCAGGTGGCAGGGCATGGCCCAATGGATATCCATTGTCAGATAAGAAAAGAAAGAATTTTGATATGTTAATAAGCTGTATAATGTTCAATGCATTTATGTATTATGTATTATGTAATCAAACGTTCATTTTCACTGGTGTGTGAATCATTTGTCAAATATATCAATGTACCTTGAAGTGACCAAAAATAAAAAGACGATTTCAATACAAAAAAAAAAAAACTACCAAACTACGAAAACGAGACACCCGATCGATATCCAAGCTACTTATAAACATATAATTCACATTCGACATTCAGTCCCCCTACCCACCCCTTTCTCTCTCTCTTTCTCTCTCTCTCTCTCTCCCTCTCTCTCTCTCATCCTTTACAGTAGGTCCCCCGGAAAGATTGTGCATACAAGACATGTATTATATTATAATGGGAAGGAAAGAAAAAGAGGAATAAAGGCGTTTCTTTTCAAAACTGTTTGCAATGTTAAAGTTACTTCTTTAACAAGTCATGTAATCAGTATCTATTTTCACCGACAGGAAATTAAAGCCTGATATAAGCAAGAGCCTCACTATTCACGTCACAATGTTAAGGCAATGTTGCTGTTTTAGGAATAATCTCAGTAGGGGATGTTTTAACAGACGGGAAATTTCAGGAGGACATTATTAACAATATCCTTGTAAGTATAGTCGTTTAAAATTCTATCCTTGGTGCTTCCGTTTCTATTTAAAAGACGTACTGAAACATCTGAACAGTTCTGAAAGACTTTTCAGAGGTGTAGCGTGAGGAGGATAAGTCACTGGTGGGGCGACCATTTCTTGTCACTGGGACCGGGGGCACATCCGACGAAATATAGACAGCAAAATATACAGTGAGAATGACTTATTCAACTGAGTATAAATGAATTATCTGAACTGTGAAGGAATTCTGTTTGATCTGAATTCCTTTACCTTTGTATGCTATTTTCGTCGCACTGCCCTTATTTTTAGATCAAGTAAGTTCATTTCTTGGTAATGCATGGTCCTTGTTAATATTAAAATAACACACCGCTGATCCAAAAGTCTCATCGCCAACACCTTCTGTCTCGCCGATCCTGGGGAACTGCTGGACAGAAATGCTTCGTTTGCCAGATTAAAACGAAATACACTTATGATGACAATGTTTATAAAGATTAATATATATATAATGGTACAAGAGAAAGATATATATAATTATAAAGAGAGAGAGAGAGAGAGAAAGAAAGAGGAGATAGGTAGATAGATGGATAGATATAGAGCGAGAGAGAGAGAGAGAGATAGAGAGAGGGAGAGAGAGAGAGAGAGAGAGAGAGAGATCGAAGATCAGTGAAAATTAAGTTGTTGTCGTTTTTGTTATATGACTTTAATCTATTGCCCCCCTCCCAGGTTATTCTCCAATATTTGACATAGGTGCCCCTTATGTGATGAACTTGCCTAAGACTTGAAATGTAGAGGTGCTGTGAGTAGAAATCATTCTAGAAGGGACCAATATTAATTATAAGATACAAAGGTAATTACATTCGAGCGAGGGCGAAGCTTTTCAATATGGAGGAGCATGCACAATTACTTTGTATAGTAATTTATCAAGTTTTGTAGCACTTTCGAAAAGTATTCTTGATGATGTCAATACCGCTAAATTGAAAAAAATGGAAACTTTTTTCATCTCTTTTCCGCTAACATAATTATATACAAATGAAAATCACACTCTTCCAAATTGATGTAAACTTGTGCAGAGTCAAATGAAAATACTCTAGTTTCACGAATATCACTTTCAAGGGGCGTCGCTAGATCATTTTCTTTATAGAGAGGGTTCATACAACGATTTTAAGGACAATTTTCTACCCCCTCGCAATAGGGACAAAGACTTTTTTTTTTGGCTTTTCGGTATATCTTTTTTATTTTTTATTTTTTATTTTTATTTTTATTTTTATTTAAAAAAACTTGTGGGCAGCTATGTCGGATTTGTCGACAGTGTTTCTACTTTAGGCAGTTTTGCACCCCAGAAAACCCCTCCACCCCACCTCCAAGAGAGGCCATAGCCCTGGTCGTACCACTTCCATCAGTTCACAAAATCTTGCTTTTTGCATGAATAAAGACTCTAAGACCAAACCACACATTTAAATAAGTATACCGAAATCCGAATTTAATCGCATCGAGTGTTTGTTCCCACTGTTTATTTTGTGGGATTTTCGCACCACGACAAGTTTTTATGATCGAAATAAGTAAAAGGAGCGTAACATCACCTGACTTTTCGAGATTCAGAAGGGGGTAGCTAAAAGCAGAGAGGTTGCAAGTTGATAAGGGGTTCTGGAGAGAGTGGAAGACATTTCTAGGGGATCTATCTACTGAAGCAAAACGGTGGAGGGTGAAAAAGGTGCTATTATCACAATGAATCGGTGCTCAAAAGACGGCTTGATGAAGTGGGATCGTGGTAGACGAAAGTGTGACGAAATTGGAGTGAAAAAAAGAACGATATCCAAAGAATGATAGATGTCTTTGCGAGGCCTTGGAAGACTAATTCAGTGCTATGACTGTATTGTCCCCTTCCCCTTCTAGTCTACTATTATTTTGGGTGGCTAAGATGTATTGTATCTTGCACGAGGAAGCATTCATCGGGGCCCCTGCATCAATAATACCAGAAGATCTGGATATTCAGTTGGACTTCTGCGATCGTGCTCTGAATAATATTGGACTTCTTTCTTTATAAGAAGATGTTCAGCTCCTAATAATCACCTCATTTATTGCCTGGGAGAGCGAGGAATAGAACAAGTTGATCTGGATAAATTGTTCTAACTGTCATGACAGATCTCAGATGAAATATACTGTAGTCGACGTCAGTTTGTGAGCTATTTCATTTTTGTTTCATTTGAGGACAAATTGAAAACAATTTCTTGGACGAGTTTGTGATTGGTCAGCTGAAAAGTTGGGTAAGTCCGTTCATCAAAGTTTGTTTATTTATTATTGTTTTCATATCAGCGTTATGTAGTTCCTATAGACCAAGGTGTAGGGATTTCACATAATAATATGTGTACTAGTAACTGTTAACGATGGACAAAATAAATGTTCATGAAAATATTTTGATGAGAAGTGTCTCAGTTATGTATGGTTTATTTGCAGATGGAACCAAAACAATTTAGCCTCTTCCTCTACCAATCACATGTGACATCTTTGTGATTTTTACGTATGATTATAGTGCATTTGTTATATATTATTGTGGTTGTATTCACTTTTTTTGTTTTATAGTATTCTTTATTGTTTTCATTCAATACATATGTAAATCATACAAACTTCATTTTGAATTGGAATACATAACATAATAAAACAAAATACAAAAAACAAAGTACAATCAAATTAATTATATATTGAATGAATATTATCGTTTAACCTTCAACCTCACCACCCTCCCCTTCCACTCCCGCCCCAACCCGCCCCTCGTCAACGATCGCTTAACATTCCACACTCTCATTCACCTAACAACCACCCAACAAAAACAAAAAACAAAAAAAAAAAAACAACAAAAAAAAAAAACAAAAAAAAAAAAAAAAAAAAAAAAAAAAAACACTCACACACACACACACACACACACACACACACACACACACGCATGCACACACAGCCTCACATCCATTCACACAACCCTCCATGTGTACATCCTTTATCTCCGGCTCATAAAAAGAAGAAAACAAATTTTTTTTTTTAAATGTTTAAGTCATATAAACAACTACAAAACAAGAGGAAAGGAGAGAGAGAGAGAGAGAAAAGGGAAGAAAATAACAAGTGGGGAGAATTCCTTAAAGGATAACAGCTTGGCTAATAATGTTACTGACCTTACATGCTGACCTTATTTAAAACTATCCCATTTTCTAAAATGTAAACTTAAGGTTCCACGCTCCGACGCTATTTTCCTTTCTTCTTCCTTACTTTCTAACATTGTCTCTTTTATCTCTACTACCGAAGGTACCCTGTTCTTTTCCCTGGAATATTTGAATACCATATATTTTATCAACGAAATTAAATGATTTACTAATTGTTTTTCTCCAAAATTTGTTATTTCGATCCCAATATGAATGTCTTGCCAATCTAAATTGCACAGCAAAGGTAGATGAAACACATCGCCACAACTTTTCCAAAGTTGTTTAATCTGTATACAACTATAAAATAAATGCTCGTAAGATTCATCGTAATTATTACAAAGTAAACAAGATTTATCGTCTACGATTCCAAATTGGTATAAATGCTTCCTTGTGTAAATCAAATTATACAACATCTTATATTGGAATTCACGTAGTCTACTATCCAAAGTGGACTTCCTAGATCGGAGATATGTCAATGCAATTTCCTTTTCTGACAAGGTATAGGGTTGCAATGAATTGTTGTGATTTACTAATTTTTCATTTTTCTTCATCATCAATGCCGAATATATAGCTCTTGAAGATATATCATTTAATTTACACTCTCTGCAGTTTAAAACAAAATGTATTTCCAGTTTTGTATCTTCAACACCTTGATTTTTTCCTAGTAAATGTTTCCAAGCTATTGGCAATACATTAAAAATTTGATATATTCTATCTATTTCAAATTCACTTAAACCCATTTTATAAAAGGAACTCCTTGTTTTAAGCTGACCTTTTGTATCCACTATGTGGTGTAATCTATAAATGCCTTTAAGAAACAATTTTTCATCAAAGAATGTTCTCCCATTTATTCGTAAAAATTTGTTATTAAATAAAACTTCGTTCCTTTTGGAGTTCTCTGATTTGAGTAAACAATTTTTGCATCAATCCAAACTTGTAACATATTCATATAGAAATTTGGTAATTCTAAGTTTAATAAACCTAGTATTGTGTCACTGTAAAATATAAGTAATCCACCTGTTGATCTAGTTAGAAATTTGAAGTACTGTTTCCATTTCATACTTTGATAACCTAAAATAAGTCTTTTCATCCACATTAACCTTTGGGCATTAACGAATAACCTAAAGTCAGTGAGCTTAAGCCCCCCTTGTCCATAGTCTAAATACAATATATTCCTTCTTATTTTATCATTGCCTTTCCAAAGAAAGGGAAAGATTAAATCTTCTAGCTCTTTAAAAACCCATTCCGGAACTGACATCAGTGATGAAATATAAATCAACTTGGATAAAACAAACACCTTTATCAACTGGATTTTTCCCATAAGGGTTAAATCACGTTGCTTCCACCATATTAGTAGTTTCTTTATTTTACTAAGGATTTCTTTGTAATTCATTACTTCTTTAACATCGGGATCTAGTGAAAAAATATTCCTAGAATTTTAACAATTGGCACGACTGTCCCCAAAGAAATTTGAGTTTCGTTCCTAGGGGGCCCTAACAAAAGTGTATATGTCTTGTCCTTATTAACCTTTAAACCAGATACGTCTAAAAATGCATCGAATAATCTATTAACTTCCATTAAAGATACTGTATCTTTGATAAAGAGGGTTACATCATCGGCATACATTATTTGTTTTACTTCAGTATTCCCATATGTTAATCCATGAATCTCAGAATTATTGCGTATTGAATGGGCTAAAATTTCCATACACATAATGAAAATATATGGTGATAACGGATCACCTTGTCTTACTCCTTTTTGTATTGGAAAATATCCGGTAGAACTGCCACCATTAAAAACACAACTATTTGCATTAGTATACAAAATCTTGACCCACTTCTGGATCATTGGTCCAAATCCAAATTTGGCTAGAACTTTTGTATGAACTCGTGATGTACTGAATCAAATGCTTTTTCGAAGTCCACAGCCAATAAAAAGCAGGTATTTTAAAATGACTTGTGTGGAAAATCATATCATCGATGAGCCTAATAGCTTCACCTATATTTCTTCCTTCCATATAGCCTACTTGATCTGCATGGATTATTTCATGCAATACGCTTTTATTCTTTTAGCCAATATTTTTGTCAGTATTTTGTAATCGGTATTAAGAAGGAAATTGGCCTATAGTTTTTATTTGTAAAGGGTCTTTCCCTGTTTTATGTATCAAGGTGATTATTCCCTGTTTTTGAGATGCAGATAATTCACTTTTTTCAAAAGCTTCATTGAAAGCATTTACAACTAAATCGCCTATAACAGGCCAAAAGGTTACATAAAATTCTCCGCTCAAGCCGTCATTTCCAGGATTTATTCAATTTCATTTCTTTTAAAACAGATTCACATTCATTTTCGAGATTTTTCCTTCACATGATTGACAGGAGTCTTTACTTAATTTAGGTAAATATTGAAAAAACAGCGTATTATAATTGACCGAGTTATTAGTTACATTGTCTGCATATAAGTTACTGTAAAATAATCTTATTTCTTTGATTATTTCCGATAAATCGCCAGTAATATCTCCATTTACAATTAACTTTCGAATAACGGTTTTCTTTTTATTTGATTCCATTAACTGTGTGAAGTATCTAGAATCTCTCTCCCCAGCTTCATACCATGACGCCCTTGACCGAATTTTAATTCCCTCATTAATATAGTCGTAATATTTTTTAACTCTTTCCTACTATCTTCTAAAGCTTTAATTTTATCATTATCTTCTTTTTCTGAAAGATCACTTTCGAGCGAATTAATTATTTGTTCTAAAGTGTCAATTTTTTCTTTCCGTTTCTTTGCTAATTTTCTTGAATATTTCTTTGTAAAATTACAGATTTTCATCTTTATAAAATCCCACAAGACTCTCTTATCTTTAATGTCTGATTTAAGTTCTTCCTTTAACTTAAATATTTCTTCCTTCATCAACCTAACATATTCTCTATCTGTACATAGGCTGTTATTAAATTTCCAATATGAGGTATTAATTTTTGCAAAATTATCACAAACTGGCTTATTATATAAATGTAAATAGATTGCCGAATGGTCTGGAGCTATGGAAGGTACTATACTACATTTCACTACTATTTCTTGTAATTCAGCCGAAATAATCCAATAATCAAGCCTGCTTTGCATGAATGGAGTTAATCGTCGGTACGTAAACTGTCTTTTCATACCATTGAATTCCCTCCAAATATCAATCAATTTATGTTTGTCTAAAAAGTCATCAAAGTGCTTATCAAAATTAGTACGAAGTTTCTTTGTTGCTGTCCCATTGTAATCTAATTCATAATTTCTTATAAGGTTAAAGTCTCCTCCTATTATCACAAAGTTCCCTCACTTTTAATCGCGTTTAGATCTTTTCAAAGTTTACCAAAAAATCAATTCTCTCTATATCATTTCCTCTGACGGGAAAATATACATTAATAATCACAATTTCTATGCCCTGTAAAACACATTTTAGCATAACATATCTACCATATTGATCATAAACAGCCGTTAACACCGTTAAATCTAAGTTTCTGTTTATTAGTACCACAACGCCTTTACTATGTGCTGTACCATGGCTAAAATAACAGGTTCCATCCCACATCTCTTTCCATTTATCTTCAACATCTGGCGTACTAAAAGTTTCTTGTAAAAAACAACATCTGGATATTTATCTTTACACCATCTGAAAATGTTCGTTCTTTTTTCTTTATCTCTTATTCCTTTTACATTTAAGGAGATAAAATTGGCTGAAAGGGTCAGCTTTTTAAAATCCATGGCTGTAGTACACATATTCATCATTATCATCCCATGTTAAAAGGGATAGCAGGATAATTACATTCTTTAGTAAAAGGACGAAAAACCATTGAATAATTATTAATTGTATTTGAACATCTGAGGACCGGAGATACACGCTTCCATTTACATTCCTACTTAAACACGTACACATCCACCCATACACATTCACCCAACCACTTACCACATTCCCCATTACATAACACACATTCTCAACACACAAATAAAATGCACTACACACACTCGCAGTTACAACACTCGAAAGACATACATTAGATATATTAAAAAATCCAATCATGTCCATCGAATCGAAAAACATTCAACGAGTATTAATATTAATACACACACAATTCTGTGAACATCATATGTCCATCGACCAGCAAGGTGGAGCCCTCTCCACCTAATTTTACTACGTACAAAAAAATTTTTTTTTTTTAAATCAACAACAAAACAAACATGAGCGTACTATTTATAAATCCCTTGAACTTTCAATGTTATTATAAAGCATGATCAACTTCTGCATTATTCCTTCATCTACATATTCAATCCTATTGTGCACCGAGACCAACTCCTATACATTATTCATTCGAATCGGCCGTACACGCCG
This sequence comes from Mesocentrotus franciscanus, assembly GCA_037976565.1. Classification (NCBI taxonomy): domain Eukaryota; kingdom Metazoa; phylum Echinodermata; class Echinoidea; order Camarodonta; family Strongylocentrotidae; genus Mesocentrotus; species Mesocentrotus franciscanus. The sequence continues at coordinate 20,120,461 of CP137677.1, forward strand.
CACCGATAGATGAACAGAAAGGGGGGAAAAAAAAAAAAAAAAAAAAAAAAAAAAAAATTGGGACATACTAAACCTATAAGCCCAGATTTGAACTAAGACTTTAAAATATTCTTTGAAATAATGACGTCAATCCTCCTCTTTTCATTGTCCTGTTCTATCATTCCCTGCTCACGTGTTATCTTCTATAGCATACTGGTTAAAGAACTGATTCTATAATAAACCACGCCCATAAAACCATTCTGCCACGACGACCACACGAGCTCAGAGCGTTGGTATCCACAAACTGGTTAAAGGACAGGCTCTCATTCTTGCCACGCCCATGAAACCAGCCATGTCAATTATGACGCTCACTCCGTCGCCGTAGTTGAGAGTCTAGATTCCCACATTCATTGTCAGTCAAAACCTGTAGCAGGCCTACATCTTAATAACAAATTTCAATCTATTATCATTGTGTAAAATACCTTGACACTCTTCATTACATACATTGTAAAACCTGTAGCAGGCCTACATCTTCGTAACTAATTTCAATATATTATCATTGTGTATAATACCTTGACACTCTTCATTACATACATTGTGCGTGACTTATAAGCCCCAAAACCAAACGTAACCCCCATGGCATTGTAAGCACAGGGCATAATGTCCAAAATAACATGTGGTTCAATGTCTACATTCCATTTATAAAATTCCGGCTGGCAAATAAACTGAGTACCTCGTCTATTAATTCCACTAACTAAAAAAACAAAAAAGAAAAACAAAACGAAATACCTGTGTTATCATCCATGACAAAACTAGTTGATGGACTGATTATATAATACACCACACCCATAAAACCATTCTGCCACCACGATCACATAAGCTACATGAAGATCACCTTTCTCGCACATCCGCGCAGGGCATTGGTATAAAACCAACTGGCTAAAGGACAGCCTTTAATTCTTGCCACGCCCATGAAACAAGTTATATCATGAAGTTGTTACTGAAATTCTTTCATCCATTGTCAGGCAAAACCTGTAGCAAGCCTACACCTCAAAGTATAAAAAATCAACCTATTGTCACTGTATCAAATACCGTGATCGTTGCATTCCCAAGAAAATAAACAATACCCTCCCAATGGCTTTTTAAAGCACGGAATTACGTCTAAAGTAACTTGTGATTCACACATCTGCACACCATTTAATAAAAATTCCGGCTAACAATTAACACTAATAATTCCTGTAAAAAAAAGAAAAAAAAAAAAAAAAAAAAAAAAAAAAAAAAAAATTAAAGAAGAAGAAATCACCACCTTTTCTATATCCACATTACTAAGGCTCCCCAACGACCTCAAATTATGCACCACACCTGGCATACAAAGCCCCGCCAGCAATAATGTTAGAAAGGAGAGGGAAAAATTTCTGGCTAGCCTCATTCAAGCTCCAGGCCGTCAAGTACCTTTTCTTAAAATGCACGAATGAAATTGGAATATGTGTAAGCAAACCCTTCCTTATTGCAGTATAAAAATGCTGCTAATTCCCCACTCTTACATAAGTAACTGCTCCAGTAATAAAACTTTCAAATTAAACAAAAACAGTATCCTTCTTTCCCCATCACATTCTGATACTGCACTGTTACAAAAAACCAAAAAAAAAAAAAACAACAGAAAACAACCCTCTAATTTATCATCATAATGTTAATGTACTATAAACAGACAAAACGATAGTTACTTCCTCTGTTTCATTTAAAGTGCAGCTTAATCATTTTACCTTGACAATCGATCATTTGAAAAGTATAACCGCGGTACTATAATGATGCATGCACGTAATTACGAAAGTGTGTAATTTTCAACGTTACCTTTCTTTATCACACTTTAGCTCATTACTCTATAACAAAAAATATAAATAATTTTTATGAGCTTAACATGGCGGAAAAAACGTAATAGTGAATTTTGTGGAACTCAACAGGTTAGATGTTAATTCAACCTTACTCAAATTTATTAATGAAAATTAAGATGTAAACTCCAAATAAGTTTGATGTAATACAAACAATTTAGGAGGGGGGGGGGGTATATATACATTTTAATTCAGACATAATTATTAACGGAATAAAAGTAAGACAAGTCGGGTTACAACATATAGACAAGATATTTCGTCATAATTGAGAGTTTAAATTACAAACAAATAGCCTTCAGAAGATATTTAATTTTTATTTTAAAAATCCTCAAGTTTCATAGTTAAATTTATTCGACAAAGAGTTGATCTAGAATGTGATTGTTAAAAATGTAAGCACTCCATAACATTCAACTGGGTTTTAAATGTAATTGTTATTTCTGGTAATGAAAAAAAAATTATCACAGAAATATTATAAAAATTTGTTTTCACTGAATGTTAAAAAATACAAATAAACGGTATTTATCAAAACAGTAGAAAGGCTGAGTATGAGAAGTAAAAAACAGGCAGCGAATTCATGTTAAATAGTCCCGAATAACCTGCATAACACGCGGTCTCCTATATTCACTATGTAAAAAAATAGTTATTTGAATTGTGCTTTTCGGCGTGATGTGATTTCCAGCCATTTGTACATTTGTTCAGTTTGATGGTCCAAACAACCCAATGACTATTTAATTAACTATTTGAAATGTCATGAAGACACTTTCTCTCGTAATTCCAATACTAGATTAGCTTTGAACATTTTTAAACAACTACGTTTACAACTAAAGCCTTGGATGATATGCCCTTCTGAGAAGTCAACCATAAAATGCTCATCATTATTGACTCCAAGCCAGGGGCGGCCGAGCGACTTCCAAAGTGGGGGGGGGGCACCAAGAAAAAAGGGCACTTTTTGGAAAAAGGGGCACCTACAAAGGAAAATCTCAAAGCGAAAATATACAATTTTTTAGACATTGGTATATACCCCTACATTGTGATTACATTATCAGGGATGATTTCAATATTTGTTTCACTTTATACACCATACAAGATATTGCTTAAGCATCATACTTGCAGTTTGGTGTGATGGTCTTAAAAGTTATTTGCGAGCGAGCGAAGCGAGCGAGGAAAAATTTTAAGAATTGTGAGGTCGCCGTGCGAAAAATTACATCTTATAAAGAAGAAAAAACCCAATCCTGAAGGGGTTATAAGCACATTCTCATAAGGGAAGACTGAAAAGACCTTTGATAAGTAACATAAAGTATATCATCTATAGATGCGTGCGAGCGTAGCGAGCGAGCTTTGGGGGAAATTGCTCTTAGTCGCTTGGTATTAGGGGCGCGTTTAATGATGAGAGGAAAAGGGGACACTTATCAGAAAAGAAAAGGTACATGTGTCAAAGTACAAAGGGTAATTATCAGAGGTGAAAATGGGGCACTTCTTACACCCTCAAAAACAGGCACTCACCAGGGATGAAAAAAGTCAGTCATGAGAATAGGAAATGGGCATTTGTCGACGGAAAGGGGCCCCATCAGATTTTGATAGGGGCATTTATAAGAGGTGAAAAGGGGCATTTATGAAAGGGGATAGGTCCCTTATTAGAAAGGAAAAGGGGCACGTATCATTGTTAAAAGGTAAATTATCAGAGGTGAAAAGAGGCAATGACCAGATATGAAAAGGGGCACTTATGTAAATAAAAAAGGGGGCACTTATAATAAAGGAAAATGTGCATTAGTTGAAAGAAAATGGGCACCGATCAGATTTTAAAGGGGGCATTTATCGGAGGTGAAGGGGGCACTTATCTGAAGTGAAAAGGAGTATTTTCTCGTACTTGAAAAGGGTCATTTACAAGAGAAGGGGCACTTATGAGAAGGGAAGGGCTCTTTTTAATGGGGCACTTATTAGAAAGGAAAAGGGGCACATGTGAAAATATGAGGTGCGCTTATCCGAGTTAAAATGGGGGTAGTTATTAAAAGGGAAAGGGGAACTTCTTACAAAGGAAAAGGGGCACTTGTCAAAGTAAAAGAGGCATCTCTCAGATTTGAATAGGGCAATTATCAAAGGTGAAGGGGCACTTATCAAAAGTGAAAAAAGGCACTTATCGTACCTGAAAAGGGGCACTTACTAGAGATTAAAAAGGGCACTTATGAGAATGGAAAATGGACACTTATTGCAAGGAAAATGGGAAGTAAAAGGGGCACGTGTCCAAATAAAAGTGGCACTTATCGGAGTTGAAAAGGGGAAGGGGCACTTTTACAAATTAATAAGGGCACTTGTGAAAGTAAAAGGGGCACAATTCCTATGTAAAAAGGGGCACTTTTTCTATGTAAAAAGGGGCACTTTTTGGGTGCTTGAAAAAGTTGGAGGGCACTGTGCCCCCCCTGCCCCCCGGGAGGGCCGCCTCTGCTCCAAGCCGCATGAAATGTATCTCAAATTTTCGATAGATTTGTCGAACTTTCGCTGACCTTATGTGGTTTATCAAGAAATTGACCAAAAAAGGATGAAATTTACCCCCTAAAGACCACTCTTCTTGATTTTAAAGGCGTTTTATCAGTATTCATACTGGGTCTGTGAGCAGGGGGAGGGGTGAACGCTGCGCCCCCCCCCCAGTTTGGATACGCCAATGAACACACGTTATTGATCTCAATTCTCTTTCCAGTTTTTCTTGTTGAGTTGCCATTATTTTGTCTTTGAATCGGCACGAATAAAATTAATGATATTTTCACCAGCATGCAATACTACAGAAACTAGATATGTCGGTGTATTTTCACATAGACGTAATATAATAGGGCCTATGTTAAGATGCAACCATAAATAGGCCATATGAACTCTGTCAATACAATAAGAAGATGATTGATCTCTAAATGTTTTGGTAACAATTATGAAGAATATTTTATTTAGTAATTACATCAAGATTTGTGAAAAAGTGACATAACGTTTACCAATCTGCGCTTCGTGGAATACATTGATAGACAGTGGTGGAACTACATTACGTGGGGGTATGAGTGCATGTGACCTAAACAATTTTGGGAAAATGAAAAAGAGGGAGAGAGAGAGAGAGAGAGAGAGAGAAAGGAATATAATGAAAGGGAAGGGGAATTGAATGCGTAAAGATAATGATATGGCCACTCCCACACCATCACCGCTTGATCGCATTGCTCCCTCACATTTCACCTACACATCAAGACCCATGTCCCCCTGCCCTCTGCCTCCCACAGATCGGCCATTGTTCCCTCAATGGACGGACCAACGATGTGCCATGGCTTGTAGGAAGTATGGGTGAAGCTTGGATACTAGTGGATACTTAAGTGTCTTCATTGTTCATAATGATTATAATAATGTTCTGTTCTCCCTGACATGCCCAAGGACCCTGCAATCATTATTATTATTCCCCCTTCCACAGGGTTCCTTTATTAAACAATATCGTTCACATATGTATACAGGAAGAGAATCTATATACATGCAGAATTTCAAAATGATATTCTTGGCCATTCAAAATTATGATAAGAACATATTATACATTTATAGATGTTACAAATTGCATTTATACCACAGATTTACTTGGTAAAATAATTTAGAAGAAATAAACAATCAGAAACACTTTGCAAAATGTAACCACTTTTTCATAAATTTCTTTTCTTTCAGATTTGTTTTACATATATACTTTTCCATGTCATAATAACACTTTATCGCTAATATTATTATTGCATCAGTGATTGTCAAGTACCAATTTACACCTGGGTGGAGAGTAGCAAATGAGGATAATGCCAAAGCACGTTAGTGCATTCCGGGCTGAGATAAGAACCATCAATCCTTGAGAGTGAAGTGAATGAACCGCTATACCACGACACCTCCATATATCGTTTGTTCGGCCTAGTCCCGCTATCATCACGCAGATACGAATGGTTCTTTTCTACTCTAACCCGTTTTTCAAGCCGAAGCAATATTAGAGATAATAATAATATCAGTAATATTACGTCCGTTTATATAGCGCAACTACAATACACTCTATTGAGAATTAGAATTAGAACAATACACTATAAAATATACAAGAACGCAAAGAAGAATAGACGAAGAAACGTATCATACGACGCATCATTATTATTATCACACCGGCTGTATATAGCTAAGACGCCATGAAAAGGCGCTATTCAAGGGCTCAAGGAATTTCTTCACCTGGGTGGAGAGTGGCAAATGCCGATTAATTTCTTGCCAAAGGACGTAAGTGCCGTAGCGGGACTTGAACCGCGAACGATGTGATCCAAAGTGCGGTGACGTATCCACTAGGCCACGGCACCTCTTTAAATTAATCAAGTATATTGGCAAATAGACCATGTATCTAACTATATCAATATAACTTAAACTATCACCATCATTGCAGTGCTAGAAGACGGCATGGAAATACTGATTTATGTGAATCATTAAAAATTTGATTGTACTATCAAATGCAACACCAGATTACAATCCTAATGTAGGCTGACCTACTACGTAATTCATCGCTAGTATTATATAGGCCTAGTGATTTCCATTAGCCGTTACATCTGGAATTGCATTTGAGTTAGGAAGAAGCCAAAAGATGAAAAGAAACACGTGCTTTGCACAATCTTGTCATTTCCTTCCGAATATTTGACACGTTGTTTTTATTTTATCACTTTCTCGCCAAAGTAAATGTCGAAAGTTCCAATACCTAACATAGGGTAAAATGCATGCACTCTCTGGCTTGGACTATGACGCTATGGCTATATAGAGGTAACTTAGAAGTATTAACAAGATGACTGCTATATGCATGCTAAGTCGTGAGTAAATATTATGACAGAGCTTAATGGTTTCGCTCTACTTTTCTCTTGAGCAGAATCCTGAAAAAGGTCTATTGTTTACCGCCAAAGCTGACTCCACGGCCATTATGAAATTTTGACGAAATATTTCGGAAGTGAAATGAAAGAAGGGGCCACGAAGGGGAGGTGTGAGAAAAATAGGAAGCGGGTGATGGAAAGGAGAATGGGGAATAGATATTAAGAATGAGAATGAGAGTGTGTGAGAGAGACAAAGAGAAAGAATTAGAAAGTGAAGAGAATGGTAAAGAGAGAGAGAGAGAGAGAGAGAGAGAGGGGGAAGGGGGTGAGAGTGAGAAAGTGAGAAATGAGAGAGTGAGGAAGAGAACGAGAGAATGATTGTACGATATGTGATTTTCAGGAAAGTCGAATAAATTCATTTTGATGATACTGGGACCACAAAATACACAATAAAATTGGTCTTATTCAATTCAACTTTAAACAATATGTTTTTTATACGAGTATATGATGCTGTGGCGGACCCTGCAATTTTTTTCCTGATTGTACATGACCCAAAATACCTGACATATTATAAGCAAGCAAGGAAAGAGCAAAGGAACACAAACAAACAAAGTTTATAAAATCAAAGTATTCAAACAGACTTCATCTCCCTCCCTCTTGCTATCCCCCTCTCTTCTTCTTTCACTCTCTCTCCCCCTCTCTCCTCTTCTCTCTCTCTCTCTCTCCCTCACCCTCTCTCTCTCTCTCTCTCCTCTCTCTCTTTTTTCCCGAGGGCTAGGGGTACATGGATCTGCCACACTCAATTGAAACATAGGCCTATAAAGCAGCAAAATATGATTCAGGTCCGTTGTCGGTTGCCAATTTGATAGAGCATTATAGCTACGACCAAAATAATATCATGAATATGTCACAGGGCTTATGATGCTTATCAAGGGTTGAATATATCAAGCGACCCTTGGTATCATTAATTAGCCAAACGTCTTAGAATATTTTAATACGCGTTTACTAAAATTATCAAGTGTCATGGCTACATCGCTTTTAATTTTCCTTTGATAATTTCTCTAGAATTTTGTATCTGAGCTATAATTTTGCTAAGACCACCTGTCCTTCGATATTGGTCTTTCTCAAAGAAATCTCATAGAGATGTTGATCAGTTATATCAGGGGCGGGTCCGGGATTTTGTGAGAGGGGGACTCGGGCTTATTACATATCTGACGAGAAAAAAAAATGGGGTTATCATATTTTTCTGGTGCCCTTTGGGGTTTTGAAACTGACTTTGAAACTGACTTCAAGACACAATAAGAAGGCACTCTTTTGGTGGTGTACCATAGGGCACAACCAAAAAGGGGATTATCACATTTTTCTTGTTCCCTTTGGGTTTCAAATTTAAAAGTAGCACCAAGACACAATAAGGAGGCACCTTAATATGGTGGTGTACCATAGGGAACACCATACCATACCCCCATAACCTTCCCCCGATCCGCCGCTGAATGACATTGTGTCCCAACACACTGATCTTTTCTCGGTTCTCACTTTCCGAGGCCATCTTGCTTATATGCTATATGTTTGGATCACTTTAAGCTATATTACAATTTTGAATAGAAATAAAGATGTATTATTCAATACAGATTCTGTTATCCCGCCATGTTGTTCAGACCGCGGGTGAGATGCAAAAGACACAGAATCCTTTCTATTGCTTGGTAATCTTCAATTGATGCATTGTAACTGAGCTTTTCCTATAACAGAGCATCCTTTCATCTCCCATAACACTGCAAGAGAACCGAGATATCCTTCCAACAATACATTCAGAAGGCCTTCTCGTTTTTGTGTATGCTAAGAATGACGTATAGTGATATGAGAGACCTCGAGATATTGTAATTGCGTAATCAGAAGGTAAGAATACAATCAAATCGACTTCCTCCGCCTTAACTCTACCCCCAAAAAAAAATGCACGATGTGAACAAGCGCTTATATCCAGGACAATTTCGATTACAGAGGACAAGTGTGTGACTGTGAACATCACCCCCCCCCAAACAAAAACAACAAACAAAAAAAATCTAAAAATCAAGCCCAAATCATAACATATATGATTGGGCAGTATACATATCTAAACTTGTTTCTGTTTGTTTCTGTTTAATATTTCATTTTGTTTTGTCAGCCATTTCGTTATTTTGACTTGTCCTTGGATAAATTGATTTAAATTTTAAATGTAGGCTAATGATACGTCTTAATCATTATCTCAAAACTGAAGTGGGAAGGAAAACAATACAGATTGCAAATTTCTGAAAACTAACTCATCTTCGAACCGTATGCCATGTGTTTAAGGACAGTTGTTGAGTATACAAACTTAAATTAGATTTTTAATTTATCTCAATCAAACATTAAAATATATATTAATAGTAAGAAAAAAAGGGAAAGGGGAGATATTAGGGGCAATAGTTGGGTGTGTAGCGTTATGTATGAGAAGGTAACATGATTCTTATACCTGTATATAATTTTCGCTTGCTGTGAACTCACTCAAGGCACAAATTGATTTGGAAGATTTTTAATGAAACGGCTTAGCAGAATTCAGAAGGATAAGGTAATACTTAATTATTATAATGTCACCTGTTTACATTAAACATCTAACGAGATGTCGATCATTCAACCCAGCAACTGTTACCGTACAGTTTTATGTGTTTTTCTTTGTCCTCATGACTTTGGGTTCAATCAGCAAGTAGACAATGAATAACACGTCTGGAAATTGTAATATGGGGACTTTCCCTAAATGACAGTCCCAAAGATAACGTCATATATGTTACATCAATGCCCTTGAATCATAATTATTTAGGGTACACTTCCATTAATGTCTAATAGACTATGATTTTATTTTATTTTCATTATTCATTTCATGATCAATTAACTAAATTTGAATGATTTAGGCACTCGTATTCAATAAATTATCGTACCCTACTCCCACCATTTAAGTTAAATCTATAATACTGAACCCCCAAATATAACTTGCAATATTTATCGTTATTTATCTATACTATCATTGATGCTTGAATACATTTTAAGTTATTTCTTGACATCATTCTTAGAAGTATAACACAGTCAATTACTCTTTCCAAATTATTCCCCTAAATGCGCAGTTTTTATGCCATTGTAAAGGCTTTCACGATTTCCAATCCACTTTAATGTGAAAATTAATGCAGAGATACTGACACGAGGCTTACGATGGTGAACTGTCCTACCTTTTTAGAGTGAAAATGAAAGTAATCGAATAGGAAATTTAAAAAATCCTCAGCTGTAATCGAACATCAGAGTCTCGTATTGTGAACATTATTATGGGGAAATTAGTTTTCTATTGTTTTTTTCTCAAACCATAATTCATTCTTTAATTTAGGATCATGATTTGTTTTCCTTTGCTCCATTTACTTGTTGTGCGTGTGGCCCTTCAAGCGCCGCCAGTAAGACTCCCATGATTTGCTTTTTATGTCATACATATCCCTTTCGAATCATGTTGAATTAGTGATGAAATATAATGGAATTTATATTTCAAAAAAATATCACATTGCAGAAATGGTCATCGAGGAAATGGTTAAAGAGAAGGTTCATTGATTTTAAAAACTAACTTTATTGTCATTATTGCAAAGGTGACACTTTGATTGGACAAGGTTATCAAAATTCAATGCTTGGAAACATTCGAAGTAATGATTATTATCAATTACAAAACGCTTAAATACAGCCCCGGCAGCTTAATTTTTTTTCCCACTGCATTTGCGGCTCTATTTTTCAATAAACGCGCTCGCGAAGAGTCTAGCTAGCTAACTAAACCTGCGCATGCGCACATGGTAACCGTTAGGGTGACCAATAGGGTTATAATAATCATGCAAATCGACCTTCCATCAACCCATCGTTGGCTCAATCGGTAAGGATAGGATAACAAAACGTTGGAGTTGTGGGTTCGAATCTCAGTATTTATTCAGTTTTATTTTTTGCCTTTATAAATAGTGAGGGAAAGCAAGAAATAATCAAAGTATAATTGTTTGTGACCTCTGTCCAAGCTTTCGTAGCTAGCTAGACTCTTCGCAAGCGTGTTTATTGAAATTGCGGTGGGAAAAAAAATTTAAGCGCCCCGGCATAGCACCTGAAAAGCTCTCCGAACGCTGCTGAGATGTGTGACGTCACATGTTGAACATGATTTGCACAAGCAGACGATGTCCCATGACATCTCACACATTTTCAGTGCCTGTTTTATCATCTTCTCTTCAGTTATTTCTCTTACTTCACTACCGTCAGGCTAAATGTTTAATCTATTGCCTCACTCTAAACCCCGCGCATGATATTATATTTATGAAAAATGCAGCGATTAAAAAAATAAAGGAATCCGTCGCTTGTAAACAAAATAAGACGCCATTGTATTTTCAGTTGCATACACCGCGGTATGTTCGGCGTTTCAAGAGGGAACAAAATTAATGCCGTCCATGCTATCATTCCGGGGGGTTTTAAATTTGAAAGTGTGTTTTCTTTGATTGTTCATTAACCCCTATCCTGTGTATTTACAAACAAAATAATTTAGTTATCAGAATCGGTTTCATATCCCTTTTTTAATGGTGTAAAATTCCATCACATTTATATACACTAAACTCATTATAATTTGAGAAATAATAGCATTGCAATTATGTTCATTCTTTATGGGATGTCGTCTGCTTGGGCAGGATTGGTTCATATTGTGACGGCATTAAAACATCGTTATTTTTCTGGCGAATCGCTCGCATATCCCAGATGCTATCGAGGTGGTTTTTATTTGTATTTGTATAAATCACCCGATATGTAGATGAACTAAAACTTGTACGGTGGCCATCTGTTAGCTTACCAGTTTCTAGTGATACGTTATTTGCCATATTTGTGATTTTCTTTGAACCCGCACTTAGCAAACAACAGTATGTAACGTGGTCTAGTGCAGCGTTTTTCTACCGGGGTGCCCCGACGGAATTTTAGTAATGTATAATAAAGAAAAATAATTACTTTGGACTAACGTCGATTTCGTGAAAGCCAATTATTAGAAACTATGTAATTTCATTTTTAAACAGAATGAAGTGTCTTTCTTCCTCGCTCGCTTCGCTCGTTCGCAATCTTTAGAAACATAATGATTTCTAGCAGTGAAGTGCCTGAATACCTCCATATTTTAGCAAAGAGGTGCCCGAATAGCCTTCTATTTAACAGCGAGTTGCCCGAAAAATACTCTATATCTTTTAAATCGAAACTACATTTTTACCACGCTCGTTCGCCTCACTTTCTCGTTTAGAAACAGAATAACTCTGTGCAATGAGATGGCCGAATATCCCCATATTCGTACACTGAATTTACCGCATATAATGATTTTTGTATTCTTGTTTTCGGCACAAAGGTGCCCGCACACTTAATTCTATATATTATCGCAAATTTAAAAACAAATGTGCCTATGTGTACATAGCACTTGACAAGTGTCAGAGTGATGCAAAATTAAGATCCTGTAAATGAATTTGGGATTGGGGTGACGGTGACGCGAAACTTTTTATTTCTGAAAAGGGTGCCGTTACTTAAAAAAAGGTTGAAAAACGCTGGTCTAGTGGATATATCTCCCGACTGTGGATCACATGTTTCGCGCGTCGAGTCCCGCCGCGGCACTAATGTCCTTTGGCAAGAAATTAATCTACATTTGCCACTCTCCACCCAGGTGTTCAATGAGTGCCCAGTAGGATGCGAACGTTAATGTGGTTGTGGTTGGATTGGCAATTTGGCATGTATGCGCTTGTAAAATGGCACGTGGTCGGAATACTCCCCAGGGAGTGGAGCGCACGTGTGTGATGTCACGAGCGGATAACAATTGAATCCAATTTTGTGTACTTGATAATTATTTGTATTATTTGTGTGAAAGCTTACCCTGTCAGTGTACTAACAAATAGGGCAGACACACACATTTGTTGTCTAGACTACATCATGTGTCAACAAGAAGACCTTATAAAACAGGAACATCCCAAAAGACCAACAGTCCACAAGATTGACAATGTTTGTTTTGAGAAAATGCAAGGAAAGTTGTGCAGAAGACGATTTAGACTAACATATCGGTATCGGGGGCTTTATCCTCTTGGGCCGACGGTAACATGTACAATGGTTTAAACGTGCCACCCCTGTCGCAAATTAGTTGTCACCTTTCCAAGAACTCAGACTTTTTCTTTAAGGCGGCCAGACTAATTCAGACTATCACGTTTTGTGGACCAACGTGTCACAATTATGACAATAGCTTTACATCATCTCTTGTGTTAACGTCTGCTAATTAACACAATACGTGACATCCGACCATCAGCTGTGTTCACACGCAACCGTCGTAGTTTTAAACTTTAAGTTTGTTGAACCTCGAAGTTTTAAACAACGAGCCACTATAACTATGACGAGCACTCAAACGGGACCGACAGCGAGTACTAGTATTCGTAATTTTTAAAGTCGGGTAAACAGGGTAACCTCGAAATTAATTGCGTACACACGGCACACAACTTCGAGTGGGGACCCTGGCCCTCCGCGGCTCTTCGTACTCGTCCTAATCGTAAGATCGCTCCTGGTTAAAAACTTCTAGCAAGCTACAGTTTCATAACCACGAGTGCGTCCGCACGATCCGTAATTCCGAGATGACTTTGAAGTTTCAAGCAACGACCTAAACTTTTAGTTTGCGGACTGTCGTGTAAACCTAATTATTCTTCCCTGTCTGTGTACTTATATCGTACATGTACCAATTGTTCTCTCGAGATTTAGCTTCAGACGTGCCAGACGTGAAGAATGAAAATGGCTGAACTGAACCGTATCAATCTGGAACAAAAACAAAAGAATATACATCAAAATGGTAAGATCATGTTGGACAAATGTTAATCACGTGCTAATCTCGATCACAACATCATCTCCGCTGTTCAAATACACTCCTCCGATTACCGATTATGAGTTATGAAACTTTTCAGTCATTATATCGGTGTGTGAGCATTAATCTTTCGAGAAATTCTTGGAAAGTGTATGTTAAAGAGTTTCCAGCAATGAAATTATATATTATTCAAAGCATATTGACGACAGCCTGCTAAAAAAAAGTCTTCCGAAAAGTTATCTGAGGGTTCACGAGACACGGAACTATTGGACTCTTGGCCGTTCAGACCATTTTCTGACCGAGCTCGTGGGCAGTTAGTCTCCTGGGATATCCCGGTTAACACTTTTTATCATGAAAAGAAAAGAAGGTCGTCTCTCAAGTTCTTCTTTTCTTTCTTGTTTTCTAAGTGCCCCCACAAAACATACTTACAAAAAGGACGGTATTTATGTTCACAAATTTCCATTCTTCTTGATTTATCATTTTAATCATTAAGCCTATTAGTCTTTCGACAATTCAGAAACAAAGAACCACAGGTGCAATACAATGACAAGAGACGAGTACATAAATGGTATGAAAAGGGAGGACCGGGAGCACGAAGATGCCGGGGTCAGTGTGCACAAACGTGAAATGGAACACCGTTACCCAAGTGTGTCTCACACAAGCTGCTCCCAGTATATAATCAAAGCCCTCCCCTTGGATTGGTGCACATAATAAGTGAGAATTTACTTCAAACAAGTCAAATATTTTCTTTTTTAAAGTGATTAAAATGCTGTTAATAAGAGAAATACATGTATGTATTACATTGAAACATTATCCTGTTGAGTAAGACATATAGGGGCGGCGATCCGGGGAGAGACGTTCCCCCTCAATTTTTTATGGGTGGATCGTGCCCCCGGAAAATTTGAAAAAGAGCAAACAAAAAAATGTATAGCAAATACTGACTAAAGTCTGCAACACACTTTTAGGCTCTCGGGGGCTCAAGAGTGCAGCGTTTAGACTAATAAAAATGCAAAAATCTTCTCGCTCGGTCGCTACGCTCCTTCGCACAAGTAAATATTGTAGAAAATCTGTATTCCGTTTTTTTACTATAGTTTTGCTAAGGAATGTAATTTTTTAATACAACAATACTTCAAAAACCTGTGAGGGGGTAGTCACTTCCGTCACTTTCGCCCTTCTCGTTCACTATTCTCCCTCGTCCCTCGCATTTCGCCCCCCCGGTCATGAAAAGAAATCGCCGCCCCTGAAAACACATTAAAAAAATGACAAGGACGATTTGAATAGCATATATAAACATACATTCATGAAAGACATGGTGTGTTAATTGTTGTTCCTTTTCACGTTTTTTTTCCCCTCCCTCTCTTTCTTTCTCTTACTTGATTTCAATTTTCTCAATTTTTTGCCATTCGATAGGGGGGGGGGGCACGGGGGTACTGACCCCCTTTGTAGCTAGGTCACTATATACCACGAACCTTTGAAATTGCACTTTTTAGGTGGTTTAACCTAAAATAAGAACTAAAAACGTTGTTTTCATTACGCAAGAACCGCTCTCGCACCTTCTCTTTATCATTTTTTTCTTCTCGCTTTTCATTCTCAGAATTTTTTAAAACTCTCTATCCATACACTGACCTTGGTTGACCTATGAACTTCTTGTGACATACAAGGTCATGTCAAGAGGGAGATAGCCTTATCTCAGAGATAGCAAGATCAAGGTTTGTCAATCAAAGTATCTGGGCTGGGCAAATATTGAAGAAAAAATTAAAAAGCCGACCGCTAATATACAACCTGTTCATGATAGCACACACGCACACCCCTCACATACACAAATCGTCTGTCACACAATGACTTATATAATATATGTGGCAAAACGAAAGGGGCCACAGGCTGCACGTGCCCGGAAAGAGAGAGAAAGGGAAGTGGAAGGACGTGAACAGCAGATGATGGGACCTCTCACACTGTCTCTGCCACAGGATCTAATGTCAAATGCATGTAACCATACCAAAACATTTCCTTGTGATCTCATGGAGCTAGGTGGCATCCCAGTAAACCGTCAGCCCACTTAGACCGACAATATTGGTCTCCGAAACCCTCAGAAAAGTTGTCAGAAGCCGCACGAAACCAAATATGTTGGTCTCTTGAGGCATCGGTCCCGTGAAACAAAAGATAACTTTTCAAAGGCCGTCGTTGTCGGCCTCATGGGCTTTCTGTCTAGTAGGCTGTATCCGTTCGGGACTCCAACGCTCATTCTTCATTTCAAAACGAAGCTTTATTAGTGAGTAAATTAGTATACAGACGCGTTTTCATAACGATTACAAAATTAAAGAGGATACAGTAATATTGTAATATTCAAATAGGCACTTTGTAATAACAAGATATAAAATAATAGTAATAAGAAAATATCTTATTTGGAAACAATAGCATTGTAATTAAGGAGGAATATTATATTACTAACAGTAAATTCTATAAGGAGAGGGCGATTTTCTCAACTTTGGGGAGGGGTATGGGGCAGGATGAGAGAGAGGGGGCACTTTTAGTGTGTAGGTGTGACAGACATTTTTTTGGGGGAGTGGAAGGGTAAATACTCCTGCCCCTCTATTTCCGCCTCAAGAATGACTCAAGATTACGTTTAACAGGTTATAGAACTGTAGAAAGCACGAATGTTCCTTTTTTCTCCTCAGACTAACTCGTAAATTTACCGTCTTCTAGGGGAAATCCCTTGAGTTTTGTTTCGAACAAATTTCCGGCCCAATAACATAATGACCATTCTTTGCGCCCGTATAAAATGGCTTGCTTCAGCGGTGTCAAAATCTGATCGATTTGGATGACGAGAGGAGCAAGAGAGAACATTTCTTTCGACGAACTCGAATGCGATGAAGGGCATCATTAATTAAAATTCGTGTAACACAGCCGTTGCCTCAACTGCGGTAAGTCTGACAAATGAAGAAATGCCAACTTGTTTGCATGAATATGAACGACTGTATTAATGTTTACGAATAATGTATCCCAACATATATTGTGTGTGATGTGCGCGTGTGTGTGCGTGTGTGTGTGTAGAAACACTGGTCGGAGACAGTGATAACTATCACGATTTATAAGTGCTCAGGGGCAGCGCAGGACGTTTTGTTGGAGGGGGGGGGGCACAGGTCTAGACAACAAAATGCTGACGAACAAACAAAAAAGATATTTACCTGCAATGTGATATTATTTTCTCCAATCAATATAACAAATTCTCTATGACAAGCAAAAATAAAGGAGAATGTATTTTTGGGGGAAACTTTTTAGGGGCCAAATTATGGCTGCCATCCCCTATAAACGCCGACTATGTGTGTGCTTTAAGTGAGTTATCAAGTACATAACAGTATGGGTTCTATACAGGACGTAAATCTGGTTAGTCAGTAAAGTGGGGGCGCTTGAGCCCCCTCAAAAGCGCCCCACTTTAGCGGGCCATGGGACACAAGGTTTTACATATCATTAATTAACGAAAATTATGTTTAATAGGAGTATGGCTTGTAATGTTTTATTTGACTGAGAAACCTATATGTATTTGGTAAGGAAAAAGACAGTAATCATGTTGTATGCCAAAGTGACGATCTTAGATCGGAAATAATTCACTTTAACTCTCTTTTTATCATAATCCCGCAACTATCAATCTCTCAAGAAGCCTCGTGAGAATTTCACACAAATTTACAGATATTAGATATGTGAAAATCACTTTCAGTCTACCCATTGCACTTTACGAATCCATATTTTCTTCAATAACCTGTAATTTCGTTATAGAAAACTATTCAGTTTCCAAGAAAATTGTGAGTTAAAAATATCTCAAAGTCTATATCTAGAAGAGCAACACTTCAGACAATATGCAAACAGGAGAGAAAGGAATCTGTAAAGTGGTGGGAAAGTATTCTTTCTTTTAAAATGGAAGAAAATTCAAGAAGAGAAGATTATCAAAATATCGGAACGAGACAGGAGGTAAAGTAAAGACAAATTCAAAACTTTCCTTAAAATACCCGGCGAAAATGGTAGAATAAATACCACCTTGGCCTTATTTCCAGTTAAAAGACTGTATTTGTGGACACCTATCGAGGGACTGTAGTTAAGTCTTCGTTGAAAGCGCACAGGTGTAGCTCTAGGGTGTTTGGAAGTTGAGTTGACGTGACATGACAAAACCAATTGAAGTTAATACGGTTCATTTTATTTGATGTCCGCTAAAACGCTGAAGGGTAGTTTAGGTCCAGTTTAAAGGGACGAATTTAAAGAAGTAGGTTGAAAATTCAGTTCAAAAGGTGAAGGGAGCCAAACTGATATGGATAGTGGAGTATGAATTTCGTACTCCAGTTGTAATGATAATAATATCTGTGATTTTAGGATGATTCGTACCGCGTTCCCGGCAGAAATTCTTATCGATAATGAACTTCAAATATTCTTTTCCTAAGTATTGATAATTTTTCTTCAAACGTTCAACGATGATTTTTCTTATAATCTACATGTTCTAAACCAAATTTAAAATGAAAGGAAATGAAAAGACTATACCATTCAATGTGGATAGATATATATATATATATATTTAGTACAGCCCCCATATTGTTAAACGGTACGTTGAAGGGCCTAGCTATTAAATCTCATTATTAATATGACGCTAGACCATAGTGATACTTTAATAGGACTAAACAGTTTTGAGTGAATGTTATCGTATCATCTACATGTATAAAAACATACAGGAACATGTCTGAGGCGGTACAAATAATGTTTCCAATTAGGATAATATTTGACAGCAAGTATTTGAATTCATAATTCATAAATATGGATTAATGATAACCAATATGAAATTTTGATTTGATTTTTATCTGATTTGATTCGGTAACTAATCGATTCAAAACGTACGATAAATTAATACTAGAATAAGAATATACCTTCACAGGTTAACAAATAATAACTTACAATTGTGATATTTCTATTGGGTTTCTATTGTGCTATATAGGTGACTGATTCCTCAAGTGTAATTGTTTAATTTGCCACACAAATTTCTTTTAAAAAATATTACTTTGTGACATAGTCTTGAGGGTAGCTTTATGTGTATAATTCTGACTTCAATAATATATTGATATGACAAAGTCAATGAAAATGTGAATAAAGATAGGATCCATGCATCGTTCAAATTATAAAGGCAAAGTCACGTTCATTTTCAATGATGATAATATGAGTTCTGTTAGTAACCCCACAATTGTAGTTATCTCCGTAGCAAGAGAAGTAGTTTCGATGGACTACATTGCCATTATTATTAGTATTTTTTGGGCAGATGTTTCTGCATTTATTGAAAAATCTCTTCTTTTTTTCTTCAATGAAAACATTTTGGTTAGATACTTTCAAAAGGAGATGGCTGGTCTCGACAAAGGAAAAGAGTGCTAAGGCTATATGACTAGAGTTAAATGGCTCGTGTGACCCCCCCCCCCTCCTCCTCCTCCTCCTTTTCCCTTTTCGCACCGTTAATGTGTCCTATTTATAAGGAATGAGATATAATCCAGACATTAATGTCTCATCATCATATTTCAAACAAAATAAATCCACTAAACTTAACCTTATGCAGTTAGTAAATTGTAATTATGGTCTTTGAATCTTTACTAACATTTCCACTACTTTTCTTCAAATACGGAGCATCCGATATGAATTTCCAGCTTTTTCTCGGAAAAGGCAAAGAATTGAGAAATCTGATCCCGCTGATTCTCACCTTTCCACTGCTGTACCGCCGCGGCCGCTGAGGGCGGCTGCTGTGTTTCCGATTATTTTCTTCTCACCGAACAAAAAACAAAAAGGTAATTTGTTCGTAAATTCACCTTGAACAAATTTTGATATTTATACCATTCCTATAACGTGACTATAAACCCCACCTTGATATGATTTGAAGATGACCGTCTATTATCTCGTCAGTTTGCTTCATTCCAAGATAGCATTTCCAAGATTTAAGATATAGTGATGGAATCTTTCAAAATGTGTTCAAGTATTTTTGCCACTCGTCAGCATTCTATGAGTAGCCGTCGACTTGACTGACATCGCAGAAAGTTAGAATTTCTGTTTTCAAATCGAACGTCTTTTGGATTGCCCAAGGGATTGTTAACGTTCATTATATCTCTGGAGAATTTCAGCATATTTCTAGACAAATCTTGCGCTTTGTGAAAGCACTCGATCAACAACAAGTAAATTATCAACAAATGTCATATAATTGATTTTGGCTGCAGGATTTGGGTGAGTTTAATAGTATATATTCTTTCTAATTCTTCACACATGTATGCTTGTAAACTTCTGTTTGGGGGCCATTTTCATCAGTAAGATTTGAAGCTATAGTGATTCTTAAAGTAATATAATCTGCATTGCAAGTTGGTTTAATTGTGCCGTATGATATCCAACACATTACTCACAAAGTATTCCAGACACGAAAATTAATCTTTTTCATGCCCTCATATGCAGCAACAAAAAAGGCTCGGCGGCTGCAGCCCCCATAAAATTGAACTGCATTGAAGTGTCTCTTTGTAATTTTCGTAATAATTAAAAGCTATAAATGGAAACAAGAGGCTTGAAGAGAGACTCGTATGTTATCACTTACCTTGCCGTACAAGTCCCAATAGTATGAAATTATCATGTTAATTGGTGTTCGGCAGCTTTTACAATCATCGTTATTAATGGATACGGGTATAGTCCACAATAAGTAGTCACTTTGACCTTAGTCAGGGAGATGACTTCGAGTGACAGGAGTTTGAAATGACCAATCAAATTGATTATGTTTACTTTTCTGAACCACACAACAACGAGTGCCGAACGGAGACGATTGCTTAGAGTTGAGATGGAAATCAGTGATGAGTCCGCTAATTATAAGACTGATGTATTCAATTGGCCATTTTCGTAATGTTATCAAAGTCTTTGTTACGTGGCTCATTATAAATTATTTCATTCACCTGTTACGAATAAATGTATTTAAATAGTCAGAATTGCATACATTGGTTGTTGCTAGGTAGGACAAACATTATGGCTTGCCCTACCTAACAAGACGTAATATAGGCAATTCGCATTCTGACTATTGAAATACAATTATCCGTAACAGGTGAATGAAATGATTGTAACAAGGCACTCAACAAAGATTTATGCATATAAATTTGATTTCATTACGAAAATGACCTATCGAGCAAGGCATAAATATATTTTGTTATTTGCTATGTTGTATATATGTTCAAATTTGTCATGATTGTAAAGCGCATAGAGAAATTTTCAATTTATTATGCGCTTTATAAATATTATTTATTATTATTATTATTATCGATTTATGCACTAAATTTCAAAGACTGAATCGGATAATAATAAACTAGTATGCAGACTCAATCTACCCTAGACTGAAAGCGATTTGTATCAATAGCCAATCAGGTATCATCCCTTATCGGTTAACAGGTGTGTGAGATATGCGATCGTAAGGGGTGTATCATTTAAGAGAGGGGTGCGCGCGTGCCCTCCTGTCATTAGGAGCTGGTTCCTTGTCAAGTGAGAGGGTTGGGAGACTTCAATGCCGCATATATATCATGATTATAATCATAAACCGATAAAGGGCATCACTCGAGTATTTTGAATCGGGTGGGGGGGGGGGATAGGGAGGGGTGGGTGTCGGACAAAACTTGTTTGACTCTTTTTGTTAAATATGTTAACAAGACGCAAAATGTGAGTGTTCAGTTATTCACATTCATCTTGTGGCGAATCCAGACAGGAGTGAAGATTAAAGCATATCCTAACAAGTTGAGGGGAAGGGCGTGAAATGGATTTGGGCAGTACCACGTGCCCCAAGCCCATTTCAATTTGTAACGTGTCTTTTTTCTCATCAACATAGGATGGATATGCTATAACCGTGCTGAGTCCCCGCCCCACCCCCACTCCGAGGTCGGAGGGACTGCATTCGTGTTCCCCAAATCTCTGGTAAAGGGGTACTTTTCACGCGACAAAGTCTGACCCGAAAATTGTAAAAAGGGGGCGTATTTTACTTTTCACCCGGAGATTTCTTTAAAAAGGGGGTGTTTTTACTTTTTCTCCTTTTGGATTCCTGAGAAATTTTAAAAGGGGGTCATAAAATATCTTGAATATCATAGATAGGGGGGTACATTGAGCTGTGTTCCAGATTTAAGGGGGTCTTCAAGGCAGGAAAAGCCCGCGAAAACCCACGAAAGGGGGGTTCAGAAGTTTTGGCAGTCCTCAGATAGGGGGTGTTTGCTTTTCAGGCCTGTAGCACTAATTAGCGTTAGTAACAACAACAAAAAAGGAAATTGTGATGTGTTTAAAGAATTCACAATTTGCATTACTTGATTTTAGCAGCCAATCTGTATAGCGCATCCATCGTTTAATAGCAAGTTTGAATAAAGAAAATGATTGAAAATCATATGATGACATATATATATATATATATATGATGAACCGTTTGTTCTACTGTGCTTTCATGGTTACAAATGCGTTGCTTATCTCAAACAGGTATCACCATCTTGAGTGATAGAGCTTAACTATCTATTATACTTTCAAGAGCTATGCCCTCTAGTGCCAGCTTTTGAATTCCGCTCATACTCCAAAATTTTGTTCTCACAAAACAGGCAAGACCGAGTTCGTTTTTCTCGTCCTATTACGTTGATCGGAGATTTAAAATGTTGGGCAGCAGTACTTTTCAAAAGACATTGAATAAAAATTATGGAGTAATTATGGCTCAATAGAGAAAATAGAAAATAGAATTATAGGCAGACAAAAATAAATGTCAATTATGTTCTTTGAAATGACAAGCCTTAGTATTTTTAATCTTTGAAACACATCATACACGCAGAGATCAATTATTATCTATTTTGCTTTACTTGGATAAAATAAACTTCAAGATCAACATAAAGCCAATGAATCGAATTGTTTATTTTTCATTTCGTACCTTCATTCTATGAGGTTTGTGTATTTCTCCTTTAGTCTCTTGCCTTGACTAGACTGCGTTTGGAGGGCACGTCCAAGAAGTGTTGACAAATCGTCTCGTCTTTCATTAGTGGGTTTTGCTTGGTATGAGGCTGAACAAACCTGGATCAAGGAGTGTTTCGTTGGACATCCTTGCCCAGACTTACGGGGGATCATCCTTGCCGACCACTGCCCTTCTCTCCTCCTGGACGGCTCAAAATAATGAGTAATTTATCGGAATAAAGTATAGAAGATTAAATCCTGACCATGGTCTAGGGAATGATTTCCTGCATGTTTCTCAGAAATACAATGAGTGCAGAAGCATTATATGGCTTTGTCAAGTTAAGGTGTCTGTCCGCACTTTGTATCTTTGTGGGATCTAACGGTGGTTGCGGGAGGTGAAAGATGGCGGAGCCGTCGTTTTGACTGGTGTAGCAACTATTAGATGGGTAATGAAAACGCGGGACATTTTAAGCTCAAAGTGTGTTATTTTATTTTAAAGAAGTTGGTCACAAAGGGGATCTGTCATTATTTCTCATCTTATCTCCCCTCCCCTTCTCTCTCTCCTTCTCTCTCTCTCTCTCTCTCTCCCCTCTCTCCATCCTATACCATCTACCCTATTACCCGACTATCCATCCCTTTCTTTCTCTCTCTCGCTTTTTCCCTCTGTTTTTCCCTTTTGTCCTCCTCCCTATCTCTCTTCCCCTCTCTCATTTTCAACGTCTCTCGATTTCATTTTCCCCTCCCTCGACACCATCCTTAGGCTCCTATGGCGTTCTCTATGCATGGTGATCCATAAAAAAACACACCGAACTATCATACTTCGAATGATGCGGGGAAAATTTAACTAGTACCTGTAGATGTGGAATCTTTTTAGAAGAAATATTTTTATTTTTTTTCTCCAAAATTGGTTTAGTATGTATTTTTAGACATATTGTTGTGTTGAAGATATCCACTGGCAGTGCCAGTTGAAAAAAATAAAGTTTCGTTTTGTAGTTTTAGAAATGGTATTATGTATTATTTCAGTCGTTTTAATGACTTGTTAAACACAGATATGAAATTATACTAATTTTGTGCAAAACGCAGTTTCGTTGAACAAAACAATTTTGAACTCCAACCTTGCGTAAAGAATGCTCCCTAAAACAAAATCCCCTCTCCAAATTTGTCAAATTTTGAATTATTTTTCATGTGAAAAGATTCTCCTCCCGGTGAATTTGACCCCACATTATTGGAAGTATACGCTAGTCCGTTTTATTTGGGCCACACTGTATATCCCCATCTCAACAGACTCTATCTCCTATCCCTCCCTAGTAGTATCAATAATTGTCTGCCATGCGTTCAGCAAACAAACACTTTTCTTCCCTTGGTGATTCTAAAATCACCAAGCTACACCTCCAATACGTGTACTTTAACCAATCTTAACCGGTGATTACCAAGACAACGTGCACCTTCACAGGACCTTGGCGGATAAGATCCGATGAGAGGTGCAGAAGTGCACCTACATCTCTAAGAATTTGTGGTATACGGTACGTTTCCACACCCCTTCCTTCATTCCTTGGTAATTCTACATTCTACATTGACATGATTGAGGTCTAGGTTAAATTAGCAGTAATGATCCTTGTGTCCATGGTCCGTACACTCCCAGTGGTCTTATCCATCGGTCAGTCAACACATCGGTCACTCCAGCCAGTCTCATGGTCAGAGGGACCAGACCAAAAACGCCTGATTTAATCACCCATTAAGACCTGAATGACAATGTCAAGGTTACAAGGAGTTATTGTACTTTTTCGACATATTTAGATTGTGAGAAGAAAAAAAGTATTCACAAAATAACTTCTTTACAGTCAGTTAAGAGTCCCTATTTTTAATAGGTATGAATGTTTTAAATCGGTTTCAACATACAGTCATTTTAATAAATAAATGTGTCTAATTAGTGGTCCGACATTAATTTTGTCGTAGGTTTAATTTAGTCAAAGATACAGGTTAGCTTTAGGTTTAGGATTAGCTTTTAGGTTTGAAAAACAAGGGTTGGATGCAGTGCCGGGTCCATGATTGAAGTTAGGAATTCGGATAGTGAAATTAATTGTCAACAGAGGAATTGTCGCTGTGGCATATGCTATAAAAATACTGGCATATAAAAAAGGGCACTTTAATGAATTCCTTTGACATCGTCTCCAGCCGCACCCTTGCCCACTAATTAATAGCCAAAGTGTCAAGAATTGTTAGAATTTGAACTCAACACATTCATGTGTCGTATCTGCTCTTCTCGACGTTTCCTCTTAATTACCGCTATAAAAGAATAAGGCTACTAATCAATTTGTCGTTGTTTATTGAGGTTGAGGATGGTTATTACAGTAGTTACAGACTTATAGTGACCGTGAAAATGAATAAACAATAACATTAATCATGTAGACGAAGCGAGGGTCTAGGAACATAAATATCGATTGGAAAGTCGTTTAAATCAATTTGCATTCCTTTCTCGATTGTTTCTCAATGTAATTCAGCCACAGGTGGTATTTGTGATTGATTTTTACAATTGTCTTTAAAGTTTTATGTCTAACCTTACTCTTGGCATGAAATCCCTTTTATTTTTCATTGAGTGAATCGTGATCTTGTTTATCTCCGCGGTTTACAAATTATTGTAAACAACACCCTTTGTAGTTCTTTGTTTTGATCAACAGCAACGAAACATTCTAGAAGATCTGATCAATAGTGTGAACTTATAAGGTTAACGAAATACGTAGTTAAAATAAATGAAGTGGAGAGATTTGATCGCAGTTACACAAAGTTAGTTGGCGATGACCCAAGCTCATGTCTTTTTATTCCACTTAACAAAGGAAAGACAACAACAACAATAACAAAAGCAACAACAACAACAACAACTACATTATCATATCTGTAATAATTGTAAGATACATCCTTCAATTTACCACCTACACTTTCAAAATAAGAACTATATTGATGTTCATAAGAGGCTTACCAGCGCGTACTTCGTAATATTGTAGAATGGCAAATGTGTCTTTGAATTCATCAACTATAGATGTTTGAAAATGCTGACTAATTGGTTTGGAAGAGGCTTACAAATACCCTGTAATCTTGTAGAGATGTAAATATTTTTTCAATTTATCACCTGCATTTTGAAAATGCTGACTAATTGATTTTCAAAAGAAGCTCACACATACTTTGCATGCGCTGTTTACCCGTGCTCGTTTCACGGACATTTTTTTCTTGTTCTTCTTCACGATCCATAATAACACGTCAGCCTGTCAAAGTAAGAATGTCTCCGAAGAAAAAAAAGGGTATATAATCTAAATATAGGCCAGACTCTCAGGGACATGGATTAAGTTAATGTCGTTTATTCGCCTAACAACAAGGATCAAATCATTTTTTCCCTTAAAAATATACCAGAAAATTGAATGTTGCGAGACTCGTTAACCCGGTGAGTCTCTTAATCAGTCATAATTGTGTGATAATAGTTAATTAAGGTGAGGTTGAGTTCTGCCGAGGAACATTTGACGGAGGGAGTTGTGGAAAATGGGTGAAGGGCTATTGGATGTCATTTTAGCTGAAGATCTTCCCGACGATGCATTTTTTCACTGTTCTATACTGTCTTGATTAGAAATGAAGGTATTTGCTCTGATTTTATGACCAAATATAGAAATAGGGGTGTGGTGGCCCTCTCCCAACCATTTGATTACACCATTATCACAAAACCTCATAAAAAGAGTGGTATATATTCTTTTTACAAGAGTGTTACTGCATGCAGAAAAGTAACTGTTTCATTGTAATCTTGTCAATTTTACATTTAAAGCAATACTTGAATATGGACCTTTATTTGTTTCGTTTGTGTAAATTTCACCTTCTCTCTTTAAAAAAAAATTCTTCTCTCTCGTTTTTTGTCTCCCCTCTCTTTCTTTCTCTTCCACTTGAATTTTCTTGATTTGTTTCGATTTTCCTCTTTCTCCCACCCTCTATTACCTCTTCTCATTCCCCCTTTCATTCTTCTCCCTCTTTTTTGTGTTTTTATTTCTATATTACCTCTCACCGTTTCTTATTCTCTCTTTCTTAAATCCTCCTTACATAATTCTTCTATTTAAAGTTTCGCGTTGTCTCGCCGTTTCTTCTTCCCTCTCTTTCTTAAACCCATTTTTGTATCGTTTTTATCAATTAAATTAGTCTCATATTTGACTCTCTTGGGTCTGACATTTTGTCGATGCCAATACAGTAACTTCCTCTTTGGTTGTGAAGCGTTTCAAATTGAGGCCCAACCACTAAAAGTAAAACCACGCGGAAACTTCCGCGCGCATGCGCAACTAGCTCCGACGGCTCTGTCTCGTTCGGAGGAAGACGTTGGAGTTGGCAGAACTAATATTATTGAGAGTGGCATATTTGACCGTCATTTGGGTTTGGAGAAGATGATTTATACTCCGCCCATGAACGAGGGGGGTGATACTATCGTGTGATCATGATTTATAGACCCTGAGGCGGTGCGGAAAGTTCAGTAACGGTCTGTCGTTGGCTGAGTCAAGTGAAGTCGACTGAAAGTGTCTTGTCCACCTAGAAAATGCAGGTGTTCTTTTATATCAAATGTTTAAAAAAATGTAATACCTTTTCTCGAGATTTTCTTAATTATTCCTCTTATACTTATTACATTATTGATTCTTCTATTTGTTTAGTGCACTTTTCCTTCTTGATGGTAGTTAACACACTACCTGCTTTGTTTTGTTTTGTCCGTTACAATACCAGTAAGTCATTATATGTTGAGGAACTGAATTTATATAATTAAGAGGTGGGATGGTGCGTGCGTGCGTGTGTTCGTGCGCGCATGTGTGGGGGTACTGCGCAGTAACGCTGACGTCTATGGAGATGAGATGGGGGGGGGGGGTACTTTGATTTGTGTTCTCATTCTTTCTTATTTTATATTATCATTCTGTTTAAACGTATTATAAAACATTTGATTTTTCTGACTGTTCAGTGCTTTCTAGAAGCTTGTTAACAGCTTTCAAAAAGATTTCATTGCCATTGCTTGAGTAATTTTAGCTATTAACAAATAAAATGTCTCTCAGGCCTGTCAATATTTTCGTTTTTAGCTAATAGTAGTCGGCGACGTACATATTTCTCTATCCCATGAGAAACCGTCTTTCCTGTCTATAAAGATTGTAACACACCCATCTTAAGATTGCTGCTAAGCATTATTTTCCCTCACTTTTTGTCCAATAGTGTCTTGTTTTTCTTCTTTCTTTTCTTGTTTTGGTAATTGTTGCACTTTCCAACTCCGAAGGGGTACATAGTTTGAATAGTGAACTTCGTCGTGTTCCTAAACATTCTCCGCCTGACCATCGGAGTGAGAAAGCCAGAGAAGTGTGGACAGATGGCCTTATTTGAGCGGGGAAATAACTTATATTTTCCCTACTTTTTTTGCCCTTTTTTCGACTGTTTCCAAGTTGTTTGTCTAATCAAATGAGAAGGAGTAATACATCGTTTTTTGTTAAAGCGTTAAAGACAAAACGGCTTGTACAGGGTATCGCCGTTAAGAAACCGGGTGGTCACGAACAATAAGTAAATAGACCTATACCTGGGAGATTAGTCACAATAATCGTCTGCTTGTACACATATACCTGTGAAGGACGACCGATTTAATTGAAATGTCTGAACCAGGTTTTGGTATGCAATTAAAGTTATCAAAGCTAAGGAAACAAAAAATATGAAATATGCGAGCTTCCGCCAGGTGTTTCAGAAACTATTCCATGTTGGGTTCGACCTAGTCCCACTGCTTCATTGGTAGGTTTATGGAGAAAGAAACACAATCAATCCGGATGACAAATTTGTTGTTATCATCATTTTATAACTCGAATGTTTTGAACATCGATTATCTTTCCCTGGGTCTTTAAAAAGCAAGCACGCGTCGTTCCAAGTACTTTGCAGGGGATGACATTGAACGGACAGGTTTGTATTGGGCTATGAACCCGTCGACACTCTGGGGGAAAATTTGGAGCGGAAAATACGCAAATAGTACAATTCCGAATCCAACGCGAGTCCACTTAACCTTCAGTGCAGACCCTGACACGGAGAATTTGTTTCGGAATCTGTTAAATTTATTATTCAACTTATCTTTAAGCCTTCTCTTGAGAATGAATTCTGCGAAAGTCTGAAAGGTTCTATCGGTAGTTTAAAGTTTGTTTTAAAATGGTAAAGAAATAACGTATTGAATGATAGGGCTGATACAACTAGCTATATGTAGGCCTAACAGGAGACCAATAAACTCAACTCAAAGGTCCATTTGTTACTTTATTTCATAAAGAATTATCGTATTCAATGTTTGTTTCCAAGGTGGACGTATATCCCGTTATGTCATTTTGCGAGAACATGAAGTATAATATTTATTGTTTCAATATGTTTTTATTTAAAGCTATTTTTCGACAGTGGATAACACTGTGCCAGCTATGTGATCAATAATGCTTTATTAATTTTTTGATATATTAGATATTATGGTGGCAGCGGTGGGATCGATAATATTTGATCAAGAATTAAGATAGCAGTGGTAGAATCGGTAAATGTTTAATCCTTACTTTTGATAGTGAATAACATGGTGGCAGCGGTGATATCGAGGATGTTTGAGATTATGGATAAATTGGCGGCAGCGGGGGGATCAACAATTTTGTATCATTGTTTAAGATTGTAGAGTAGCATCAGCAAATGATATAGATATATATATTATTTTGAAGATTGTTTGTTAGACGCATATCTCTAATTCCTCGACCTTTTGGAAGAAACGGGTCCTGTGATTCTAGACTAGATTCGTTATACTCAATGACGTTATTTTATTTGACATGTCATGAACACAGATGACAGAATATGAATAGCACGGATATGAATGGAATTCCATTCCTTAAATCCTAACCAAAAATATGTCGGCCAACCTTGCGCCATCGGGAGCTTCGTTCAATGGAAACCCAGCCCCGCGAGGCTCCGAGATAGACGTACCTCAAACTACACCGTCTACAGCTGCTCTCGTTGCTTCGCGGTGCCCTTCTTTGTTAACCTTTGAAAATTGTTTGTTATCTAACTTGAATTTAATTAGTCCTGGCAAATCAGACAGGATGATTTGTTTATCTATCTACAATGTTTTGAAACTCTGAAAATTGTTATGATAAAAGTCAGACTAATTTGAACTTGAAATGGTTTTAACCCATTTTTCGACTAAAAAGTTCAACTTGCGTTATTGCTATTGCTATTATCACTATTCAGATTTGTTTTCTTTCTATTTTCGTTTTTGGATGAAAAATCCACTGTAAACTGTTATTGTTTGCTTTGTTCATTTCAGAGCAAAATCAGTTGATTTTGGATTTAAAAATTAGATTAATTCTCGTTAAAAAAAATTGTTACCCGGTTTATATGGTGATCTTTTCAAACGAACTAATTTATTTGACAAAACAGAAATATTTTACAAATGACTTATATTATTAGAGAATCAAAATGCAAAGGAGATTTGTTTACCTATAGATTGTTGCGGATTAGTGAAGATTGCTTTTAGTACATTGACTTGAGGTTCATAAAGACAGATGCAATTAACTCTTCATCGCAAAAAATCTTATACGAGTAGATGAAAAGTTGTGTTACACAAATCTGATTTATTCTTCGTGACTAAAAAAGAATTTTGTAACAAGATGACGCACAAACTCTATAATTGTTATTTCCCACTGCTTCTTAACCAAACCCTGCAGAATATATTTAGGTACATATTTAGTGTGCTACATGTCTATATGTTTTGTTTTTACCAGTCGTCAAAACAGAGCATAATTATTTGCATACACTCGTAAAGAAGCATTATAGCATATTTTATGTTAGAACTATAATATTCCAATTTTATAAGAGAGAAACGATTTTTTAAGTTTTTTAAATTTATTATTTGGTAGAAAGAAATAATACTTAAAGGGAAATTCAACTCAAATAGACAACTACTCTAAAAGAAAGCAGAAAAATCACAGAAGAAAACTGATGAAAGTTTCAATTAAATCTGACTAAATATAAGAAAGTCATGAATTTTTGAAAGTTGTTATTACTATACGTATGGGCACTTCAAATTGGCTAAAGCGGTAGTGTCAATGTGATGTAGTGCCGGACTACTTTCCCATCTGTTCCAACATATAAAATGACTAAAATTTACATTTTTCAAAAAAATCACGGCTCAGGAGGGTCTATTCTTTTTAGAGGACCTATAATAAAATGCTATCTATAATATGTTTTGAGTAGTGCCCCACGGGAGAAGGAACTTACGAGATTTTAGTGATATTTTTGTACACGGCAAATGGGCCCCGAGAGTTATCCACGTCCTACGTCACAATCAACTGACCAATCTTCCAATTTGAGATTCGCATAGACTTAGTGATCTCATATTTCAAACATTCATAACTTTCTTACTATTGGTCCGATTCATTTCAAACTGTTGCCATTCTGTTTCTGTTATTTTTCTGCTTTTACTTATTTCAAGGGTTGGATTGCCCTTTAATGACAATAATGCAAGCAAACTGAGGAGGAAATATGATTGAAGGATCGAGATTTGACATTTTTATAATTTGAGGGATGCGAAAAGTAATTGCATGGTTGCAGCAATGCGGAACCTGTGCGAAGAAGGGATATTGCTGAAAATTCCTGAGAAGTCATTGTACGAACCCCCCTACGTTGTATTGTTTCCGGTTCTGGTGCCCATTTGCGTTAGCGATGAGACGTACGCGCAACTGCGCACGCAGGCCGTTTTATTTTTGTAGAATGCAATAATTCGAACAAAGTATTATTAGTATCCCCAACTTTGATAAGAATGCGATAACTATTTGTTTTTCACTCAGCGGTATTTTAGGGGGAACAAGTTGTGAAGTCAGGTCTTATCGGAATACCTTTCCATCAGCACATCGTTGTTTATGAAGCACACACAGTCCGTCAGACCAACAATATGGACAGAGGGCCTAATTCTGAACGAATTCGGGGACGAAAATGCTTCCGAAATGAATATCTTACTTTTCAACTCGTTCGAAACCATTTCGAGGTTTCTCTGTACACTTTGGGGGTCTATTTGTTTATAAACTATCATGAGATTAGTTATACAGAGTATAATGAATTAACAACAAATTGTTGAAATGAAGAGCGCAACCTCTCGTGTCTAACTCGATAAGGTTTTAAAATTTGTGGGCTACTAAGCAAAACATGTTTTTATTCAAACTTATTAAAATATATGATAAGAGTAGAAGACATCAATGATGACACTTTGAAGATAATGCATTATTGTCCAACTTGGTTTTTATTTGCATAATTTTCGGAACGTATCTCGTTCCTTCATCAAGGCACATGACAAGACAATGTAATAGTAATATATTAAGGACGTCTTCTTAGTCATTTTCACCCTTCTCTTTAAAACGCGGAAGGGCGTGTCTCATAATATTTATTTAACACAAATACCTCTTCAAAATATTACTACCATTTTCCTAAAAATAAGCGCGGGGGACTATCACGTGCTGTTTGAATGGCAGCATAACATTGAACTTCACTTTCTTGATCGTCATTCAGTTCAACTAAGGAACATGTCATTTATTTATGCTTCTCAAGAGAGCAATTTTTCGAGAAATAGGGAATATCCCTAAATGACATTCGAACAGTTGCTTTCCCTTGTCTACACTATTTTTCCTCATTTATACTGTACATAAGTTTGAAACATTTTTTTCTGGACTTTGTGAAATTATAGTAGAGATGGAAAACTATTTGATGTAGAGGAGAATGATGGAATTCAAAGTTTAGAAACTAGGCAAGATATAGGCACTGTCTTATGTGACAAATGAAATACTGAAGAGAACAGAAACTGAATAATTTTTTGTGTGCAAGTGAATATTATGGTAGGCCTAAAAATTGAAGTTATGGGCCTATACAATTAAAGGCCTGTTTTAAACTATCCAGTAGTCATGATAGTAATGATCTGATTCCAATTCCTCAGCTTTATATAGCTTTATAATCTGCAAATCGATGTCTTTCAGCTTCTAGTCCACAAAAACGATAAGAATGCCTTTAAATCGCATTCCAGGTGAAGACATGATATCTGTTTCCACAATTCGATGTTATTCACGGTGTAGCTAGAGAGCCCTAGCCCAAGGTTCTGTGGTAGCGTTTCTATCGGCACTCCATGCACCATATACTCCATATCGACCCTGTCACCACCCCGAGGTGTGATGGTGCGAATGGTGGGTAGGGGTACAGTCTAGCGAAGCTGTCATACACCCTGGTCCCTGGGAGAGGGGTGGATTGCTAGTGGGTTAGGATGAGACCGAGTAGTTCTCCTTAAACTGACTCTACACCAAATAATGATATATAAGTATATAATACAATTAAAAAGTTATATGCCTTTAGGAGTTAATTGATAAAAATGGGCAGGCCTATCAAATAAGATAATATTATTAAGATTATATAATATAATATCTCAAGTTACTATGAAAAGTAACAAAGAATAATAAAAAGTATAAGGTAAAAGTAAAAAATAAAAACATATTAGACAAGCGACACAATTTAATATCGAGCTCCCCTGCCCCCCCCCCCGTTGAGCACTCCATGCACCATACTCCATATCGATCCCGTCACCAAGGGTAAGCCCTTGTAGGTAGGTTGCTGCTGGACACGTTTGAGATTTGAGATTTCGTGTACCACTCAAGGTGTCTCCCGCCGATTTCAGCGTCAATTTGTCATGATGAAGCAATATTGATAATTTATTCGATTTCAAATTCTAAATTTGCGGAATTTGCTCTGGAGGGGATTTAAAAAAAAACATAGATTTACCTTTCAATTTTTTCTTTAGAACAAATACAGGAAAATTGTTTAAGTGTATCATTATCATGACTATTAACATATCTGAAAAGTTAGAGAATGAAAAGATGAGAAGACACGCATTCACTACGTGCTATGTTATAGTGCTGCTCATTTTTAACTACGAGAATAGAGAAAGAGAGTGAGAGATTATGTTTAGATTAAAAGAGAAGGGAGTGGATGGTTTACAGAGAGAGAGAGGGGGAGATGAAGGATAAAGAGAGAGAGAGAGAGAGAGAGAGAGAGGATCTGCCAAGTGATACATTATGCAGCATCATTTCTCTAATCTTAAACAGTAACAATGTTCACCCAGTAATGTGAACCACTACTCAATGCCGCCGCCCAAAATTGGAGCTAATATCGAGCGCGAAAACATGGAAAAGGTGTGACAACTCATTATAAAGGTTGCAAGTTATCTGCTATGTACAAACAGAACTTCGGAGACCATTTCAAGATATTCATTCCCGGTAAGATCAATTTAAGATCCTTCACTCGTAAAACTGTTTTGTTTACAATTTGTAAGCCTACACCAGCAAACATCATTATTAACGATTCCTTTCTCCAATTTACCGATTTACCTCAGAGCAAGTTTCCCGACTATATGTGGCTTATCGCGTGATCGCCTTTCTTAGATTTTTTGTTAAAACCAGAATATTAAGGCCTCATTCATTTTTATTGTTCCGTGTTCAGCAGAGCTTCAACTCGTTACATTCCTTCTATTTTACAATCTAAATTCTGTCTAGCCATGTAATATCATTTCACGGTAGATTCGTTCTGTCGTTTTTCAAAGAATTCATTATCCCTGTTTTAACTACTTTTAGTCATAGTAGGCTGCATCTTAAAAAATACATGTACATTTAAGAAACAACAGTGATTCATTCATTATGATCCTAAACGAAAATGAGAAATGCATTAAAATTCAAAATTTACTACAGTGATAATCAGTGGTGTAGTTAGAGTGTAATTGCCCCAATTCACAACTCTTTTTACTTACGTTTACATTGCTCCTGCATCTAGAGGTTTAGATATTAATTTAGTCAGAAATGCTTTACAAATTTTATAAACATGTCTTAGTGCTAAAGGCACAGCTTCTGAATTTCAATTGAAAAGTATTTAAAACTTTATGTTACATTTGCTTCTTTTGTACCTTATACGATACCTTAATCCATTGTAAGTTTGGTGAGACCTGCGTAGATTATAATCATTAAAGATGTGGTTATTGACACCAGAAATTGAGCTTTAAAGCCCTCTGTTATGTGACTAATTTTCAACTAAGAAACTTAACCCTCCTTTGAAGTTTGTTTTATGTTGGGGGCTGTAGTGGGCAAATCACAGCATTTTAATTTTTTGAATTTAAATCGACTGCAAATACCACAACCAAGTCTGACTATTTGATCATATATATCACCATTTCAAACGATCTGACAACTATTACTCGACCCTCGATCGGCCTATTACTAGTTGACCAAATCTCAATGGGTTTCTATTTTCAAGAAGTTTTCTTTTCGTTTCGGTTGTGAGGAGAAACGGAACAAAATGACGTGACGTCAACGAAGACCTTCAAATGGGTCGCAATTAGAGAAATCTTAGATGTTGTTTCCTACCCATCCTATTGCCTAATGACCGAGAAAAGCCTCGCATTAATAAAGAAAACTACTTTCCAAGTCGGTTATTGTCTGGAGTTTTTGGGATGACCCTCACATACATTAAAGATGCTTGTTGCACGACAGCACCCTTAAATCGTTATCTATACCAGGGTTTGGATAAATAGTTTAACTGATATTAACGTTCATGATTTATTTTTTTAATATTTGATTTCTCTCCTTGAAAATGAATGTCATTTAAAAAAAAAATTATCAGCTGATGCTCAAATTAACTTTATAAAATTTGTATAAGTAATTTGTTATGGCCTGTTGGTATGGCCTATTGGTAACGCTATCTTAAAATGTGAACACTTACTAACCTTAAATGACGCAGTTACCGTAATTTTTACCCTGATTTCAGTGATTTTCTTCAAACTCAGGGTATGCAAATTTTAAAAGAAAGAAACAAGAAGAGAGAAGAAAAAAAATCCAGAATGTATTATTCATCTCTATTCTGGCTTGGTTTCGACTTCTACATGGTTTTCTCTTGAAATCTTGGCACCTTTAAAGGCACAGTGAATAAAGAAACCTTACTAGAGAGGAGAGCCGGACAGATAGAGGACTGAGAGGCGGTGAAGAGCGTGAGAGGAGGAAAGATAGAAAGGGAGAGGGAGGAGTGAGAGAGAGAGAGAGAGAGAGGGAGTGAGAGAAAGAGACAGAGAGAGAAAGAGAGAGAGCCAAAGAAGGGGAGAGTGGGAGAGACGGACAGAGAGACGAAAGTGAAAGAGAAAGACACAGAAACAGAGAGATAGAGAGGGGAGGAAAAAGAGAAAAGGAAGAACTGTGTGTGTATGTGTGTGTCACAGTGTGTGGGTGGGTATGTGCGCGTGTGTATGTGTGCCTGCGTTGTGTGTTCGAGAGAGAGAGAGAGAGAGAGAGAATGAGAAATATAAAATGAACGAAAGAGAGTTGGGAGAGAGAGAGACTGGAAGACGAGAAAGGGAGGGAGAGAGAGAGAGAGCGAGAGAAAAAAATAAATGGAAAAAGTATTTCATGGTCTTGTTGATTATTAGGTGTTCACAAGTCGTAGAAAGTGTTACAACTTGGCACCAACACGGCTCCCGCTTTTGAAGTCAATTACTTCCAAACAAACTGAAAGGGAAGGTTTGTTCCTGGGGCTATAGTTTACCAACTTTAAAAATAGATAACGATGACCATTCATTCTGTCCTCTGAAATTTCCAATTTTGAGATAAGCTTTATAGTCACCCGAGAAAGACCTTTATGTTGTAGCAGGGTTTTCTCTTCATTAATCATTACTTAAGTGTGAGAAGTACATTTGTTTGTACACTATGTCATTATATGAAAGTAATCGCTGTGTGAAAAAGAAGTATCAGCTTCCCATTAAAAGGAAAACAAGTTCGCAGTGTGAGTCCAAGCTGTTTTAACTTCGGAATTCTGGTTGATCCAGATCTAGATTGCCGTTAAGGTTTGTGACTATGTTTTAAACATTTGATAAGGTTGTAGTATTCATGGGGAACGAAAAGGAACCTTGCAAAGTAAATTAAACATTTGTATGTTGGACAAAAATAATTTCTTTTCAAGTCTGACCTGTAGTCTGATAACATAACACATGAATACGTGTGTTGTATGAAATGATTATCAAAATAAGGTTTAGAGAATTTTGTCCTTGTTTGAAATGCGTTATATTTTTGCATTGATTTATTTAAAAACAGTTGCTTTTGAAAATCAAGTTTGTATTTTGATCTGCTTGCACACATTTTGTCGCTATGGCATGCTTACATCAAATGAAATAGGCCTACCTCTTTGTTTTTAATGGAATTCATTACACCGTAAATTAAGAACAGGGCTTGCCTTGCCCCGCCCCAAAACCCATGTCCTCTGTCAATCCTAATTCAACTTGAAAACATCTTAAATCACACTCCGACGTTGAAATACTTGGGTCTAAATCCTAGTTTCTCGGTACCGGACGGGATTGAAAAACGCCAGGTTCAAGGTTGATAAACACATTTACCCACGTCTATCAACTCCGGTAGTGGTAGTCTGCATGCTAAACACAGTCTTGTTTAAAGGTATACAGCAGTGTTGGTAAAAGTAGAACATTAATTTTGAAACCATTAGTTCTTTAATATGTGTGATTTTGTAACACTGTTAGAGTGCTCAGGATGTGATGATAATGTGTTCAAACTTCATCAGAATGTATGGCAAAGTGTGGAAAAACTGTGGTAACAGGATTTAGAACAGTGTGGTCATGAAGGATTCAGAAAAAATTATTAGGTGACACTGTTACACAAAGAGAGTCACAGACTGAGAGAACACACCGTCGTCCAATAACAGAAAGGAAGTGTATGAAATGTGAAAAAACTGTTTACACACTGCTTTTTATAGATTATATAGAGAGACACGTTTAGGTCACACAGAGAAACACAGCGTGACGGCAGATTGAATTTGGAACGCTTTCTCATTGTTGACAATGTATATACACAGTGTGTCACAGTATTTTGACACAGTGTGACAGAATGTGACACACTGTGGTCACAAATAGAAACCCAATGTGTGTCCTCAAAGAAGATTTCGAAGACTTTCATAGTGTGGGATTGTGATTTCATTATGCTCACGTTGCTTTTATATTGTGTGGTGCAATTTGACACACTGTGGTTACATAGATAATCACAGTGAGTGTCCACATAGAAGATTTCGAAGACTTTCATAGTGTGGGATTGTGATTTCATTATGCTCACGCTGCTTTTATATTGTGTGGTGCAATTTGACACACTGTGGTCACATAGATAATCACAGTGTGTGTCCACAAAGAAGATTTCGAAGACTTTCATAGTGTGGGATTGTGATTTCATTATGCTCACGCTGCTTTTATATTGTGTGGGGCAATTTGACACACTGTGATCACATAGATAAGCACAGTGTAGCCACAGTGTGAGGACTTGGACAATTCTCCTTCTCTGTGAGATGATGCTATTTTACGGCGCAATAAACAGTTTACATGAGATAATGCAAATCAGTCCAAAACGCTTTTCCATACAACCAAGGAAACAAATACCAAGGGCAATAAGCTCAATAATGTGTCTATTTATAGTAGGATAAGTGATCTTCAGAAATGTGCGGGAAAATATTCAGATCCTCTCTCTTCATTTCAACATTTCAAAGCACATCTATGCGAATTTAAACCCCGTAAGATAACTCTCCAAGATGATTGATTCCTTTAATAATGTGATATTAATACCCGATGACTGCTTATCATTTTGATAATAAAATTGTATTCCTTTAACCCATGAATGACGCAAGTACCGAACATAGGAACCACCTTGTTTCCATGGGCCCTAGGTATCGAGATGCACGCATCATTAGGGGCTATCCTAATCTGACCATGCACTTTTCAGCAGGTGCCTCAGGTCAAGATTTAAAGGGAAACATATCGTGAAGAATCAAAGCAATATCATGATTCAGTTATTTTAAGTATTTTACCGACCTTCCATTGGTGCATATACCTTTCACCAAAATTCTGTACTAAACGACACCAATAGTGATTTTTAATTTGTATGCAATTCTTTTTGAAGCGTTTAGATCTCTTGAATATTTCAAAACTCAATTTGTAATTTGACTTCATCTATATACTACAATAAATCACAATAAAATGTTTTCTCATATGTCATATTTCAATACGGTATCATTAATCCTCATTTCACATCAGGGGAGTTGCTTTTATCTCTCATACAAAAATTGAATTATAGATAAATATAATTCTGCCTTACAAGAACCCTATTTTTTATGCTCTAAACTTATGATCTGACCAATGGCTCAGATGAAATCAAAGATTAATTATTAAATGGAGAGATGATAATCGTTACCCTCTACCTTCTAAGGGCTATGAGAAAAAAAAATGAAACCCATTAATAAGAAAAAATACAGCGTTTGATGAAGCCTGGCGCATGCGCCGAAATTGAATGACGTCAATGGCGCGCTGTACCGCGTTTGAGCGTTGCGATGCTCGGGGCGTTGCGTGAGGGCGGCTTCCATTTAATACGAATGTTATCTTTAGTAAGAGATCATTGCAGTTCGTGTTTGGGAATTTTCATATCTCATCTTATAAATGTTTGTTTCTTTTTTATGAAGGGAAATTACTCTTGAATAGACCCATATGAACCAGAAGCCCCCAAACCCATTCCTTCTCATCACTTTAAAAAAGGGTATAAAAAGTGGTGGGGTACTATGTTTTTTATCCAACATTATTGTAATTGATTACGAGGGAGGTGAACTAAAAAAGAACATTTCAACTCTTAAAGGTAAATTACCATCTATATATTTGAAAGTATCCTCACAATCCTGCAAATATTAAGACCTATAGATGCTTTCCTTAAAGCCCCTCTAAGGTGTTGGGAGCCCCAAATTCGTCAAAAATTTGATGGAAAAATTTCACTTAAATTGTATCATAATGTAAAAGAGGATGTCATTTAAGACACACTTCTGCAAAGATTCCCCCCCCCCCAAAAAAAAAATGTTTTTGAATACTAATATTGATAAAAGAATACATTTGTTGTACGCAGAAAACCTACATTTTGTATTCTGTCATCAATATTCGACTTGAAAACATGAAAATCTTGAAAATCCTTGCAGAAATATATCTTAAATGCCATCCTCTTTCACATTATGATACAACTTAAGTGAAATTTTGCCATCACTAAATTTGTGGGGCCCCCAACACTAAAATTTAAAGTAAGGCATTCTGTTAGAAATGATATAAATTTGCACATGCCCAAATACAACTTCTAATATATATGCCTCGACTCCCATGTATGTCTCGTTTCGTGTTTCGCCAAATCAATCAGATTTAATTATCTGGTTTCATAAGATTTTCAATTATATCACATATAAATACTGCTTCTGTAAATGTCATCTCTTACAGGAATGTTTGATTTGAATGAAATCATTGATCTTTAATCTGAACATGTTACTACATCCAAATGAAAGGTATTGTAAACTACTTTCACTTGTATTTGTGAGGGTAGCGTTGGAAGGGAGAGGGAGAGAGAGAGAGAGAGAAAGAGAGAATATACCTCTTTGTGCCGTGCCCGCTTGATACGACACTAAATGGAAAGCACGCTAATGCTTGAAGCATGCCTCAAAAAATTAATCGTTAATTTGCAAATTACGATTGGAGGGATGTAAAAGAAAACAAAAATGATACAATCTGTCGAGCAGCTAGTTAAAACTAATACAAATATATATCCAAACTTAATGCTAAACAGGGTTATATATAGGGTTAGCGTTTCACAGTCCAACTTTGAATTGATTTGATGGTTTCAGGAAACGCTTACCTCGATTTCTTGTCTTCTTTTCAATATATATTACTTGATAATTTATCATGTATTCTGAAAGATCCAGGCGATTGGATATTGTTGCCTTTAATGTGTGTCCTTATGATTACTCGGTGACTAAAAGAGGTGCCTGGTGAAACCTTTCCAGTTTCGCGGCATCCATGTATCAAATAGAACATTCTCCTTCTAGTGCCAACGATTACATGAGTTTAATTAATGAGTCGATCTGGTGCAGTCTCTCTGGTTCTACTGTTCCTATTCCCCCATGCTGTGCAGGACCAAATCAATTGAAAACTTTGATTTGGATGGTGGCTTTCGAATCCGCCGGCGAGAGAGGATTAATTGGTTGTTTACCGACCGATGGAGCTTAATTCAAAATATGAGGATTGCAATACATCTGGGTCGTTTGCCGGTAGCTCTTTAAATTTCATGACCTTATTCCTGAGCTACACAATATACCAAGCTAATTTCATGTGTCAAGAGTTTGATAAATTTGCCAAGCCATCCCGACAATCTCTAATTAATAACCGTTTGGAAACATGTAGGGGAAAAAAATTCCAAGGTTATTTCAAATGTCTTTGGTTTGGTTTCTTTTGATAAATCTTTGACCACCATGCAAAGAGCTTGTGTTTAAACCAAAATGCACGAGCGTCAAAGAGAGTGTGAATGAAAACGTGTCAAATTGTGAGAGAAGTGTTTTCGACTTTTCAGTTCACGACGAAATTGATTTAAAGGTTTTGAAACATTTGATTTCTCTTCAAACCAAAGTACTGAGGTTACAATAATTATTCATCGTTTTTTTTTTCTCTTTCAAATTCAGCGGGTAAGAAGAGATGAAATACAGAAATAGGTGTCTGTTGAGGATTATGAAACATTCTGTTTAGATGTTTCTTTTCTTCTATTTCTTCCGAGATGTGGCATTTAAAAAATAATGCAAGGGCCATTGTCTGGTTGTTGTAAAATGCACTTCAAACACACATAGTCTTTAAAAAATAATACATAATGTGCTGTTGAATACAAATTAATCCGTAAACAGGAATAAACAAAGAATCCGTGCATTACCAGTAATAAATTACAGATTTGTTTCCTCCCCGAATCCGCCATCCACGTTCTTAAGGTATACATGACGCCGTTATTCGGCCGGCAGATGCTTGTAATACACCGGTCACACCAAGGAGACTGACACCAACCGACTACAAACATGACAAACTGAAGAAATAGTTTCATTACAGCCCCCCCCCCCCACACACACACACATCCCCATCCCCAGTGGCGAAATGTGGTCGGTTTTGAGTCGGTCTTGAGTCTGATTCGTAGTGTGACTGAGATATTAAGGATCATCTAGCTCCGATCAAATGCTCGACTCAGTGTGACTTTTAGATGCTCCATTTGATGCTTTGGGCAGTAAGGAACCTTTTCAAACATCCTATGACCTATTGTGAACCATCGAACTACACAAGCTTTGGGCAGTAAGGAACCTTTTTGAACATCCTATGACCTATTGTGAACCATCGAACTACACAATCTTGATGACTCCCGCCCAAAGCATAACGACATGGGTGTCATTTTCTTCACCGTCTCTTAAATGGCGGCCAAAGAAAATGTCCATCTCCTTTCTCTTTTTCAAGCAATCAATTTGTTGATAACCACTAAGGTTTGTGTGCAGTTTAGGTTTGTACCCGAAAGCAATTTGTTAGAATTCTTTTAAAGTTTGTTCACAAATAGTAAGATAGACACAAATTTAAGCTACATGCTGCGAAGGTGTCTTTCAAAATGAAAGCATCACTTACGTCAAAGTAATGTTTTAATGTTTCGAAAGTAGAGTTGTACTCAAGATAAGCTATGACAGTAATTTGGATGCATTTCGAAGATTTTAATTGGTTTTCCTTTGTTTGTGTGTTCCCTGTCATTTTTATCTCGCCCTTTGGTCGGAATTCAAGGAGACGTATTTTGGTCAATCTCAGTACACCCAACAGATGAAGAGGATCGCCGTGTTCCCTATGGGTGACTCTTGCACTTATTTGGTTTCTATATCATTGATTATAATGTATAATAAATTACTGTTACTTATTTGAAAGTAACATACCGTTCGATTTTGATGATTTGTTTGTAATACACATCTTTTGAAACGTAAAACTTATCTCTTTTGTGCGGTATATCTTAAAAAATGTATTCCTCAAACTTAACAAAAAAGGATAACATTTCTTATTTAAACATGATCGTTTTAAACACATTTTTCGCTTACAACCTGTAAATAAAGATCGCGCGCTCGATCTGTAATTGAAATAATGGTTCCAAGATTTTTTTTCTGACTTATTTTCAATTACAGATCGAGCACGCGATCTTTATTTACTGGGTGTAAGCCAAAGATGTGCTTAAAACAATTGGAATTTCTTCCAGGAAGAATAACATTAAACATGATCGTACTAAAAAATATTCCTCCATTTGCTTTCACCGATTTTTTCGACTCTATTTCAGGATATGTACGCTTTTGTCGATTTATTTCCTATAGGACTAGGCCTATCTTTCATTTTCTAGATCACAGATGAATTTTTGTTTTCAAAGCTATGAGCTTGATTTGTTCATACTACCATCTGCCCTTAGGTTGTACCAGACTGCAAGAGGCAATCAACACACTTTGTGCCCCCTCCCCTTTTTGTACAACCTCCTGCGTGGAGAGCCGAAAATATTTACTCAACGTCTTCCTGCCTTTAGCCAGTGCGGAGGATGAACAAAACCTACTTGTAGAAAGTGAGAAGAGATTTTTAGCGAAAAGGAGCTTATACTTCTGACTCTCCGACTTGAATTGTGCCTATTCATTAAGGGGAAACGTTTAAATGGTTTAACAGAAAACGATGTTCAAAGAGACTAAATTCCTCAGACTTTTGGTTAAAGCCGGTAATATAGAAAGGGAAAAAAGGTCATAAAATTGCGCTGGTTTTTGAGATCCTGGATAAGGTCGGCATTTGCAATTCTTGGCTGCTTGCAGCGGTTCTATGGCACTCTCAGTTGGTGATATTTTGAATATGGTAAGAATGTGGTTGCGCAGGTAGTGTTATGTATGTGTTATGCGACTTGATTGGACATAAGAATTACAGCTTGTTTGGGGGCGCTGTTGTTTCACTATAATGGTCACTCGTTCATTATTTTACTCTCTCTCCCCCTCTCTCTCTCTCTCCCTCCCTCCCCCTC
Source organism: Mesocentrotus franciscanus (assembly GCA_037976565.1). Classification (NCBI taxonomy): domain Eukaryota; kingdom Metazoa; phylum Echinodermata; class Echinoidea; order Camarodonta; family Strongylocentrotidae; genus Mesocentrotus; species Mesocentrotus franciscanus. The sequence goes on from CP137677.1 coordinate 20,163,947, forward strand.
TCTCTCCCTCTCTCTCCTTGCTCTCCTTATCCCTCACTCTATCTATTATATCACCTTCTCACTATTTCGACTTTCTTTTTATGTTTCCCATTCTCTCTTTGTCTTGGCCCTCGTCCCGCTCTCGTTGCTCCTATATAATTATGTTTCTTTCCACTCACTAACCCCTGGGCTTCTGATTCTCTCCCTAAATTTCTCTATCCTTCTCTCTCTCTCTCTCTCTCTTTCTGTATCATACTTCCTTTTCATGTCTTCAAATGTATCTTTCTCTCTCCCTCTCTCAATTATCTTTGTGATCTACCGTCTCTCTCTGTCCCCTCTCTATTGAACTCTCTCGCTCCCTCTCTCTCTCTCTCTCTCGCTCTCCATTCTCTTCTCTCCCCCACTCTCGAACTCTCTCTGTTTCTCCCTCACACATCAACCGGATCTCATTTAAACGGATGACTTACTTGCTAAGCGATCAGAAAGAAATAAGCGACCACTCAGCGCTCATCAAACACCACACTGACTACTACTTCGTTGGCTTTTCTCTATATCACTAATTTTGAGAAACTTCCAGGACTGTTCTCGCTTATTTCTATTACACTGACGAAGCTCAAACCGAGGGAAACGACGGAATCATTGTTTTCGGTTGGGTGGAGATTTTCTTTGCTTGTGAAGGGATATTCTTTTTTTTTCTGCGTTATTTGTATATTATTTGACAAAGTTCCGCTGTGCGAGGAGTTTTACAAGCGGACCGCTCCAACAAGACATCTTACGGTAAGCAAGGCATGTCGATAATTACCTACAGTCAAAACTAGTAACATTCTGATCAGTAACTCATAAGCGATTCATTTTATTCAAGATAATCTTACATAGTTGCTTTCGCACGCAAAAATTAAAGAATTGTTTAAGAAGTAATGGAAATGATCCCAAGACTGCCTCCTAACTGTTATATTTTATATAGACATGATAGACGTAGATTGATGTCGTGAAAAGTTGATGTTGGAAAACATTTTGGTTAGTTTTCTAGACGGGCATAGCTTATTCCCTTTTTTATGATGTGGGTCTTTTATATGAGAATTCTCCTTTAAGCTGCTACAGATTTAAATGTTTTGAAATATTCATAACACAGCCGATGTTTTACTTAGACATCAGAAACATGTTTTGTTTTCACTCATCCTTGGGGTTTAAACTTTGAAGCCTCTATGTGAACATAGAAATTCAGGAAGTATTCATTTTTAAAGTTTCTTTTTTCTCTTTCATGCCGCGCTTTTTGGCAAAACAAGTAACATAATTACAAATATCACTGTTTTGTGTTGATAAGTAATGTTGGTATTATATCGTCGACACTCTTGTGTAAATTGCGCGGTTCATCTGCAATGAATGCAATTGATGAAGATTTCCTACCACGAGATATATTTCCAATTCAATTGAAGTGTAGTCTATACCTTTGTGATTTTTTTCCTCAGTATTTCCCAGTGGAATAATAATCATAAACTCGTATAGGCTGGATATATTACTTTGATTTCGCTGATATTTTATGAAGGTCTTTCTTTTCTTCTTCCTGTAAACCAATTCCACGTGTTGTATGTTGCGCAGTATCGAGGAATTTAAATTAAAAATGAGAACAATGGCTTTCAAATGGAGAGGACAATAAGCAAATTTATCGGTGTCTTTTAAATGCAGGAACCACGGGTCAACGTCCCAAATTGATGTATTCAAGCCTATAGAATAACGTAATTACATGGGACACGAAACTATTAAAGGTAATGGTTGATTTTTAATGGCCTTAGATAGACGATATGTAGAAGAAAATTAAATAGTACGTCATCAGAATATTGGAACTGACTTTCCCAAGTCGCGCGGCGTCCGATAATATCGAAAATGACTGTTATACATAGATATAGTGATTGTTTTTCTTAAAACAAAATCAATGTTTATGTCAGAAATAGATCTTCAGTTGGTTGACCGAATCACTGCACATCCCTCCTCTGTGAAACGTTTTGTTTATTTGGAGCGTTGATGAAACCAAGAGTATACAACTGCATGTCAGCAGTTGTATTAAATGAACCTTTGAAAATCTCTGAATTTGCCTGTAATACATATATAGCGAGTGATAGGCCTGATATTTCTCCGTATCCTTTAACACAATGAGTCATTTTTTGGCTTTATGCTGGCAGAATTAAGTTCTATTCAACGGGCCTCATAAATGCTTCGATGGAAGTACAGAAAAGTAAAATAAGCACCAAAAGAGTTGTATTCACATAGTTATCCATCTGTTTTGATTAATAGGATTGGAGCTATTTTGGGCTTGAAGAAAGAAATAGATTTGCTTTTCCAATCTTGAATATACCAGGCAAATGTGATACAAAAATGAATTCGACTTTTAACATTTTGCTTCAATAACGAAGTTAGCCTATATAGCTATATCAAACATTGCAAGCTTATATTATGTTGATAATTACAAATGTAACCTATACAGATGTATGCACGTAAATAGAGAGAGACAGACAGACAAACAGACAGAGAGAGAGAGAGAGAGAGAGAGAGAGGGGGGAGGGGGAGGGGGGGGGGAGGATAAATATTAACCCTTGTGATGTCAAAAAGTTTACACAATTTCTCAAAAATAACGCTTATGACAAATTATGAATGATAGTGCTATTTTTTCATTAAAAAAACCTAGATATAATTAATGAACAAGATATGAATGTCAAGATAACAGAGCAGCTCATTAAATACACTTTGGGGGAATTTGTTTCTGATCTCGTTGATTTACTATGGTACATGGCCATATCCAAGTGTGGTATTCTGTCTCACCTGCGTTCATTTTTCATTCCTCGTTGTTTACAATAAACAACCCACCTTCGTCCCATGTTTATGATCGAGGACTCCGATAAGATCGGACCTTGCTTCGAAATCGGGTCAAATTTGAGGCAGATTGGTCCTTGCTCCCTTTTTTCTTCATTTATTTTATAAAGAGAGAAGAGGATGGAGCTCTGTGAATATAACATAAAAGCATGGACCTAATTGTGTTAGGTCCATGGTAAAAGGCTGACGTAGCTTTTGATGATTCCCAGTCATTTTTTTTCTTCAGTTGCGTTAAGTTTATTTCAAAGAATATTCCTGTCAGGGTTTGGTAATAGTAGTAACGGTAATAAAAGTGCTTATATCATATAGCCCCTTACCAGTTACAAGATAACTGCTGACTAATGGTCGTGTGTGAAATATGTGCCTCAGTGTGTTGTTTGTCGCTCATCATGCCTAGTTGAACGAGATTGTCCTTCGAGACCTTTTACAAGGTGCAGTTTAACCCCCTTGTCGTTGTTCGAATACATATTACCCTTGTTTATTTATTGATAATTATGTTGGTACTTTATCCGTGGTGATTTTAGGTGAGTTAACAGTTATTATGTTCCTTGCAGCCAGCCATGCATGATCATGTCGTGGGGAATAACAGTTCGGATTAGATTCACTCTCTCAAATTATGAAGGCAATATCATATTGACACAGTCTGTTTCACATTCTTGATGAGCATGATGTCTTAATCATTATCTATCTTTAGCAACGAAGGTATTGCTAAGCGATGATTTCATTGCAGGCATTAGCCGAAGGGGGAGGTAGAGGGGAGGGGGTGGCAAGAATTAAGTCGGCACATTGGGCCTAGCTAGCTAACATGATGATAGAACCTACCATTCCTGTTCAATTTGTCAGCACGTTAAATTGGGGTGACCCCCCCCATACACACACACACACGCACACGCACGCACACACACACGTACACATACACGCGCACATATTTAAAAGGGTGGTTACACAAAATCCACTTTTTTAAGCAAAAAGTTTGATAAATCATTTGAAAGTCAACCTATGGCTTTCTGTATTATTAAGCCTCCAGCTGCATGCGATTTGAGAAATGTTGGCTCTGTGTAACACACACACGTCATCATTTCGTTGATTCTCTAATTACATTCTCCCATTACAAGTTATATGTTTGTGATTCTTGATAATCATCTTTCATCCATCTCTATACTAAACGCTCCCGATCTTCTTCTATCTCTTCTATATGACGTAACAATATTTATTGGCTATCTTCACCGCGGTAGCGATTAATAAGATTCTTCTTTCACAGGTTCACATAATATACATCGTCGATCTCTTGGAAACCATACCTCTAATATCTCACAGGTTACTCGGAATTAAACAGGGGCCACACGTGAGCTAGAGATTAAGAATAACATTCATACATGATGTATCTCCTCCTTCTGACTTGGTAAGGCCGCTGAGTGTGCATCCATTCTCTCCCCCATCCCATCTCATCTCTTCACACATGATATCAGTGATAAGCAGGTAATTTGTTTTGCTTAACAGTAATCGTCTCTTAAAGCCCATGTCAGAATTTGCAGAGCATATAAAATCCCTTTGTTGCGCCCCCAGTTCTTGACGACTGTCAAGTAATTTTTGTTTTCTTATACCAGAGAAGACCTATGAAAGTAAAGTAACGATGAAAAATAATTCAGACGACCTGTTCGCCACCTAGATCCCTTTTCGTTTATCCTTGCTCTTTTTAATCCATTCCGGATCAGCAATCGCGAATCAGAGAGGGTCATACATCAGAAACAGAAAGTGATAAACGAGTGGGAAGGGGCAAAGGCAGACCAATAAGTCCCGAGGTCTGCCCCCCCCTGCATTAAATGGGGGAACATTTTACTATAAGCCAATTTCTTGCAATCTAAAGGCATACTGTAGGTCATATTCTGACTCTAATGAAGCCATGTTCTAGTACATGAGTAGTCAAAAATATATTTTTAAACAAAGTTTTAATGATGTGGCCTACGGGAAAGGTGGCGGTGTGGGGTGGGGGAGGGGGTTAGCTAGCTCCGCCCTTTGCCTGATACATTATTGCGTGTAATTGCTATACTGGGGTAAGGCCAATAAAAGCCGCATCCCTTATAGACCGTTTGAAAGCCTCAAAAATCAATTTGTCACTTTTCTTTGCTCTTCATATTAGTTGATTAAGGCCGAATACGCTAGACTTCTACAGCTACGATTTTGCAAAGCCTATAGAAAAAACCCATACAATGACCTTAATCATATTTGATTTCTTAATTAATGTCACACAGTATACTTGGCCTTTAAACATACATCTCTTCGTAACGAATGCATAATCGTGATTACTCCACCTCCTTAGGTCGTTACTCGAGATACATGACCGCCCGTAAATCCCTTGTAACTACAGCGGCTTGCCGCAAGATGATTGGCAGGTGTCAGTCATTGCATCTGCATCACCACAAGACCTGGAAATATGAACGATCTACCTCATCATACCAATGTATATTGTCCAAGTGGGTTTATAATTCCAGGTACTTTTCCCATTCATCGCGACAGCATCTCCGAATTTCCTGGTTTACGATAAAATAATGAAAGGAAAGTTGCTTTTCTAAGCGTTTGCTCACTTGTTCACCAAAATATGAAGATACAAGCAACATTCAAGAACTGCAATTAAAAAAAAATAATAAAGTCGGCCATTCTGAATTCTTGATGGTTCATGTCAATTTCTCTGAATATTTAAAACGTTTTGTATATCTTCTTTTAGACAAGATATAAACATGTAGGACAAGCCATATCATACTACCCTTTAACAAAACGTACGCCTATTGATTTTTTTCGACTGTCTAGTGATGTCTTAAAGTTTATTATTTGTAATTTTGATAGGAGATACAACATTTCTTTCTTTTCATTTGATTCTATACTTCAATTATTCATCACAGCTTTGGTGACAGTCCGAATATTGCATTTTAATCGTTAATGATTATTCACAAAGAAATGATCATTCAAACTGTAAAACCTTAACTAGTATAAAATAGCATTAGAGTGTCGACCGACATTAATTACGTGATGTAAGACTACAGAAAGGATCACTCTAAACACTAAAATATAAAGTCACCAAGGCAAAGGCCCGAGGATTGACGGCGTTTTAAAAATGGTAGCTTCTTCACTTTTAGATGTTGGATGCATCCTATAAAGTGTTGGATCCAGCAATATAAAGATTGAGATACAATATTTTGAAAATGACGTCTTCTCACACAGCTCAGTAAGTTAACCTTTTATTTATATTTTTTATAGTGAGAGCGTATTGATGGTATATAAGAATCGTAGTATCGCGTATGGTTAAAGTAAATACCAAGTATGGCAGGGTATCGGAGTCAAGATGTCTGAACGGGAAGATGAAGATGATGGTATACTTTGGTTTCTGACATAAAAGGAGAAGGCGAAGGATACCGGATCAATGCATGCCATTCTCAGCCATTGGTAGAATTCAAGTATACGTGAATCCCCGGGGAACCAATGGGTATCGATGTTTACTTCATTGAATTTCAATTACTTTAAGCTCAGCTTAACCATGTCTTCATCCCAATCCCAACCACCCGCAAAGACCAATATTGGTCTGGAAGTCGTAAATATGCCATAATACCAAATCAAGCAACCACACCCATTCTTTCTATAAATGGCTACTAGTAGGTAATGATTTGCCACCTTTTGTTCCGATAATTGCTTTCTTGTCTAACCTTGTTTGCACATGATCTGGTCGTTTATGGCTTGAAGGTGTTTCAGGACTGCTTTCCCGTGTTTGATATAAGGAGCTCGCCAATTTCTGCTCGCCATAAGTTTTTGTTCAAAGAGAGGGTGTGTGTACAACAATTAGTAATTCCTTGCTTAGGATTAATCGATTTGCCTTTGAAATCGGGATATCGATCTCGAGGGGGATGGGGGAGCGAGGGCCATTGAGGGGTCCAATCGTTACCATCTTAGGATCAAACTTCTCTTCTGCTTCGTCATTTCAATTATCTTTGAGCGAAGAAAAGGCGAGGACCATGGGTATAGGTCTGTTGTCATCGCAGCAGTGTTCTTAGTACGGAGCAACGAGCGCGTGTTGGTCGTTCATCGTCGATACCGTTCGAATTCGAAGTCTGCCGTCTGCGTTGTACTAGAATCCGCCAAACCAATGTACGGAATTGTTATCTTCAAATTATCAACATTGCAGCTATTTACATTAAGAGTGGAGGTAAGCTAAGAATTTCGAGTTGCCAATATGTCATAATTATGTAGTTGTTTCCAATGCACCTTCAAGCCCTGCTCGATGTAGGCTACTAGCTAGCTTCTGTGCGGCTATCACAAGTTCAAATCACCCCGGCGTTTCACCTGTTAGCTACCTGTTTCTAAAATGGCTCGATATCATTGACTATACATGTATTTGCCGAGATGACTTCATATTATCGATTTGTTTAAAGCCTGAAAGCAAATCATTAAACTTATTCATACTTTCTGTGTTGCCAAGCGCGCCCCTGGAAACAAAAAAGTTTATATGGTATATTGGTATACTGTTAGAAATAATATTATTATTAGCCTGTTGTGTCATTCTTAACAAATGTTATGCGATTTGTGCAAAGCGCTAGTCCGTGATACTTATATTTATACTGATATTGATACTAATAGTATACTCTGTAAGTATGATGTAGATAATGATAACAAATAACAATACTAATAAAGATTAATTTAAGACGTGTAGAGGGTCAATATAATACTTTTTAAACTTAGTTGATATGTTATGAATATATACTTCCTTCTAACCACATCTTAATGATGAAATAATAATAATAATAATAATAATAGTTCAGTTCTTGTATACTGCGCATAATACGTTATGAAATAACATCTCTATGCGCTTCTAAAGAGCTTTGGAAATTATTACCCTAGCTTTAGCTCCGGCAGCCGTTATCAGCGCACAGTGCATGTCAAGGAATAATCCTACCAGGTACCCATTTATCTCACCTGGGTTGAGTGTGGCAAATGTAGATCAATGTCTTGCCGAACGTTTTTTTAATTATGTGCTTTCGACCCTCATCTGGATTTTCTCTTATGTATGCAAATAACAATGTTTATATCAAAATGCTTGTGTTCGCAATAGGACAATTTTACATGGAATAAAACTTAACACTTTATGGTTATTATATAACAATAATGACATTGATAATATCCCTTGCTTTGAAGGATGAAACGTATCCTTGCTTTCATTTAATCGTACGCCGTCTTTATCAACGACTTGATTCTGTTTTGTTTCTTCGGCCCTACAATAGTTATAAAACCAGTTTATAAACCTATTAACAGTAATTCATGTCATGTAAAACTAGGGGTCTCTTATTTCCTCATACAACTGTGGAATTACCCCCAAAATGACCAGTCATGGTTATTTTCAGAGGTCAACGAAAATTTTTGTTTCTTCAGTTCGGGAGCCTAATAATAGTATTCGTAAACAGCGCGTAAGTGAGGGAGGGCCTAGTAGACTTTATTCACACATAGAAAGTGTTTGCATTTACACACTAATACCCTGAAATAGGCGGGTTATTGCCTTAAAGGATAATGCCATCATGAAATAGGAGATTCTAGAACAGTTGGTAGCTGAAAGCAACGCAGATTTCGTATAAAAGAGCGGTTGAGAGGGTCTACAGAACCTTCTATGTGGAGAATAAATTGTTAAATTAATTGATTAACGGAATAACATTAATGGTATGTATAACCTTGAATTCATTAAAAAATGTAATGAAACGTTTTATATGATGTCAAATGTAATGATATACCTTATTTTAATGAGCTAAAAATAAATAGGGATAAAGTCATGTACGCATGGTTTTAAGAGTGTGTGTGTGTGTGAGAGAGAGAGAGAGAGAGAGAGAGTGGGAATGGAGATTGATATATGATTAATAGATAGGTAGATAGATGGAGAGAGAGAGAGAGAGAGAGAAAGAAAAAAAAACTGATAATAGTCAACACAGTTATACACCAGGGCTAGTACACCAAATTAATCGCCTTGTAGGCCTATACTGATACGGGAGTTCATAAGCTACTAACTCACATTTTTTCCTTTAATTTGCAAAAAACCTACTAACTTTTGACTTTTATGTTAGCTTTAGGGTAAATAATCATGACTAGTCTTGAGACTGGAGATAGATAGGCAGAGAGAGAGAGAGAGAGAGACAGAGAGAGGGGGCGAAGGGGGTCAAGAAATAGAGACAAATCCAACTCCGTCTTGAATCTTTATTCAATCGACATTGCTAGTCTCTGCTTAGTACGCAAAGCACGCCTAGATCTCAGGCTGAGATGTAGTCAAATATCAAATATTGACTTGTCAACAAGTCGCGTTTACTTAACTCTCACCCTTTACATTACAAGGTTAATTCATCCCTTAATGAACGAAAGCTTTCGCGAGATTGATAACAAGCTCTTGCTCCTCCCAGTATATCATTCGTAAAGAGCGTCTACTGTCGAAAGCACTGGTACATTTGTTATGCTTATTGCGTAATTTCGTGAAGTTCATCTCTGTAGAACCTTAACTTACTGGCCAGAAAATTATAAATAGCATCCTTATTCTTTAAAACAACACCAAATTTTGCAATTGACTCCTCGATTGGAATAAAGGTACCTTTTGATCTACTATAACCCTTTCTTGTAAATTACGTATAGTTAAAGATACTTTCCATTAACTTCTATCAAGACTGTGAACATTATTGTGTAGAAGTTGATTTTCAATTAATAAACTCTATCAAAGTTAATATGTATTTGAAGATGGACAGAACTCTATAAGGATTAGTTTTACCGATGCTGGGTAGACGAGGCACTGTTATATTGACTTCCAACTGACTAAATTTGTAAAGGGGTCAATCGTTGAAGTCGATTATGTGCAAAGAACATTCCAATACCAATCCAACTCGGAGAGGGTACAGCCCCGCATCACTTTTTGTTTGTTCTCATTTTTAGCCTCAAAACATAATGGTGGAGAAAATTGTTTGGTCAAAAAAGGGCAGGCGAACTTCTGAAAGGTGTTAGATTATGTAACGAAACGCCGTTCTGTCTTCAAGCACTTCGCGAAGTAATTAGCCCATGCAAAGTAGCCAAAAATCATGTCTGCAGCTTTGAATTCATGAATCTAGTTGCTTGTGTGCCCAATAATGTTGTTTAGATGGATAGAATGTGATAACAGAATGTTATGTTACATAAATATTGCTCAATATTAGCTGAACACCTGAGACTATTTGCTTAAGTTGAAAAGGGTAGATGGGTGCTTCTCCGCATATCAATCGATCGCGGCCTGCTTGTCCAAAAGAGAACAATATGATGGATCTCGATGTTGGAATGCATGACTGCTGGTAAGGCCTTAATACCGTGTCATTTGATTGTCATGTTACTGGCCAGTTCCAATTCTAATCTGTCCTCTCCCGAAGACAATCAATAAAAAATGGGTTTGTTTAAAGGGACCGGTCTGACTAAATTTCACACGCGATAATGTTCCTGTAAATGTATTGAGGCCAACAGTTTTGCAAAGATATTTGTGAATTTTAAAATGTTGACATTACTTTCACAGGACAGGTAACGGAAAACATTTAAATCATGTTTCATGTAAAAATTATTTCATGTGATGAAGTATATTTCAAACTATTTTGGTCTGAACACTAATTAAGAGATTTTCAGTTCCATTATTTATCTGATTGGTTATCTTGCAATGTAATATGACAACTTCACAACGTGTCTTTCGCCGAATTGCAGTTTTGTGTCTGATTGAGTAAACTGAAACTGCCTTGATATTACCAAGTATATTTGATTTCTTTTGCATCTTTGTGTACGACCAAGTATCCAATGTTGACTTGGCAGTGTTCCTATATTTTCATCGTAATGTTGTGTTCAATGAAACTCCTTTTTCCAATCTTGTGTCGACCAAATAGCTCCACGTTCGAGATAATTATGTGGTTAACGTCTTATTGAATAATTTGAAAACTCTGTTATCAAATCTCCGCAATATTTATTGAATGGTCTATAAAAATGAATGATCATTTTCCATAACAAAATTGACTGCGCAGTATATCTCTCTTCTCATTTTGTCAACCACTTTCGGTTTCAACGTTTTCTCGTTCTTGAAATTGTATATTGGTAAATAGAGGTGTAGGCCATGTTTATCGTCCTGGTTTTATTGATTTGTCGAAAGCTTGTTAATTGGCAGATACCTGACAAATTTGACTATTAGGTGTGACACACGTCTACCGACAGTTTTTCACTACATCGAGTTCACGCATTTTCTTTCGTTACAGGAAATTAGTAAGCTATTTTACAACAAGAATTTTAAGCTTATATAATTATAAGTGGATGGTAGTTTTGCTTCTGTACATTTCCCCGCATGATTTTTTCCTTTTGTTTTCAAAGTAACGCTGTATTTACTTTCACGCACCGTCTATATGATTTCATGAACAATTATTGGCTAGCATATGCACAGGAATATCCCTCTGTTTGAAGTGATTCATAAAGTAAAAATGTGAATTGATATATTTTAATATATATAATTTGGAGAAAAAATGTATCCATGCATCAATATTCTAATCGATATGTTTCACAAAATGAATCTTTCCCAACCGTAATTTTTACTTCTCATGAAATACAATTTTCTAGGTCAAGATATCCCATATTACAAAAGTTACTTCTGAAAAGTGTTTCCTCTTTGCTTTTTACGTTTATTCAAAGCATTTCTGTCGCATTATGCCGGCTCCCATAAAGCAGACACTAAGTACTTATAAAAGCACCCTGTGTTGTTGGTGAGCCCCATTTCAAGTGACATCTTAGCCCCTCTCCTTTTAAAATCTCGAGTCCTCTACTAACCAACTTCGGATTTACAGGTCATAGACCTGCCTGAACATTGGTCAGTAAGATAAGAGGGATATACATGTTAGCCGACTGTTCTCTCTTCATCCCCCTACTTTCTCCTCAATCTATTGTGACTCCCCCTGTTATACCTTGGCGCTTTATTCAAAATTAGTGTATCATAGAAGCCGGACGGGAACAATTACCACCTCCATAAAATATACGTTTTAGTACAAAAGAAATAGTACACACGATAATCTAACTGAAGAAGAGTATTCCTTATTCTGTTAATATACAGTTTGTTCAAAAAATGTGTTCAAAGTATAACGCAAAGTAGAAAGAGTAATAGCTTTTTGTTAAGCTTTTACGCCAGTACGAGTGCCTAATCTCAGATATGTAGTCCCTATTGACGGAGAACTAAACACAACGTAATAACTAAGCATCATTACCTGATTACGGTCTAATCTGTAAGCGCCAAAATATATCATTTCGGTTATATAAATAGTTGAATAAAATGGGGATTAGACTTAAATCACTTAAAAGTGTATAGTGCAAATGTGGAATTTGAAACGAATCTCTTAAAAGCTTGTCTTCCTACTTTGAAAATGATACATTTTGAACGTGAGAACTTTTCTTTTTTTATGAAACTTAAAACGAACCCAAACAACTACACATCGGTTTGGGTCTAATGAGGCGCCATTCTTTGTTACAAAAGCAAGAATTAGGGACATGAAAATGAAGTCGGTCCCATAAAAACATTTAGTCGCGTGATCTCGCTGTTTCACATAAAAAGGATTTAAATTCTGAAGGCCCCTATACTAGTAGTCGGCTTTCATCAAATGTTTTATTGACTACACAGTGGTCATCAGGAGTGACCAGTACTGCCCAGCACTAACTAGTGGTTCTCATGGAGGCCGAACAAACACTCCATGAAGAATTGATCATGATCAATTGAAATGTCAGATCTCGAAGACATTTTGAAAAGATACAGAAAATGCTCAAACAGGATGGGGGGTAAAAGCACAAATTGAAACGAATTGCAAATGACCAGTGCTCTTACGAGAGCTATGGATTTGGTCTTTATATCACACCGAGACGGAAGAATCTCGCATCCGGTCATTCTTAAGAAAATATTTCAAACTCATTGTGATTTTATATACAACTGTACCAAGCAAATAAAAATAAAGGCCTTTGAGAGGCTGGTATAGGGCGTATTGAATATCTTGGGAGTTGATTAATCCCTTATAACTCCTTCAAAGACCACTCGAACTGTCAGCTCCAGCCACTGACACCCCAATCGATTATGGCGTCTCCGAATTTTAACTGAGGGAGCAAACTCGTATGAAGAGAGAGCCGAATAAAAAATGGCGGATTTTGTTCTTCATTGGTGTCGATATTCTGGAGTCAATCACGCGTAGGGTGGTGCTGCATATTGGACCAAACAATCGAAGTAAAATAAAGAAACACATTTCAGCAAACTCAAATGGACAGGACTTCTTCCTAGCTTCTCTCGATATCGATTTGTTTTTAGAATCATCTCGGAGAAAGGCTTCTGGGATCAGGTGAGAATGCCAAAGCATCTTAATCCCTGGATGGGTATTTCAATTAATGGCATTATTCAAATTTCGTGCTCATGCATTCCAATGAAGGAGTGTTACATACTTGATATAATTCGATGTAACGTTTTAATGTAGACATTACATTTGGACTGAAATAATTGAAAGGTAAGAGCGAGATACACATAATATATTGCTTTATTATGATGAATAGACATTTTGTTCTATATTAAAGTTGGATACGTCACTATAATAACTCATTGTTGAATATCAAATATCGGTTTAAAAGTGTTCGAATAGAAATGGAGCAAATGTTCCCAATATCCTCTTTAAACAGTCACATTTTTGTTTGAAGAAAGAGAGGGGATGGGAAACGGGGAATGAAAAAGAGAAGAGAGACAAAAAATGTAAACGCGCTTATGTGCCGGTGTGTGCGTCTGTGTTTGAGAGAGCTAGGGGGAGGGAGAGAAAGCTAGAATAAATGTGTTATACATGCAATGCCCCAACTGCTACTACAAAGTTTCCTTTTCGGCAAGCTCAAAACCTTTTCGCAATACTCTTTCGTTTTGTTTACCCCAAATTGTACTAAAAAGAACATAAAGCAGAGTCAACAGCGTAACAATTGAGTGGAGACGGCTCTACCGGGTTGTTTAGTTAAGAATGTTTGAGGCAAAACCTAACGCCCTAAAATGTACCTCTTTAGTCAGTGATTACTTTTTGACTTATCATACTTCACACGGAAATATCACTTGTTCGATCGTCTTGCCGCTTAGTTCAATTTCCCCCAGCGCAATACAACTTTCTTTCAAGAGATCACGGGGGTTGGGGAAACTTTCGCTTTTACCTATTCTTCACTCGAGCAGGGCTTAGGCAAGATTTATATCCTTATTCTAAGCTTTATAGACATGTCTAGTATTTGTCTTTTCTCCATCTCTCTCCAATATTTATCTACTTTTTAATTGTGTACTTAAAAGTATCGTTCGCTTTTCAGTTCACCCCTCTTTCCGTTTCATATCGTAGAGCTCATTTTCTTAATGTGGTCTCTCAAAATATTATTACTACCGTGACTACTACTACTTCTTCTTCTTGTTCTTCTTTCGTCTCCTTCCTCTTCCTTCTTCGTTTTCTTTCCCTTCTTATACTTCTCTCTCTCACAAACACACATCCACACCCTTGCGCACACACAGGCAACTTAGTTTAAATCAATTGATATACATTTTCCCGTCTCACGCACAAACACACACATCCACACACGCAATAACGCATACGTTTCCTCACGACCTATTACATTTATCTTTCTCTCTCTTTCTCTCTCTCTCACTCTCTTTCTCCCTCTCTCTCTCTCTCACACGCACACGCACACACTTGCAATAACGCATACGTTTCCTCACGACCTATATTACATTTATCTTTCTCTCTCTTTCTCTCTCTCTCACTCTCTTTCTCTCTCTCTCTCTCTCTCTCTCACACACACACACACAATAGGGACTTGGGCCGTGGTTACAAAAACGCACACGTAATTTCACAGTATTCTCCCTTCTCTTTCTCTCCTCTCCCACGAAACTTTCATGGCACAACGTTCTCCTCTTTTTCGCTTAATAATCTTTTTTTTTAATGATAGACTTTTTTAATGGTACCAGTCGTGCCAATCAAAACGCATCATTGTATGTGGTTAGTATACATTTGGTTGAGTGATCGGGATAGACACAGCGGAAGGCTTATCACTGTTCTTTTATTCAAAGGGAATCCTTTCCGTTACAGAATTGATGGAGTGTTTATAAACCGGAATTCATGCTGTCTCTAAGGTGACCATCACACTAACCCAAAACTTTTTATTCAAACTTTTGTATAACTTTCCCAAGCCCTAATCCCACATCCTTTATTTCCCGCGCAAAGAATTTACGATGATAAACTCTTTTATCTGAAACTATATTGGGCAGTATTTCAGGACCGGCTGGCCACCCAGAGCAGCTGGGTATAAGGTACAGAATTTGGCTGAATATCAAGAATAATGCAGTCGAATGTGATAAAGTCTAGCAATGTAAATATCGGCGTTGTTAACCAACATTCCGGTTGACGTGCAATGTTGTTGGAAGACTAACCCAGAGTCCTATATAATGTGAGGATGTGGCGCCAAATCCGCGTGTGCCAATGCATCTCATTATGCCGAAAGTGGTGATTATAATGCATATTTGTACACTAATTTCTGTACTCCTTTCATCTATAAATGTATGCTATTTGTGATAGTTACAAAGTAAATGCTATCGAAAGATGAAGAACTTTTGACTACTGTTGATAATTTCATTTATCTACAGATAACCGTACCTAAGATATTTTAGGCAAATATTATGAAGAATCATTCGCACATAACTTTTTATTTGTTATGTGGAAATTACCATGAGGGCATGCCATTGGCTGAAAGTCTTTCTCTTCCTTTTTGTTCGCTTCTAACATGGATACGGGAATGTTTATCTATGTTTGGGGTTAAAATGCCCTCAAGTTTAGGGGATGGGTGGCTGTACGATGTGGAAAACCATTAACCAACGTGCCTGTGTACTCTCCCAACAGGATTACCTTTCATACCGAGGTCGGCGAGGATCCATTATACCGCTGAGTCAGGCTTTATCGCCCTCTTAACAGCAGGACCAACAATTACTCTATCATAACCGATTCTGGATCACAAGTCGGGTCTATTATTTGGTCCACTCATCGCCTCCAGCTCTCATCCACAGAAGAAACTGGACCCTATTTTCTTCACGCATCAGTTTGAAACAGAAGGCATCCTGAAGAATACATAGATGAAATCGGTTCCGAGTACATAATGAGAAAACTCTCCGTCTAGGTAACCTGGAAACATTTTTCTGGATACCACCGCTGTTTACACTTCTTCGAAGTTCACCAGATCTATTTAGGATCCACTTTTGGACTTTAAGTAAAGCCTGCAGAGAATTGAACATGCGTATCATTGGATCAGCCAAGTTTGTGACGAGTGTGTTGATCTCGTTCATCATTCTCATCATCGCTCACGTTGTCGAACCCGGCGTCATCGGCTCGAGGTCGTCGTCGGCGACGTCACATCGGAAACAGTCGCAATCATTGCCATCGCAAGATGACCTGTCAGAAGAACAGGCCATGGTGAGTATCAACTTTTCTTTAAAAAAATAATTTGAAACGGATTTCAAAAAATGAAATTTCTTTACATTATTATCAAAATTATTTCCAAGGAAGTATCAGACAGTTTAGGTTTAGCATTCTTTCAAAATCGATTAAGCTATGCAATGTATACATGTATGAAAGTATATAGCGGCCAAATTGAGTGTTTTTTTTAAATCTAAAAATGAATTTTTAGTTGCTTTTTCAATAGTATTTATTTTAACGTTTTCTGTGTATTGATATATTTATTTTAATCATTTTCACTTGCGTAGATCATGATTCATTTGTATTCTTTTATCAGAAATCCATAACTTTCGTTTTTTTCATAATGTCTAAATCAAGTGACAAACTTTTTCCAATATGAAGGGCATACAAGCAATTATGCCCGGCCTCGTACAACATTTTAACATCTCCTTGTTCAGCTAAACTTATTAATTCAATCATTTTACAAGATCATCGAAACGATATAAAACGATACGACCAAACTAATGAGTTGTTTAACCGAACAAAATTGTGAAAATCACTTTGATATTCTAAATGTCGTTTGATGGGATAAAAAAAAATACAACTGACCAATTGCAGAAATATATTCCTTCTTTTTTTTCTTTCAAGAGAAAAATGATTTCACTCTCAATTAGTTTTCGTACTTTGTTTTCCGTAACACATTATGTGGACAATACATTCAAAAAATTGAATACAGAAAATATGTATTTTTACAAATTTAAAGAATTTGTCTTTTTTAAACTGATAAGAATTAGTTTATAGAACTGAAAAAACTAAAATGAAAAATAAATTTTTCTTTTTCATCTTTCATAAAAGCACGAAATTTCATGTTTTCGTATGGAAAGTACTTTTTATCATAGCAAAAAGCGATATTTTAGATTTTTCAAGCCTGTGGAATGGCTTTACATTTTAACGTTAGCCAGTACGTGGTAAGAATTTAATTTCATATATTTCAATATAATATATCCGATTCAGTTCAAATGAAAATTACATTATTATAACCATGATAATATGTCGCAACACTGAAATTGAATTATATACATTTAAAAAAAGAAGCGGGCATATGCTATACGTGTAATCTTAAAACAACATTTCGCAAGATTTGGTACATATGCCATACATCATGGCCATAGAAATGCAAAGGGTCCGTATGATTATTACCTTTAAAATATATCTTGTCAGGATGAATATTAATTTAAAACTTGCTTCCAAATATACTTTGGTTTGAATAAAGTAGGTTGCAAGCATTGTGACGAGGGAAATAATTGCACAGTAAACAACTAGATGACTGAATGGGCTATTAATTTCACTTCACTGTGTTTAGGTAAGAACAGCAAAATACTGAAAAATATATCAGCAGTTCCGATTGATTGCATAGTATATGGTCAAAATGTTTGAAGCCAGAAATATTACAGAAAGACAATAGAGAACAAAATAAATTGAGAGGAGAACATGATTATTCCGAGGATCACCCTAGAGGGAATAATAATGACTATATTTGAGACTAATACCGCCCCAAATGGTGGCACTGCACTGAACCCTTTAAAGCACGATGAGGTTTCAATGTTCTGTTCGAATCGTAATTTATCATTACCAAGTGGCACCTAATTAAAAAACCCTAAAACATCGCTGTCCTATAACGAATCTTAATTTAGCATCACGATACCAGTCTAAATGATCCCTAACAACGAAAGAGAAAGCGAAAGCTGCAAAGTTTTTTTTTAATGTCGGTCCCGTTCATGTGACCTCCTCATTTTCTACCAGTTTTCCTTCAGGACAATTGTGTTAGCGAGAGCATGGTCTATGGCGAGAGGAAGGAGAAGGGGAGAAAAGGATAGGAAATATATCTTCTACTCTATTACCTTCCGACAAAAAAATCTCGACTCGTCTCTTTAGCCTGCGTGAACATTTAATGATCATGAATACAGCTCATGAGCTCCTATTTCATGAAAGCAGTATTCTCTGCTGCACATTTCACGGTCATCTCTTAAGCCTCTCCTATGATGCATGTCATAAAGATAATTGTTATGCGATAAACAATCCACATCCGAATATTTCTCTCTCTCCCTTTCCTCTCCTCATCTCTCCTTTCTCTTTCTTCTCTTTTCATCTAACCTTCTTTCAAGCAAGTTTAATTTTCTCTCTACTTTTATATTCCCATATTTCGCCCTGTTTCCGTCTTTCCATCTCTCTCCCCCTTTTTCCTGTACCTCGCTACCTCATTTTTATAGCTCTTGATCGAGATGAAGCGTTTTACTAACTAATTACCCCCCCCCCCTCCCCCTCTCTCTCTCCCCCTCTCTCTCTATCTCTCCCTTAGAAAACATTAATCATGGCAATTTGAGCGAAAGTGGGCAATCTATTATAGCATCTCTTGACGACCCTCATTGGAGCTCGGTCATTAGTGGCGGCCCGGTTGCGACACAAAACCGACGAAAGCAGAATCCTTTCAAGAGCGCTTTCTCCGGCGCTCGTGACCATACCAACAATAGTATGAGGACAAACGAGTCGTCAGGCGCATCGCTCATCTACCAGAGCGCATATAAATAGGCGTGTTTACAACTCGCGAATGACTTTTTATTTCGAAATCGTACAAATGTTCTCCACTGGCGGTGTACAGTGACATTACTTCTTTAGTGTTTCTCCTCTCATTGAGCTTCCGTCAAAGAGCGCGCTAAGAAGCTAGAAAGTGAGGGAGAGAGGGGGTGGAAAGGATCACTGGCCTCGGGCGGGTATACCAATGTTCCTTAAAGACGAAACTTCCATTCTAGTTGACACCTCGAAAGCATCACCCAGAGCCGTTTGGACAAGGCAGGCTGAATGAGAAAACATAACAACTGCCGTGCATTTCAGGGCCGCTTTTCGGACCCAACCCAATAAAAGGAAGATTTCTCCCGAGCGTTTACCTTCACCGTAGGGCAGTCACCCTGAGTGAAGAGGTTTATACACTAGACTATCGGGGTTCTTTTCTTATCTTTCCTAAACAGACCTTTTGGTGCCCCGATGTTCATTTTGGTGCTAGGAAGACTTTTTGAAAACAGCACCTTGTAGAGACGAATCTGTGCGTAGATATCTGTTTGCGTATTTTGGAATACTTTCTTTAAGGCACTCCTGGGTATATACAACCCTATCTGTCAGATAGGGTTATAACAATGCAAACAAATTAATAATACAATCCCTTCAGCATTCTAGATTGTCACATCATAAAATCGATTTTGATGCAGCTACTGTATTGTCACTTTACCGACAGCATTGATCCCAGTTTCCTCGTTTGCATTTCATTATTATAATAAAGAAGTGACCTTTTACTTCTCCCGCTGACACCGTAAAGGTCCGGTCCCACTCCGCGACTATAGTACCAACTATATCAACTACTTTTTAGTAATGAAATATACTATTTAAAACTGTTTAAACGAAAACGAAATATCTATTCAAAGTATGAGTAACTAAGGCAACTAATAAAACACAACTTCCTTGCGATATTTTGCTATCAAATTATTTCACCACCATTTATGGGAAACTTTCATCTTTTTTAGATTTCTTTATTCCTATTTTGTTTTTGTTTTTGTTTTTCCAAAGTGTACTCAGAAAATAAAGTTAGACAATATTTACACAGCTTTTCCTTTCCTGCACAAAAAACGATGATATTTGGTGCTGAACATTTCCAATTTTCAGGCAGCTTGAAATAAATTTGTGTAGCCATTCGATCACATTCACATTTTACTCAAAAATAAAAAAGTAAAGTCTGTTTTCTTAACTATTAGATATAAAGCCCATCTTTTAATCCAAGTAAAGTTTAATTCATCGATTGGAAACGTGAGACCGGGGTTTAAATCTTGTGTACCCTATGCTGCGTTCTTTGGTAGAAAAGGAGAATAAATGAAAACTCCTAATAATAGCAGATCTAGACCACCAAAGTGGAAGAAAGCAAAGACGAAGGTAGGGAAAAGGGACCAGATAAAGTGCATTCATTCATCCAAATGATAAAGTTTGCATCATGTACAATTACAGATCATGATTACTAGTACTCTCCTTCTAGCCTCTTTTAATCCTCTAAGTTTTTCAATTTCTTGTTGACTTTTCACTTCACCCTACTTAATTAGGGTTAAGATCCCTCGATGAAAATCTGATATCTGTTTATTTCATAGCCCTGATTAAGTAATGCAACACTCTATACAATTTGTGTAGTCGTAGTTGGATGATGATATGGAAGCGTGGATAGTAGAGTGTTAGGTATGGTACAGAAGTATGAACGTGGTATGAATTTAGTCAAGGAGTCTGACACATCTAATTCTTTCCGCTTCACTATTAATTCAATTCAATTCAATTTAATTTTCCATTAAAAACATATTCATTACATAATGAATACATACAGAAATACATTGGAAGGACCCCTAAGAAAGCACAGCTTGTTAGTTTAGGAGGGCCCCTGTACAAATATAAAACATTACACCCACTGCTACTTGGAACCATGTTAAATCTTCTTCTTAAACATATCTCTTTGAGTTAATAGTGAGGCAAAATGTGGCATAATTCTGTATTTAGTATTCACATATCACTTACTGAAGATGTGATTACAATGTTATGAACATGGATGTTAGTAATAATGGCAATATCAGGTTTCCCTTTAATAAATCAAAAATGTTACTATCAATGTCTTACGAAGATACATTAAAAAGGGTCAAATTAAACAAAATGAACGTCAGTGATTACGAAAGAATAAAATGTGACATGAATTCTGAAAACATGCAGTACATTTATCATGCATGAAACGGCCAATACTACAAGCTTTTATTCATGGTCGTTGACCATTGGGAAAGCCAGTCATCAACTTTTTTATCCTGCCTATATTTAAATACATATCGCTTTCGGAAGATAAAAGGTCTGTTCGATTTTTTTTCTCGAATTTATAGAGTGATAACCAAAAGTACACGCATTCCATTAGCCAATGCTATGCACCTTGGAGAAACGCCATGGCCCTATAGAAATGCATTGCCAAAGGAATTTTTTCAGGCGTTTCTATGTTCATACTCTACCGTTTCATTCATTAATTTCATTTGTGCACTGACATCACAACACGCTCGGTGACTAGTAAATACTTCTGTGGTTTCGGGAATTAACATTCTTTAAATACACTGAACGAAAGTACGAATGCAAAGTGAAAAGAGAGATGACAAAACCGCAAACCATCAAAAGCTACGTTAAAATTCTCAACACATTATCGGCTCCTTCACCTGACGTTGTATATCATACATAATTATACTCACAGCTTAACATGTTTTTAAGGCAATAACATGAAAACTTAATCATTTATATACTATAAGGAGCCCTCGAACTTATACGCGATTCCATGAAGTAATTGAAAAATATTATTGTGTCATCGATATTGCACTTCATGACTTCATGCCGACGTCACTAAGTTGATATTAGGGACTTTTAGATTTGCACGTCGACGTAGTGGACTGCAACGTGTGCCATTCTTTCAAGGCACTGGCCCGTGCCCGGCAGTGGCTTAAAAGGACGTCACATTACCTTAAAAGGATGTCACCGTGGCAGTCCACGTTCTCGTCGTGTAAAATCTAAAAGTCCCTATTCTCTCTACTTTTACAGGAATTCTTAAAAGACTACGGGTATATCGAAATACAACTAGCGAAGAACGCATCTGATGGCGATGGTAAAACATCATCGGACCGAGCGAGGATGCCCTCCTCAACACAATCAACAGACCAAGGACAGTCAAAACCTGACAACGCCGACTGGAAAGAGGGCATCAAAGCTTTCCAGAGACGCTACCACATCCCGGTCACCGGGCAGATTGATTCAGCTACTAAAGAAATCATGACTAAACCCAGATGTGGCGTACCTGACTACCAAGTTCAGATCAAGCAAACCGGCGACGTAAAAAGCCAGGACCTGTCTGCGTTAACTAATGAATCGAAACAATCGGCAGAAGGAGATAAGTTCGGAATTGTGACTTCTCCAGTTATGATCACATCCACTGCACTAGACGGCAAGCAGTCGGGGAAATCATTGTTAGACCCTTTAAGCGAAAGTGCGAAATCTGGCAAGGGAATGAACAAGTTCCCATATCGACCGCCCTCTGTGCCTGAAGAAAAGCCATCTCCTGATGACATTTCATGGGGTCAGTACTCAATCGTAGAGGTCAGCTCTGAAGACGATTTCGAAGATTCCGAGATGGTCCATGAGGAGGACGTCGAAGACGTTCCGACGACGCCTATCCCAGAAGAAGAAATCAACGGATCGACGATGTTGACTTACAC
This sequence comes from Mesocentrotus franciscanus, assembly GCA_037976565.1. Taxonomy (NCBI): domain Eukaryota; kingdom Metazoa; phylum Echinodermata; class Echinoidea; order Camarodonta; family Strongylocentrotidae; genus Mesocentrotus; species Mesocentrotus franciscanus. Next base: position 20,186,601 of record CP137677.1, read on the forward strand.
CGTCACCGAAGTCGTCTCGGCTTTGGTCAGTGAGCTTGATTCCAAGACAGCACCTTCAACCCCACAGTATCCTCCAAGTGACAATAAGGACAAAGATGAGATGGGTGGGTCACGTCCGAAACGTGACATTCGAGAACTCGTCCGACAGATGATTAGCGAGTCAAATCATCGACAGCGACGCGACTCACACGCAAGTGGTCAGCCATCCTCATCGTCGGGTTCAGGATTGAGATTTTCTGCCAGGGATCTTCCAATCACCTGGCGAGTTTTGGATGGTTATCCTTCTCAGTATATCTCTGATACGTCGAGTATTTTCACAGCAGCTTTCAGGAGATGGGCAGAGGTCACACCGCTTACCTTCAGGGAGCAGACTTCAGGTGACGTCCTCAACGTCGATATCTACATCGCCTTTGCTAATTCAAGTAAGTTCACCAATATTATGGTCTATTTACTTAAACCCCGCCCCTAACAAAATTAAAAATCCTACTAAATACCAACAGAAGGTATTAAACTACGAGTATGGGATTTAACTTAAAACCATGCCTGAACTATGATGACGGAAATCTAATCGTTTATTTATTTCATTGTTCGAACAGAATATGCCTTTGTGATTAGAACCTCATAATCATCCAGTGTCGAGATTTGTGGAGATAATTATGAAGTCTCGTCAAGAATAAATAGAACTGTAGCTAAGTGTTAAGGTAGCATGTTTTGTGAAGTTAAGAACTAAGAAATTCAAGCCCTATTCGAGGAACTAGGCAATCGTGGATTGATACCAGCAGCCTTACTGCATGTGCAAACCTAAATTACCCAATTTGCATGACTCTACCTCTAGCCTCTTGGTCTGACTGCATCATTGTTCAATCATTAAAATAATTATTTTGTTCACGCACTAAAATGCTGTCTTGGCCATCGTGAGACATCCTCGTTTACGCAAGTATGACTTTTACTGATTGTTCTTTTCCATCATCAGATGATCTTTCCGACTTCGGAGACCACATATGGTCATCAGGGCAGTTGGCTCTCTCGGACGTGCCGAGTAGTCACATATTCTTCAACGACAATAAGCTCTGGACAGATAGGTCTGACCGAGACTACAACCTGCAATCGGTCGCCGCACATGAGATCGGTCATTTCCTAGGGTTAGGCCACAGCACCAATGATTCTTCCATCATGTATCCGATCTATCGCTCTTTTGATGGAAAGGTGACCATCGACAGTGAGACCAAAACTGCTGTTCAGAATATCTATGGTAAGGATTTTTCTTTTAATATCCTATGTTCCTTCTGGTCTACAGTAATCATCTTCGTATTCGTGGTAATCGTAATGTCGTTCTCTAGCGATGAGAAGTTAAATGACTTGAAAAGCGTTGCGTTTTTTAAATTGTTGTGATGGGTGAATTTAATGTCAAATAATAACTATTAGGTACTTTAAATCCCAAAACATTAGTTATCCTTTAAACATTATAAAAGTCTATTTCTCTTTGTGATTGCCATATTGTTACGTAACTGACGTCTCCATGTCTCCCTCTCTCTGTTTCATCACTCTTTCTTCCTCTTTGCTTGTCTTGATCCCACTCTTTCATTGGCTTGCACTATCTGTCTCTTATCATCAGGAACGTGCAATAACTCGTTAGACACTGTTTTTGATTGGATGAGGTTGAGTTCGAGCAATCAGTGGACATACACTACGTACTTCGTCCGAAATAGATGGAACTGGGTGTACGTAAACTCCAGGAACGAGGTCAAGTATGCTGAGCCAAAGCTCCTCAGCAGCCGCTTCCACGGTGTACCCGACGACCTGGATGCCGTGGTCCAAAACGTTGATAAACCAAGAGACGAGATGTACTTCTTCAAAGGTCTGTCACTATTCCGTTTAATTTTTCACATTTAGGATGAGTCTTTATTCATTTTCTAATTATTTGATGCAATGCTTTGTTCCCACGTGCAGATATGGATTCTAGGCGCAAATTTATTGATCGGGAGCATAATGTTTAATGGGATACACTAACCATAATTATTATTGGGGGCTGCCCCGAATTCTCCAAAAATAATGATTGACGCCCCTGGACAACTACACTATCAGAATATGATGGCACAAATTGAAGAACTTACATTTCGTAGAAATCTTGTGATTAAGGTACCATTATCTTTCTCTAATGATTTTCTCTAATGATTCTCTCTAATGATTCTCTCTAATGATTATCTAATAACAGTACTCTCTAATGTCGCATTTATCATTGTTGATTAAGTTTATAATATGCTTACTCCACTTTCTCTGAAAAAAGGGACTCCATGTTATATTTGAAACTTTTTTCCGTGTATTTTCTACTCAGGCAATCGATATTGGAGGTTCAACCACTTAAGCAAATCAGCTTACATCGGCACATACGATGGTGTTAACTGGCCGGCGAATGGTCGGCTTATCTCTGAAGGTTGGCCCGCTAAATCTGGTTCCAATACCCGTATCCCTGACAACATCGATGCTGCCTACTATGATAAGAGGGATAATAATTACTACTTCTTCAAAGGGAGCCTGGTAGGTCTTCTTTTTTCTCTAGTTCTGACTTATCTTTATTCTCTTCTTTATTCTCCTTCTAACCCTCCTTTTTCCGGCGAGTTCAAAGTTGCTGCTTAAGGTTCCGAAGATAACCGTACTGTATGTGTTGCTAGGTTGTTCCCGGGTACATTAAGAAAGGACTAAAGTAGGTTGTAATGTACCTTTCGTCTATCCAAGTAGCTACTGAGGATTAGCATCCCACTCAAGGGCACCACTATACAGACGTGATCTTGAACCAAGGGTATCCGTTTCTTAGACAATCGGCCTTATCCTTTATCTATTTTTACATAATTATCCTCCCAGCAAAAAAATGTATTATTGTTCATGGTTGAGAGCAAAACAAGAAATGATTGAAAAATTAAAGTTGAGATGACATGTTTGCCCCTCCCACAGATTAGAAGACACACCACAGAGAATATTTCATACTTATGAAAGGATATGATGATGATGATGATATGTCCTTGACTTCTGTAGTAATGACTAATGACTAAGCTCTTTGCTTTATTTTACAGGTTTATGCATACGACATGGAAGAAAGTGGCTGTTGCCTAGACAACTACCCTATGCCTATCAGCACTGCCTACCCCGGCGAGTTTCCGTATATCTCACCATTAGAGGACAATCTCGACGCAGCTTATTATTCAATCAAACACAAGAAGTTGTTTTTCTTCAAGGGTGCCTATTATTGGGAGCACGCAACATTTGACCCCTCTGCATCCACGATATACAACAAAGTCAAAGAGCGCGCCTCTTGGGATACAAGGTGGCGAGATGTTTGTGACGTAGAATGATAGAAGCGCTGATAGAAGCGCATGCGCAAACGGTAATTCCGTGAATGGTCGTAAGCGCGTATTGTATCGTAATAATTGATTATGTGTTGTGCGTATGTGTAGTGCGTGTGAGTGTGCGTGCGTTAAATCCATTGCACACTATCTGACTACGACGGGTTCTTAGGAGAAAGTGGCTGGCTCCCAATCGGGCTTTAATGTTGTAAATACACTCAGGTGATCTCTGTGTCACATAGGTCTACTTAACGGTACTATCTAAGTCAGATAGCGCGCGATGGGTTTAAATGAGTGACATTACTTGTCCATGAGTGTGATGGGTTTATAAAACAATTCATGGACAGCGCCACCAACAATTGCAATCTTGGGTATCATAATACGTAATGATTGCGGTGGTCGAAATTACTCTATCAGCAATTTACAATGTGAGTTTGTAACCTAATGATACTAGGTTAAACAGCTGTAGGTATTTATTTGTCTGGTATTCAAACTATGAGCAAGATACAATAATTATGAAGAAAACATTAAAAAGTCAAATAAACAACAACGGAGGAATGAGGTGGCGTGCCTGACATGCGCTGTTTTAAAGCATGCTTTCTTATTTGCATTCAACATTAATGTGCCTGGTTCCAAATAAATAAATCTGATTAGGTTTTGATAATGTCGAAAAACGCACGTGATTTGCGAGTTGGCTGTTTTTGCACCATCTCACATACGTGTATTTATGTGACATGTAGATCAGTCATTATTACGTCATTTCAGCAAAACAATGATGGATGGTGACTTAATTTTAACAAGAACAACAACAACAACAACAATGGATTTGCGTGCTAAAATCACTCAGTTTGACCGAATAACCAGCTCTACGGTTGTGAAGAGCAACAAAAGCATTCTTTTGAAATGTTCCTTAAAGAATTTGAAAGGATTGGGGGTCCAAAAATAAGAAGAAACCTTGCATAATTAATGACGTCAGCATGAGAATGGTTCATGCAGCCATCACCTTCGTTGTACATATTCGATTCCTTGGAATAAGGTCATAAATCTTACATTTCGAGCTCTCACATTCTAAAACGTGGGGCAAATCGACCGTGTTTCTCGTACCAATTATGAACGTTCTTTATGAATACAATAATGATTTCATATGATTTGTATTTATCACTTGTGTATAAGAAAGCCAAAGTGTCGTATACATAACTGTAAATAATATATTATCGATCGTGTTCAGTTTGCAGTATTGCTGAATTAGGTACCCTTTAAAGATCTTTAAAAACTGAACATTATATTTTCTCAGGAATATGTTTCGTGTAATTTATTACTTTCTATTTATATTGCTGATTTTGTTCTCTCTCTATCTACTTCGTCTTCCTGTCTCAGCCCGGCGCTCAATACACAATCTGACTACGATCCGGTTTTGGAAGAATTTGTAATGGCATCTTATATGAACATTCAAACATTATAATCTTAATGATCGAGGATCTGAATAGTCATATGATTAATAAAATTAAAATTTCAAGGGATTTCCTACTTATTTGGAGGGGGGAAGGCTAAATCGGCTCAGAATCGTAGTGACGTCAGCCCACGAGTGCGATTGTTATGTCTACGATTTCAGCCGATACCGCTATTATTCTGAGTAGAAGATTTGAATGCACTACAATTCCTGTTGTTAATATACCTATCATTATTTAGAACCTAAATCAGGAGGGTAGTGGTTATTTAGATTTCCAAATCAACGCTAACCGCCCTTTCAACAAAAATCGGATCGCAGGAGGCTCGTACAGTGTGCGCCGGGCTTTACTATAACATTCAAATTCATTTTTACATGTACTACTTCAATTCAATCAGATTATTATAATGTCAAATATGATAATCATGAGACATATATTGCTATATAAAATGAAAATTTGTGAATTATTTGCACTTTGTAAGAAAAAACATTTTATTTTTACCAAGTATACTTGTGCCTATCACCATGTTGGCCATGTACGATTTCTGTATAGACATATCACATGGGTATAATTCTTGAAGGGGATATTGTGAAATTAAAAAAGATTCCATTCAGTTGAAACATTAGGTAATGTTAAATGTACATATTTTAGCCTTCTCGACTTCTCTGACATAGCTTTATTTTCATAGCTTTGTTTTCAATACAATCATATTAAAATGATGATGAAATAAATGGGCTTAAGAATGTTCCGCACCAAGTCCAATCATAAATCCGGTGAATTACACAAAATATAAACGGTATGAAGAAAGATTCATGTAAATATATAATTCTGTCTGGGTTAAACCAATAACCTGCATGGCTTCGTGGTGAAGTGGTGTTTAATCAAGCCTCAGGGTTCGATATACACCGGAGACACAAATTTATTTATAATCATATGCAGCTTTTACGCGGACACATCGTCAGTTAGGCATCTACGCAGCATTTTAGAATCTATAATTTCCTTTCAAAATAATGAGCCTAAAATTCCTACTTACTCTATTGCAGATCATTCATCTTTTCACTTTCCTTTGCTTTTATAAAGTCATTGATTCTGTTAAAAATATTGAGGGGGGAGTGTTGGGATGCCGGTAAAATTGTAGAACATATTTCTTGAGAAATTGATTTACACTAAATGAAATCCATTTACAGACCTCATTCAACAATCTTTAAAAAAAATAGAAAATGCAAATACATGTACGATACTGCTTGATTTGCTCACAACACCAGAAAAAACTCAACTCGGACCTGTATCTTACAATCTTTTTTTACCAGACAAAGAAACAAATATCAGAGGCGCGTTTGTACATAAAGGAATATGACACAAAAGCAATCTCTAGAATGAATGCTTTTCGGGATATAAGTTTACTAATAACATTTTACAACCATGTACAAAATTTGACGCGTGAATACGAGATTACTAATATGTGAATGAGGTTTTCATGACTTGCAACTATTTTGATAAGGTGTAGTGTGCTATTAAATGTATGGTTTAAACGTAAAATAAAAGACTTTAATATACTAACACTAACATTATTATGACAAGGGTGAGTGTTTTTAGGTACACTCATCTGCTTTATGTTAATATTTTTGTACTTTGACGTAAGAAATTTTAGGTGTGCTATATTTGCAATTAATGTCGAAGAATTTGATTCTCATGTGTTTTTAACGTAAAGAAAATAAGTGTGTATATTTAAGAAAGTTAATCAAACTTTGGTATATGCGTATTTGACCTCACTGGTTCCTGGCATGGCCCTGTGTTAGAGGAAAACTTTCTTCATTCACAATGATACCTTTACTGGAATATCATTACGCTCTTATGATTGACTAAAAAGCCTTTCTCTATAGTCAGGCCAAAACATATTTATTTTTGGTGGTCTGTTCTTTTATTTAAAACAAAATTTAAAAAGTATATTTTATCACCCCAATTTTCTGACTTTACAGCTTCATATTTTGATCCAAATCCTTACAAATTACGAAGGCGTAGATCATTTGCAGTACAAACATGCATGGTGAGATTTAGAGGGCAGGTATTTTCATTTTACAGTTGCCAGTGAGGTTAAAAACATTATCAAGGTGTTATGCGCTCGGTATTCCAAAATGTCAGTTATTCCGGAAATAGGAAACTGACCTTTGGCTTTGCGAACCTGTTTTTGAAATAAGAAGCTTCGGAATACCAAACATAGACCGCATTTTCTTGTTAAGCTACCAAAGTTGGATTACACATTACAAAAAAATACACATGCATTTGATTTTTTAACCATGGAAGAGTTTTTGACTGATGCTTTCATCAGAAATGTTTTTAAGATAGATGTTAACACAAGGACATGATTTTGACAAGCGCTTACTAACAAACAGTTGAAGAATGTGGTAAATGTTTATATTTATAATTTTATAGATAAATTGGACCAAAAAAAATTGTTAGTGAGATTTGAATTGTTTTTTTTTAAAGGGGTAAAATTAGTTTGGAAATAATAGCACTTAAAGACGTTAAAGCGGGTATAAGATAGATAATTTTATTCGTTCACTTCAATAAATGATTTTGTATTCGGATAACCATTTTAATATATGTAACTCTGATTTGGGGAAATTATGAAATTGAACTTCAATTTGGTCAAAACATCTTGTTGAATTTTTCATGAATTAATCGTTGATTCTAATTGAATTTAATTAATCTACTTGCACAATTTTAGTTGGATACTTGTGATATCGTTATACTTTTTTCGAGTAGAAGCAAGCTGCGTTATTTTTCACTTCTCATAAAATCTGAATAGATTAGAGATTCCTTTGTATATGTAGTATGAAATATAATCTTGGATCTATTCAGTTTTATTTGATACTACATTACCTATTTTGCCGCAAAGTCCGGTAAAAAGATAATTAGGGCTAAACAAATTCTTTGTTTAACAAGTATTTATATCAATGTATATTTTGCACGATTATATCAATATTGCTAATGGTGATATTGCAGAAATGTATATGAGCTATGTAACATAATATATTAAGCCAAATGTTTACCATCATATTTTACTACGTATAAATTCGAATGGAGGCTTCAGTTTGTTTTTAAGAATAATGCACAATGATGTTTGTGTCTTACAATAAGCTGAATTGATTAGTATGTTGTCGTGTTGCACAAAATGTCTCGAACAGGGTTACTTGTAAGATTAATATTATGGAAATCAGAAATGGATCCAGTATTTAAGACCATATCGTCAACAATTTATTGTTTAAAAAGTATTGTATTACATTTTATGTGATATATTTGCGTGTTCATCACTTGATAACCTATCGTATTCAGTTAACATTCAGATTTAAGCTACTATTTATGAAACAGTATATAATCACAACCCTTAATTTTTATTTTAAATGATTGGAGAAAAAAAATGATTTTTTTTTGTTGTTGTTGAGGTATTTACTCTATAATAGAGGATTTTTTTCTGAATGAGGCCCTATAAATGCAAGAATTGTATTATTGCCTGATAAAATTTGGAAGTAAAAAATATTTGTGCCTTCTTGTTATCAAAGCAAAAAATATGAAAACTAATTGGTGTTTTAATCTTGTTCATATTTAAATGTATGTTCTTTTTGTCCTTATTAATCAATGTGACATAAGGTATCAGAGCACGAGTAGGTTATTTATTCAAATTTTGCAAACAGTGATTGGAAATGTCCATTGTTGCGCTAAAATTATCAAATTTCTGGTCTCTCTTGTGGTTCGGCCGTTCTCTTTGCTACTGATTCGAATTTTTGAATACTTTTATCATAAAAGATTTAGGAACAGGTTTTCCAGTTTGCTAACCTAAATTGAAAAAAGGCTAAATCAAATTATTTTGAAAGGACCAATAGTTCTTCAGTTTTAGCAGTTCATCTAGCATGTCTAAAACGTATCCGTTGATTTGTCACATCATATCATAAGAAATGTACACCCCCTCCCCCCCCCCAAAAAGTTTGTTCCCTTCTGGCTACAATCAAATATTGTTGTACAATATAAAGCAGTGTACAATGATACAAAAGCATTCAAAATCAAAAGAGGAATGCTTATCTTTTGTTGTCTTTGCACGAGATTAAAATGTTAATATTTATGAAATTGTACACTGCCGAATGATATGAACATGTATTTTGTTTATATTTTAGTTTGATAGGTTTTTAAAAAGTGGATCGAGTGACACTTTTTGTTCATGTGTCCGTCCTTCACTCGTGTATTGTTTATTTACAAAAATAAGAGCTTTATCAATAAAAAGGATATTATGAAATTCCCTACGGTCTATGTATTTGTGTACATTACGTGTCAGCATAGTGTCAGATATGTGCGGAACGAACCCAACCCATGGTAGCCTATGCTTCCGATAGCAGTGATACCTCGTCATAATTAACTTTTCGAGCACGAGACCAAGGAAATTTGCTTTTTATTTTGAAATCTCATTCTGTCAGAGCTCAAAAAAAATTAGAAAGCAAAGAACAGAGAACGGAAAGTTTTCATAGAACGAGTTTCCACAGTATAGCTATCTATTTATGATAATTTTGATAATTTTTACAAAATGCTAATATTCAGAAGAGAGAGAGAGAGAGAGAGGGAGGGAGAGAGAATAAACATTTCATACGTTAAAAGAGAAAATTGTTCCCCCAACCACTAATGCTTATTTAAATACCATTGTAAAGACTTGCAAGAAATAAACCCAAGTGGATTTCTAAAAGCCCTTTTTTATCACTTAATTGAGTGCGCATATTGAAACAACTGTTTGGTTGTGAAAATGGCATTCTTCTTTGTCAGTTTGACAAGATTTTTCTAAACAGTTTAGAATACTGTATAAGGAATAACACAAGAGCAATCATTAAGAGATATAAATGCCATTGATAATACATAGCTGTTACAGCATTCTTGCGAGAATCTGAAGATATATCCTTTTACAATATCCTACTCTCTCTCTAGAGATATAAATGCCACTAACAAAAGAAAACACAGGTGAAAACTGCTGACAATTTTTCTTACAAATTCTTTGACTGGTCATTTATTGTCCTCCAACCTCCTTCTAAGATTCCAACAAGTAACTTTTCAAGCAGCAGAATAATAAATCTCTACTAACAATTAATTACAGGAAAGAAAAAAAGGTCAATTAAAAAATACCAATGCTATTTCACATATAAATGTACACCTTCAGCATAAACAAACACAAATTTATGTCTATAGGATTCTGGAGATTCCGTAAAGCCAGAATAGTAGCATTATGAGATCACAAATGTAGTCGAAATTTCCTAGATAGACATATCCTTATAACTTTGTAAATTTAAATTTGTAAATTTTAAACAGTTCTTTAATTCAATCAATTGTGAACTAATTCAACAATATATTACAGATCCATGACGGGATAGTTCTCACATATTAGTACATGGGCTGAAAAAAAAATCACTCTGAACAATTTTTCTCAATTTGAAAGAGACCAGAGGCACATCCAAAATTCCTACAAGTCCTCTACATCAATTGTTGAAAAGAATGTCCACTGTGGACAGAATTCATCCCATTCATATAGCCAACACTGTACATGCAGGTTCACTTTAAAACAATGATATTTTTAGACTTTACCAAGTTATAAGTAGAGATCAATGTGTGATACAAGAGGAGTACAATAAGAATTCAAATCATACCATTTATAGCTCAGTCTAACATAGTGTAATACAGCAGTGGTGTGAAAAGAATTTAGTTCTAGTTGAGTTACTAAACAGGTTTAAGGTTGTCCTAGTACTCTGGTAAATAAATTTGTTTTTAAAATGATATGGAAAGATTAGCTCATTAATGCAATTCAAGATGGTTTAAGTGTTCTATTTAAGTCTTACATAGTGTTACAGTAATGATATAAGATGGAAATAAAATTGGGTGACTAAACTGGTTTAAGGTGACCACAGTCACATCGTGTGCACTTCCCGCTAGTTTCAATACAGGTTCCATAATAAAATATTTAACATTTCTAAATATCATGAATTAAATAGTAGAGAATGTAATCAATTCATAGTACATTTCAGAAGATCATGTGGGGAAACTACAAGTGAGGTGTCAAAATTAATATTTTACAGCTACAACGTGCACAGGTTGAAATAAAACAGAACAGCACCATCAGAAAAGATACAACTCTGAGTCAAACCCCGGATTGTCTTGTAGGCAAATGAGAAACAGCCACTCACTGTATCACCTCACGTATTCTTAAAGAGAATGCGATTGTTTCTCACATAAGTTTCCATCAGTACTAACGTCTGTCATAAAGTTCTTTTGATGAAATACAATGCGATTGCACCACTGATATACCGCATCTTGGATTGTCATCTAGATTCATTATTAAAATCACTGACTTCTTACAAAATTTAAGACTTGGATATTCTCAAATGTTTCATATCTTGATAACTCTTGAAATCAAATGATGTTGGCGTACTAGATTGTAATGAAAAGAATACGTAACGGCCCGAAGCGTAATTAGAACAGAAAAGCTGGGATGATTAGGAGAAAGAGAGGAAGTAAACGAAAGGAAAGGAAAGGAAAGGAAAGGAAAGAAAAGGAAAGAAAAGAAGAAAAAAAGAGGGGAAAAAAAGGAAAGAGGAAATAAAATGAAAGACAGATGAATGGGAAATGGGCAACGATGAAAACATAACAGTACAATCATCTTGACTAAGGAACATTCAACTTACATATGCAATTATGAAATACACATGTACAATGTATATCATAGGATGTAAAGAAAAGAACTAGCGGCAGTGAAAATCTCCATTATTTCTTATGAAGCCAAGATTGCATTGATCATAAAAACACAAACATTTTAAAGTAATTCAATTCATTTTCAATAGTACCTAAATTGATTCCATACTTGGAAACAAATGGGGAGCAATAGAAGTTAAGAGTAAAAGCATGATCACTTAGTGCATACTTAAAATTTTTGCCTTACTTTGATTGTGAAATTGTCATAAGACCCTTTCCTGATTTAGAAATGTCTCATGAAATGCTTCTATTCTCGGTTATTCAAAAACACAAATTTAGGAATAATCTTGTGTCTTTTCATCAATTTGTTTAAAAAACATTGAATCATATTTTTTAGAGCTGAAAGGCCCTCATCTCTTTACTTATTCTTTGAAAAATCAAAGAGGAGAAAAATTCACACAATTATTTTCAAAAGTTCATTAAAATAATTGTCTCAATTTCAAGGATTAAAAGACAACATATTCTCCAGGTTTTTACCGTTTTCTCATCCTGAAGCTCTTCATATGCAAGAAAAATATTGTTTCTGAATCATGAAAGGATTAATTAGTAAGAACATGTGTGCAATTCCAGCACACACACAAAAAAGAGGCTATGTTAAGTCTGTTACAATTAAATCATACTGCTCCTTGGATAATTCTTGTACGTTGAGTAAATTTCTTCTAACAAGATGTGATTACACAATAATTCCAGTTTTCTTCATTGAACCAAATGTTATCCTAAAGAACATAGTTTAAATCATCCATCAATATGCATAATATATGTCTCATCTTTTATCCTGTTTCTAAATGTAACATGTGGAGTATTTTGCTTTATTCAAAAGGGATTGAGTGACACAAATATACGGTTGATAGACAGAAACTACATGGAATAGACAAAGAAAGATGGGGGATTGTCAAGAATAATTAATGGTTTGAGGATATATTGGGAAGTTGTTTTCTAACAGGAATACACCATGACCTAACAAATAATAAACAAAAGAAAACCAAAACATACACTTAAAGAAATCACCACAAGAAAGTTGATAAATAAAACAGAAGTTAAGATACAGGGAGGGGGCGAGAGAAAGTCTGAAGGCAAGCAAACTATAAAATATTGTTAAAATTAATGCATTGACTGAAACAAGACTGAATTTGGGAGTTACCTCAACATAACAAAAATACTAAACAGAAGAAAACCAATGTATATTTCATCAATCACTTTCCAGAGAACCATTGACCATTTTAGTTGTTGTGTTTGATGCATCCTTCTTCCTCTCTTTTCCTGATGTTTTGTCTCTCTCTTTATCTTTTTTGTCTCTTTTATTTTCCTTGTCCTTTTTGTGCTTCTTTTCTTTCTTTTTCTTCTTTTTGGGGCTTACGCTATCCTGTAGGTCACTCGAGACTTCCGTGCTATCCTCTGCTTTCCGCTTCCTATCCCTTTTCTTTTTCTCAACTACAGTTTCATCGATTACAAGTTCTGCTTCGCTGTCATCGTCGTAAACAAGCAGGGCTACTTCGTCAATAGGGTCACTGCTAGCTTCCAGCTCAGTAGCGTGGCTTTCCAATAACTCAACTTTGACCTCTGGCTCATCACCATGGATACCATTAACTTTTGGCTTTTCACCCCTATCACCTTTGTCTTTCTTGTGCTTTTTTCTTTCTTTTTTAACCACCTCCTCTCCATCTGTGGACTTGTCTCCTTTCCTAGACTTTTTTTCATCTTTATCTTTTGTCTTTTTATCACTCTCATCTGCAGACTCCTTTTTATGTCTGTGCCGCTTCTTCTTCTTTTCTGTCTTCTCCTCCTCCTCCTCCGATTTCACCTCCTGCATCATCTTAGCCACGTCCTCTTCCATCTTGAGAAGAGCCAGCCTGGCTTTCTCATCTTCCATCCTCTCAATTTCTTCTAGGTCGTGTTCTCTACAGAAGACCTTGTCGTTGATGATGACAGTTGTTTCGCCTGAATGAAGCTTACAGTAGGAGTTTGGACATTCTTGACAGAGCTTGACGGACCCCTTGCCACAAACGTCACAGTGGTGCCAGGGACACTGCCATTTACCTGCAAGTGGGTACATACACACAAAATATTCAAGGATGCATGCAGGACAAGATTGGTCTCTACCAATCTTGTTTTCAATTTCAGATAGAGATAGAGATATATATTTTTTCTTCATCTGGTAGAGCTAGCCCATGTGTTTAGGTCCCCCCTACAATGTGTTGACATTCAAACTCTTTACTTTCTATAGCATTTCTGGCAAATAGAAGGAAAATTCACAAAAAATGCTTCTTCTGCCTCAATTTTAATTAACTTTTACATCTTGTTTGCTGTACATAATATATCTGTATTCAAAGATTCAAAAAGTTGGCTACCTTTACATTAAATTTCAGGAAAACTTGAGTATAATTTCAACAAAATGCTTTGACTGGGTAAAAGACTAAGTGTGCATTTGTAACATAATTAATGGAAATAGCATTTTGTCATATTTTTTACCATAGGGCTGTTTCTGTAGACCCAAGCAATCCAGATGATATGCCTTGGTGCATGTCTTGACATCGCACATGATCAGTTCTCCACCCTCTGCGCATCGGAAACAATAGTCCTCATGCTTGACCTTGACGATACCTAGCTTGTTCCTCTTGCGGACCCGCTTCTTCTTCTTGTCTTTGGCTTGTTTGGATCTCTCCTCCATGGCGGCCGCTGCAGCAGTCTGTCAACAGATAAAGAGGAGAAAAGCATAAAATTGATAGCAAACCAACCAATATTTTGCATGATGCACCCTTGAGCAATTTACACAGAAATCCTGCAGGTGCCAAACAGCACTGTTCAATTTTCATTTTAAAATCCTCAATAAGGCGAGAAACATTATCATCATTATAAATCATCATTATAAATCCTTACAAATTATTACAAATTGTACAGATCATCATAAATCATAATTAATCATTATAAATCATTACAAATCACAATTAATCATTATAAATCTTCACAGATCAGGATAAATCTTTATAAATTTTATAAACCATTATTTTAAACCATAATTAATTCTTACAAATCATTATAAATCCTTACAAATTATAAATCATTGTAAATCTACTTTCAAAATTGCTTGATGTTATACCTTAGGTCTGACCCCGATGAATCCACTGCAGTTAGGAGCCCCACATTCACACCTCTTCTTCTCATTCCCCAGGCAATCCAGATTATAGTTGAAGCTTATCTCATCACCTTCATAAAGACACAAGACAAGAGAGGGAATTGTAATTACAATGCTAGGAAAGCTACAATTGTTGGTATAATAGCCACAATGGTCAATATGCCACTAAAAAAAGATCATGCACTATGCTAAAGATAAGCTAGGTGTTAAGTCTGGTTTTTACAAAGGATAGACCAAGGTCTCAGTGCTCACATTGTTAAACTTGATGTTGGTCCTTGAGTCTAGCATAAATAAATACAGGCAAAAGACTTTCTGCAAACTTTGCTGTAGTGCTGTGATCAAACGTTTAACCGTCCGGTATCCGACCGTCCATGGCACTATCCGTTTTGAATGTGACGGTTTCGTTTACCCAATTTTTTTTTTTAAGTGTAAAAATTTCGGACAAATTTTACAATATAAATAATGAAATAAATGTATCTTATAGTATTTCAATTTATTTATTCCGAAAATTACGAGAAAAAATTTAACTTATTGAAAATAAACATTTATAAGAACAGTAATGGAACGAGCCTGAGCTGCTATCTCTGTGTATTACAACATGTACATCGGTACATTCAATATGGCAGCTTTCATGAATCGCAACTTTAGACAACAACACTCGGCAAATCTTTAAAAATAATCAGTTTATGTCAAATTAAAAACATGATTCTTGTACAGTCGCAAATAAAACACGAGTAAAGATGGAAATATGAATGTAAGTAATATTTTTCTTCACGAATAGTTACGTTTTTATGTGAAATTAGTGCCGGTCGAAAGCAGTGTTTTTCATCAGGAGTGGCGGGCGAAAATCCCCCGTGCTGGTCGGGCCCGCGCCCGCCCAGTGCCGACCACTATTCTTACAATCAGCAGCGATCTTAGCAAAAGTGAGTAATTTTCATTTAACCGAAAACCGTCCGGTTTTGACTAGCGGTTAAACGGAATTGGAAATATCCGTGATGTTACAACACTACTTTGCTGGTTCCAAATATGTTCATAGACTGAGTATACACACTCAACAAAGATGAATGTGTATTCTTTTTGTCAATGAATTACTCTACCTCCTAGCTTACTAAAATGTCCTGAGAATGTCAACATTTTCCTTGAGGAACAGATGATAATCATTGTGAAAAATATATTGTAAATCATTCTTAAGCATGCCCTAGCTTTACCTAGAAAGAAAGGATGTGATTGGTGGTATTGGAAACCATTTATGCCAGGCACCATTTTTTTTTAAAGTGTTAAAATATGATATAATACTTAATGAAGCTCTCACAAATCTCCCATTTGTCATGGATAGTATTAAATGAATATGAAGTAGACTATCAAATATTTTTTCTTATTCTTCCATTTTTAGGGTACCTTCTCCAAACAATGTTCATCACTTTCTTTTAAACTAGATGGAACTTCAACTGCGCGCAGTCGAAAATGATGCCTCCGCCATAGAGCAATTTTACAAACCAAAATGGAAGCAATTTTTAAAATTCAAGTTTGATTGTAATCCATCTGTTGGTTCTAATGATAACGCGATCACAAGCTATTTTGAGATACATAATGAGCCCTGTGACCTTTGACCTCATGACCCCCAAATCTAATCAGTTCATTGACTCTGCAAGATACATACATGACCCAAGTTTTGCGGTAATCCATCAATCGGTTCTTGAGATAACGTGATCACAAGCTATTTTGCATACATAATGAGCCCTGTGACCTTAGACCTTTGACCTCGTGACCCCAAAATCTAATCAGTTCATTGACTCTGCAAGATACATACATGACCCAAGTTTGGCGGTAATCCATCAATCGGTTCTTGAGATAAAGTGATCACGAGCTATTTTTGCATACATAATGAGCCCTGTGACCTTTGACCCGTGACCCCAAAATCTAATCAGTTCATTAGCTCTGCAAGATACATACATGACCCAAGTTTGGCGGTAATCCATCAATCGGTTCTTGAGATAACGTGATCACGAGCTATTTTTGCATACATAATGAGCCCTGTGACCTTTGACCTTTGACCTCGTGACCCCAAAATCTAATCAGTTCATTAGCTCTGCAAGATACATACATGACCCAAGTTTGGCGGTAATCCATCAATCGGTTCTTGAGATAACGCGATCACGAGCTATTTTTGCATACATAATGGGCCCTGTGACCTTTGACCTTGGACCTCGTGACCCCAAAATCTAATCACTTCATTAGCTCTGCAAGATACATACATGACCCGAGTTTGGCGGTAATCCATCAATTGGTTCTTGAGATAACGCGATCACGAGCTATTTTTGCATACATAATGGGCCCTGTGACCTTTGACCTTGGACCTCGTGACCCCAAAATCTAATCACTTCATTAGCTCTGCAAGATACATACATGACCCGAGTTTGGCGGTAATCCATCAATTGGTTCTTGAGATAATGCGATCACGAGAACGGGACATACGTACGTACGTACGTACGTACGGACGGACGGACAACCAGAAAACATAATGCCTCCGGCTACGTTGTAGCGGAGGCATAAAAAACGTGAAAAATCATTCCACTCAGTTAATGGGCTAGCACTTCTAAATTAGTTTAGTCAGATTGTAAAATTGCAAATCAGGTGGTGGAGATTAAGGAGATTAAGATTAATTAAATGTGACATCTACCTGCAGTAATGTTCCTAATAGCGAAGAGCCCCACCCTTGTATCCCCGTTGACTGTCCACTTCTGAGTCTCACAGTTGGGTTGACATGAATGATTCATGAAACGAGACAAGTTGCCCTTGGGACCGGCGTCGATGATGCGATCTTTATCCAGGGTCAAGAAGTAGAAGTCAGTGATGTTCTCCTCGTGAGCCTGCTTGATCCGTCGTCGACATTCTTCCTCGTCGACCAACTCGCCCACGTACTCATTGACGAAGTCACCCTGCATAAGGGTGGGAGAATGAGACAAGAAGGTTAAATTGATTCAGAATACTTGTGATAGATACCTGATCTAATTTTAAAAAGACCTAAAATGAGATATCAATTTGATCAGAGTGTTCAGAAGGTTATCTTCATAGCATATGGAGAGAGATAATTGCGACATACATATGGGTACATGCTCAATCTTAATCCATAGAGCTCCAAACATTTCCCTCCCATATATGACCTCTATGGAAGGGAAATATCATGACACTCCGTGGATGTAACCATTAAACAAGCACGACTTCCGTTGATATAACGGTCTCTACTCTACTCTCTACGATGGTTATCGGGATTAAGGGTCACAACACATCTCGTATCCATGCAAGAATAAATGTTCTTTCGACGGAGTATACACACCCAACAAAGATGAAAGTGTATTCTTTTTGTCAATGAATTACTCTACCTCATAGCTTACTAAAATGCCCTGAGAATGTCGACATTTCATCAGAAGCCTTGAGGAACACAAAACATATGATTGTGAACTAGATGGATCTTCGACTGCGTGCAGTCGAAAATGATGCATCCGCCATAGAGCGATTTTACAAACCAAAACAGAAGCAATTTTTAAAATTCAAGTTTGATAGTAATCCATTAACAGGTTCTCAGAATATAGTGATTACAAGCAATTTTTCACATACATGGCTCTGCAAGATACATACATGTCCTGAGTTTGATAGTAATCCATCTTTCGGTTCTAATGACAATGCGTTCACAAGCTATTTTGAATACATAAGCCCCATGACCTTTGACCTTATGACCCTAAAATCTAATCAGTTCATTGGCTCTGCAAGATACATACATGTCTCGAGGTTGATGGTAATCTGTCTATCGGTTCTAATGATAATGCGATCACAAGCTATTTTTGCATACATAATGAACTTCTTGAATCTCTTTGAAAATGATGAAATTCATTCCTATACTCACATGCCTCTAGGGTATCTTTGACATACCTTTTTTATATCAACCATGGCCACCAGACCCCATCCTCTATGGCTGACCTTCGACTGGACAGAGTCTGGGTACGCTCTCTTCTGGAATCTCTGATTCTGGCACATATCTTTGGCAGGACAGATCTAGAAAAGCAAAGATGGTACAGTGAAACCTGTGCATACGACTAGTCAAGAGAGACAAGGAATGCGGTCTTTATAGGCAGGTGGCTGTTGGAGTAGGTTCCAATATAAGGTAATGTAACATTCCTGTAGATGTACTTATGTGAGAATTTGGATGATTTCAGTTCCAATTCGAAAAATAAGAGAGATTTTTAAGATTGAAAACTTAACAAGCTTGTATTTCAGATATTATGGGGTTGGGTAATCTAAAGAATGGCAGCAAACACAGATCACATGCCTGATAATTTTTTTTTTTGGAGTAACTACCAACCACTTCCTTTAGAGAAAAGATTACTGTGAAAGTAAGAAAGAAAAAAAAAAGGACTGTAATATTGTTGAAAGTATCTTCCTTCAGTTAATATTTCAAATGTTCTTTCGACGGAGTATACACACCCAACAAAGATGAATGTGTATTCTTTTTGTCAATGAATTACTCTACCTCATAGCTTACTAAAATGTCCTGAGAATGTCAACATTTTATCAGAAGCCTTGAGGACCGTGACACTAACGATCAATTAAGAAAATCGGTTAGGATTCTTTCTCATGCAAAATCAAATTAGGATAAGATCGATTCATGAAAACTGTAAATATTCCTGTAGTCAGTTCTAGATTTCATTGTTTATTATAAAATACATGAACATTTGCCAGCAGGAGAGAGCTTATATGCTGCACAGTGAATCATATTTCTTATATCTTTCAAACTGGACACTGCATAATACCTCAGTATGAATCATTGTTCACCATAATAAAAAAAGGACATGGAAAAACACATTGTTAAACCCTTTTCTCAATGCACATATCCCGCTCTTCATATTAGAAATTGGATGTAACCTGCGTACCTGTGGGTGGCACTCGATGAGGAGTATTCTGTTGAGACAGTCTGAATCTGGTCCACACGGGTTCTCCATGTCTGGCCGACACTCACATGCTTGGCACTGGGTGATGTCAAAGGCTGGCATCACTACATTTCCAACAGGACGATTCGTCTGGAACATTAAAAAACAAAAACAAACAAAACAATCAGTGGGGTGGATCGCTGTGCGTCTGTGGGATAAAAATGATTAGTGATTTGTAATATGAGGATTACAGATTAAACATCTGATAGGAGCCACTAGATAAAAAGACAATTTGAGGGTTGAATACTGGGTGATCTAAATCATCCAATATGAGCTCTGCTGACATTTGCTCTGGCTTTAATTCACCAAATATAGAGCCCCCCCCCCCTCCCAAAAGGAATGAAATCCTATTGAAAGTCTCTTCCTTCAGTTAATATTTCAAATGTTCTTTCGACGGAGTATACACACCCAACAAAGATGAATGTGTATTCTTTTTGTCAATGAATTACTCTACCTCATAGCTTACTAAAATGTTCTGAGAATGTCAACATTTTATCAGAAGCCTTGAGAAACATGATGATCGATAAAGAAAATCAGTTAAGATTCTTTCTCACGCAAAATCAAATTAGGATAGGATTGCTTCGTGAAAAATGTAAATGTTCCTAAATTCAGTTTTAGATTTCATTTCTTTAAATCTCCCTTTAATTTTGTCCCAATCAAATGACATTTACATTCCTATTCTCCAGACGATTTGTCTGGAACATTAAAAAAATAAACTAATGAAAACAATCAGTGAGGTAAATCGCTGTGTGTCTGTGGGATGAAAATGATTAGTGATTTGTAATATGGGGATTACAGATTAAACATCTCACAGGAGCCCGAAGATAAGAAGATAATTTAATGGTGGTTACTGGGTGATCCAAATCATCCAATATGTGCTCTGCTGACATTTGCTCTGGCCTTAATTCACCAACTATAGAGGGCTTGTGTTAGGGTTATGATTGAGCTATACAGTACCATTAGCTTTAGGGTAAGGTTTACCGTATTTGCCGGCGTAAAGGCCGCAGTATTTTTTGGAAAAGAAAATATCAAAAAGTCTGGGTGCGGCCGATGCGCAACAACTAAAAATTCAGCGATCAAAACAGCACGTATTCTTACATATGGGACTACAATGACTATACCACTATGGTACAGGACATTTCCACACAACTTACCGACTATTTTATGTTGCATTGTTGACATGAAGACGAAAATAAACTTCATAAAACAACATCTACCGATAGATCTAGATCTAAGTTCGTACCAAGGCATCGCTAAAAAGTAAAAGAAGGGACCGTTACGGAGCTGCAATTTCACATTACACCATACATTGTGCCTGTGATATAGTACTAGCTTCAAAATCAATGAAGATTTGCTAAATAAATACAATCATTTTTGAGGTAAACTTAGTTTTTTCCTGTAAATTTTATTAGGAATATTGATGAATTTGGTATCAGTTTGTAGAAGAAAAAAAAAGTGTTCTACGAGAAAATTACGATTATTTTGTTTTGGTCCGTTTTTTTTTTTCTCTTGTTTTTTCCTGTTTTTATATTTAAACTAGATGGAACTTCAACTGCGCGCAGTCGAAAATGATGCCTCCGCCATAGAGCGATTTTACAAACCAAAACGGAAGCAATTTTTAATATTCAAGTTTGATAGTAATCCATTAACAGGTTCTCAGAATATCGTGATTACAAGCTATTTTTCATATACATGGCTCTGCAAGATAAATTCCTGTCCTGAGTTTGATAGTAATCCATCTGTCGGTTCTAATTATAATGCATTCACAAGCTATTTATATGCATATAATGAGCCCCATGACCTTTGACCATTGATCTCATGACCCTAAAATCTAATCAGTTCATTGGCTCTGCAAGATACATAAACATGTCTTGAGTTTGATGGTAATCCATCTATCGGTTCTCAAGATAATGCGATCACAAGCTATTTTTAATACATAAAAGCCCCATGACTTTGACCTTTGACCTCATGACCCTAAAATCTAATCAGTTCATTTGCTCTGCAAGATACATACATGTTTTGAGTTTGGCGGTAATCCATCAATCGGTTCTAATGATAGTGTATCACAAGCTATTTTTGCATACATAATGAGCCCTGTGACCTTTGACCTTGTGACCCCAAAATCTAATCAGTTCATTAGCTCTGCAAGATACATACATGACCCAAGTTTGGCGGTAATCCATCAATCGGTTCTTGAGATAACGCGATCACGAGCTATTTTTGCATACATAATAAGCCCTGTGACCTTTGACCTCGTGACCCCAAAATCTAATCAGTTCATTAGCTCTGCAAGATACATACATGACCCAAGTTTGGCGGTAATCCATCAATCGGTTCTTGAGATAACGCGATCACGAGCTATTTTTGCATACATAATGAGCCCTGTGACCTTTGACCTCGTGACCCCAAAATCTAATCAGTTCATTAGCTCTGCAAGATACATACATGACCCAAGTTTGGCGGTAATCCATCAATTGGTTCTTGAGATAACGCGATCACGAGAATGGGTCGTACGTACGTACGTACGTACGAACGGACGGACAACCAGAAAACATAATGCCTCCGGCTACTTTGTAGCGGAGGCATAAAAAATAAATGTCAAAGTTAGGGGTGCGGCCTATGCGGCGCTGCGGCCTTATCGCCGGCAAATACGGTAGGATTATGTGGACCTAGGGTTATTTTAAGTTATAAAAGTTCGTTGTTTGGAATTCGAAATTGACTGTGAAGCAATCGTCATAGGAGCATGTGTCACAGAACCCGTTACTGACCTTAATAAACTTGAATGGTGCAGGTTTCTTGTTGCTGTGTTCTAATTCTTTGGCGAGCTTCTGTTCTTTCGATGCCCTCCAGAGTTTGTACTTCTGTGAGGCTTCCTTCAGAGCTATGAGAAAGAACATTCCAAAAACTTTCATTACAACTCTCATTTCTATCAAACATACAAAGTTTCATCAAGCACATGATGGAACTATGATCTACATGGCGCCACCTCGTATTGACTAGCAAACAGAAATTAATGATTACGACAGTTACGAATAATCTATTTCGCTTTATATGACCTGGATTTCTTTTTTCAATATTCATAAAAATAGGGAGGCTTGATATTTGCATTGCCCTAATTTTTACAGGCAGTACCATTTGTTTAATATTTGTACAATTGTTGCATTTTGATAAGGAAATCGAACAAAATGATATTGCACAAGCTGTTTGGGTGTGTTGTCACAGCTTTTTGCTGGCGCTACAGCTTTCGGTTCCAATTCTAAATATAAGAGAGATTTTTAAGACTGAAAACTAAACAATCTTGTATTGCAGATATTATGGGGGTTGGGTATTCTAAAGAATTAATGCAAGACAGATCACACTTTTTTCACATGCCTAATAACTTTTTTTTTCTTGGAGTATACTAAAAATTACTTTCTTTACAGAAGAGATTTCTGTGAAAGTAACAACCCCCCCCCCCCAACAAAACAGAAAAGGACTGAAATACTGTTGAAAGTCTCTTCCTTCAGTTAATATTTCAAATGTTCTTTCGACGGAGTATACACACCCAACAAAGATGAATGTGTATTCTTTTTGTCAATGAATTACTCTACCTCATAGCTTACTAAAATGTTCTGAGAATGTCAACATTTCATCAGAAGCCTTGAGGGACATGACACTATATTCAATCAATAAAGAAAATTAGTTAAGATTCTCTCAGGCAAAATCAAATTAGGATAGGATCGATTCATGAAAACTGTAAATATTCCTGTAATCAGTTTTAGATTTCATTTTTTATTATAAAAATACACACCATAACATTTTTTTGCTGGTGCTACAGCTTGGAAAGGTGTCAGAGGGCTACGGGGCTGGAGCAGATCGGCATATTGGTATTTTATGAGCAAAATGATTATACTGTGTACAAGGTTACTCATTCGAGAAAAAGAAGAACAAAATCTGTTTACACCTGCATCGAAACTGGGTTTTCAAATTGGGTTTTCTTCTAAGACAGATTAAACACAGTTAACAAAGATGGCTGGGTATTTTTTTCTTTTTCCATCCAATATTGAAGACCGGTTCTTCAACATGAGCTCAATCAAAATAAGAAGGAGCATTTCCTTGTGCGTGAAGAAGATTCCTATGTCAATCTCACTCTTTTAACTCATTTTCCGGCATCAGCATATACATGACAAATTATTCTTATACTATTTCTAATAACAAACTAAATATTCCGGACAAGTAAATTTTGGGTATATCTCTCACGATTTTGCAAATTATGACTTCATTTGTGTTGCAGCATAAACACTAAATATTTAAAGACAGAGTTGGCAAAGAATTGGTGAGCACTACAGACATCTCCCCTATAGAACAGTGTGATATTTAAAACCTGTTTGCCTAATTCTAAAAAACACTCAGGCTCATGTGAGAAAGAAAGGAGATATTCTCCACAAAACAGAACAAAATTTTCCTTGGTGATCAAGGAAAAAATGTTATGTGCCTGTTTCTTTACCAAACTTTTTTTTAAACGAGAAAACATAGCCTGACATTTCCTGAAGATTCCATACCCAAGCTGAAGACAGCGGCCAGCCTCTTGGAGTTGGCCGTCTCCCTGCTTCCCTTGTCACCCTCCTGGTACTCAAAGACCCTTCCTTGATGGGTCCAGAAGTAGTCATTGGATCCAAAGAACTGGACAGGAAACTCTCCTACTATATGAGTCTTGTCCTGGATGTTCTGAGGGACATCCTTGGGGTTGCAGACACGACCCGGCCACCACCTTAAAGTGAAGAGAAGAAATTTAGACTACAGAAATGTAACTGCTCACTGTACTGGTTTGGTAATCTGACTACACAAAAATACTGTGTGTGTCACATCGGTTCGATTTAATTGACTTTGTTAAAGGAGACACCCGAAGAATCAAAAGTGTTTTTAATTGATGCAAAGTTCATATCATTGCGAAAGGGAAGCCTTACTGATCAAATATAACAACTTCCCTCTTCAAAATATGTTTGGGGCCTGCAGTAATCATCTCTCAAAAATGTTAATTTTAAAAAAAATCCAGATTTTCTGCCGTCAGCGGTTCTCCGTAGAGCGGTAAAATTTGTGACGTCACATGCGTGTTCGTCTAGTATGTGGCGTCACCTTTTAGAGCTCGCTATGCTTGTGCGTTTGGCTTACGTTCAGGGGTCTCAGAAGGGTCTTTAAAAATTGCATTTTACGTCATTCCATGATATCTATATGATTTTCAGCCAAATATTCATGTTTTTCAAGAGAAAATCTTTCCATCCATATATATAATTTGTCCATAATTATCAGTTGTCGTGAATTTTCTTCGGGTGTCTACTTTAAGGAATACAAATAAATGCACAAATAAAATTACTAAAGATGCTTTATATCCTGGATGATATGGGGGACGTGCTCAAGGTTGCAGACACAACCTGGCCACCACCTGATGGCAAAAGTATCAAAAGGGGAGAAATCAGGACCTACAAGAATACAAATTTAATCCAATATTTGTAATGAGTATTGCCCCCCTGCCAAAGCAAGAGAGAGAAAATCTCCCTTTAAATTTTGTCCCAATCAAAATGTATAGGCAGGTAGCTGCTGGAGTAGGTTCTAATGCAGTGTCATGTATATATACTTTTGTGAGAATGTGGATGATTTAAGTTCCAATCTTAAATAGAAGAGAGATTTTTTAAGATTGAAAACTAAACAAAATTGTATTGCAGATATTATGGGGGCTGGGTATTCTAAAGAATGGAAGCAAAGACAGATCACACTTTTTCACATGCCTAATTACTTTTTTTCTTCTTGGAGTATACTCAAAATTGCTTCCTTTACAGAAGAGATTTCTGTGATAGTAGGGTCATTCCATGTCAAATCACCCAAAAAATCTGAAAATCTTAACCCGACCATTTTTGATTTTGATGAAACTTAGTGTACTTGTTGAGTGTGATCTCACAGCACCAAATCTCAAATTTTAGGTCAATCGGGTGAGGGGTTTGGGAGATACGGCCCACCAAATTTTGAGATTTTTGCAAAATGGGGTGGCGGGCCTACCTTTGAACCCTTGTATCTCGAACTAATGGGTCAATCTTCACAAAATTGGTATTGTTGGAAAGGGTATTCAATAAGGATTCCAAATCTGCCATCATTTTGAAGATTGATACATGTTGGGGTACTTTGACCTCTTGACCTAAGATTTGACCTTGAAATTGACCTTGTGGATCACGTGACCTTGACAACATTTTTCATGAAATGTAATCTCTGACATGTTCACTAAAACATATAAAAGTTTCAGAGATATAATATTTTTGTTTAGGAGCAATAAGGATTGAAAGCATCCATACTCACAGATATTCACAATAAACCCTATTATAATGTATACAATACATGCAATATGCACTGTACAACATACATCTTCCACATGCTTTTTGTTCTAGTCATATCCATCCTAAATGTCAGCAGTACTTAAATAGAAATATAATGAGAAGTTCATATAGGCCTAAAGGGTTAACAGGATGTATGGCTTCAGGCCTCTGAGTCGGTTTAGGACAATTACCCCTGAAAATACCCTCGGAAAACTACCTCTAAGGACAATTACCCCCTATTCGTTAAAGGAAGTCCAGTCTGATAAGTTGGTTTTAATCAAAGCAGATTTTTTTTTCGGGGTAATTATTCTTGAGGGTAATTTTCCAGGGGGTCATTGTCCTAGGGGTAATTTTCGGGGTAATTGTCCTCGGGGGACAGCTTGTCCTAGGAGGTAATTTTCTGGGGTAATTGTCCTCTGGGTGTGATAGTCCTTGGGGTAATTTTTGGGGGTAATTGTCCTCAGGGGGGACATTTCCTGGGGCTGGGGGTTAATTTTCCAGGGGGTGATTGCACAGGGGGTAATTGTCCTAGAACCGACTCAGAGGCCTGAAGCCATACATCCTGTTAACCCTTTAGACCTATATGAACTTCTCATTATATTTCTATTTAAGTACTGCTTACATTTAGGATATGACTAGAACAAAAAAGCATGTGGAAGATGTATGTTGTACAGTGCATACTGCATGTATTGTATACATTATAATAGGGTTTATTGTGAATATTTGTGAGTATGGATACTTTCAATCCTTATTGCTCCTAAACAAAACATATTATATCTCTGAAACTTTTATATGTTTTAGTGAACATGTCAGAGATTACATTTCATGAAAATGTTGTCAAGGTCACGTGATCCACAAGGTCAATTTCAAGGTCAAATCTTAGGTCAAGAGGTCAAAGTACCCCAACATGTATCAATCTTCAAAATGATGGCAGATTTGGAATCCTTATTGAATACCCTTTCCAACAATACCAATTTTGTGAAGATTGACCCATTAGTTCCCGAGATACAAGGGTTCAAAGGTAGGCCCGCCACCCCCATTTTTGCAAAAATCTCAAAATTTGGTGGGCCGTATCTCCCAAACCCCTCACCCGATTGACCTAAAATTTGAGATTTGGTGCTGTGAGATAACACTCAACAAGTACACTAAATTTCATCAAAATAAAAATTGGTCGGGTTAAAACCATTGGGTGATTTGACATGGAATGACCCAGTAACAAACCCCTCAAAAAAAAGGAATGAAATACCATTGAAAGTCTCTTCCTTCAGTTAATATTTCAAATGTTCTTTCGACGGAGTATACACACCCAACAAAGATGAATGTGTATTCTTTTTGTCAATGAATTACTCTACCTCATAGCTTACTAAAATGTCCTGAGAGTGTCAACATTTTATCAGAAGCCTTGAGGGACATGACACATAACGATCGATAAAGAAAATCAATTACGATCCTTCCTCACGCAAAATCAAGTCAGGATAGGATCGATTCGTGAAAAATGTAAATGTTCCTGAATTCAGTTTTAGATTTCATTTGTTTAAATCTCCCTTTAATTTTGTCCCAATCAAATGACATTTACATTCCTATTCTCTTAGTCTTGGAAACAGCTTCCTTGATTTGGGAAGACAAAATATTCCTTTCATCCAACATTCATTTGACCTCATTTGAGCTCACTTGAAATGCTCGGAGAACATTTCCTTCTGACAAAATGCGATACTATACAACTCTTCTACCTTTCATACTATAAGATCAGGGGGGTGTTTCACAAAGACTAAGATTGACTTGAACTATGGCAGGCCATTCATGCCACCGATTGCTCTCACCAATGGTCTCTTAAGGGACGTCACAAATCTACAGAATTTACATTTTTGATAGTTCATTGTTGAAGACAAACAGTTACTTACATTGTAAACTTAAGTTATATTTCAGACTTGGACTTATACTAAGGTAGGCGATTTATGCCCATAAATAGTCTTGAACCAGATATAAAATTAGAGGAAAAAAAACCTTAGAAATTATGATCTTTAGGTAATATTTTTTTCTTTCAATAATGAACTATCAAAAAATATAAATTCTGTAGATTTGTGAAAACGATTTGTACGTCCCTTGAGAGACCAATGCCAGGAATGGTGAGATCAACCAGTGGCATGAATGGCCTGCCATAGTTCAAGTCCAACTTAAGTCGATCTTAGTCTTTGTGAAACACTCCCCTGTATTCATAATATAAGACAAACTGACAGAGAGACAGAGAGAGAGAGAGTCCTCCTCATCTAAAACTCACACATGCCATTAAGAGAAAACATCTTGCATGTACCTGTAATTGCCGAGTTTGACCCAGATGATATCCCCGTAGCGTGGTTTCTTCCCGTTGACGCAGTCTCGGCAGAACCAGTTGCCATCAGGGACAGAGTCAAAGCCTTGACACTTAGCATGGTAGGCTGCAGGACAGCTCTCACAGCATATCAGATCACCACCTAGACAGAAAGAAAAACTTGGACTTGGTCTTACAAAGATCATGAAAACCATTCGGATGTCACATAAACAGAGAGTTGACTTGACTACTGACATCCTTGGAGTATACTAAAAATTACTTCCTTTACAAAACAGATTTCTGTGAAAGTAACCCCCCCAAAGGAATGAAATACTATTGAAAGTCTCTTCCTTCAGTTAATATTTCAAATGTTCTTTCAACGGAGTATACACACCCAACAAAGATGAATGTGTATTCTTTTTGTCAATGAATTACTCTACCTCATAGCTTACTAAAATGTCCTGAGAGTGTCAACATTTTATCAGAAGCCTTGAGGAACATGACACTAACGATCGATAAAGAAAATCAGTTACAATCCTTTCTCACACAAAATCAAATTAGGATAGGATCAATCTGTGAAAAATGTAAATGTTCCTGAACTCAGTTTTAGATTTCATTTGCTTATTATTAAAATACATAAACATTTGCAAGCTGGAAAGAGCCAATATGCTGTTCAGTGGATCATATTTCATAGATTATTTAAACTGGACATTGCATAAGACCTCAGTATGAAACTTTGTCCACCATAATATAAGTTTTTAAATGCATTAACAAAAAAGGACATGGAAAAACACTTTGTAAAACGATTTTTTTATGCACATATCATGCTCTTCAAATTGGCAACTGAATGTAACCTGCGTACCTGTGGGTCACATAAATAGAGAGTTGACTACTGACATTACAAATTTTTAGTAACGTACTCTATCATGAATTTGTTACCATCCCAATAGGTTATACCGCCATTTGCGCCAGTGAGGTTTGCTTCGGTTTTGTTAGATGCAGGGTCAAGGTTGCAACTTAGGTTAGGTCAAAGGTCAGGTATAGAGTTTGGTTCAGGGTTGAAGTTAGGAATTCACTTAGTGTAGGGAATTTACGGCAGAGCAAAACAGGGGTATAACCTCTTCAAATGATGTCCACTAAACCCCACCCTAAACCAAATGAAAAGTACATCTTGTAAAATGATATAAACTTAGATGATGCACTCCCATACCTTTCAAGGATTGGATCATCACTTACCCAACGAACAAGTGAAACACCAGCTCACGCTGACGTGGGTATGATGCTTGTGTGATTTGATTGGTTGAAAGTGACGGCTACAGACGAGGGAGTTTGCCGCTAAGACGATACCCCCAGCGGCTATGCACAGGTCGCCCTGATGGTATGCTGTAGGACAGCGTACGCAGCGCATCAAACGACCTGAAGAACAAAACATGTAGGTGATATTACTGGATTCACAGTTCAAAATCCATAGAATTACTTCCAATCAGCCAGTTTTGTCATATAACCTTTGTTACATCTTTTAAAAAATAAACCTAGAATAACATTTGCATTCATTATCCTCTCAATTTTTTTAATTACTTTACATCAAATTGTCTATAATAAATGAATTGTTTCAAAGTTAGTGCAAACCAATAATAGTCCTTTATAATTCAATGATTAGTCTTCATGACGGATTTATTGTCATCAATAATGGTCTTGCTGATTGTTGGCTATTTTTCCCAAATGCATTACTATTGTCGTGCTGAAGCTTAATGGACATTGAAATAAATTGAACTGACACATAAAAAAGATATGTTTTGATATCACTTTACATGGAGTGCTGGGTGATCAGCTGTCATTAATGATCTGTTTATATCTCCAGTGTCTACTGTTCACAAATTGCACAATATATACAAAACAAACAAACAAACAAACAAACAAACAGACAAACACAAAAACAGTAATTTGAGATGAAATATGAACATAGAATCTCCAATTACACAGGACATGGCATGATTTACCTCTTGAAGCTTTGGTGCTCTTGGGGTTATCAGCGAAGCACGCCACACAAGCATGGAGGGGACAGGTGAATCCTCGACTGTCGAACCTGGTCAGCGGGAATCGTCGGATACAACCCTCGTGGTAGTACTTTCCACAGACTGGGACATGACATCGCCTCACTTCCTGATCAGACAGTTTGCAGACAAAGCAAGAATGTACCCCTACAACCAAGGATATTAAACATAGGTGACTAATAGCAAAAACAGTATCGTTAGTGATAGAGCTGTCACTTTAAAAAACACTTTCTTAAAAATCATGGATCAATGTTTCTTCATCTCGCAGAAAAACAAGAGGTAGTCTTTAAATTGACATAATAGTATCAGAGCACAGTATGAGATATTTCTGAATACTGACGTTAAATACATTCGCTATGTAGTCCTCTTAATTGAAAGTCACTGCTGTATAATCATTCTTGATTGTGTATCAGGTAAATCAAATTTTCATTATTTTTCTGTTATTGAAAATATGATTGTCTACTCGATTTTCCTATTCCACTTTGTTCAGTACAGTATCACATAACAGTAATGACAGAACAGGTATCCTAATTTGTTTTCATTGTCACTGCTTGAAGATATTGAATCTCAACATTTGAAAACCATCTATTGTTTGAATCTCAGGCGATCCAACACATACTACGAGCTTTATTTCATCAAAGACAGAGGATTAAGGGTTAGGTGGTGACCGAGTGTCAGGTTGGGCAGGGCTTGACACTAATAGGCTCCCAAGGACACATGGGTGTCCCAAACCTAAGTCTGGACCCCAAGATTTTGAAGTTTTTACATAGGGCTTGTGCATACAGACTGTAAAAAGTCCAATCCAGACCCACTTCCAAAGAAGCTAGAGCGGATCCCTGGGTTAGGGTTTGGGTTAAGGGTACCATGTATTGTTAGGTGTAGTATTAGGTCCTCAGTATACGTTAGATCTTGACAGACAGGCAATTGTCACATGGAGCAGGTGTCATAGAACCTAAATCAAGATATGCAAAGAATGACGTGATCTCACCTGATATGCATTCGTCACATCTGAATGAGCCAGAGGGCGCCACCTGTAGTCCAATACAGTCAAGGTGGAAGGCTCCGCAGCAGCCACCCTCACAGAGAAGCAACTGACCGGTTCTCTCACATACCTTAAACCGTTGGAAGGAAAAGAAAGAGTGATTTTGATATATTTGCAAATCCCGTTATCACATCTGAGATGAAGTTCCAAGTTTACCTACTATACAGTGTGTCAAGAGCCACACGTGTGTTAACCCTGTGTTAAGTATAAGAGTTAGTTATTTTTGTGTGACTACACACAGATGAAATCTAACTTTGTTTATTTTCATAATCTGAATAATGACCACCTTCTCTGAAAATGCATGAATGCAAAAGTGATAGGTCCTTCAATAATTATCCTGGAAAAGCCTTGATCTTGATCTGACTTGATCTGACTCAGTATTTTTTTAAATAGCATTACACAATTCAAAAATAATATCACTGTTTGGTTTCTAGGAAGTGGTGGATCAAAGCAGGCATCATCAAAAAACATTCCTTTTAGTTCTTCAAGGTGATATTGTTCAAATATTTGCAACACTGTTATGGATATAAAGCATCTAGTTTCCTCCTGCATGTACGTGAGTAGGCATCGACATGGGGAAGACGACAAGTTTTCTTACCTGGCACACATTTTCTTTCTTGGCAGCCCCGCCCCCTCCGGCTGGTCGTTCCTTACCGCTGCCGTTAGCAACGCCATTAGAGCTTCCAGTAGTACTACCCCCATGCTGGGACGAGGCATCAGTCTCTGAACTGGCAACTGTGCACAAATGAAAATAAATGAAACTACTGAATGCTCCCTCCACTTCTTGTCTCGAGCATCCTCCTCATTTAGACCAACCTTACTGCTTTCTTTCTTCACCATAACAATCTTTGGCCTTCCTTTCCTCTTATGCCATCCACTTCCAGATCCCATGCTCTTTTCACAGGTTCATCATCTTCCCTTCTCAACACATGACCCATCCATCTCAATCCCCTTCTCTTTACCACTTCCACCACATTTTCTTCCAGACCCAACCTTTCCATGAGCTCACTTGTGTTCTATCTATATGACAGTTTCAAACCACACATCTTCCGTACCATGGCTCTTTCTGTTCTCCACAAGACCCCCTTCTTCTACCGTCTTCACATTTCTGAACCATATACGATCGCTGTTCCAACACAAGCCTTATAGGTCTTGCCTTTTATTCTCATCATAACCCTTCTACCAGCCAAGATGGAGGCCAGCTCATTAAACTTGATCCACCCCAATCTGCATCTTCTTACCACTGCAATCTCACATCCATCACCACTGTTGATTGTATCCCCAAGATAACAAAACCTACAGTATCAACCTTCTCAATATCTCCCATATACATCCCTTCTTGCTCCTCCACCACTACATTGCTAATCTCTCTGAATTTCATAAAACTTGTTTTCTTGCACTCTCAGCAATTCTGTTGGTAAGTTTTCTTTAATCCAGCCCATCTTGCATGAACGCACTTTCGACATGCCGTGCATCTGATGGAGTCCCTCATCACTCTCTTGCCACAGACACCACATCGATCTATTTTGCTTTCTTCCACTGATGTTGCCCCACCACTTGTTTCCATCATCCTTGTTTTTCCCATGTTGACTTTCAGGCCCTTGCACTTAAATGCATTCTTTCAGTTGGTGAAACTCCTCTCCAGCTGCTGCATTGATTCAGCCATCAAAGCTAAGTCATCTGCATACAACAGATTCCATAACACATCTTTCTTCACTGATTCTGATTTAAAAAAAAAAAAAATCAACCACAGTAGCGAACAGCAGTGGAGACAAGACTAATCCCTGATGTACACCCATCCAACATGAAAACTCTCAGAGTACCCACATCTCACTCTGCTGTGTGCATCTTCATACAATGCCATCACAGCCCTAACCAGACCCTCAGGGACCATTCTTTTGCAGATGCCCATTAGATAACAGGTCTGGCTACTTGATTAAAGGCCTTCTCCAGGTCCACGAAACACATGAACAACTTTTCTTCTTATCTGCATTGCATT
Source organism: Mesocentrotus franciscanus (assembly GCA_037976565.1). Lineage (NCBI taxonomy): Eukaryota > Metazoa > Echinodermata > Echinoidea > Camarodonta > Strongylocentrotidae > Mesocentrotus > Mesocentrotus franciscanus. Next base: position 20,220,035 of record CP137677.1, read on the forward strand.
CTTGTATCCTTTGTACAATAAAAATTGCATCCACCTTACTCTTTCAAGGCATAAAGCCAAATTGTATCATGTCAATTATGATGATATTCTGCAACCTTCTTTCTAAAACTCTCTCCACTACCTTCATGCCATGCTCCAACAGTTTCTCTCCTCGTATATGAGTTATAGTTGAACTATAAATTTTACTCTGGAAATCCCACCAAAGTAACAGAAATTGGTGAAAGCCATCTAATTCTTCCAAATTGCTCATATTAATTGTTAGTTCTGATATAATAGGTTCTCAGATGTGCTTGCTAAGTTGCTATCTAACCTAATTTCATACATCCTTCCTTGATCATGCTTTCCTGTATCCAATGCTGTAACCATCTCAACTCTAGATGACTACCAGTACCTCTAGACATGTGGTCTACATGTACCTCCTACATGACTACCACCAAAGACAATTACCAACTAGACAATCACTAACCAAGCAACACCTCTTCTCCTGCCAAAAGTGGCGATAAGTTTGCAATATTGTATCAGAACTTTGGACAAATTCCATTGATCAAGCTTGTGATGAACAGGAAATAGTTTCCAAATTATGATATTGTTATCTGAATAATTTGGAGTACAATTATTTATTCAAGGTTGCTTCTGAGGTGAAAAATGTCGGGTGGGTGAGTAAGTTGTTGTCCAGGTGGTAATTGTCCCTACAAATTTTAAATAAAATTCTCTTCTTTGCAAAATCAAACTTTTCCCTCTCTTTTCTTCTTATCTCTTTCTCTTAAATTATCTCATACTTGCAGAATCAAACTTTAACTTTTTTTTTTTGCATCTAATTACTCTCCCATTCTTTTTGTAAACATTATGTTTCTCTTGCTTTTTCTGCCTGTATGTCTCTCTATCTCTGTCTGTCTGCCCCCTTTCTCTTCCTCTCTGTCCCCCCTTTCTCTCACTTTCCCAGTTTCCTGATCTATTTCTTGCATCTAATTACACCTCTTATGAAGAATTGTATCAAAGCACATTCACATACAAAAATACCCTTTAAACCTTGGCAATAAACACAAGCCACAACATAAGGCACACCATAAGTCAGTCTACATTCACTGCAGGCATGGATCAAACAGGCATGAAATTAGAAATGACAGCAAACAAACAATCGCAAGATGTAAAATATGAACCACAAGATGGCGTGAAACAGACAAGTGATCTCTCATTTCTTGTCTTGTTCTGTACTTAAAAAAGTGTTAATTGCTATTTGAGAGATGGCCATCATGCAATAATAATAATAATAATATTCGGTTTTTGTATAGCGCATATCACATTTAAACATCTCTATGCGCTTCCAAATTTGGAAATTACTACCCCGGATTTAGCATGGCTGCCATTACGGCTCTCTAGCTTTTTAAGGAATTGATTCCTTCGAGGTACCCATTTACCTCACCTGGGTTAAGTGTGGCAAATGTAGATTAATGTATTGCCAAAGGATATTAGTGCCGCAGCGGGACTCGGAACTGCGGTCCTTGTGATCCACAGTCCGGCGACATATCCACTCGACCACGACACCTCTACGTAACCCTTATGCTAGTATAAAATGGGCTCTACACTAACTTGTTGTTCTCCCTTTGATTTAGTAGGGAGGGATCTAGATTAAATTAAATAAATTTCAGGTCTCGTGTGCATCGTGCCCATTTTTTTATTTTCGTTTTCATTTTCTTTAATTGTTTTAATGTTTCGGTTTTCTTAAGCTTTTGCTTTACTCCTGAGTGCAATTTCTGGGGGCAGTAAGCAGATACATTGTTCACTGTCTTCTCCACCCTTTAAATTTGTTTGTTGTTGTTGTAGCAGCAATATGAAGGGCAGACTTCATAACTGCCACTGCTTCAATTTACTACCATCATACACGAGGACACGCAGAATATTCCTTACAACTTTGTATCATCTGATAACAAGAACATAGAGATAATTAGATTGCTCCCTTCTTGATTTCCAAATAATTTTTAAGCAGCCACTAATACCCAGGATGGTAAAAGTAAACTGGTAGAAACTCCTTTATAAAGAACATGGTTATACTAAACTCTCATTATATTAAAGTCATTTTGTCAGTCCTACTCCTTTGCTTTATACTGTCTTTTAGCCCTGATATAAAAAGGTAATTTCCCTGGTCCCTAGAAGTTTGTTCTCTGCATTCTTGATAACAGATGTAAGTCCATTGCCAAGGCTAAACATCCACAAACTTCACTTCTAGTGAAGAGTTTAAACACCTTGACCAAGATTTCTCTACAAAGTAAAAAAGCTCAACTGTTTATAAAAATTGGTCAGGTCTGGGAAACTGAAGATCACTGGCTAAACACCAAACAATGTATCCACCAGTGTAGTTTGCCTTTAATAAAGACATGCCTTTATTAACCACTTTTAGGTTAATCGGCTCTTTAGAGTAGACCAATCTGAAAATTCACATCTGGGACAGAACTTGTTCGAAAATAAATGACTATCAATTTTCTATTCCACTTGAGAAGTATTAAAGCAAGATAAGGGTTGTTTATAAGTAACATGAGGGTAGAACTAGGCACTTTCTAGAGCACACAAATCGATCCTGTTTTTACCTACAATCTAGCTGTCTGTTAAAAGCAGATCTGGCCAGTGATGTCATGAACCTTTTACAATACTACTACACCCGAGATAGCTTCAGCTGGAGTCTATGGGAGACGTGTGTTATAACCAAATCATGCCCCAATCCTATTCAATGAGTTTAAATATACAGATAGCATTATTGAAACATGACAGGAATGATAAGAGATTAGTCTGCCTATTCCAGACTCGGTACTCTCCAACTACAAGGCTAAAGCGCAATATCTCATGTTGTAGTACTGTGAAAGTGGAAGCCTCAAATGATACTTTATCCATAGAAGGCAGCAAACATGCTTCATCAAATTCATGCATTTTATCTACTTCTACCAAGCCAAGACAGACAAATCTTACTCAATGATGGATGAGAGGGAAGCAGGAAATGAAAAGTCAACATGCAAAAAGCAAAAGATAGCAAGCAAAGGAAGGGCAGCCATGAAACTAAACTATTGACACAAGATGCCACCAACCAACAAAAGCAACCTTCTTGCAGAGATAGAGAGACAACTAGACAATGCAAGCATAATTGTGTTTGTTAGATTGAAGAGTTTAATGGAAGTTTCTTTTCTCACTAAATCGGCATGACAATCTATATTAAATATATTTACATATGATCTTCATTCTGTCCTTACAATTATAAGACTTATATCAAGTACTGGTTTAGGCAAATTTGGCTTCTTTTTACAATACTAATTTACCACATGCTAGTAAAAACTTGTGTTTAAATACTTCATTAGTGAAATGAGAATCTCAATTATAACAAGATATACAAAATCTCTCAACAGTTGCACAACCCAGCATATCTCTTTTTCGATGAAGTAGAAAAATACACAAGTAAAGTAATATTCTAGTGAAGTATCATGGATGAAAACTTGTTCCAGACTTCCAGTGGCATCTTGTAATCTTAAACAAAGGCAATCTGGCATAAGGCAGAACTACTCTTATCATGTCACCTCCAACTTTATAAATAATAAGGATATAATTGCTATTACCAAACATACCCTCCAGCAATAATAGAAATAAAATTGTCTTGTATATGTATCTCTGAATGTATTTACAGAAAAACTAAAATAACTGAAATAGTTAATGTATTAGACATTGCAAGGTCCTTGTGAGGCAGTCTCCCCCCCCCCTCCACCCAATCCAAATGTCATGAATACAGACTTTTACCTGACACAATTGGCTATGACGCCTAGATGAGATACAAAGATAAATATGTCCTGTATAACTTGTAATAATTAAACTTCAAAGCCTAATAAAGACTAATGAGTGCTTCAAAATTAAATGGCATAAAAGTATACAATGAGTTTAAGGGTGGTTGCTTCATGATTCTTGCATATTATATTCACTTCTCATAAGAGAGAATATACGACCAAATCTAATCTTAGCTCAGATCAAAATGACTCTTCAAATATAGTACAAAAAATATTTAATCGGGGTAATCTTTCAGCAGGTACCTATCTGTCACAATTGATTTCATTGCAGTCTGATCCAGACATGAAAGGTTGCTGGCTAAATTAGTAAAAGTAATTAGCAGTAAGCAGTAATGGTGACATCCCAGTGGTATTATGCAGTATTGGTCTTATGCAAACATAGGATTAGGTTACCCTTATCCTACATCCTTACAGTGCACACGGCACATATGATTATAATGTAGAACAAATAGTGCACTGGACCATATGGAGTAATCAATGGCAGAATGGCACATAATAATCTGCTATATCACATTATAACTGTAACTGCTTTCATAATTCAGCTCCATTCTGAAAGTGATCCACAACTAATAAAGTAAGAGAATCCTAGGCCAAATTCAACACATCTAGTAAATTATATTTCTGTATCTAAATTTCAAGTGCATTTAGGATATTCTTAAATAAAAGTATTCCTATAAATACACATTTAAATGAACTAATAAGTGCGAACTGCTCTTGCTTGCTGGCGACCAATATTTAAATCAAATGATCTGTATTCCACTTATATTCTCTAAATAAATTGAGTATCTCCTCATTATTCTATTTGCTATAAATATGAAAGTATTTCATGCAACAGCACTGATAAAAAGACGACATCTTTGCCTTCAATGTGCATACCTCGATAGACACTGGGGCAGTCTACGGGTATGGACATATCTCTGAAACAAAATCAAAACAACAACAAAAATTCAAAGTTAGAATCTAGTATACTATGATATGGAGATAAACTACAAAAAGGGAACTCTGCATTTCTTTCCAAAATCCATATTTAAATCACCTGACTACTGGTATAAAATAACTAATCTATCTGATTTTTTAGAATAAACACTAAGAACAGTCGGTCAGTCTTAAGGACTTTTCAATGAACTGCAGTTCGAGAGACATTCAACATTCAATATGATGACCTTACGAATAGCAATTACTCCTAAACATCATGCTACGACGAACCATGATGGAATAGAGCTTTAAATATGATAAGTCATGTGATGTAAAAATATCACACTAAAAATGCAATATCAAAAGATCAAGAGTTCTTGTTTGGAATAAACCTTGGAGTGTGGGCATGCTTGACTACAGATGGATATATTATATTGCAATCTGCCAGCAGATTTTCATTTGTAATCAATTATCTTAGTACTCACTCCCTTTATAATTGCACAAAGATTATTTGTTACTTGACAGTTTCAGTATAAGTTTTGACTCTCTAGGTATCTAATTCATTACCTATTCATGCAGAAATATTAAGTTGTAAAAGTAAATATTCTTATCTACTTCTGGAAGGCTAAGGGAGAGAGAAGGTGTATTAAAAGGGGGCCAGTCACCAAAAGAAAAGGACAAAATAATAAAAATCTTACCCAAACTCTACACGAGACATTAAAATTGCTAACCAAAGTCACCTTTACCAGTATTTCAGGGTGAAATTATGGTATTCAAATCTGCAAAATCTCTTAACCGATTTTATATTTGAAGCTGATATTTTGAATAATAACATATTGGCATAGAACACCACACATACAGAGCAAAATGTATTTTAGTGACTGGTCCCCTTTAGAAGTTCTAATAGCTTTAAACACTGTTGTAGCACTGCAAAAACACAACCAGTGACAGCACTTCAGTCCAGTTTTTCTTGTAAAATCCTTGCAAAACATCACAAACGAATCATCAACAGGCCAAGACCACAACAAAATAAAACCAGAGACCTTGAATCTACCTTCTTTCACCAGAACACAGTCATTCTACCATTCAGACTGAACATACATTCTGGCCTGAGCACAAGCATGAAGCAAGGTTTGTCATAAGACATTGGAGAATGGGCTTTCAAAAAATCTTAGCTACACCTTCTTTGAGCCTTGAAGGATGTCACTTTCAACGCATTTTTCCAGTAATGTTCGTGTGCATCATAGCTGCCCAGGGCAAGCTTGTTATGTATTTACCATGCACAATGCCTGGAGTTCCTGGTATCGTGCATAGCAAATACAAGATCAGCTGGCCCTGGGCAGCTATGGTGTGCTGGAACATTACTGCGGAACATCCTTAGATTTAGGGAATATATGTGAAAGTCTCCACATATACACACACAATCAGTGCGTTTATCTCCATCACCTTGAAGCAGCACTTACACTGGAAGAAGAAGGCAGCAAATGTTGGTCTGAGGAAGGGCGCATAGGGCAAAACACATTAAATGATAACAAAAGAACATGGCTTGCCAAATTGACCTTGTTGTCACTCCCAACAGCGGGCACTCTAGCCTTTATAGTAAAGTACCACAGCAAATGCCGTGCAGCCTTGGGGTAATTTGAGCCCTGCATTTAGGGGTACCTGTAGCAACCACATTAAACTAACATGATTTGGTTTTACTTTGTGCAATTTTGTAACAAAAGTATACTGCATTTACATTTCTCAAGTCAAGAGACATAAATTTCACACTTCACCATGCGTGTTGAAAAACCGACACAAACACTGGTCAAAGAGTTTACATATACCTTTGCTGAATGCAACTACAAATGGAGCAAAACATTGGTTCAATAAATGCATGTGCTTTAAAAAACAGAAAGTGTTCTTCATGGTGCTTTTCAAATAGTCAGTGTGGATTGGTGCTAAAGTAAAAAAGCAGCAGGAAAAGCGATTTAAAAACAAACAAAATAAAAATCCGCTATCCCTTCATATGCCTTTTTTAACACCTTAAGTAATTGAAGCTCAATTATCTAAAACCCTTGCATGTAAAGGAATATCAAGTTAAGTATGAGGTTAACGTTTAAAAAGTATAAATTAATAATATTTCATGATAGAAGTGCCAAATAATTATTGTGGTGTAAAATGACATTGACCTATGTTCAAGGACATTGGATAAATTTCCCCAAAATCACAGACCTCTACTCCTGTTCTCCCAAATAAAAAGCCAGATTAAAACAGTGATATCGGAAGAAAGTTTTCTTTATCCCAAATACAATTTCTGAATGAATGACTTTACCACAGGAGGGTAACAGTATTCCTAGAGGTTAATTGGTCTATATGCTAGGGAATATGAGGATTGTGATGATTATTACCACTATGAGGATCGCCTTTCTGCCCATCACCGACAGACTGGATGGCATCGGCAATCAGGTCTGTATCGATGATGAGACCGCCCTCATCATCATCCTCCTGCATCTCAGCAAAGTCTTGACTCATCTGGAAGTAGGAAGAATAGGAAAAATGATAAAACATGACATGGTTTGTAACTCTTCTTTGAAGTCTAACACATCTTTCTGTTTACAGAAAAAGGGTCTATCATAAAAGTGTCGGCCAGATTTAATGCAAGTTCATGGATTTGGTGAACAAAAATAAATAGAAAATTTTATTTTCATATAGTTTTCTCTTTTATTTATCAGGAGTGGTATTCTGAAAACAATGTCATCTTTGATGTTAGTAAAATGTATGTTAATACGTGCCTTCACGGTTGTTTCATTGCAAAGCATGCCGGGACAGATTCTAGTACGCAGTAGATTTTCAGCTTCGCCGCGATCAGCTGTTCCATTGCCAACAACGGGATTGTTATCCTGTCGAATCAACATGACTTCATAATCTTGTACAGGATCCGTCATTCTGCAGTGAATTTTTTCATTCCAGTATCATTTGTACGGTAATAAACCAAAGTCTGTGATTATGTATTATTTATGACGATCCTTCAACCTAAAACACGAATGCTAAGCAGTTTAATAAGGCAAACCATCCACGCAAACTGCACACACACACATTTGAACATATGGGACTATAAATTCATACAGCGGAACCCACTCTCATTAGCCCACTTTACTTATTATCAGCTTTATTTTTGAAGGATCGTCATAAAAATACATAATCACAAACTTTGGTTTCTAACCGTACAAGTTATACTGGAATGAAAGAAATTCACTGCAGAATAACGGATCCTGTACAAGATTATGATGTTGATTCGACAGGATGAAAATCCCGTTGTTGGCAATGGAACAGCTGATCGCGACGAAGGTGAAAATCTACTCCGGACTAGAAATCTGTCCCGGCATGCTTTGCGATGAAACAACCGTGAAGGCACGTATTGTCATAACATTTCAAAAGTAGCACAAGTCATTGGTCATTGTCTGTGCAAACATAAGTGTGAATTCTGCACAATTTCCAGTTTATTATGACATTTAACATTGTTTTCCCCAACAGTTTTCATAATACAGCTCCAGTTTTCATTTCCAACTTAATGGATAGTGAAGTCAGTCCTAGTTTGTGTGGTATCTTACATCTGATGTTATAGCCTCTGGTTTGGCATCTGATCCTCCCTCGATGGAACTCTCTCCCTTTCTTCCCCTCTTCTTCTTGCCAGGTTTGTCCATGGCGTCAGCAGGAGTCTGCAAGCTTTTCCTAGATCTAGACCTCTTGGTGCTTGAAGCCTCGGGGTTGGGAACAAGTTGGGGTGCATCTAACGATCTTGCTCTGCCCTTCTTGGGAGCAACTGATTCTCTCGATGGGGACAGAAAGCCGTCAGACGTTTGGGATTCTGATTGAGAAGCTTCGCTATATTTCTGAGGTAAGAGGAAAATAGGAGAGGAATAAAATGCTAAATTTAGACACGAGGGAATTAAGAAAGGAATCACACAGATTAAAATGGATAATCTTACTAGTTGAGCACAACGAGTCAATACTTTCAATCTTCAGTAATTTTTATGCAATCCATTTATAATCTTTTTAATCGTGATATGATCAAACTGTAGAGAGCGAAATCATTAGGAAATCAATGGCAGTATTTTGTGTGTGATTACTTTCATATTACTGGATTTGGGTATTTCTAAATATTCAATTCTCTCTCTTGTACAGGTGGACAAACCGGATCAGGTTACATGCAGTGTGTGTGTTGGTGTGAAAGGGGGTGTGGGGGGATGAGTTTGTGTGGAGCGAGTTGAGGATGTGCGAGTGTGTGATTGGGTGGGACTATGTAAAATTCATACCTTCCTCTATGGTTATTTTGATTATAAACTGTTATATGAAAGAAAAAATGTACAATCATGTATAATTCAAGATTTGTCTATGTTCATTGTTCATTGATTGATGTAATTCATGAAGTGTCTTGTATCGAGATCTTGTTTTATATTACTTAATGTGATAATTTCTTGTAATGTGAATTTTATGAGGGAAATAAAATATCATTAAAAAAATTTTTAAAAATATGAACATCCCAATTAATAGCAGGACACCCCCCGGGTGTGTTTGAAGATTGCAAAATTCAGTGTTGGGGTTAATTTCTTTCATGACATGAAACTTTAAATGAAATCTGGACCAAAAACAGTACCAGTCGGAGCTTTCTTTTTTAATCAAATTCAATGTCATTAATCAGAGCCGTTAGCCACAACCGAGACATGCACATATGCTTTAATTAAAAACCAAATGTTCTACTTAGCTTAACAAATAATCAGTCTTTAGTTCTCTCCCTCATGGTAATAATCAATGAGTCTATCAAACTACATTTGTTGTAAACATACCTTGATGGAAGCCACAACCTTTGGGGAAAACCCAAGGCTGGACAGGTCTGCTTCTTGGAGTTTCTTGGATGGTTTAGATTCACGCTTGGATCTCTTCACAGGTGCAGTCTCGTTCTCTTGCTCGGGAGAACCCTTCCGCTTCCTCTCTGTAGAAGCAAAAGATCAAGATCACACTTCAATCTGCATGTTTCATATTGAGGATCAACGTTTCATCATAGCAAGAACTAATGTTTTTGTCTCAGATGATTAATTAGATGTTCAAAGAGTACACTGTCATTATGATATTGACTTCTGCTTGAAAGATGACTTGCCGAAAAGCAGGAATTTCACCTCCTTGAACTCAATTTAATTAATTAATTGAAAAAAATGTTATCAAATCTTGCGTATAGTAATGCATTGTCAAAGATAAGTATCAATAAATTCTGCAGTGTTCAATTCGGTTCCAGAGCAAGAGACTAACACCTAGTGCTGTAGCCGAACCGCCAAAAGTTCACCGAACATGGCACTTCCGAACCGAACCGAACACAAAAGCCTGGTTCGGATGTTCGGCAGAAAAATGTAACAATTTCCCAACCTAATTAACTTGTCATTTTGTACCTAATTTTCATGTCATAATTGCTCATTCTATATTTACTTTTTTCTGATTTTCCTTCTTTGTAAATTATGCCTCTCAAGTGGGGGGCGCGCAACTTCACTGACGTCCTTTAAATCCCAAATCCGGACCTCTGCAACGTCGCGATCGCAAGCTATAAACAAGAATACACGTGTGTACTAGGCGCTGATAAAAACAAGTTCGGCTCAAACCCAATCAATAAAAAAATTAATATTTTAATTGTAACAATATCGGACAAATTTTACACTTTAAATAATGAAATAAATGTATATTATAGTATTTTAATTTATTTCTTCAGGAAAAGTATGAATTGTTTTATTTACCCTATCAACAATAAACATTTAAAAGAACAGTAATCGAACGAGCCTGGGCTGCTATCTCTGTGTATTATAACATATACATCGGTATATTCAAGATGGCAGCTTACATGACTTGTAACATTAGACAATAACCGTCTCGGCAAATCTGTAAAAAATATCAATTATTGTAAAATTGAAAACATGATTCTTGTAAAATTGCAAATAAAACACGTTTGAGGACGGAAATATGAATGTAAGTACTACTTTTCTTTAAAAGAAGTTACGTTGAAAGCAGTTTTTTAATGTGAAATTCGTGCCGGTCGGGCCCACCTGGCCCGCCCAGTGCCGACCACTGTAGCTATAACGCTGCTTGCTATTATATTACCGAACCCCGAACCAAGTTCGTGTAAAAAATTGCCGAACTCTGCCGAACCGAACCGAACCGAACATGGCGCCTGACTTACAGCACTACTAACACCTATGATATTTAAATGTTCATAGACCTAATTCCAATACTGGATGCATACTGCACTTCCCTTGAAGTAATTTACTTTCTTATTTGTCAAACTGTAGCTACACTAGTCACATGTCTAGTCGATGAAAATATGTTTAAGGGCTATGTCATGCTGTTCTTGTAGGCCAACACCTTCCCCTTCCTCAAACAAAACAAATAAAGATATCATGCATTCTGTTAGTCTGTGCCACTAGATCATACATACCTCTCTTAGTGGAGGGTGGGGTTACAGGCTTGGTCACATACTTCTCCTTATCCTCTTCAGACAAACTCTCCCACTTCTCTTGCAGTTTCTCATAGATTTCCCTCTGGCCGATGCCAGGGTTCTCTTTCACAATCTCCTTCTTGAAATACTTGGAGAACTCTAAGAACTGACTTGTCTTCCGACCTCGTTTTCTCTTTGGTGTATCAGACTCGGGTTTTTCTTTCATGGCTGGTTCTGGAGTTTGGTCGCTCTGCAGTTGCTTATCACCACTGGCATCAGGAGTTGGAGCATCTTCTTTCTGTTTCTTGTACGCTCTCTTGGCTTTCATCTTCGGGGAATCCCCAAGCGACACTATGTCGATTTGTTCAGCTGCAGCACCAGCCTTGGGCATCTCATACTTGAAAGTAAAATTTAGTTTGCGTTCGTGTCTGCTCATAGGCAGCGCCTTCTCACATTCTGAAATGGCGGCATCCCAAGCCTGCCTCCTGCACGGTTTCACAGCCAGCTTGGTCAGCATGCGTGACCTCTCTGCCTTACGGACTTTGCTGACCATCTCTTCAACTAGAGAATCATACTGGTCACGTCCTGAAAACTTCTTCATGCTACTTCCGCTCACCCAGCCTCTCTCTGGGACCTCTCCAAAGAACTGCACATGGTACATTCTGTATGTTTTCCCAATGGAACCTGTGAACATAAAGAGAAAAAAAAATAAATAAATGTTTTACCCCAATTCTTGCCATGGCACAAGCAAATTGTATGGTACAAACCCAAGAGATTGAACATGGAAAGAGTCAACAGCAATTCAAGTTTATTTTCTACAATAAATTTCAAGGACATCTTGTTATACAATGAATATCATCCTGCCCTGTTTTATGTCTTAAATATTCCAATTAATCCATTTCAACCAAATTCGCTTAGTATACAACATTGTTTTGCATCCCCTGTCTTTATTTTATCAGGGTTTCCTATCCAGTTAATAACATATTATTACAAAGTTCATGGGATGGGAGGGAGGTTAAATAAAACTTTCTTTCACTTAATACAAATCTATTTTTCACAAGCATTCAATGATAGGGCAGCTAAGTAACTATTCACCTTTCATTCTGGTGTAGATTCCCATGTTCGGGTCATAGGCTACCATGCATGGCCACCATGGATGTCCGCTGACTTTTGACCAGACAAGATCTCCAACAAGCCACTCGCACGGCTTCTCATCGTTGGTTGGTAGTGGCTGCTTGATAAAATGCCCCTTTGGGAGGCTACTCCCTTTGACTGCCTTGGCTGTATCCCTCCTCTGAGCAACGGTCTGGGGTTTGGTGGGCGTTGTGTCACTGGGCAGTTCTCTGTCAACACTGGCCATCAGGTTGCGCTTTGTAAAAGCAACAGAATCTATGTCACTGGCACTTGGCGATGTCTTCTGTGGGGATCCGTCAGTGTTGAGTAACGTCGAAGTAAGGCTCGATTTCCCTTTGCTTACAGTCTTTTTTATTTTAATCTTTATCTCAGGTGACGTCGCTTCTGATGTGTCAAAGGGTCCGGAATCAGAAGGTGGAGTTGGAATAACTGAACTCTGTTTTATAGGAGTGCCCAACTGACCGGGAGGTGTGCCTTTCACTGGGATATCACCCGAAGGCTCTGGGGATACCTGTCCGAGGGATTCTGAAGGTAGTTGTACATTCACAGGCTGCAAATCGAGATTAGAGTTAGTCCCGACAGAGTTTGATGCATCAGTGATTGGCATTTTGACAGGAGAGCCAGATAGATCTGGAGTGGGCACTACTTCTTCATATGCATTACTAGGTTGAGTTGATTGTCCTTGTGGCATGACGGGCTGCACAGCTGAGTGAGGAAAGGACTGCCGAGAAGAGGGCTGTTGTGCAGAGTACGGTTCTTCCTGAGGACCGCTGGGGAATGTATGTTGGAGCGTCTGGAGCGTCTGTGGCGGCTCAGACTGGTGCATCGGCTGTGCTATCTTGTGATGGATAGGGCCCGGGATAGGGTTGACGGAATGTGACTGTGACTATAGGAGGCACCTGCTGCAGGACTAGGCTTCTGTGCAGATGCAAGACCAAGGAGCTTTGATGGTGAGGAGTTTCCCATCGCCTGCATGGTAGGAAGGCTGGATCCTACAGGGGTGTTGCTGTAGAGAGGTGGTGGAGGAGGGAGTTGATTCGGAGGATCAGAGGAATTCATCCTTTTCACTCCAAGCCTCGCACCCTTTGGATCACTGGTATCCTTTTGAATAGAGTTGGTTTGGTTCTCTGAACAATGTTGACCAAATATTCTGCAAAGGAGACAAAAATATTTTACTTCAAATTAAACTCTCATGAGAAATAGTATGGATTCAAAACATAAGAAAAGATTTTAAAAACTTGATAACTTATAACTTGCATACTTACAAGTTTCCTCATAAAACTGAGCTCAGACACACTTAAGAATAGTTGTAAATGTGACTTTTTTTCGATCATAAGTTTAATTCTTGTGACTAGAAAAGCATGTGATGTTCTTAACAGATTCTTTGTCATTAATTGTTACCTCTGCAACGCGCAACTTAAGAGGTCGACAGTGGCCAAAACGGGCAGTCCTTCATACAGATGGCTACATGCTGAGTAGAGCTTCCTCCAGTTTGTGTTTGTTTCAAATATGGTTTCCACTGTCCATTCCTTTCTTTTTTTTCTCCAAAAATAACTTGGGACAATGCCCATATTTGGACACTTTGTAAACATATAGACGGTCTTATGGACACTTCAAACCACTGCAAGAAAAACTTTTTATTTATAACGTTTATTTTAAAAACAAAAATATTGTCTTTTGTCTGAACATTGCTAGTGGGTCTCTAGAGGCCCCATGTCAAACATGCCAAAACATTGGAGTGAAAGCGAAAGCCAAGCTCTAATACTTAGGTAGGTCTAGCTACAGTCTCTAGTTTTTACCTTTACTGACACCGTTCATTCTTGAAATAATTTCCACATGATGCAGCTAAAAGCCTAACTTCAACGAGTGAACTAGAAAAAGAAAATAGTAGTAGTCTGGCTAAAGTTTGAACTCGACTGTAACAAATTAGAGTCTAGACTTCAGCTCATGTCAGAAGAACATTTTAAAATTAGAGGCCCCCAATAAAAAAAGGTGTTCATCATCATAATATTACTATCATTATCAACACACTGCTGCAGCAGTAACATGTATCGTCAGCCAGTTTCATTAATAAATAAATTCTTTAAAATCAATTTCTTATAATCTAAGTTAAGAGAAAAGGTGTGCTAATTTCTTCTTTAAGAACCCCATCATTTCAGCTCACAAACAGGAACATTCAGACAAACTCACTCAAAAATCTTTTCAATCATGTCAGTCTCACCCACTTTTCACTGGGTCTCAACGACTCAACTTCAAGTTAATCTTCACCAATCAGGTTTGTCACTCAGCTGGTCATAATTTCACCTTTTACGCTCATAAAAATCTCTGTAGATTATCATTCTACAATATTTGAACATATACTAATAGGTCTGCATAGTCTTATATCCTCATGAACAGATTTAGATTTACCAAACAATTTAAAAATAAAACCTTAAGACTACATGGCTCATGAGCTTTCTCATTGACAAGGCACTGTCTTCGTGTTTGTCTCAATTAAAAATTGGAGATAAAGAGATAAGAATCAGTCATATAAAATTGAAAATTTTGAGATTTTGACATTAATATTGAAAGTTGCATTCATAAATACACAGACAAATAATTTTCGAACTCAAAGACTCACTCATTTAGTAAAATTAAGCTTTCAAAATGTTAAAATTTCACTAACCTTCCGTCTGGGTCCCCATTCAAAACATGGGGGCAGCGACTAATTCGTTTGGTCTATGAGAAAACGTGTGTATATACTGCATGCATGCATAGCGCATATGCACTGTACTGGCCTAGCTAGCTAGCTGGGTACATTTACGCGCGCAGAACCAATGCATGCATTATGCCTGGAAAGTCAGCTCAGCTTGCTCGCTCTCTCTCGAAAAGGTAAACGAACCACTCGCGAGTGTTCACGGAAATAGCCGAGTCAAAGCGGCGCGAATTTATCAAGCGTTCGATTGGTTGCTCGATTTGACTCCAAATTCACGGAGACATTCGGAAATCTCTTCTCTCTTTCGGAAGCTAAAATCGGAAGACTCAATCTCATGTAAGCTCAATAAAGCTTGCCTTTTTGTTGTCCCAGATGCTGGAAATAATTTTGAAAAACATCAATTCATGCTTACCAGCTCACTTCAAATCATGTAAATGGTTTTGTATATGAATTCCTGTTTTCTCTTCTTTTCTATCACAACCTGAAATATATAATTTTCATCTAAATGGGCTTGTTTTTTCATGTATGAAAATTGAAATACCATCATTATTTAATCAACCCAATATATCATCCCTCCTGTCTGTATAGAATATATATATGCCTTATCTATTGTTTGGTATAACCTCTTTTATCAAATGGTAAACTTTGGTTGGATTTTGAAAGACAATACCTCGAATCATATTAATTCATATATATGCATGAAAAACATTCACCCTTTTTCATTTATATATAGGCCTAAATTTAAGCACCATGCAGTGATTACAGTCTCCGCTCCTGTACTCTGGAATTCTCTACCTTTAGAAATAAGAAAAATTAAGTTGCAATGTTTAAGACTGCTGTCAAAACTTATCTATTTTCAAAGTAAGTATTATTTGCTGTAGTGAAATATCATTTGATGTAATTTTGTTTGTAATTTGTATGTAATAATGTAATTATCTATAATTTGCATGTAATAATGTAGGCCTACATGTAATATGTAAATTGTATTTGATAATGTATGTTGTATGAATGTAATAATTATGTAAAGCACATAGAGGATTGTCATCGATGATTATTATGCGCTATATAAATCACATTTATTATTATTATTATTATTATTGCAATGGGCTGATTTGGCTTGGGGCGGGGCCGCATGGCCCAATCAGCCTGTCCCATCCCCAAACTCACCTGAACATGAATTAACCCTCTCATATATATATTTTCCTTTTCACTTTACAAAACGAGGTGTCAAAATAATATTGTACCCCCTTACAATAAGCTCCCTAGTGCCTATGAGTAAAAAAACCCTAAGCAGCTAGCAATGACTTTGGAAACATGAATGCATTGTATATATACCCCTCCGGTATGCAGACAAGCGTAGTGCTTAAAATCACATCACCCAAATACAATAAATATATTCTACTTGGTTTTAAATTGGTTTTTAATTTTAAAAAGTGATATTTATCAGAGAAAAAAGATCATATTATTTTATTCAGACTGACGTCTGATTTTTTCTTAAAGAATCAATATTTATAGAAATCACTACTCATTTTGGGATGGATTTGAGTGACTTTTAATTGGCACATTTGTTTGGTTTGTGTATAGATAGATAAACTGCAAATGTCATTTCCCCTACGTAGCTAGTACAAGGTAGTATATAGGCCTACATACGAAGTATAACATATTCAAATGGAAATGGTTGAATATGTGCAGAGATCTAGCATGAAATGTTTGTTTGATCTAAAGATCAGACTTTAATTTTTAATTTCTTTGTTTTCAAAAAAATATTCATAAAATACACCCAGCATAAAAACCTATATTGAATTTCACTTTTCTTGAGGAAGATATGAGTAGCTTTTTCCTAGATTTAGAAATAATGTTGTTTCAAATACGTTTGATTGTGTTTTTTTGTTGTTGTATGTTTTAGCCCCATCTCCCAAATGAGGAAAAGCAAAATCACAGGACTTAGTTTTTGTTTTGCTTTAATTCTTCTCATTCAATGTCATTTTGTTTGTTAATACATGGCACATTAAACTGATTGAACGTAATCCGGGTTTGTAATGTTATGAATGTTTTCTATGCCTGAAATTTAGATAAAAGATAAATAAGTACAGAAAAACTAATAAGAACAATTAAAATTAGCCCCAAAGTATTGTTTTTTTTCACCTTTTACAATTTAAGTTACAATTACAATTCAATATCACGGTTCACAGCAAATCTAAATTTATTGGTTGTGCACTCAGGGAACACTGTTAAAGTCTTGTGCACAGACTTAAAGACTAGTGTTTTTTCTTCAAGGAACTCACTTTCTGAATTTGAATTTTACAAAAGACTCTCAGGCTGGCAGTTCCTTGAAAGATAAGTGGCCATACAAAAAATACTTTATGTAAAGATTTACAAACAATAAGCCAATAGTAAACGAGAACATGAAGCCATCAAACCTTTTCATTTTTTAAATTTTAGACTAGACATATGAATTCCAAAATGATGAATAAAGCAGAAGAAACACCAATTTTCCCTCCCCTTCTCTCTCTCTCTCTCTCTCTCTTTTCAGATGAACTCTGTCAGTAAGGCTTAAATTAGGGAATTTTATTTTCAATTTGTTTATGAAAACAGAGCTAAACAATAAAAATTATTTAAAAAAAGAAGAAATTCATTAAATTTCAATACATACAAAGAAAATTGCTTGGGTCTTCTACATATCTGCTTCATATTCATGCTTGGACAGTATCTTGCATTAGAATATTATTCATGATTCCATAAACCAGAAAACCCAAATCCAAAGTGAGTATCTCATATTAAAAATATTTCAAATCATAATACAGCAGCTTGGGGCACCATCAAGAATCACTACACCACCAATCTGTCACCACCATCATAATCAACATCAACATTTTTATAAAAACATACCATTATGAATAAAACAAATATCATTTCACCATATGTCACAATCAAACAACAAACTATCATCACACAGCACTAATAATCATCACTATCACCAAAATTATCATTATCCTCACAAACAATCAACACCATGAGCATCATACTTAAAGTTATGACAGCATTAATCATGCAACATCATCAACATCATGATCACTATCAACAACATCAACATTATCATTACCAAATGCAACAGTAACATCGCCAACATGAACATTAATTTTTTTGCAGCATTAAATAATTTTCGTGTCATACTATCATCAACAACAAATATTGATTATTTAATGTAATGATTAATTAATTATTAATAACAATAATAACAACAACAACATTGATAATAATAATAATTATACATATAATAATAAAAGTCGTCATCATCATCATCATCATCATAAAGTGTTACATATAGTTCATTAAAGGGAAATCCAACCTTAATAGCAAATAACTCTAAGAGAAAACAGAAAAATCAGAGAAGCAGACTAGCAGACAGTTTGAAATAATAATAATAATAGGCATTTCTATAGCGCCATCTATCTAGAAATTCTATTCCGAGGTGCATTTATTATGAAAGAAATCAGACAGAAAATAAGAAAGCTAAGAATTACTGCAAGTTGTAATCACTATACGTATAGGAAATTCAAATTGGCTGAATCAGTAATGTCACCGTGATGTAGTACTGGACAACTTTCCCATTTGTTCTAACACACAAAATTATTTAAATGTCATTTTTTTCAAAATGTATGACTTAGGGAAGGTGTTTTATTTTCTGAGGACCTACGATAATATACTATCCATAACATATTTTGAGTAGTGCCCCAAGGGAGAAGGCACTTGGGAGAAAAACAGAAATCCATGATATTTTTGTACATGACAAATGGGGGAGTTGTCTGTGACTACGTCACAATCCACTGACAAAATTGCCAATTTGAAATTCACATAGGTACTGTGCTCTCATATTTCAAACATTTGAAACTCTCTTATTATCAGTCCCTTTTATTTTAAACTTTCATGTCAAACATTCACCATTCAGTTCCTCTTACATTTCTGCTTTCATAAAAATGACATTACAAGGGTTGGATTGCCCTTTAACAAATCAATTATATCATTAAACCTAAAGACTTATCACACAAAAACAAAGATAAACAACATGTAAATTCGAATAATATTTAATATATTATATCATATGATATATGATTTACAGAATGTATGTTACAAGTACGGTAAGTATGTGAAATTTGTACTTCACACATTGTACTTAGATCTCATCTTATTACAGTGCTTTATATCCTAAAACTCCTTTATTCCAAATGTTCAAAATTAACAAGTCTGTGTACTAACATTTACATCAACTTTTTAAATGAGCTACCAATCATATTTCAAATTGGCCTGTAACATGCCATACATCACATGACTGAGTGTGGAAATAGATGTACCATGGGGTTGGAACATTAACAATATGTCCGGCTACCAACAAAAACTATAACCCTTGTTCCAACAATCATGGTTTTAAAAGACAATCAGTATTTGGCAAAGTGTAACAAGCAGTGTCTGAAAATGTCTCAAATAGTTTCATGTCTTAAAATTTGATAATGTGGCTCATTTAGAGAAACTCTCATTCTATTTCCAGTTACTCCAACAGACACCTTGGATATGTGACGACATAAAAGACAAGAATTTCTGGATTTAACAAAGTCAGAAATGTAAGACAATTGTCACCACGATTGTTATGGGCACATCAATATTCCGCATACACATGTGCACAAGCCTAATTTAAACTCTCTACATGGGAATGTTGAGAAAATATGATAAATCAATGAAAATAATTAGGTAAGAGATGATATACAGAAAAGTAAACTATTATTTAGAATGACATTAAAAAAGGTTCTTATTAACGGGAATTCTGACATATTATAAAATGCTTCCTGTAACTTTTTTGTATTGGACAGGGGGGGGAAGGTAATAGATAAAGATTGATTTGTTTGTTTACTGGGAAAAGACTGAACACGTATGCTTATGTATACAGCATAATGCACATTTTATCATTAACAAGCTCTTATGGTAGTGCAAACAGAAACTTTTGCAAATTGAAAATATTATCCATATTCATAAAGAATTTAAAAATTAATACAAGATAATGTTGTGTCACTTGTGATTCATCCTTTACATTTTTGCGGCATGTAAGATTTGCGAATCAGAACTTTTTATGCACTCACAAGTTTCCAGTTTTAAAGTATGCCTCATGGAATGTTGATTTTGCAATAAGTTTGAAAAAAATCTAATAAGAATTAATGTTAACAGCAAAACAGCATTTCAGATGGTACTATGAAACACTGACCCAAATGATTTCCAGCTGAATGTCAAAATTATCAAAGTCACTTAAGAAAATGAAATGAACTTGAATACTGCATGTGATTAGTACATGTAAGGAGTATGAATAGATAAATTATTTCAATGTACTTGTGGACAAGTTTGTGTCCATATTTGTGTCCAAATCTCTCATTTAGTTTGTATAGGTAAAGGTACTATAAACAAGATACAATATTGGTCCAACATTAAAAATATACTTTGATGAGGGCAAGTCTCAAGCAGTGATTTCCAGATCTGTTAGCAAAGTAGCAAACGCACAAATATTTTCAGAGGAAAACAAATATTTTTTGTGCAAGCCAACTTAACTAACCAAACAACAACAAAAAACATAAAAAAGAGAAATGAAAATGATAAGAGAGAGTGAGAGTGCAAGCTCAGATTGATCCACTTTTTTTTAATGACTGCATTTCCCCACCAACCAGGTGGTTGGCCTTTGACCAAACAGTGAACCTCGACCTAAATAAGGAATCTTATATGCATGCTTCTTTCAAGAGCTACCTTAACCCACAGAGAATTACAGCAACAAGAGCCGTTTCATGTCACATAAATGACACATATTACAAAATAAATTTCATATTCACAGAATACAGGCTGGGATGAACATCAAAAAACCAAACCAATGTGAAAAGATCATTATGACTATCATATCTACGGAGCATCGAAATCACAAAGGGCATCACTGTGTGATATGAGGGACTATTCTGGACCTAAAAATGTACAAACATCAATCAAATGATCCTATAAAAAAATTAAAAAATTAAAACAGCAGGAAGCTTTTCAAGCAAATGTTTAACAACTACTCTATTATCACTGAATTATCTAAGAAGCCTAAATATCATCAGAGGGCAGTGTTGTTGCATACGTTAGGATCGGAAGGGCTAAAGGTATTCAACAGCCTAACGTTTGCACAGGGTGGAGACAAAGATGATATAGAGCTCATCATTAAAAAAATGTCAATAGTGATTGTGGGTCAGACGAATGAGACATATGAACGCTGCCTTTTCAATAAGCGGGATCAACGTCCAGGAGAAAGCATTGAGGCTTATGTAGCAGACTTGCGAGAGCTGGCGAAGACTTGTCATTTTTTGACCGTATCATACTTGGCATTTCTGATTCCGCCACAAGGAAAAGGCTCCTGCAGAAGAGGGACTTGAAGCTCCCAGATGCTGTAGATATCTGCAGGTCATTTGAACAGGCTCGTACTCAGTTGCAGATGATTGGAAACGAACCGGTAATACACAAGGTAGAAAGGTTCAAGAAAAAAGGTCAGAAAAAGAAGACTCAAGAAACACAAGAGTCGCCTAACATGAGACAAGTGAAGTGTAAGTTCTGTGCCAGGACACACTATGCTAAGAAGGAGGAGTGTCCGGCGTTCGGGAAAGAGTTCAAGAAGTGCCACAGAAAGAATCACTTCGCCGTATGCTATAGGCAAAAGAGTTCCAAGCCGGGCAAACTACATAAAGTATGTGAAGAACATTCCAGTCAATCTTCATCAGATACTATCTATCAAGTGCATTGAGGTATATGCCACAGGGACAAAGCCCATGAAAGGACTTTATGTTCTGCTGAGAGTGGGAACCACGAGGGAGATATTTCAAATAGACTCTGGAGCCAGCGTGAATGCGGTCCCCAGAGGAATGGTTCCTGATGCAGATATTGTCAGAGAGAGAATTATTTTGAAGATATATAATGGCTCAACCCTCCCAGCTCTGGGGCAACCCAAAATCGGAGTGAAGAATGACAAGATTGGTAAGAAGTACAAGGTGCATTGCATCGCATTGTAGTCAAAGAAGATGGGTTGACACCTCTTCTGAGTGGGCGTGCAGCAGAACAGATGAAGCTTGTCACTCTCCACTATGAGAACTTTGAGACGGTGAACTTGGTGCACTCTCAAGATGTGATGGATGAGTATCCAGAGGTGTTTGATTGCTCAAAGGTTGGCAGTTTGCAGGGAAAGAAGATCCATTTGACGCTGACAGAGGATGCAAGACCAATAGTAAGACCAGAATCACTTAGGAACAAAGTGAAAGCTTAATTGGATGAGTTGGTGAGCCGAGGAATTATCTCAGAAGTGACAGAGCCCACCAATTGGGTGAGCCAAATGGCCGTGGTCCAGAAGAAGTCTGGGAAAGTGCATCTTTGTATAGATCCTCAACCTTTGAATCAAGTGCTTATGAGAAAGCACTACTCATTGCCAGTGCTAGGTGACATCCTACCCCAGGGGTCACATGCAAAGGTTTTTTCCATCTGCGATTTGAAGGATGGGTACCTTCACTGTCTTCTAGATGAAGAATCAAACTTGCTAACAACATTTGCTACGCCGTGGAGAAGATACAGGTACAAGAGGCTCCCATTTGGCCTGAATGTTAGCAGTGAGGTGTTCCAGAGGTGTCTGCATCAAGCACTTGATGGCCTGGATGGCGTACGGTGTGTTGCAGACGACATCATTGTCTGGGGCACTGATGTGAAGGAGCATGATAGTCGTCTTTGCAGCCTACTGCGAAGGTGTCGGGAGATTGGATTTGTACTCAACAGGGACAAGTGTCAGTTCCGACTAGCCGAGATCCACTTTCTGGGTCATGTCATCTCACGCAATGGGTTGAAGGTAGATCCATCGAAAACTGAGGCCATACTTACATATGGAGCCTCTACAGAACAAAGATGATATTGATCCACTTCGAGGAATGGTAAATTACTTATCCCGGTATCTTCTAAGATTGGCAGACGTGATTCAACCTTTGAACGAACTCTCCCGCAAGAATGTTGAATGGACTTGGGACGCCAAAAATGTACAAACATCAATTAAGTGATCCTATAAAACAAAAACTAACAAAATAAGAATTATTTCACTACAGCTTGGTATACAACCTATGGAATGACAATCCACGGAATATTCAATTTTGAAGAAAAAAAAATGTCTAGAATATAATAATTTTTTAAAAATAATAATATTTATTGTGTAGATTTTTATGCCTTTGACCAACGAAGGTGGTGCCAGAGGCATTATGTTTTCGGGTTGTCCGTCCTCCGTCTTGTTATATCTCAAGAACCACCAGAGATATGAGGCTTAAACTTGGTGATAATATGTATCACCATAGGAAGACAATCTGATTAGATACTGGAGTTACTACTTACTAGGTCAAAGGTCACAGAGGTCCACTTCTGAAATTACAGGTATTGGCCTCGTTATCGCGATATCTCAATTACCACAAGAGATATGAGGCTCAAACTTGGTGATAATATGTATTTCCATAAGTAGATTTGTGGTTTATAGGTCAAAGTTCAAAGGTCACAGAGGTCAATTTCTGAAATTCTAGATGTAGCCTTATTGTGATATCTCAAGAACCACTACAGATATGAGGCTCAAACTTGGTAATAGTCACGTAAGTCCCCTGCGTGCTTTTAGTGGGCGGCGCCATATCTACTATGACGTCACTCGTAAATAATTAGGAAACGAAGCCAATTAAGAAACGAAGCCGATCAAGACATTATGCTAATAAAATTAGCTCACTCTTTACCATCCAACCAATCAAATACAAGTAAAAATATGTAAAGGAAGGTTTCCCTACCCCCAAATGAATATTCATATTGCCAATTTGATACATAGTTTTCAAATAAACATTGAAGATAACTTGACGTATATTCAAATTTTAATAGACCATAATTTTGGCAAAAATCACGAAAATTGACATTTTGGTGTAAGGTTGTAGAAAAATGATTATAAACTCTTCTTCTCAATTTTTGTATGTCATGATAATTTTAAAAGCATATGAATGAGAATGTTTACTGAAATAGTCCATTGACCTTATTTTCGTTCCATTTTTTTTTGGCATCATGGCCTAAGTTTGAATATGACAGATTTTGAGGTATTTTTTTATTCATCGGCGCTATGCGCATTTCGAGGCCGTGTGCGTCGGGGTGGAGATTTTGTCCCACATTGTATCAAGGTTGCGTGGATTTGCGTGCTTTTTATAGCATGCCATTGTGTATACAGGAGAGGTAGGTAGATCCTAGTCAGTCACATTCCTATAGATCCTGTCAGGCCTAGTTAGATCTACAGTTGACCGAGAGGGATCTCATTATAGTTATGACTATATAGATCTAAGCCTTTGCTTTAATAAGATTTTGCATCTGAATTTATAAGTTGGAGAGATAAATTGACAATTAATGTTGGGAAGCTACAAAAATATAAGCCTATCAGTATCAACACACTGGATGGGGATGCATGAAGGGCTCTATAGCTGTTACTTTAGGCCTCTAATTTTAACTCTGTTTTACTGCTAGACATTTTTTTCTGTTCGAAAATTATGAATTAAGTTATGAATCTAGGTCTAGAATAATTATTAATTGTCTAGCAAGTAGATTTTGGGTTCAAAGGTCAAAGGTCAAAGAGGTAAATTTCTGAACTTACAGGTTTTAGCCTTGCTATTGCGAAATCTCAAGAACCACAAAAGATAGGCTTTTTGTTTTCATCGTGATATGTCACAAATATTTCCATCCATTTCCTATACTGAATTTAGGGTAGAGGCATCTTATGGGAGACCCAGTCGCATTTGTCTTGTTTATTAATACATCAATATTATCCTTTCATTCAAAATGGCAAGCTCTCTGGAAATATCATTCTGTAACTCTTGAAATTGACCATTACCTTAATATAGTGGAATCAGTGTTCTAGCTAGAAGTTCCTTTCACCTGACAGTGAGGATGTTGTGGGCAGACCAAGCAAATAGTACATTTCGACAGTATTCATTGGAATATTACAATTACAGCTGATTTAGTTGTTGTGTTACCTGTGAGGCTGTGACAATTGTAAAATATGTATGCCTGAAAGCTAGATGTACATGTAGATGACTCTAGATGCTTCTAAGTGAGTATGGACAAATAGAGACAATGTTCCCTCTCACTGTGGTGCTTTTCTTTCATAAATTCACATTCTACTAGAATGTTCATGTGTTTAAAGTCTTCAGTCTTTTCAATGTCATATTCATCAAAATATCAATTCCTTTCTTTTCATTTTCAAAATCTTTTTCTCCAGAATAGAGATGGCACTGAAAATCAATATAAATGAGTATGCAGAGAATATCACCTCTTACTGCTCTGCTCTTCTTTCACAATTTGAAGCAATTTGGAGAATGTTTTACAAGTCTTTTCATTAATCAGATACCTTGAATGATCCTTTTCTTCAGAATAGAGATCACTGTAGCATTGAAGATCAATTTAAATGAGTCCGAAGTAGATGTATGTAGTCGATATCTCTTGCTGCTCAGCTCTCCTTTTATAATTTGAACCAATCTTCATGAGTTTTAACAGTGTTTCAGTCTCTTCAGAGTGTCTTTAATGTCAGGCTGATCAAAATATCCTCTTTTTTAGAATGTAGACCACCGTGGCAAGAAAGAGGGCGAGAGCAAGGAATATGAGCAACTTGTCCGTCATTTCCCGACGTCCATACTTGGTGAGGAGATTCCGACTGGTCTGAATGACGCCTGCCATTCCTTTGAATTCTTCATTTGTTTCTTGTATTCTGTTTGAGGAAGTCACTATAGGAAGGAAATACAAGAGATGAGGATGAAAATGTTAAAGGCATTAAAGGCAAGGTGCATTTAATGTGCTAGCACCCAAATTATTTTTTGAGATTTTATTTGAATTGATTTGGTTGTTAATAATGAACAGCAAGACACACATTCACAAACTACCAAGTCAGATTGTTCTTGTACAATAATGAGAAAATATGAGACTAAAAGAAAGTCACATTTTAATCATTTTTTTTACAGTCATTTATAATAAAAATATTTTCTTGAAACATTTTACCACAAAAAAGTGTTATGCCTATTTTGTCAATGTATTAACAATTCATGAATCAGATATCCCCCCTCCTGACATCTTAATTTCTGAAATGCAAAATGAAATATCTCAAAAGTGATGTAAGAGTATAAGAATAGCAGTAGTACTGACCTAAGGTTTGGTTGGTAAGAGTACTCCTCTCTACATTGTCTGCCATCATACGATTGAGACTCAGTAGACTCTCTGTGATGCCACTTGCTGTCTTAGCTAGGTCTTCCTTATTTTTCCTATACAGGGTAGGAAAAGAGAAGGGAGATAGAAAGAAATTATTTACTTATTAAAATGTGACTGCAATTGCATGCCCTACATGGAGAAAATCACTCATCTTATATCGTTATGCTGCTAACAATCGTGTGTAGTGCAGTATTTTTGAGAATTTGTTTAACTAAATATATTATATTTATCTATTTATAAATTGATAGCTTGCCTGGAGCTAGAAGAGCATTAACTTGGTGTAAAATCATATGAAGCATATCAGGCAATGCTTTACGGGCTCCACATAGACAATATATATTTTTCTTTCAATTCTGCAAGAATTTATTTTCCTCATCTTAAAACTAAATTGAGGGAACTTCAATGCAATACAAGATCAATTAATATGTCATCTGCTGAAAGCCCAAGGAGCATTCACTCAAACTGTTGATCAGTGAGTTAAAGGTATTACAAAGTTTTGGTATGGGGTCATGAATTTGGTTCAAATGAACATATTGGAAGCATATGCGATTTTATAATATTCAATGATCGTTGTCACGGTTGAAATCGAGTCTAAAGTGATGAAATTGTAAATAATAAACTCTTTATGTTGTATAGCGCCCTCTCAAGACTGATATTACTTTACCTTTAAAACAATGTTTCTTGACTACAATCGACCGATTTTCTATTCCCGTTTAGAAATTATATATCAGAACTGCATATTCTGAGATTTAAATGGTGGCAGCTACCATGGAATGGACTTAGGCGCTATTTGAAATATTTGAAATTTACCGGGAGCACCGGTAAATTTTGATTATTCAATTTGCTCGAAAGCAGAAGTGTTTAGGGGCTAAATTTTTTAATGCTTATAATAGTACATCCACAGGGGCATCCAAATATATCAAAAAATGTAAGAATTACTATCCATCCAATTTCAAAATTTCCCAAAACTTTGCATCACCTTTAATGGCCTTCTGCCCCTCAACAGACAAAATTCAATTTCATGAAAAGACTATTGAGCAACACTGTTTAAAAATCTGTGATGCTATCACGCAAGATATACTATTCTCACAATTTATTTAAAGGGCAATCCAACCCTTGTATGAAAGCAGAAAAATAACAGAAACAGAATGGCAAAAGTTTGAAATGAATCGGACCAATAGTAAGGAAGTTATGAATGTTTGAAATATGAGATCACCAAGTCTATGCGAATCTCAAATTGGTAGTTTGGTCAGTGGATTGTGACGTAGGACGAGGACTACTCTCCCATTTGCCGTGTTAAAAAATATCATTAATTTCTGTTTTTCTCCTAAGTTTCATCTCCCTTGGGGCACTACTCAATATTTATTGTAGATAGCATATTATTAAAGGTCCTCTAAAAAGAATAAACCCTCCTGAGCCATAAATTTTTGAAAAATTTAAATTTTAGTCATTTTATATGTTGGAACAGATGGGAAAGTAGTCCGACACTACATCACATTGACATTACCGCTTCAGCCAACTTGAAGTGCCCATATGTATAGTGATTACAACTTTCAAAAATTCATAACTTTCTTATATTTAGTCAGATTTATTTAAAATTTTCACCAGTTTGCTTCTCTGATTTTTCTGCTTTCTTTTAGAGTAGTTGTCTATTTGGGTTGGATTTCCCTTTAACTCCAGACATTAAAGAAGATCTCACCTTTTCCTGACCTCTGGATCTTCCTGTCCTATCAGCAGCTCATTTCTTTGGTTTCTATCAATCTCCATCTTGCAGCTTAGGTTGGCTTGCCTTATAGCAGTCTGTGTGCTGGAAAACAGAGTTTAAAATAAATTAGCCAGGTCAATATTTCATTTCAATCAATGATCTTGTCTGAACATTAAAACTTTGATATCTATAAGAAGAAAAAAAATGTAATAGCCCCTTCTTTAGAAAAATGCTCATAAAATGGCCCTAAAAAAAAAAGTTTTAAATCCTGTATGCAAATGACTTTCTAGTCTTACATGCCAGGGAAAGGAGACTCTATTGTCTGAACCTTCATGTAGGTAGTGCGAACGTGTCCCACCCCCCATGTTGGATGGGCGGTCAATAATAATGATGCGTTTACTGGGCAATTCTAAGCTATTTTGTCTCATATGTTACTGATCACATCTACGATTTGAGTGAATCTGATCTTACATTGATGGCCCAACTAGAGCCTAGATCAGACCAAATATGAAGTTAAATGACACATTTGATGTCAGTTTATAACTTCACATTACCTGGTATTTTAGTATTTTGGTATTTTGGTAAGGTATGGGACACTAAATGACCACATACTTTGGACTTGCCCTTATACACACACACACACACACTAATTTTTTTAGCTCATGGTGGGGGTTTAATTAAACCATTATTTAGACCATGGGTTAAATCAAGCCACCTTTGTGCATTTGGGCCTTAAAGTACAAGTCCACACTCCAAAAATAACTTGCCTTAATAGAAGCAGGAAAATTAGACAAACCAATCAAAAAAAGTTTGAGCAAAATCGGATAACTAATAAGAAAGTTATGAATTTTTGAAAAAGTATGTAAAACTTTAAAAAAATGGAAATCACTACACAAATTGCCAATATGGTTATCAGTTTGTGACGTCATGTCCTCACTATTTGTCAATTGCTTTATATAGTTTAATCCCATTAATTTCCCTTTTTATCCCCCAAAACTTGATTTCCCCATGCCTTTGCCCAGGTTATATGATTTGTATCATATTGCTTGCATGACATTTCACAAATTTTGTTATGAACTTTGAAGAATTGATACTATTTTCTGAATATTGTATATTCATAATTATTGATTTTTATATAAATAGTTTATCAAAATTCACATTTTTCATGATTTAACTGGAAAAAATTACTCTATATTAGTGCATCCACACAAAAACATATTACTATCAATCTAACTTGGATGCTTGTGTGAAGAAATAAGATTCTTAGGGGGAAAATAGGAAATTTATATTATCAATATAAAGAAAATAATTAGTGGGTAATGAGGACATGACATCACAGACTCATGAGTTGCCAATTTGTGTAGTAATTTTCAAAGTTTTTGATGTCATTAAAAATTCATAAATTTCTTATTAATTATCCGATTTTGCTCAAACTTTTTTTGATTGGTTTGTCTGATTTTTCTGGTTCTATTGAAAGTAAGTTATTTTTGGAGTGGACTTGCCCTTTAAACTAATGGATTAATCTGAACTTACTTTCTGAGTTGTTTTCTGTAATGATCTGCTTCCTTGAGGAGTCCTATTCTGTCTGTTTCTTTATCTTGTTCTTTGCCAATCTTCTCTAGCTCCTAAGAGGGAGAAAATATCAAGTGATTTCTAATGAAAGAAAACAAAAACGTAAGGAACTCTGCAATACCTCTCTACAATGACACATTACTCAAAGAGCGAGCTTCGTCTTCAGAAACAAAATATTCACTATGAAGCAAGAAGGGAATTTGTTATCCAAACATGTTAGGTAAACCACATCTGAGCCCAGTCTTATAAAAGTTTTGTCTGAATAAATCATGAATAATTGCCTTGACTTGTGATTCATTGGTAAGTTAAGTTTGATAAGGATCAATTACAAATCTTCATGAGACGGGCTCTGATTTCTCACTAACCAATCTCTACCATGAAACAAACATGAACGATCACAATATATCTTTCAGTTACACATGGGCATGAGGAGCTGTAATTGACTATTGAGACAGAAATGTTACCTCTATTCTGTTTTTACAAATGGCAGTCTCTGCTTTAATTCTTGTATTGATACTGTCTAGGCTCTCCATGGTTTTGCAGCTACTTCTGAGCTCCTGAAAGAAGAAAACAAAGAAAATGTTACACTTCAAAATATGACCCCCTAAAAATTTTTTTTTTAAATCCTTCAATGCAATCATGCAATCATAAGTTATAGTAGTACAAACTCTTCATGACGTAAAGGGAAATCCAACCTTGATAGCAAACCACTCGAGGGCTAGAGGAAAGCAGAAAAATCAGAAAAGTAGATTGGTGAAAGTTTAAATGAAATTGGATAAAACATGAGAAAGTTATGGAAATCACTGAAAGTTACATGTACTCTTCAAAGTCTTTTAGTTGTTTTGGGTTAAAAAAACAAAACATGAACTTCGATCTTCATTGACATGTCTAGACCTAGATTTACTCAAAAGAGAAAACTACACACGTTAATCATTATTTTTTTTAAATTAAAAATTAGAAGATAAAATAAAAAAAGAACTGAAGAAGGGAGTTTCTTTAGATTTTAAACATGTAGATCTAGGCCTACTCTATTTGTTTTAACTTTTATATCATTCTTTACATTGACAATGACATTCACATTGTCATTACATTTTAGGCAAATAACCTAGATTTCTACTTCTACTACTAGACCTTGACCTCTCTACTCACTCTAGTCTAGATCTAGACTAAATTAATCAGTCCTGATTGGAACTGGAAGGGGGAAAAATCAATTATTCATTCACTGTGTGTGTGTGTGTGTGTGTAATTGGGATTTTACAGACGTGTATCAATCAGATATGATTATTTACGTCTGGGGACCGACCTTTAACTGGTAACCCCTTTAACGTCACCATCCGAAAGACTGGTATAAACTATAATTAATGGTACATACTACATAGATATACATGGTACAGCTTTTATACAGGCAAGCCTCGTTAGAACTGGATATGTGGGACTGTTGTCACAGTGAGTTTATAATAGTAAAGTTTAAAACGTCTTTATGACACACAAGCATCGACAAACACAAATTTCTTCTCAATAATATCGTAGAAATTGACTTTAATATCTGTTTAGGGTTATTACCTGTGCATATGAATTGATCTGTAAGTCATGTTTGACAATTTCCTGAACGCAAGTCCTTATCCTCACAGCATCCAAAGCCATCTTTATTACAAACTAATCTCATATGAAATTGGCAGCATCAAAACTTCAAAAGCTATTTACAAAAAAGATAGAAATAGAGCTATTTTAATAAAGTTGATGTATTTTTTTGGAAATTAATATATGAAAGTCATTAAAATATTTTAAAATAAGCATTGAGTCAAAAAATATTCAACAATTTATAACTAAACAAATTTAATCGACATCCAAACCACAGGATTGCCAATTTGTTTCCCCTTTCGACCAACATACAACTATTGAAAGCAGGAAACGATATCAGCATGCACTTAGTTGCCAATTTGAAAAGTGCCATAGGAGCAATGATCACTATTTTCCTTTCAAATAAGGCTTGTACAAGATAAAAGCTGAGTTATTGAAAGAAAATATGAATAAGAACAATTTTGATGCCTGTTACTGCATTCTAATGTGTGAATGTTTCAGTGTTCAACTCTTATGAATAATTTCCACGCAAGCAAAAATAATCAATCTTTGTGACTCGGCGACATGGCTTTGAGTAATATTAAATTTTGCCGACACGAAAGTTTCCATGATGCTGTGTGTGTGTGGGGAGTGGGGGGCGTATCAGCGTCTGACTCATCAAGACATTCATATTTTTGGGGTGAAAATGCTAAAATCTTTGAAAGTTCCAAGGAACTTCCTCTTAATGTAATTGAATTGGTAGAAATACTGTAAAATAATGATACCATAATAAATACACAATTTCTCGTACGTCTCATGATAGCGTCCTATAATCAGGCAAACCATTTTGAACCGTGAATGGGGGGTAGGTGCAGACTGGCAAAAATGACACAAAATTGCCTGGCAAACACACCGAACAGAAGGGGTAATTTTTCGACCTTGCTGATCTGACAAGAACCCTTGTAAGAAATAAAAAGTTTCGCGTCACCCTATAATTCCAAATCCATTACAGAAGATCATGTTTCCATCACTCTGGTACACATCAAGTGCTTTTACGGACACTTTTTGTTTCTAAAATTGAGCAAAAAACAATGATATTTTGAAGTATGATGAGAATATTATTTTGTTAACAAAACACACTTTAAGATTATAACGTATATGCAGGCACCTCTCTGCCTATAATGCAGAAATACAAAAGTTATATATTGGGTCACCTCGATGCACGAATATAAAGATATTCGGGCGTCTCGATGTCCAAAATCGTCTTTCTAAATGTGAAGCGAACGAGCGTAGTAAAAATGTACTTTCGATACAAAAATATAAAATATATTTGGGCACCATGCTGCCCGAATGTGACAATATTCGGGTACCTCGCTGTCAAAGAGATATTCTGGCACCTCGAGTGGATCGTTGACGAATTATGTGGGTATTCAGGTACAGGTACTTCACTGCCTGTAAACATATACTGTTGCTAAATGTTGCGAGCGAGCGACGAAAAAAAGACACTTGATTTATCTTTAATATACTATTTCTTCATGAAAATACATGGCGATTGTCACTTTTTTTATTTTGTTTTCACGAAATTGACATTAATTTCATATTGGATAAAAAAAAGATATTTAATGTATTTATCTTGCGGCACCCCTGGAGATGTCTTGCGGCATACCGATTGGAAAATGCTGAACTAGATCCATTTTATTATTTAAAAATAAATTAATAATACAGTTTGACATTTCATCGATAAGCATAATTTGTATGGTAGGTCCTAATATATTTTTCTCACACACGCAGTTGTAAGCATGACATTTCAAGCACACTCAATATCATTCGTGACGACAGGGGTGGTGGAGCTGCTGGAGTGCCTCTAAAGTTGGGGGGGGGGGCACTAACAAAATTGAGCACTTTCTGGAAAGA
The DNA here is from genome assembly GCA_037976565.1 of Mesocentrotus franciscanus. NCBI lineage: Eukaryota > Metazoa > Echinodermata > Echinoidea > Camarodonta > Strongylocentrotidae > Mesocentrotus > Mesocentrotus franciscanus. The sequence continues at coordinate 20,253,112 of CP137677.1, forward strand.
AAGGGGCACTTACAAAGGAAAAATTATATTTTTTAGACATTAGTATACCCCTATACATTATCAGAGGTAATTTAAATATTTACTTCTATCTCTACATGCATGGTCTATAAAATACATCTAACTTTACAGTAGCGGGTGTAATGGTCTGAATATTTGCGAGCGAGCGAAGCGACCAAGCAAAAAATATAAGATTTGGCCCGGGAGACTTGGGCGGTCTCATTGCGACCAATTAGATCTTTAAAAAGAGGAAAAAACAACCCTGTTTGGATTCTAAACACCTTCTTTTCATGTAAAATTTGAGTTACTAGACCTTTAATAAGTTATATTTTAACCAGGGGCGGCGCTACAGGGGGGCAGGGGGCGATCGCCCCCTATGATTTTTCAAGAATCAACACAAAAAAAAAGAGGAGAAAAAAGAAGATAAAAAGATGAAAGAAGAGTATGGGGAAAGAGACGTCTTCTTTTTCTCAAAATTGGATGAAACGTCAATGTCCTTTCGCGCTTTGCGCGGGGCGCGCAAATATCCCTTCTTACATCACCCCCGAACCCCCGCTTTGTGTGCTCACTATGGCAAACATATTTCTCGCTAGCAAGTTCCTTCATTTTACAAATGAAGCATATAGTTATAATTAGAGTCGATGAAATTACTAAAGTCGTCTTCTTTTTCTTAAAATTTGACGAAACTTTAAAGCTTCCATGCTTGCACGGGAAGGGGGAAACTCTCACCTTCATACACCCCCACCCCGGATACACCCACCCCTACCCCACTTTTCCTGCTTACTATTGGCCTAATGGCTATATTTCTCGAAATCAAGATCCTTCATCAAACCATGGAGCTACAAAAGCCGGCAATTAAAGTCGATGAAGCTGTACTATGAGACGTCTTCTTTCTCTCAAAATTTGATGAAACGCCAAAGCTTCACTATGGCTAACATTTTTCTTCTGCAATCAGGTACCTTCATCATACAGACCAAATTACTGCGATACGTCTTCCTCCTCTCAAAATCATTGATGAATGAACGTCAAAGTTTTTGCGCTTCGCCCGGGAGGTGGGAAACTAACTCCCTCCTCCCTGCACGCGCACATGCACCTCCTCCCCTGCTTTCCCTGCTCAATATGGCTAATTACATATTATTTCACGCAATTATTCAAGTTTCTTCATCATCAAAATTCGGCATTAAATTAGAGTCGGAAGTGTACCATGAGACGTCATATTTCTCTCAAAATTTGATGAAACTTCAAAGCTTCCGCGCTAGCTTCACGAGGGAGTAGGAAGCTCTATCTATCCTCTTTGCACTCACCCCTCCCCCACTTCATGTGTTCATTATGGCTATCAATAATTATTTCTCGCAATCATTCAGTTCCCTGTCATACAGAAGCCGGCATCGTATTCAAGGAGTCGGAAGTACTATGAGACGTCTTAGTTTCTCTTAAAATTTGTTATATACCTCACTTTAGAAATCTAGCCATCTGATTGGTCGAAATTGGAGTCGTGATTTCAAGCCATGCCCCACTCACAGGGCATAGCAATAGCCCACAGGGCCTAGTTGAAAGTTTCTACCCTCATCCTCATTATCCTGCGATCCCCATTGGTTTGCGTGTTAAAATTGTCTTTGTGCGAGCGCGGACGCCATACAGTGCTCTTTGTCTGCGATTCCCAAATGATTGAAACTTTCACTCATTTTTCAAGCGAAGATTAACAGACAGTGTGTCAGATTTTCTGTGATGTTTTAACAAATTTTTACTCACTAAAATGCTAAGGTAAGAATTCTTGGTAGATTTTTGTTTTAATTCGGCATATAAAAGTCATATCGACTGCTTTAATACTCGAGGACTAGCTGTTTCTCGGCGCGCCGCCCACCCAGGCGCGCCTCGGGGTGATAGCAGGGGATTCCAGTGGCGGATCCAGGGGGGGGGGCCCGGGCCCTCCCTAGCAAAAAAAACAGGTAAAAACACCCTTTTATTGAAAAAAAAAGAAGATGGGCCCCTCCTGGCGCCCAAGGGGGGGATGGCGGTGGAAAAAAAATCACCCTTCTCGTAGGGAAATTTTTTTTTCGGGTGCCAAAAAAAAAAAAAATTGTGCTTTTTAGGCCCCCTAGCTCCCCTGCCGCCGGCTGGATCCGCCCCTGGGGATTCAACTATCCCTTGAGCGTATAGAAACAGCTAGTCCTCTCGTAGCAGTCGATATATACTGAAACATCAAAGCTTCCGCGATTCGTGCGGGACTTCCCTGCACCCGCGCTTAGGGTGGACACTATCCGCCCCCTGAAATGAAATCCAGACTATATATTTTATACTCGATCGGGTGTCTTGCACTACCACGGTGCCGCCGCCCCTTACAACTATAAATGAGAGCGAGCGTACGTACCAAGCAAGATTGGGGGATTTGAGAAAAGGTTGCTCTTATAAATTATAGTCGACCCTTTAATTTAGGGTGGAGAAGGGAAAGGACACTGTCTTGTTATAAAAGAAAAGGAGTACGCGTAGGTAACTATACGGGTCGACAGATTTAGGGGGCACTAATTATAAAAGGTGGTAAGGGGCACTTAAAAGAATGTGGAACGGGCACCTATTAGAATAGAAATGGGCATATATCTGAAGTAAAAGGGGCACTTGCCTTTAATTGCAAAAAGGGGCACATTTCCGTACTTGAAAAAGCCTCTGCATGACGATATGCCGCGTTAAACCACCGCAAGACCGCCGCGCTTTTAATTAATTATTTTCTTACGTTTAAACGAATGGAAACAGCGGAGAACAAAGGTGAAGCGTATTATACTTAACGTCATCATAGGAAAAAAGAAAAAGTAAACAACAAGAAAAAAAAACCGTCATACGATCGCTAAAAATTGCAAAATCGGCTACGCGTAGTCGTTGCTTGTCTTTGACAGACAGTTTTCAGAATTGGTCGCTAGCTATGACACCCGGCAAACATGTAATATATGGACACGTAGCTAGATGCTATAGTAATTACGGAAGCAATATGTTGTCGGAAAATCAGTCATAAAACTGTTTGCTCGGACGAGAAGTAACAAAACGACTGAATCTTTATGGACCGGTAGGCCTCTGAAGTCTTCTTAATGTTGGTCATATTCTAGTGTTTAAATGGCTAGGTAAGTTTACTATTTTAGGCATGTAATATGATAATCAACTGAGCTGAGGGCTGAGCCCTTTTTTTGGCGTGCCCGGCGTGTCAGGTCACCCGGCACTACCCCGACCACTTCTGTCCAATACCCTGGGTGTGCATCGCAGCACGTACGTAGCATTGAACTCCGAATTCGGCAGTCTTCCAATTTCAGGTCTTTGTACTTGTATTGTAGAGGTAACCCGCTACTGTAAAACCAAAGACTCTCACAACGTGAAACTTCTGTGAGTTATTATTAATAATTGTACTTAAAGATGGACATTTTATGGAGCTATCTAATCAATCAACACTCGATCAGATTCAATGCTTTTTCACACTGATCGCGCACCCGATGTTGTGTGCTAAAATCCTTCCCATAGAGATTGCACGCAGCCCTATGCAGTCTATGTGCTTTACGCGATCATGAAAAGTTTTTATTATTAAGTCGAGATTCAAACCTTTATTCTTTGTGATCCTGAAGGTGATACTCAATAAATGAGGTGTCATATGAAAGAGCAGATTAATTCCAATATTTCCAGAGGGGCGTCATCTCGAAATTCTAAAAATATCTTGGTCAAAACAGCTATTTAAACATTGTTTCCGGGCTAACTCCGAAATTTGCCACTTATGAGATATGACGCCCCTGGCGATAAGTAGTCCCAGTCGTAAGGAAAATATCCCTACGCTTATTTTTTCGCTAGCCCCCAGGGATCACAAACAATTACGGTTTGAAAATACCCTTCCCCACATTTTTCGGATCAGCTAAGTAGGGAGGCGAACCCATGGTGATAGCGCGTAAAATCTGCACATGAATATGCATCGGACCGCGTGTGTTCAAACCCAGAAGTGGGTGCCCATTGAAGACAATGGATTGCCGATCGCGTCGAGTTGCGCATCATTTAAACAACACGCGTAGGCTTGCACACGTATATGTACGCTTGCATATTGCGCAATTTCAGCTGTTGTGCTAAATTTAGCAAAACAACTTAACTCTGCGTGTACGTCTTTTTCATCGATTCTTACAAAAAATGGATGAATATTGTAGGGAATTGAAGGGGCTGTAACTTTTGATAGAAACATCGGTGAGTCTTGAAATTTGAAATGTATTATTCTGAGTGAATAATTTCAATTATCTCACCATAATGGTGAAAAATGATCCAAAAGGGAAAATTGAAAAATCGTTCAGACACCCTACTCACAGCTCAGTACCCGGGCGCGCTTTTTCAGTTTAATTCAATTTCAATCTGTCGGTGTCACATAATTTGTGCAAGTTACATGTATTTTTGTCATGCCTATGCCATGGAGTGAGAATGAGGAATTCAGTGATGGAATAAAGCACACCCAGTGGGGGTGCGAAAGTACACTAGCGCCCATTTATCATGGTAAGAAACTTTTGCAAAACCAAAAATTTAGTTTAGAATTTGGTTTAAGAAAACTAAGTTGAGAGTAAGACTAATTAGTGAGGGTAAGGTCTTGCTCTCACTCGAACCAACTGAGTCAGATTAGATCTAAGCTCTAACGTTAGATCTAGTCAATTGTGATTCAAATATTTTTGCAGTATGAATCTTTTTATACGAATCTGAAGCAGTCACAAAATTGAAGAACTTTTCATGCATGCGAAAGTTTCTGAATGAAATATGAAAAGTTTTTTTCTTCTACTTGGTGTATAATCTTGTATAATCTGTAATTTTCATTCTCTTGTTCATTTCATTAATCATTCTCTTCCTTATTTTGATATTTCCTTCCTTTCAGGTGTCCGTTTTATCTCCCTCTCCCTGCATTCTGGCACATCAGCTTTCGACTGATCCATCTGAGAAGGCAGACAGCATGTGTTGCCCTCCTAGTCACATGTCTCCTCATCCTGTCTATCTATGTCTATGAGACCACCTCGTACGGCCCATCCAGCAGAGGAGACCGGGACTACGAAAACTACGTCCAGAAATACGTGCATGTTGAGGCAACTAACACAGAGGATCCAAATCTTTACTATGGGGTTGTGGTTGACGCTGGCTCAAGTGGGACCAGGGTGTTCGTCTACTTCTGGCCCAGCCACACAGGCAAAAATAATGAGCTGCTGCAGATACATCAGATGAGGGATGCTAATAGACAGCCAGTGGTCAAGAAAATTAAACCAGGTACTAATCTTTCTCTGCAAAAAAAGAAGGAAAGAAACGGTGAAGTATTAAAGTAATTGATTCAAAACAGGTTAAGGAGCCAATCCCTGAAAAAAATCACTAAGTACTTAGATCTATATAGATCTATATAAAACTTGTCTGAAGTCAATTTTTTTAAAGGTATTGGATATTGTAGTTTCTCACCAAATTTATGCTGATGACCCTTCAGTACAGATTCATGACTTTTTAAATTTATACATTGACTTAAAGATAAAGTTGAGTTCTGGTCATGCGATTGCATTGTGAAAGAAACGATGTGGAATCGATCAGAAAAGGTTGATCATTTAGCATATAAGTATTGGTGTGTACTGCAAGGTTCTGGAATCATTAAAATGATAAGAAATTTGGCCCAGTCATAGTAAAGCTACAAGCACTGTACACAGAAAGATGTATATGGGCCTACACGAACATGTGGCATAAAAATCTGTCCCGATTTTTATGCTGTTACTGCCATATTTAGAATATGAAGGCATTTGAAGAGCCATGCTTTTCAGGGAACATGTTTTATCTAATGTTCTTCCACACTTGCATAATAACAATGAATAACGCTCACAAATTATTTTTCACCTCTTCCCAGAACTCAACCTTCTCTTTAAGTCATAGGTATCCAATAGCTCTAAGGAAAATTATAGGATAAAGAATTGAGCACATGATAGTACCAGAGCTTTTTTCAAATACTAGATCTTATCTGTGAATAGTGTATAGGTTGGAGTATATTTTCTGCCTTCGATGGACAAAGTCTATTAGCTTGAGTACGTCATTAAATACTCCTACTTCTATTCTTTATGCATCAGGTTTGGCAGAACTAGCCCTCACCCCATCTGAAGCAAGCACCTACATGAAACCATTGCTAAACTTTGCTGTCAATCACATCCCAGAATCCAAGATACCGGAGACACCACTCTACATCCTCGCTACTGCTGGTATGCGCATGTTGCCCGAAAGGTATGTTTGAGATCAAGTTAGTATGCTATCTAGTTAACTTTCTTGGTGTTGCTTTGTGGTATTTGTACAGTTCTTGTTTTTCTCAATGAAAACGTAAACAAACAAAGAAACTGAAGATTTTAAGATCTGACTCAGTTACCGATAAGCCTATGATCTGGCCTAGTACTGATATGAAAGGCCAATATGAAATGAATACAGGAACTACAATTTACAACAGTTTATCAGTAGAAGCTTAGGAAAAAAATCTGATGATTTAGAAAATGGATAAGCTGGCATTTGTTCCTGAGTTTAAGTAATGATGGAAATAAGGTTACTACATAAAAATTAAAAAAAATTCACACTGAATGTTTATTAATACAAATAATAAGAAGTGACAACAAATTGGGTAAATATGTATTTAATTACTGTTTAATGACCAATTGACCATGAAGCTAGTATACTGATTCATATGTTTACATTATGTAGACATCAGGTTTATATGAATAAATAATATATGTATTTTTCAATGGATATGATTTCCTGCAAATATTTATCAGTTTGTCAATATTTTGCTTGCTCAAATTATCCATATAGAGCATGCAAAAAACATTTAAGAAGTAACTAAAGCCAGTCTCTCTTAAAATGCAATTTCATTTACAGAACTCAACTTTAACTTTAAACTTTTGAAGGTTAGCTCCTGATTGAGTAGTAGAACATCACTATATGTACCATTTCATTTACAGAACTCAAGTTTAACTTTAAACTTTTGAATATCAATATATGTATCATTTGACCGTATCAAGCAACAATTGGCTCTTAAATGTATGATTAATCCAAACTCCAATCACAGTCAACTTCAGGCCATTCTGGATGACCTCAAGAGGGGATGATCTGATATTTTCTCAGGACTTTATTTTGGCAAATATATAGGGGTAGATTTAGGGTTAAATGGGTTTGAGGTTACATTTACGGTCAAGGTTAGGTACAGCATTGGGTACAGACAGGATTGAAGTTACCATCATCATCATCATTTATTAGAGTCTGCATTTTCCCTCTTACGAGGGGTTACCAACTTTTGCGCCATGATGACACTCACTCCCTCCACTTCTTCTTGTCTTAGAAAATTGAAAAGTTTAGGAAATTGACCTTAGACCTATTGTAGCTGCCTAGCTGGAATATGTGTCATACAGTCCAAGAGTGATAAACGCCCTTGACTTCACTCTTTTTAGAGAAGAATAGAGTGATCAGTATGAAACAGTAATAATAAGCAATGTTAATCCTCTTTTACTGTGCCCCAACCCAATATAAGGCAATCCTGGATGAGTGGATGAGTGTATTGAGTGGTCTATCGGAAACAATGATAAGCAATATTAATCTGTACCTTTCACCTTGTCTCTCCATTCACAGTCAATCTCAGGCGATCCTAGATGACCTCAAGAAGGACATCCCCCTGGAGTATGGCTTCTTATTCCCCGAGAAGAATGTTGAAGTGATCAGTGGGAAGCAAGAGGGTGTCTACGCCTGGATCGGGATCAACTACGTCCTGGGACGATTTGATCACAGCAATAATGGTAAGACGGCATTTCATTTTATTTTAGAATTATTCTTTTACAAAAACTAATCTTGATTTTATCAGCATAACCTCTTGGTCTTTGCCATGCTTGTGTATTTTATGTAGATACTGTTTCATGGTACATTTTCTATACTTGCTGCATCCTTAATGAAAATGCACATAAAATATCAAAAGTTATTATTATTATTATTATTATTATTATTATTATTATTATTATTATCATTATCATTAACATTAACATTATTATTTTTATCATTATTGTTATTATTATTATTATTAATATTATTATTATTATTATTGTTACCATTATTATTCGCTCGCTGACGAAGTCGGAGGGGATATATAGTAACGCTGCCATCCGTCCGTCCGTAATAAATCTGGTTTCCGTTCGATATATTTAGTAATGTTTGACAGATTTTAATGAAATTTGATATGAAGGTACATGGTATCAAAATACAGCCTAAGTTTGATTTTGGAGTATGTAGGTCAAAGGTCATAGCACATTAGATATGCTGAAATACCTAATTATATATGCGAAAATGTGGTTTTCATTCAATAATGTAAGTAGGCCTAATGTGGTTTAGTATGTACGTCAAAGGTCAAAGGTCACAGCTCATTAAATATGCAAAAATTGCTAATTATGTACAGTGTACATGAGAAATAGGAACAGTAATTATGTATGCAAAAATGTGGTTTCCGTTTGAGTAATGATGGGTGGATTTTGATAGAATTTCTGACGTATATAGGCCATTTGTACCCGGCGAGGGGATGCTACGCTTTGCGTTGACTTGTTATTATTATTATTCAGCATTTCAAAGTTACTACACAATGATGACTTGAGATAGATTTAAGTACTGAGTATGGGAAAATGAGCTGCAAGCTATTGAAATAAAAAAACAAAAAAGAAAGCAATTTTTACCATAATATGATATCCATCTTTTCCAAAGTACAGAAGGTCGAAAATAGTTTGACTTAACATGAACACAATTCAAACTTTTCAAAGGTTTCCACCTTCAGTGTGTCCAGCCCTCAACATAGACTTTGAAATCTCAGTCTATCATTGCATAACTCCACACACATATTCAAATTATTATGTATGTTCTCCTTCAGATGAGCCCGTTGTGGAGGTGGAGCTACCCGGAGCTAAGACGTCTGCTCAGACGGTCTCTAGGAAGAGAACTGTTGGAGTCCTGGATATGGGCGGAGGATCAGCTCAGATTGCCTATGAAGTTCCCCAGTCTGTAAGCTTCAATCTCGCTAGTCCACAGGTGTTTATTGTTTGCACTAAACACATGACTCAGTGTGGCTCCTGTCTTGAAAATCTCTCTTCTAATTGGCTGATTTTTTTCTTCTCCATTTCTCATATGTCTCTTTTATGGCAAAGAAAGAATTTAAAAAAATTGATGTTAGCAAGGGAATAATATACAATAAAAAAAAATGAACAATTTTTTTAAACAAACAAAAAAAGAAAAGAGAAGGATGTTGTCCCTTTGAACTCCACAGAATTTAGAGGGTGCAAAATGCTTGTCCTTATGCTAATAGTGTTAAAAAGATTCAAAAACGGAATGAAATGGTTCATCTTGATTAAGTGTGCTTTGTATGGTATTTAATTTGCTATATGTGTACACTGTGTCCCGTAGTGCAAGTGTTTAACTTTGTGTCTACTATTCCTAGTAATCTTTAATCATTTAATACCTGGCATCATGCATAGGACCCAATGCCATTTTCTCTACATACATGCCTGGACTTTTAGAACATGTTAACCCATTGCTTACTGGAACCGAGTGGCCCCTGTATTAACCCTTACTGTACTGGGGGGTCCTGGGCACATTTTACTTAGAATTTTAAATTGTCGTTTCATGCCTTTTTTCCCTCAAGTCTTACGCACATTTTGATACCATTTTCGTCGAAATCAGATATACCTGTAAGGTGTTACATAACAATTAGTATGCACATGTCATCAAAAAGTGCTATAATTGCATATATTCATGTACAAGCAGAAATGTGAATACAGAAAAAATTTGTTTAGATGTATAAGTGGGAGATATGAATTGATGTTTCTCAAAGTAACTTGATGTATTCCAGAACAAAAGAATACATTAGAAATAAAACAATAGATATAATAAGAAGTAAAATACATAAGAAAATAAAATGATGAATTTGCGTATTAACCTTTGCATTTTCAAATATCACAAAAATAATGAAACTTCATGAATTTGAAATGAAGGAAACATTTATTCAATACATTTTCAAGATTCTTCAGTCTAGAAACAAATATGTAGAGTTTTCTGTAAAATACATAAAATTAGCATTTTGCAAAATGAATTAGGCTATAACGACAAAAATTTGCATACTAGGAAAAAAATAATTATACCATCTTGTTCATGAATATCTACAAACAAGCAAATTTCCATGTTCATCAGACATCAAAATTGCCCAGTACAGTAAAGGTTAAGTCTATGGCAATGAAAGATTTCAGTTGTCAGTGGTTTAAGGATAACCAAGGCAGTGGTATTAAAAAAAAGAAAGTCTTCTCTAGAACTGATAGTTTGCATTTCGTAGATCTATGTACCATCATATATTGCACATATTGTACATATACATATCCATTGTGTAATATTGTCTGTCTGTGATTTTTATTTTTTTTCATTTGCCATTTTCCCTATATTTACCCTTTATTTAGCACAAAATTTGTGTCTGCTTTAATGAAATATTATTGTGTATATAGATGATGATGATTCTTCTGAGGTAGTGTCATTGAATTGAACAGATTTTTTTAATAATTGAAGTTATTATAAATGAAAATTGAATGAACTGTTCCCAAGCCATAGAGACTTTCATAGTGATTGCTTACAGTTTAGAAAGTTGAAAGTTGCATGAATCTGAGAAATTATGTCTGTAACCATGCTTATAAACAGTGATACTATTTCTGATCTTTCTTACATCATGAAATCCAGTCAGATATTTTGAAAGGTTTCTTCCAAAAATACAATTGCTAAAATATTTCGGCCAAATTCTTGATTGTTATGCTTTGTCCATTCTTAGCCAGTTAAACAAAACCAAACGCCTCTATATTCTTTTGACAACCATTTTGCTATAAACTATTACTTTTAATATTTTGAAATAGTTTATATTCTATTTAACCAAACTGTAAACTTGATGCTGATGTTTTTTCTTATAACAGGAGGCAGCAGCAAAGGAACTGATGGCAGAATTCAATCTTGGCTGTGACCAGCATGAATCCGATCATGTCTACAGGGTCTATGTCACAACTTTCTTGGGCTACGGAGGTAACGCTGCCAGGTCTCGGTATGAAAGCATACTCATCAATTCAACTCTAAGCAATAAAGATGAGAGGTGAGGACCATTATCAGTTCATTTGTCATTTATTTGTTTCATTTGCAGCAGGCTAAGAAAGATAAATAACTCTTAAAAGAGGGACAATTAATGAATGAATAGAGGAAAAGATGGGTAATCAGAAATATACACCAGTCAACCAAGATTAACTTTTCTTCCTTGTTTAATGAAGAAGGAGACCTAGATTTATGTATTTATCTTGTCTTTAGTGAATCAAATCAAATACTTTGATGTCCCAGATGATCATACAGTTGATGGCCCTTCCAGAGTATAGAACAATGCCCAAATAGCAAGTGGAATTAAACTTGATTAACTAGTTTCTTAAAAGATACTCTTGATCCTATATTTGTTATCTTTACTTTAAAGGAAACAAACTGAGAAGTTATTGTGATTTCTACTCTTCCTAACAATGCTTTGCAGTACCAAAAATCAAGATAATCAGCCTATATAACATTTTTTTTTATAATAATGGCGATGATGATGATGATGATGATGATGATGATGATGATGATGATGATGATGATGATGATGATTATGGTGATAGTGATGGTGATGGTGATTATAATGATGATGATGATGATGATGATGATGATTATGGTGATGATGGTGATGATGATGATAATGGTGATGATGATAGTGATAATGGCGATGATGGTTGATGATGATGGTGATAATGATAGTGATGGTGATGATGATGATGATAATGGGGGTGATGTGATGATGATTATGGTGTTGATGATGATGATAATTATAACTAATGATATTAAGTATTAAACATTCTTCATTGCAGTAAATCTCCCATTGGGCTAAGCCCCTCCTCTCCTTTCCTGGACCCCTGTCTACCATCCTCAATGACAGATCAGATCGTCCACAGGCACAAGACCTATCACTTTAAAGGGACAGGGGACTACGTGGCCTGTAAGGAAGTCATGATTCCTGTCCTAGGCTCCAACAAGCCATGCCAGAAAGAACCATGTTCCCTTGGAGGGGTGTATCAAGCAGATATTAACTTTGACAACTCAGAGTTCTACGGGTTTTCAGAATATTGGTACTGTATGGAGGACGTGCTGAGAATGGGTGGAGTCTACGAGTACAACCAATTTGAAAATGCAGCAAAAGTAAGTGGGCTTTGATAGGGCTCATGCAACAATTTGTTGGTGTAATGTACCTCAGGAAAATGTCAGTAACCTGGGGGTGTTTCATAAAGCTGTTCGTAAAGTTACGCATGACTTTACGAATGACTTGAATATGAAGTGCCAGATAGGATGCTTTGGTAATTGAATGATTAACAACATCTGCAGACTATTGGATGAATAAATGAATAACTGTTATATTTGGAATAAATTAATAGTTAGTCTTAGAAATAGTAAAGGAATAATTTGATAAATAAATAAATAAATGAAGTAGTGGAGTTGAAGAAGCGGAGAGTAAAGAAAAATTCAAGACTGGAAAAAAAGAAAATAAGCTAGAGAATTCTTATCATTCTGCTATTTGACAATTCATGGACACATACATGTACCGTAGTAAATATTTCATTTGTTTTTCTTTTTTTTTCACTCTTTCTTCTGCAGAAATTTTGTGCCACAAGGTGGACATTATTACAAGAACATCATGAAAAAGGTCTTTATAGCAAAGCTGATGAACATAGATTAAAGTAAGTGAAACTTGTTTCAGCCTTCCACCTGCATCTAAACTCACATCAGCACAGACACTATTCTAAAACCACACACTTATTTATGTATTTTACATTTTCAAATGGTCCAGATTAGTGATGTTTCATGCTGCCAATAAATGAAACATGACACAAAGTTTCAAGCTGTGAAAATGGCTCTTGTTGATAACGAATTGCATAAATTTCTGGTTTTAAAGTATTTAGCAGATCCACAAAATAACCTATTAATTATTCAATATATGTCGTTAAAATATTTTGGGATATACAATATCATAGTTTTTTATATGAAATAGTATTAAGTGAATTATATAAATATTCAATTGTACAGTCCATGCTAAATGTGGTAAAAGACAAAGATTACAGAGTTCAGTTACTATTATAAGTGCATTGTTGACAAATGACTTGCATGAGGGATAACAATTATAGTGCCATTTTAGATCTGTTCAATGTATTTGGAAAGATTTGAAATAGAAATTTCATACTGTCCATATATATATTTTTATTAACTGGTGTTTTTTTCTTTCTAGGATATTTATTGATTCTGTAATGATGGGCATTTCACTTTTTCATCTCATTTGACAGATATCAATGCTTTAAATCAGCTTGGATAACAACAGTACTTCATAAAGGGTTCAAATTCCCAAAAGATTATCATTATTTACGCTCTGCCAGCCTTATACATGATAAAGAGGTCCAGTGGACATTAGGTGCAATACTGTATAGAACAAGATTTTTACCTTTAAGGTAAGTAAACATTTCATAGAACTTTAGAGATGTGGTTTAGAGAAGAAGTTCTTTCTGTGGGGATTATATTGTCTCCTTTCTGCCCCTGTATACAGATCAATATTCAGTACATGAACAAAATATACAAAAAGTTAATAACAATTATTTGAAGCCATTTATGTTGCAATGTAGAATTTTATCTTTTTTTTTACAATTATTGAAGTTATAACATTTACAACATATTATTTTCACAATCATTATTTCCTCAAAGATTTTTGTTTCTTTGCATGCCTTAAAGGCATTGTTTAACAACGCCAAATCTGAGATGCATGGCCCTACGTGTTATCAGCGTCTGTGATGTGGTGTAATATTGAAGCCCTAAACAAATTGCGCTTCAAAATAGCATGAAGTGCCTCAAAAAAGTAAAAAAGCTTTGAGTGACCAATTTTACCATACTTATTTTCCCCAATAGACTGTAGTGTTATTTTTTGAAATTTCGAATTCCAATCATAAATATCTTGATAATCAGACGGGCGATTGGCTTGTAAACATCATGGGATTCCTGACTGACCTAAAGATTTATAATTATGATTGCAGCATGAGCTAAATCCAGGATTTTGTTTAGAATCTGAGACAAAGATACCAATCCCTTTAAGGAAAAAAATCTATGTTAATAGATGTATGATATTTCGGCATAATAATCTGTCAATAACTGGAAAAAATAACAGTGTTTTTAACTTGAATAAAAGCAGATTCTTTTAAGTGGAGACAGATCTGCTTGTTGATCATCTTAAATCTTGCATATCCAGAATCAGCTCAGGAAATGGGCTTATACTTTGTTGCTCATGTGTATTATAGCACTCATCAAAAAATATAGTACTGTGTATTTGGATTGTATTGAGCAAAACTTGAAGGTGATTTTCACACCTTTCACCCAACACCTCATGTCTCCAATTAATCAGCCTCTTAGGACATTACCCACCTATACAGCTTTTTACTATGATAATCACCACCTATAAAATCAACCACCTGTAAAATTAATATTTCTACTGGTATAATTACCTGCCTATACGACGTTCCCCTTGACAACTAGCATACATACAGTTGCTATACATATAATTACCACCTTGATATCAAGGACCTGAACAAAAACCATGGGCTCGATTACCTGCTCATATTACTTCCACTTTTAACAATTTCTATCCAGACAATGACACCTAGACAAATAATGTACTTAATCACAAACCAGGTATAGTGTAGTTATTGGTCCCTTGCAGGTGATTACATTAGGAATATAATTAGGTATATGTGCGTGTGAGGGATGGGGGAGAGGGAGATTACCTGAGGAATATGATTAGGTATATGTGTTTGTGAGGGATGAGGGGAGGGGGATTACCTTAGGAATATGATTAGGTATATGTGCGTGCGAGGGATTGAGGGGTGATTGTGAAGAGGATTGAACTCCTAGATGGTAATTGATGAGGGAAGGGAAGGTCAGTGGGGTAGGCTTGGTGTCTAGGTACTGTGAAAGAAAATGAGATATATGCATCAATAATCATCCAAATGACATTGATGTGCTTTCTCATTTTGATCCCCTGCAGAGAGATTCAGCAAGGTGCATTCCAGAAGTCCTACAAGCCACCTTGGATCCGAGTGGCTGCCCCATGGCTCTCAAACCAGTACGTCCTGGTCGTCTGCTTCCTGGTTGTCATCGCCTTCATCTTCATGTACTCCCGCTGGCTGGGCAGGATGAGGTCGACGCCGACGCTGGGGTTGACCAGGGTACCAACCATGGCTTACTTTATGACGGAGGAAGGGCAGGTCCAGGACGGGGTCTACGACGGGGTCTACGAGATGGAGGGTATCAATATGCGCTGAAAAAACAAACCCTTGAAAGGACACACCCTTGAATTCCTGGTGAGATGGTGAAAGTGTGAGTACCCCAAGCAGAGTCTCTTGTGAAATCGTGTATTGAAAGAGAGTTTTTGAGAGGACCATTGCAGCTGAGCAGGAAGATTAAAGGATTACTGTATTCATGAGAGAAAATTATGGGAAGCGAAAGGCACAAAAAGATACATATTGAGAAGACGGAAGAGTTGTTGCACAGGATATTACTAGAGGAATCATTAGAAACTGTTGTTGGATTACCTGTCGGTGCAGAACCTCATGGTTATCATCAGTATAAAACATACTCGGTGCTTATATTATGCAGCAGCAAGGGACTGAGTAAGGAAAATGGACCAGGGATGAATTCTTGCCGATGAGGGTTTTAAGTTTTTTTCTTCTCAACCTGCCAGAAGGCTTTGTTCCTCACAGAGGCCATCCTCCTTGGATGCCTAAAGGCCAGCTCACTCGAGATCTGGACCAAGGTTAACAAATATCAGCTTAAAAGTTCTGCAGACCTGCCTCCATTGCAAAAACTTGCAATTTCCTTAACAACTCAATACCAGCCACAATCTAGATTCTGATCATAATGTGTCAAAAAGTAGATCTAGTTGTGGTAGCAGGTGATATCATTTGCCGTTGCAAGTTTTGTGCTTTATAGCAATTCTAGATCAGGCTTTCAGCCAGGATTACAGAATTTGGTGGTCAGACTGAAAGATAGGGCATCCAAAATCTATAGAGCGCCCATCTAGTGAAACTGATTAAAGAAAATGTAGGGCAGCTTCCTCTAAAAATAGGTGTATTTTGGATATCCAGACACCATCCTGGCTGAAAGCCTGCTCCAGATGTCTGCCTCAGTCTGCAGATATGATTTTCCACTTAAGTCAGGGTCTCCACTTAAGTCTAGATTTCACTTAAGTCTAGAGAAGACTAGACTGAGTCTAGAATAGAGTTAGTTTTTCGTGATGTGTCTACCCATAGTCCTCATTCTGGCATAATAAAGGTTGGCTAAAGATGGATTGTGAATGATTGTTAAGTGTTAACATAAAACAAGAAGTCATAAGGATTTCATAATGGTATATTGCAATTATCTCATGTTTTATGTTTCTGAATAATGCTTAAAGTTACAATTCAACGTTAATTCCTCTAAATAAAATATACGTTATTGCAATAATAGGTATGATCATTAAGCAGGCTGAATCATGAATTTGTCTACTATGTAGATTGTAGGCCAAAATTTGGATTAGGAAATAATAGCATAGGTTAAAAATGTGAAAACAAATATCAACAATACATGACATCTTATAAACAAGATAAGTGGTGAATAGTTATAGGGAAATGGGAGGAATAGAAGATAATGAGATTATGAAATAAACATCCTGGGGACAAGGGACAGATATTAATGAAACAAGTGCATTCTTGTAGGGAATCAATTAGAACTTGTCTATGAGAGAGTGATTTATGGTGATGTCTTGATATTATGTGAATTATTGGCCTTTGGGCAATCTACTTGTGCTTCCAGTGATTGAAACACACAGGTTACCTATAGCTTGTGTCACAAGTACTGCACACATATATGACGAGATATACCGAGGGAGCTCTTGGATAAAATCTTCAATCATGTTCATATCAAAAACATTTAGCAGTTTCTCTAATGTTATATGTATGACATGTATGGAGTGGATCAGGACGTCATGTATTATTCTCACGTGATGATAATTGAAGTTCAAACTGACTTTTTTCCTGAATTCCTGGGCAACAAGTCCAAGGTATTCGGTCATTTGGTACCCCATACAGTATGTTACCAAGTACCGTGGATTTATGAATATACAGCTAACAACTGAATTATTCATATCCCTTGTAAATTTGATAGTTTTTTTTTGTGTGTGCGTTTTTCGTTACTCAAGAAAGAAAGGGGACTGGTTGAATACTTTTCAATGTAAGGTGTATTATGTCACGCTCTCAAGAAACATAAAAAGTGGACAAATCAATTTTTCACATACTTCAAAAATTACAAAACTTGGAAAGGGTATGAATAATTTAGTTGTTAACAGTAAATTCACATCAAATCTGTCATTTTACTTCATGATTTTTTTGATCTGAACTCCAGTAGGGCTATGTAATATATCTCTGACTTTCCCTCTTGTATTCTTATATGCTCATACTCTGCTTAGTACATGTATTGTTTTTTATTTGGACAGCTGTGAGAGAGGAAGGAATAAAAGAGGGGAATGGGAGGTAGTTCGCAAGGTGGGTAAGATAATCATGAAAACAAGTTTTGTAGAGGTTACTTCTATAGATTAAGCATTTCATGGCCTCACCAACATCTCTTATCCACACGGAAAGAGCCCTCAAAGGAATCATGAAATAATTCATAAGTATTCTGTGACGTTTCTATGTTGCATGTGACATTGAGCTTGTATGAAGCTGTGAGCGTATGATTGTGTATTCTGTTTTAACACTTGTAGGCCTATACCATAGCTGAACATAGCTCAATGCATCACCATCATATTCCTGTGCCCTGGTCATAGAGCTAACCTATAGCTAGTGGTTAGCTATGTGCCTAGACTAATGGGACATTCATGTATTGTGTATTTGTGGGATGTCATGTTGCTTTTATGGTATACGTTGGAATAAGTAATTTAAATAATAATAACAATTAAAAAAAAATCAGCATACTATGAGCATAGGTAATAAGGTATTTTCAGACAATTCAGAATACAATAATGACGTGAAAAAGAGAGAAAAAAAAGAAGAATGTACTCTTGTGAAATTGTGCTACCTCTCAGAATTTCTGGATGCCAAAACATGAATCATGCATATTTTCATTGAATTTTATTGGACACTTACATTCAAAGTCATTAAATGTCATTAAATAGAAATGATAAGGAGTACCAGAGTAGTATAAATGAACTTCAGGCTTATCCAATACATCTCATAATAATTTATTGGTCAGTCAGTTTTAGTTAGAATTCTAAGAATCTACCGGTAATAGCTCGTGATATCTAGACCATGTTGTTTATCATCACTGAATATCATTTTGTACTTTCTTTCTCAATCATTTTCTTTAATTCTAACTTGAGTAAGCTTTTGTAAGGACTTTTTGCTCTGGCTTATTTTCTTTTATGTTAGATTTTACCCTTTACTTCAATTGTTTTTAAATTGTATGTGTCGCGGCATAATTCTTTTCCGGGTGCATATAGCTGGTTTGTTGTTTAACGTAGTAGAATAAGCACGACATTTGTAGTGATTTATTTTCTCCAAATATTCTTTTTCCATTTTTTTATGCAGCTTAAAATAAATACAAGAGGACAAACTATTCTTTACTGTAAGATAAGTGCAATCTCGTAGTCAATGAGCCAAATCTCATGTGACATTTGTATCCATCCAAGATCTTTTATGACATGCATTTGTGAAATTACATGTACCAACTAATAATATGTCATCGTTATCAGATCATGTTTAAAATGCTGCATTCTGTTCCGTCAGAATCTTACCCCCAAAACACAAATGAATAATTTTGCTAGATTTTCTGTTCAAATGTTTTTTAGTTTTTATTTGTGATATACATGTCCACTGTACCCTGGGGGGTGTTTCATAAAGCCGTTCGTAAAGTTACGCATGACTTTACGAACGACTTGAATATGAAGTGCCAGATATGATGCTCAAAGTTTTTCCTGATGTTTTAACGAAGTGTGACTATATTTCCAATAACCTCAATTAAATTTTGGCAAAAAATATACTTTGCATTAAAAATGTTTGTTATAATAAGAATGTTAAATCTACATCTGCACAGTTCAACTTTAGTTGATGCAGTTAAAAATGATAGAGAATCCCATTTGGCTTTTCATATTTAAATCATTCGTAAAGTCATGCGTAACTTTACGAACAGCTTTATGAAACAGCCCCCTGGGCTTATTACGTTTTGGCCTTATTTGGGAGCATGTATTCTTGTCATTTCAATGGGGTTGGAGCATTTGTTTAATTTTTATTTGTGACTTTACATTTTAGGTTGATATTTTTACGATTGAATCATAATTGTTTAGAGTGTAATATGGTGTCAAAATGATTTACTCCTAATATTGGTGGTCAAGATAAATGTCTTGAATAAAGAAAAAGATTGTATCATCTCAGGGCTTAAATTAATCCAAGGCCACCAAGGCCATGGCCATGGATGCCCTTTTGATTGGCCTCAATGCCCCTCTCATTGGCCTTGGAGATTTTTTGTGCACTTTCCAATTCTTCCTATTTGTGCTGTAATAGAGGAATGTGCCCTACAGAAAAGTGGCCTTGCCCTAAAAATATTGAAATTTAAGGCCTGCATCTTTTGGAACTCACAGGAGTAGGCTAGGGGGATTAAAAATGAATGAAGCATTTCAATGTAAAGCTGGAAAGAATGAGATATCATAGTTCTGTGAGGCTTGCAATTTTTGAAGGCATCTAGGTAAGACTAAACAAATTATGTAATCACTACAAGGTGATCTGATTACTGATCAATGTAAGCATCATCAACGTGGAAATATCTCATCTTAATTTCTTACCGAGTCCTCTGTTATTACTGAATGGTGTTTTATTTAACTCTTGTAACTATTCAACACTTCTCCTTTGATTATGGAGTCTCTGACCCAATTAATCTTCCCAGTTGTATATTGTCTGTTTTGAAGAATGGAGTAATAATAATAATTACATTTATAGAGCGCTTAATACAGGCGTTTCTAAGGGCACAGGTGGTATTGTCTAACTCAATATAATTATTCAACATGTTCAATAGCTTAAAAGCAACAAATAAAATAAAATTTTACTTATACAAAAGTAGAGAAGTCATTGTTTTTTTAATTGTTAAAAAGCCTTGTAACTCGGCTTCACAATATATTTTTTTTATTTAATTTTTTTTTAAAACCACAAATCTGACCTATAATTATCTCACATAAAACAGGGCTTCACACCAACTTTTTGGAAAGGGGGTCCATATTGAACTTTTTATGGTCTGTATGCATGAGCCCTATGTGAAAATTTCACAATTCGGTGGGTCCAGGCTTGGATTTGGGGTGCCCCTTTGTCCCGGGCAAAGAATCAAAAGTTTGGATTCTTTTACTTCTACCATACGTTGCTATGTTACTTGTAGTTAGAGCATGTGAATTAGCACATGAATAAAGCATTCCAAGTTCCTATCTTTCTAATTGTCAATATTTATGACAATATGTAAATGATACATTAACATTGTTTGTGTTAAGATAATTACCTTGTAACATTCAATTCTTTTTCAATATTAGAGGCATATATGATAACTGTAATTCATTTCATTCTTTCAAAGTGTATTAGGCTGTGTGCATTGAATATCTCTATCAAAATTATCTTTTCAAAATCTAAACTCTAAATGAAATTGTTGCTGACGTATTTTGCATTAATATTCACATGTATGACTGAATAATCAAATGTATGCATGTATACATTAATAAAATATTTTTATAGAGACAATCTAACCTGAATTTTAAAGTTTGTCCGTCTGTCTCTCATCTCTTTGTTTCTATTTCTGTCTCTCTGTCTCTGTCTCTGTCTCTTCCCCTTCCTCTTTGTTAAAGTACCTTCTCTTATTCTTAAATGTCATTTTGTATTGCACTGCAATAATGGATTTTTTTTCTTCAATAAAAAAACAACGAAACATATACCTGGTACTCAAATAAATTTGGTGCAGCAACCAAATGATACTTTTATTTTTGCCATTAGGTTTCATGAATATTGAACTGGACATGAAATATATAGTGAAATATATACTATGTACACTTTGTTTATATTTATATAACATCTATATATAGCTTTATCACATATTTATAAGTTGAATCCAACTCTAGTAGTTTTGTACACTGTCGGGTCCTGAGCTTACTCTAGCAAAGAGTGTTTTTTAAATTTTATTATATACATCATGGTATAAGATCTGTCACACACATTGAAAATACTAGCTCCTTCACCCTACACTCATGAATTTCATAGCAAGATGCATAATATGTTTAATCTACGAAGCCTTGCACACACAGGATTTGGTAAACCCAAAAATGAATAAATGAATGAATAAAAATATCAACGGAAAATAAATAAAAGCCATTGATGCATAATTATGGAGGGTTACAAAAGTAGCTCCCTATCTGTGTGTCACATGATACAGAAACGTGAAGTGCACTACGCTTGTGTCATTTTATTTTGCTGACGGTTGTTGAGGTTTATCATGCATGTGTGTGTACAAGGCTTTGAGAAAAAGTTGATGTTTCATTAAGCTGAAATAATTCTTTTCCTCTGCTTTGAGGAGTGAAAGAGTGGCCTGAATCTTTATGTATCAGGCTATATACAATATGAATTACCTACATGTACTTAATTTAATGGCCACAGAATACTGTAACGCAATATATTCAGATATTGTTCACATGCGAACAAATTCCAGCTTTGAATTCTAAGATTCACAATGAATATTACTTTTTTCGTATGACTGTTGCAGTTTAAAGTGACATAATAATAATGATAACAACAGTAATAACAATTATACAATGTAATATCTGATTATTAAATGTAGAGCTCATACGTAAGATATTCATGGCACGCGACCATTACCCAATCATGAGATCATTATTTAACTTCATTATGCCCAGTACAACTATCTAAATGACAGATGATGAACTAATTACTTTATGCATTCTCATTTCCAAAAAATGTAACTCCAAATTACACAACCTTTACTACATCTAAAAAAAGCTTACAGAACATAAACTCTACATGAATATTAAACCCAACAATGACTACACTCAACAAATTTGAAATTTCAAAAAAATACAAGAACCACAATACGTATAGACCAACTGTCAGTAAATTTATACACACATTATTCAGAGCAAATTTAAAGCGTGACACAAAATGAAACTCGACATTTTGTGAAAAGTACTTCAACATCACTTGAATACAGTTTTCAAGATATTTAGAAAAAAACAACACTGCACTACAACTGAAAAATAGAGTCAGCAAGCAGACTTCCAGTCCAATTCGGCTACAGAATTTCCAAGTGGTATGGATTTCACAGCATTTAACGAGTTTCGAAGCTGAGGAACAGATACACTACCAGTTCACTTAGTCATATAATCCGACTATTGTTCACATACAGATATTAGCTAGACATGTATACCAAATGTGGAACACTGCTTGTCACCAATACACCGATATCCATGTAAAACACCATATATAGTGCAGATGTGTATATGATTATACTGAACATTACATGAACATTTCACTGTCGTATGTAAATACTCAAGCATGGAATACACCAAATGCCTGTCATCTCACTTGGGACTCTTTCAATGTTTAAAGAGCAAAATTTCTCACAAGGTCAAAATTATATCTGTTGAGAGAGCTTCTTTCCTCAACATACCTATGGTGAAAATATATTTGCCAAAATGCCGTTCGATTTGTGAGTTTTATATAGGTAACTGGATTAGCATTGTTCCCCCGTGTTGTACATTATCCTCCTCCCCCTATTTCTTTACTTTTCCATTATCTTTATTCTGTTTTCTTTTTCTTTTTTAGTCTACCATATTCTGTAAATTAGTGGTAGATCTGATATTTATTTATAGTCTGTATAGGTAACTAGATTAGTATTGTTAGTCCCCCTCCCCCTGTATTGTAACCTACCTCTCTAAAAAATGCTGTTCCTGTAAAGGTGATCTGTGTTTTAACAAGCTGTGCTTCTTAACAGACCACCTCTTTTTCCACATTTGTTTAAGTCTTTATTACTGTTTCATTGTTAATGTATTTATGCTAGTTGACGATGAACATGTTGCTACTGCTCCTGAATGAAATGTTTTTTTATGCAAGTGGAAAGAATTAAATAAATCTTGAATCTTGAATCTTTTTTTCTTGTAGTTGTTGAAGATTTGGATGTACATCTATTATTGGCAATTAAAACATAGTCCGATTCAAGCATTTTTGTGTAGGCTTGTGGAGGTTCCCAGCTAGATTTCAAAATCTGCTGCTGCCAGTACTATTGAACAGCTAAATCACAGGTAAATTAAAAAATAGCCTTTTACACATCTACTATATTTCACATGAGCTTCAAAGTGGATAAGAAAATGATTACAACTTAAAAAGAGGATACACAAAACTTAAAAAATACACATCAAATCACATCAAATCTACATGATTCACTTAACTCTGTAACATGGAGATGTAATCATTTCACCCCTATAGTTTTACGCACTATTAACACTTACAATAATCTTAAAGTTTAGCACCAATTGTATGTCTTTGATGGCGAAGAGGACTATACACAATCACTGCCAGCAGTAATGAAGGAAATACTGAACTATAATAATGACACCACAAATAATCTACATCGCTTTGACCTCTTCTTTGTTTTGTATTGACTTTTACCTTACATGTATTTCTTACAATGTTCAGCAATGACCAGACAGAAAATATGTTTTCTGTTTTAAACACCTTTTTTAGCAACAGCTAATTCACCCATTTATTTTGTACATATATATTGCTTTTCATTAATACTTTTTGTTACACTAAGCTAGTAAACTTTTAGTTTCCTGAACTTGTTTGACTTTCCTAGTTATGAGAGGGATCTGAACAGATTCAGATCGATACATGTATTTTGTAGACTTCTTTTACAATTTCCATCATAACAGATTTTACATTATATTCCCCCATTCAAAAAGGGGGGAAGGCTTCTCTAAAGTATCATAGTGGTTTTTCTATTACCAGTACTCAAAATGTCTGTAAACCCCGGCCCTCTCTTAACTACAATGTATAGGAAGGATATTCTGATAAAAAACATAATCTATATTCATAATCATTCTCTCTCCTTTTCTTTTTTAAGGCACTAACTTTAACAAGAATATGATAGTATTTACTTTGATGTTTATTAGCAAGTTACATAAAGCATCATATATAAACTCCAATCAAATATTTAAATTTCCTGACTACATATATGGTATTTTAAAGCTTTTTTACCAAAGATTTCATGGGAGCACAATCATCATGGGCCCTCATGAATGAGTAAGCAAGAAATATGTATATATATATGGACTTGATCAAATAACAGATTATCAACTCTCTAATCTACAGCCGCTACACAGGCAAAAATATCATCTTCGGAATTTCTATGCTGACTCTCTTGTGTTATCAGGAGACTACATGCACGCAAATTGAACTTGATCAAATCTTCTTCGGAGGGATTAGGGATAGAGTATAATAACATAGGGTTTGTTAGTTACTAACTAAAACACAGGAAATAGTTAATATCATGTTAAGGGCAAAGCACTTTGAGCAGTTCAAGAAGCTCAGACATTAAAGATAGTCATTTGTTCAGAGTATAAATAGTACACTCGACAGCCCGGCTTGATTTCAGAAGGGATAAGAAACACTATACACATGGCTTGTGTTTCTCCCTTACATGATCCTATAGCCATCCCACAATGCATTGCAGGCATGTCCTTTCTACAAGGTAGTCACATAATGAACGAAAGGCGACAGGCTGGAAAACAGCACTTTGCCATAATTAAACACAAACATCAATCGTTTGATTCACACGCCATTTCACAGTACACGTACTGTAGGCATGTTTTTTCTATCATCATGACATGTACATGTAGGGGCACAGGCTTGGGACAACATCACTCAGCAGTAATTAGACACAAACAACTAATTGATGATTAATCTTATTAAAAATCAAAGTGACATGCCTTCTAATATGGCAGGCATCTGTCATGTACAAAATGCACACAATCTCTAAGTGAGATTTCCAATGAAAAATATAAAAACAAAACATATAATTCTGTAGTATTTGTACATTATGTTAAGCTGAAAAGTCCTCTGAATATGTTGGACACATCACTGAGTATTTATGTTAGATTTCACTCTTTTATGTATGTGATCATTACAATCTCCATAATTATTATATAATGTATACTTTCTAGTGTGTTGTTTCTTTAATTTACAAGTTGATACTACAGGATATACACAAAGGGACGCATCTTACAGCTGATAAAAATGTCTGAACTTGTAAGAAACAAATATAACAGTAGCTCTATTCTTACGTGAATAATCAGCAAACATCTAAATGGTGCTTTTAGGGATATAAACAATTTCTCCTGTTTGGGTTGAAATATTTAGCTTGTGTTCACATTTAGGACAAAACGCTTCTGCCGCTTGACTCCTCAAACATAACAAAGAAATTGTTTATGAAGAAAAAAAACCTCTTCTATTAATTCCATCATTACAGTATCTTGTACATGCCCCCTGAAAGTGTCAGGGGTCAAAGTTCAGGTCAAGGTTCAGGTCAACTTTGGCCTCAGATGTGAGAGCGGGATTCCCTTGGCTGTCTTCTCCAAGACGGAGTTCACAAATTCGGATGTATGCCCGGACACCATGTGACCTGTGAAGAAAGAAACATGGGTAAAATTATTGACATTAATTAGATGAAGTGTGGATGTGACCAAATACAGATATCAAAATAAAGATATCTGGAAAAAGGGCAAAGGGTTGAGGGAAGTGGTTTAAAACTTTAATCCTCATTTTACTTTATGTTTCTAACTTTAAAACCACAATTTCTTTTCTATTTTTATATCCGTTTTTTTTTTTTTTTTGGGGGGGGTTGGAAATTAGAATAGGATGGGGAAGGATCACACATTAAGGTCATTTAGATGGATAGTTCTGGATCCCATCTAAACCTTCAGAGTCCAAGAAAAAATAATCCCCACAAAATGTTTCATTACAGAGTAATTTTGTTGAAATATTAAACTATTAATAAAATGTTAATTATTTTTTCTCCTAAAGCCTTCATTTATATAAAGATGACTCTGTTATTTGCGATAATCATTCTTTGAAACCTTACTTTTGTTTCTTAGCCTCTTTCATTTATAAGGCTTCCATACCAATTAAAATCAATCAACTATAGAAGGTGACTCTGTTTTCAGTAAACACTCTACTACAAAACCATACTTTTGTTTCTCATGTTCATTCATTTATAAGGCTTCCATACCAATTGACATTATAAAACGGAGAAGGATTAAACATACCCAGTGAATTCTTGATGAGATGATCAAGCTTCGCTCCAAGGCTAAAATCCCATGATGCCTTGGGTCTCTCTAGACGACCTGTCATCTCCTTTCTCATACTCCCTAGAACAAGCTTCAATTGCTCTGAAAACGGAAAAGGAAGTCTTACTAAGTACATGTACTTGATATCAAACCTGATTTTGCACTTCTTTTACATAAGTGGAAATACATTTGTGTTACTACAATATTATTTTGTGGTTTCAATATCACTTTATAAACAATCATGATTATCAACAAAGGAAGTATAAATAAGTACATAAAATTGTATACTAAATTAGATAATTAGATACTACATACCCCCAAAAAGTATATATAAGTAGAAAAAGAGGAAAAAGCCCAGGTCATGTTATATTATAAATAATGCAGGGCTAATACTCCATATTATTCATGATGGAATACGTGATACACAATGTACAAAGATATTAACGGACACGTTAATATCGTGTCGTCTGTTTGGGGTCACAAAGGCGCTAACTCCATGTCCAAGTAATATAGATCAATGGCATTGTGGCTCCAAACAGACGATGTTACATAAATGCGAAACAATCCTAATTCTTCCTCATTAAACGAAACAAATGTACATTACATGGAAAACAAAATACTACTGCATGTATAATTAAGAGATCTTGCATATTAAACCTAGAAATTATTATGCATTGCTAACTGCTATAAAGAGTCCACATTCTTGTCTGATTCCATGATTATGTATGAAAAAACAAACTGAAATTAGAAAAGAAACCTGTATAATTTCACCATACTGTAAAATCAACCAAATATAAGTTTTTTTTCTCACAAGTAGGATGAAATAAATAATTTCATAACAACATAGGGGAAAGTAATATTGGTAAGATATGACAGCAATAAATATGACATTCCTTCTTACTTTGATTTTTTAAATTTTATATATTCACTTTCCGTTTCTAGGGAATTGATAAGAGTCTTGTGATACATAAATCATTACATTATAGGGGTGGAGAGGAAACAGAGAGAGCAAGATATGAAAGTGATCTCTTACTTGCTTCCTCAATGAGTCCCCAATGTTTGACCTTGTTCGCTTCATGCTGTGCCTTCTTCTTCAGTCTGCATGCCCTGGAGTGACAGGAGGATGAGAGGTGGAAATGGGGCAATTACAAGAGATATCTCACATTGCTTGCTCTGCTATGTAAAGAAACTGTGACACTATAACCCACTTCACACTAGAAATATGAAGCAATAAAGTAAACAAGCAAATGAAATCTCATCTCACACAAGTTAAATGGTAATCATTGAGAGTTAATATAACCCCTTTCCCATAAAACATGCATATGTAAAACATTAGTGTATGATTATAAGTTTTAATACTGAATAATACGTGGAGATACTTGTCAAACAAACCAACCAACATGATGGAAAAAGAAAAAATGTAGAAACAGAATTTGAAAATAATATAACTATGTATACATGTAGGCCTATATAGGCTTGCATTGAAACTGTGCAAAAAAATTGTTACATATTTCACTTGTGAAAAAGTACAGTGGTCATAGATATTGCAGTGTGATAAAAAAGGTCAATATTTATTGATACTGCCTTGCCTCAGGAGATGACTTTGCATAATTTGACAAACATTGGCTTCCAGTGTTTATACATTTTTCTCCTGCTCTCTCGATTGATCTTAATTTGTTTCTGTTTTTCTTTGGCTTCCATTTCCCTGATTGATAATTTGAGGTTCCCATGCTAGTTTTATCCTGAATTTTCTACATTCTTAACTTTTTTGATATTTTCATCTAACTATTCTTCCTGTTTCTCACTAAAAGTAACTTGCCATTTCAAATAAGGTTGAGATCTTCTCTCTCATGACTTTGTTACCTGAGGAGGCACCAAGGAACTCCATCGCATGTCAGATCTTAACCTTGCCTGACTCTCTAACCTTGATCTGTCCTTCTACCTAATTAACACATGTCATGTGAAAGAATAATACAACAGTAACAGGAATAAACTGTTTACCTTGATGCTAACTTGTTCTTCTCCCTTCTTGTCTGGTTCTTCTCATCATTGGATGCTTCGTTACCGGGACACAGCGAGCTGATCGTCAGGTTCAGCTTGTTGAGTTCGTGGCCGATGTTCAGGAGCTTGCGAGGGTTTGGGGTAAAGTCGTCGTACTCGCTGCGTCGCGTCTTGACCCTTCTTCGTCTGGTGGCCAAGGAACCTGAGGAGTGCTTCGTGCTCGTTGATGGTAACCCTTTAGTCATAGACACAAATAAGAAAAGATTCAAGAGTTAGACCAGTGACAGCAAAACATATTAAAACCAAGATATAACCAACATCAAATAATTTGTGCTTATCTACATCAGACACATCCTGGTACTGCAGCCCTTGTTCACATCCTCCTGTAAAGCCCCTCTGCACTAGTTTGGCCAAGAGGGATTATCTCATCAACTCAGCTGTCAATTAACATAAGAAAAAGAGGATCATGGGGGACCAACGGGCACCGCTTAGGCATTGTTTTCTATATAGAGGGAGCAAGTAGCTACAAGTAGTACAGTGGGGCTTTAAGCCGTACAGACCAAACTGTATTAGCAACTATGAAGAAAGGTTACTTTTTTTGGTCTCCATTGAATAGTGTGTCCCCTTGAAACCTTCAATATAACTTATAAGGAACTGTAAGACTCTATCAGACTTCCCGTCTATATAAAGACTACTTTTTGATGCGCATTGAGAGGTTGTAATACATAACACATTGTAGAAATATTGCAAGAATATATACATGTATATATACATGTAGTTCCAAGATAAATTAAGCCATATTTATTTAAAAAAGGAAAAATTTAGAACTTTATTTTTGACATACCAGGGTCATCAGAGATATCACTGCCATCATCAGGGATGTCATCGTCGTCATCAGAATCATCGCTCCCAAAGTCATCATGGTCTTCGTTTTCACTGCCGAGACCTTCGTCATGGGAATCAAAGCCTGGATCACTGCTCATGTTAGTCCTAGGAGATTTACTCTGTAATAAACATATAATAACATATCAAGCATTTAGTCATTCTTCAAATGAAATGGTACCCCAGAACCACAAGCCCTAAATACAACTCTACTCATCAACCAAACAATCTTAAAATAAGACATAATATAGCTATATTTAACATACGGTATGTGAAACGTCCATTCAAGTTTGTTAGAAACAAGTTTGTATTTGTAGTATAATCCCTACATGTAATTAACTCTTAATACCAGTCAATATTTCAAATGTACATATGTAAGTTTGCAAGGCAAAAATACACCCCCATGAATAAATAACATACAAAAACTCACTACAGTAGCCTACTTCATGTGAAGAAAAAAATCCCACATCACATGAAACAGCTCTTCATTCAAATTCTTATCAGGTGGGTCTTAAAAAAGTGGTTAGAGACATAATATGTTATCACGCAATATATAGAAATCTAGAAAATCATCATTATTGTTTAATCAATGAGGTATTCACATCACAGTTCTGAACATTTGTGATGGAACAGTACATGATTAACCACAGAATTATTGATTTTATCCTCATCAAAATAATCACATTTAACTTAATATCTGAAATGTGTTTTCTGCATGCATCTTTAACAATTGAGTTGCTTTCCTCACATTATAAAACACAAATATGATTATATAAGCAAAGACATAAAATTGTTCATTTCCCGCTTGTGCCAGCTGGCTTTCCAGGTCACCATATGTAAAACACTTATCAATTTACTTATCACACATATAAACTTTTGATTGTTTCAATAACTAAAACACAGTTTTATAGTCAAACTCAGGCACATAGAGGTCAGAAATCAGGTTGTTTGAGAGTACCTTTTTTCTTCTTTAAAGAGAAGGTTCATTGATTTTAAAAACTAACTTTATCGTCATTATTGCAAAGGTGAAACTTTGGTTGGACAAGGTTATCCAAATTCAATGCTTGGAAACATTCGAAGTAATGATTATCATCAATTACAAAACGCTTAAATACAGCCCCGGCATATCACCTGAAAAGCTCTCCGATCACTGCTGAAATGTGTGACGTCACATGTTGAACATGATTTGCACAAGCAGACGATGTCCCATGATATCTTACACATTTTCAGTGCCTGTTTTCTGATCTTCTCTTCAGTTATTTCTCTTAATTCACTACCCTCAGGCTAAATGTTTAATCTATTGCCTCACTCTAATCCCCGGCACTGGTATTATTTTGATGAAAAATGCAAGCATAAAATAATAAAGGAATCCGGCGCTTGTAAACGAAATAAGACGCCATTATATTTTCAGCTGCATACACCGCAGTATGTTCGGCGTTTCAAGAGGGAACAAATGCCGGCCATGCTATCATTCCGGGGGTTTCTAAATCTGAAAGTGTGGTTTCTTTGATTGTTCATTAACCAATATCCTGTGTATTTACTAACAAAAGAATTTAGTTATCAGAATCGGTTTCATATCCATTTTTGAATGGTGTAAACTTTCATCACATTTATATACACTTAGCTCATTATAATTTGAGAAATAATAGCATTGCATTATGTTCATTCTTTGTGGGATGTCGTCTGCTTGGGCAGGATTGGTTCATTTTGTGACGGCATTAAACATCGTTATTTTTCTGGCGAATCTCTTGCATATCTCATATGCTATGGAGGTGGTTTTATTTGTTTTGTATAAATCACCCGATATGTAGTTGACCTAAAACTTGTACGATGGCCATCTGTTAGCTTACCAGTTTCTAATGACACGTTATTTGCCATATTTGTGATTTTCTTTGAACCAGCACTTTAAAACCAAACCAATTAAATTGAAGTCCAATTTAAATTTTGACACCAATTATATTAGAGAGAGAGAGAGACCACAAATTGGTCTGTAACACTTTATTTTGATTAAAACCACCAAAAAAAAATTCACAGCTGCTTGACATCTGTGCTTGGTAGAATACCAATTAACAGGTCAATCTTTTTTTTAAATAATAAAAGTAACGTAATCAGTACATTTTTCTTCCATGAAGTGCAAAATTTTAAGATGTTCACATACAAGAGACATGCAACTTCTGTCTCCCCCTTCCCAAAATAAAACTCAAATAGCAAAGACTAAAAAGAAAATCAATACACTGAAAAATCAATACTTTTGTGTCCAAATCCCATGATCTACAACTTGAACACAGATATATATGGTATTCTGTACAAAAATTTGAGTATCGTTCCACTCAAAGAAATGTGTCAGATGATATTTGAACATGACTGTGTCTGGTAAGGAAAGTAAGTAGATGTACTTACCGATTCTGATTTCACATCAGGTTCAGGCAGTAGAGTCCTATGAGGGATATCTTTCTTCTTATTCCTCTTGGAATCGTGATCACCATACATGAATACCTTCAGATCTTTCCAGAGGCTGTCCTGGTTCGAATCGTCCGAAGCGAGAGAGGGCAAAGACATGTTCCTGGACTTCTTTTGGACCACTGTACTAAGTTTCTTAGTCCTGGCCCTGTGATTTGTCCTGGACTTGACTGTCCTTGCAACTGATTTAGGGGTCTGGGCCAACTTGGGGGCTGGTAGGTGCTGCTGGGTCTTGGCTTTCATCATTGCATTCCTTCCAAGGAATCTCCTGTTACCGAATGGGTTAGGAGTCCTAGCTAACAGTTCACTGCGAGACATCTCTTTGGTGGGGGACGGAATTGATTCTCTGCTCCTGTAGCGCTTCCAGAATAACTCTGTGAAATCTATCTTGGAGGGATGCACTTTCCTGAGAGACAAAACAGACTTTTTTGCATCTGCAGGAACTTTTGAGGTCTCATTATGTGTTCTGCCATTCTTTGGCATGAGAGGTCTCGATGTCTTTGTTTTGGAGGATTTTCTGGACAAGCCTGGTTTTGGGCTGCTCAATTTAGGTCCATCAGATGTCTTGGTCCTCTTTTCTACACTGGCCAACTCTACAGCCTCTGTCTTGACCCTTTTCCAGCTCTGCGGCGACAACGACATCTCCTGCTGGCCTTGCATCATGGCTGTAGAAGACTGGACAGACAGGTCCTCTGCCTTCCTCTTTACAGCCATGCCGTTATCAACAGACTGTGAATCCTCAAGGTTTAGTTCTGCCAAGGTCGGTGCAGAACAAAATGGACTGGCTTCAATCGGGAAAATCCCTTCCTGGTCGTCATCGCTCAAATCCCAGCTGAAGCACAACCCGCTGTCGTTGAGGGAGCCGTCTAGGGACCCTGCCAGGAGGGGCGTGTCAGTCCAGCAATCGTCAACCACTGGACTGCATCCTAGCTGTGCCATCTCCTCCGGGTTGGGGAACTCAAAGACATTGTCACTGAGGCTCAAACAGGCGGCTTTACCCGGGGCCGGCTCCTGTTTAGTACTGGATGTGTTGTACTCCTGCTCATACATAAAGATATTCTGTGAAGCCGACAGCAGGAGGGCATTCGGAGACTGGAGGGCATGTTCAGGATTGGTCAAGTTGGTAAAAATGTCTGGCTGACCGTAGTCATTATACATCTCCATGGTTGAACTGAAGGAAGAAAAAAAGATAGTTGGCGAATATTAGCTGATTCAACACCTGACATTTATACTCATTAAATGAAATATGATGACTATATCCTATTTAATTTGTATTCATCATAACCTACTATTTCTTCATTTGACAACATTTAAGTTTTGAATAACAGATAATGATGGAACATCATTGTTATCCGACTAATCATAAAAAATTAAGGGTCAAGACTTACCTGTTTTCCACTTCCTCTGACAGATGGTCCAGCCCTCACATTGAAACTCTTCACTCTAGCTTACACTTCAGCAAAGTTTGCCAATATGTGAATGGAGCCCTCTCCTTCCAGCTGATTCTGTTATTATTCCTGTTAGCAAATCCAGCAATATCTTTATCTGCAAGAGAAAACAATAGAGAATGAAAAAGAGAACTTAGTTTTTAAAACTTTGATATAATAGTAATAAACCAGTAGAGTACATGTACATGCAAGTTTACAATGACACTAGTGTTCCATAACAAAATGAAATTGATTGGGCAGAAGGAGGAAAATCCATTATCTACGAGGGACCACATGCCATAAAAGAGAATAAAGTCAGGGCTTCTCGATCGGCATGGCAACATAGTGATGAAGATACCACACAAAAATCTAATTGGTTGGCTGAAAGTCAGATAAGACGTGATGTTATCTCATATTGTTTTTTCCATCTTTGTTTCTCCAAATTTATTTCTCCATCTCTGTCTTTCTCTCTCTCTCTTCTCCCCTCTCCATCTCTCTCTCTCTCTCTCTCTCTCTCTTTTTCTCTCGATCTCGCATGCACCCCCTAGCTTCTCTCTTTAGTGCGAAGATATGTTTCATAATTATTAACAAGATTACTGCAAATTATAACTTCCTATTCTGACACATAAATGCTCACATGTAGAGCTGAATTGTCATCTGTGAACTTTGCCCTCCTACCATTACTATCTTTTGTGGGTCATGCACTGTACTAGAATTGTACACAACAAACCATGCAGTACAAACTTACATGACTTCCAACTTTTTTCCTCCCTAATAACAACATTTTCTTCAGACCACAAAGATGTCAGCATAGAACCTACTTGTACATCGTCAGCAATAATATTCACAACATATCAACACAAAAGGTAACAATAGGAACAAAAAGGGTGCAAAGTCTGCATAAATACTGAAGGCACAACCTGTACTAGTCTTTAAGCACAGACCAAAATTTGACACTTCATCAGGATAAATTGTGTTTTGAGTGAAGCCTAACCCAAGTTCCTACTGAGTGTATCAACAAACAGTAGGTCAAGGGTAGGTACGGCCTATGGGTAACAGTCTTCATAGTCTCTAACACGTAGCTGAGTCATCCTAGCTCCGATATACATTACGACTGATCGGCAAGGGTCTGTGCATGCAAACTTCATGTATACACTTGTACCAGTGCACGAGGCAAGGTTTGACATTTAACCTACTTTCTCCAATTATGTTGGAACCAGTACCTGGGGTATCGAGAAGATCCCATGTTAGGACATATACCCATGAGTCAGAAAAAAATAAACATTGTGTGTGGTATTTGGCATTGGATCAGCAAAAAGCTATTTAAAAAAAGATGAAGACAAAAAGTTCATGTTAGAAAGATATTTTAGATAAAAAATGACTGACATCACTGTGAATGTGAGACAATGTCACAAAGTAAGAGCCCGTGCCCTTTTAAACCTGAAATATTTCTCGACACTACCCTATTAAAGGTACTATATCCCATTTGCAGGCCAAAAAAATTAAAAGGTTAAATTCCAACGGCATTTGAAAGACAATACTAATTTAGAACTTCCCTTAAAAAAAGGGGGCTTGAAAATGTCTTTAAGTGGGAAAATAACGACTATTAGTTGTCAAATCGACTTAGGAGCTATAGAGCCATTAAGTAATAGTCTGATTTTTCAGACCATTGTACCAAATGGTCATACGTTTTATGCTGCACACAGATTCAATCAGTTCAATTTTGGCCATTACAAGAAGTGGGTTATTGATGTAGACAAATGCTCATGTACCCTTTACAGCTCATATTATGTATGTTATTACCAAAGATGAAAAAAGCCAGTCTGTCACTCAATAGTGTCTGACAGTGAAGTCTAGCAAGTAAACGGGTTTCCTTGCATGATTTAAATATTAGGACACTGCTAACGTTTAAATTTCACAGATAGGACATACATGACATATTCATAATTCCTGCAAAGTTCTACAGAATTTGATGTTGGCTGCAAAAGGGACATAGTATCTTTAACTTATAACGAAGAATACATGCACACACAAAAAAACAATTAATTATTGAGTCTTTAATATGCAAACCTAGGGCAGACTATGAAGTCTTAAGAAATGTAGGTATTTATTCATTTTTTTCTTGGAAAGGCACAGAACAGCCGAGATTTACAAACTGGGGTGACCTACTTTCCCGGATTTCCAAGTACACAAGCTACTTGGCTTAGTCCTTGTCTTAGAAGTAGATTGAAACAGAGTTGAACATTTTCCAGGACATTTCATTTGAGCTTCATCACATGTCTGTACAGATGTACAATATGTGCAGAGGGAAGTGAGAAATGGAGGGAGAGAGTCAGAGAGATAAAGGGAGAGAGAAAGAGAAAGAAAGTTAGAGAGAGAGAGAGAGAGAGATACAAATGCAGGAAAGAAAGAGAAAGGGAGAGAGAGAGAGAGAGAGAGAGAGATACAAATGCAGGAAAGAAAGAGAAAGGGAGAGAGAGAGAGAGACACACAATAGTAAGAGGAAAAAATAAGGAGATACAGTGATGGGAGAGGGAGAGGGAGAGAGAGAAAGAAAGAGAGAGAGAGAGAGAGTGGGAGGGAGGGAGAAATACATGTAGCTAAGAGACAGAGGAAAGAGATATGAAAAGACAAGAAAGAAGGACTCCCTAAATCCATAGTAAAGATACCATTCAAAAAGTAGAGCAGAGGTTCATTTCATTAGAGTAAATCATAAACCAATTTATGTAAACTGTAACCAAGATATATACTGAAGATTGAGTCTATCCTACATAATTATAAGCAATGTACATGTACTGTATGTATACATACACTATTGTTGTGGTGATATATTTCATACTGTTATAATGTAAATTAGATGTACAACTATCAAGGTGAAATTGTAAATATGAATTTCAATATAGAGCCGACAATTACAACTGCAAGCTATCTACATTTTTATCAAATTAATCAAACATACAGGATAAAAACAATCTGCATAATAATATGCATTTATATGAGCACCATGCATTGAGGGAAGTGCATGCCCCACCTACAATAATGTACAATTACAGTACATGTACATGTAGAACACTGCAGTACAGTACAGTCAGCTCTGTAAAAATCAAGAACCATTCTCTATGTAAATTACACCCAAAACATAAACACTGCTGCTTTTTCCCAGGCCGGTCAACAAACTTTCTCCAATATAAACAAACCTGACTACATACACACACACCATATACACAGCATAAAACGCACAGTAAAGTCCATACACACATACACAGACCCTTGCATTGTATGCATGTAAGTGTAAAGCTGCCTTGACAGCAGGCAGCAACGAGTCAGCCAATGAGAGGCCTGCACTCCTTTCCACTGACCTAGTGAACTTCATTCCTATGCAAATGAGGGGGATTCACCATACATTGTGCAGGCAGGCGCTTTGTTTACAAACTGTTCGGGAAAATGTATTTGAGGTAGTTCTGCTACCTATTGCTTGGAAAACAGGATTTCTTCTGGGAAATATTCTAGAAATCAATGTAAAATGTTGATCTCATTTATATCCGATTTTGATGTGTACACATCCATTCCTCTATTTTCTCACAAAATTATGAATGATAAGGTCTAGAAAATATGAAGCGCTTTCTTTCCAAATCTACATTGGACCCTGGAGGCAGATATAGCATGTACATGTAGGTCCCCTGCTTTTAAAACAGTTTCATAATCATCACTTTGAGAGAGATCTACATGAACATGTACACATATGTCTTTGAAAACAAGTAGTATTATATCTGTAAATAGTCTCAAGTGAACACTGTTTTCAGTCTCACATGCCTATATATTTCCCTACCAACACAAGTTTAATATGCATGTCACAAAATGGAAATCAATAGACTGCAACAGTGCAAGACCAATACCACTAGTTTACTGAAGAAATAAGAATAGATACAAAGATTTGCATACAATGGGCACATTCATTCATAGTCCTATACCCCCCCCCCCAACACACACTCATACAAACACACATATATCATAGGCCCTCTTTTGCTTCAAATTGAAACAGTTGTGTTTTGAGGATTCCCCTTTTAAAAGCCTCTTTCTAAATCACTGATTTGAAGCATGCCATATCAAATTCTTGCTTAATTGTGCAAACAGAGTACCGGTATGCTGTACATCTCTCATTATTCTCCTTCTTTTTTCACTCCCTGCAGTCATTTGAAACAATCGATTGCTCTTTTTACACACAAAAGACTAAACTATGCATGCATGTGTACAGTACTTATACGTAAGAATACAACATGCAAGAGGGATCAAGTGGTGCATGTATGCCTGAACTCCCCTCAGAATAACCCCCATCACAGGATGCACACACACAAAAAAATAGTATACATGTACATTCCAAACATTTTTTTTACAACTAAGTCATAAACACAGCATTGGGTCACTATTTGGGTGTGGTAGAGAGGAAGGACACTGCCATTTTTGTTTTAAAAAAAAAATCCTGAATTAATACACATACAAGTATTAAAGGTGTGTAGAGCTTAAAAAAAATAGCTGTATATACATAGCACTGATATGACAAAATACAGGTAAAATAAAAAAAAATTGACAAGGTCACAGAGTCTTACATTCCCACACTCGCTGTCAGCTGTATACCAAATGGCTCTACTCTACTGAACCCGTAACCCTGGTTCGACAGACAAACACAATAGAAACCAACCGCAGGGGGTGCGATCTTTAGTCACAACTCCACCCAGCTGAGCTATTCATTCCATTGTTGTACCCCACCGTATAGCATTGAAAGTCTGCTGTATTTGGGGTACACAGATCTCGGTTACTGGGAAACACCCTCATAGCTAGGCCTTGTCGCAGACAATTGTCAACGTTTAATCCTGCCTGCTTGTAAGGACACCTCCCAGGCGGAACTTTGAAAACATGTACCTGTCCAAGGGACATGTTACAGCCTGTATTATTTCACCCAGTAGCTGTGGAGAGCCCTCCCGCCCACCCCCTACCCCCCACAAATTATTCTTCTGCAACCACTTCTCACCATTATATGTATGTTCCTGGTACAGGTACAACAAATAGATCTGGGTCCGTCTTTGCTCTGTTTTTGCTACTAATATGGATTGATTGCAAGACCTGCAATCAAAATATCGCAAACTTAATTACTCCTATCTCTTGAGTGCAGAGTTGCTCCCATCAATTTGAATTGATTGCAAATACAATGTAGATGGGTTCCAAGTATTCCATAGTCTGGACAACAGCCTGTGCATTATACAAGTAAAGACATAATATCCCTCGATATATGACATGTACATACATTAAGACAGTTTTAACCTTGTATGAAATGCAAATTCAAATTTTCCAATGGTTAACTGAGTCTACATGTACATTACTTCAGATACTCAAGGCACTCAAGATACAATTATGTATGAATTATAATTAATTACCTCTGCATGTCAATGACATGTCAATGACATGTCTAGGACACAAGTTTAAATATTCACGGGCTACAAGTAGATACAGTCTTATCACCAACATTAAAAATCTACAATGTATGTTCATTTTAATGGAAATGCTGGTTATGATAATATGAATTATGCAACTATCTGGCATTTCCCTTCAGCCCCTGCAGTTGAATATGTGCAGGTACTGAGCAGCAGTATATACATGTATGTTTTGGTACAGTCTTTAAATATATGCAGGTCATAACAGCTGCTATGACCTTTACAAGACAACAATCCTGGTTGTGTACAGGTAAATGTAGTAAGGAGTTAGGAATATTTCAGTTCATGGATCTTATATTTATAACAAAGATATTAGGTCAGTTTGCTCATGCAGTCATAAAATATTTTGAATGGCTTTTGAATTGTCTTAGGGATATATCAATTGTAGGCCTATAAATACAAATTTATTTTAGCCAAGCTAGGTCTACGTGTTCAGCATATACGTGTACATGTATACCTGTCACCCGAGTGTATGTCACATACATCGTTATAGGCTATGTCATGTAAGTCACTGTATGATGGGTGGTATGACATGAAGTAAACAGCTCCATGCACATAACCTTTACAGAAGGGGCACATTTAAAGGAAACTTTAAAAATTCAAATTTATTTTTATAGCCAATATGTTCTTGAATTTTTGTAGAATGATTGTTACTCATGCATATATATGAGACTTTTTTCTCACACCTTATCCACCTGGTAAAACCTGTGTGACCCCCGACAGCCTAGCTGTGTCCCCCTTAAAGACTACATGTATACGCGTAAGCCCGAAGTCAATCTCAATGACAGCTGAATGTCATTTAATACATAAAGGCTAAACTATAGCCTATTGTCATTTACCGGTACTCAGATTTTACAAGATCACTGTAAGGGCCCCAGCCAGCAAGGGGAAGTGGGGCACATTATATAAGTAATCAAAACATATGACTACGATCCCCCATTTAGGCAGCTAATGGAAAATTGAATGACATTAGCGAGCTTACATTTTTCAACTACATGTATTATCGTATATCAGCAGGTACAGTACGTACTTCGCTAATTCTTGATTATTATTAAAAAACAGATGTATGTACAACAGAGCACTACATGATGTACATGTATGCTCAACACTGTAATTAAAAGTGACAGTATTTCACTAATGACAATGATTTTACAGGAAAGTTTCTACATCTACATTTATTGGCTTATATGATTAATGGCCGTATAAATAAAACATACCACTGCATGCCTAGCTACATGCAAGCCCAGACAGTGGTAGAGCATCATACGATTTGATATACCGGTAGGCCTACACCTTACTCTATTTTGAATTGATCTAAACACAGTACAATGAATACCTTACAGGGCTGACACAAACTGGGGACAAGGTCAAGTTGACCCACTACAAATTGACTGACCCAAATTCTAAAACACTAGCTCCAGGACACCCATATGAAACCCTTAGACAAATGTACATGTGGAGAGCCCTAATGCACTGTTCCATCACAAGTAGGAATGCAGTTTTGCAGGTAGGCCTATACATCTAGATGTAATTGTGCAACCAAAGATTTGCACTATAATAACTCTTAAAAATAATAATAATAAACTTTTTGTATAGCACAACTACATTTTGATGTTACAATGTCTCTATATAATCTGTATGCTTCCAATGAGGTTCTAAGATAAATACCTTAGCTTTAGCTCCAGCAGCCATTATCAGCACAAATTGCATAATTTTGAGGAATAAATTGTGCCAGGTTCCCATTTAACACCTGGGTGGAGAGTGTCAACTGTGGATAAAATGCCTTGTCTAAGGACATAATTACTACATGTACATGTAGCAGAAGTATATACTGGGCAGATATACATGTATATCCTTTATACAAAAAAGACCTGTAGTTAACATGTGACTTTATCATGATCACCATCATAACACTTGTTTGGAGCTAGAAGGCTATTGGGTCTGTAAATAATGATGAGTTAAAGCCCCTCTGGCTCCAAGCAGACAATAATATTCCTCTCATAAAACAGGTAAAGGTCATCAACATGTACCCTTGTATCAAACAATATTAGGCCCCCAGGCATGTATGAATCAGATTAGCTTCTCTCTATAGCAAGACTGCGAGCCTGGCAGGACTAGCTATTACTGATTTGACCATGTGATAGCTGAGTCATCAAATCATAACAAGACACTGGTTTCCTGGACAAGGGACCAGACCACAAAAATATGGGGTGCTTGAAAATAATCATGCAGAGAGTGAC
Source organism: Mesocentrotus franciscanus (assembly GCA_037976565.1). Lineage (NCBI taxonomy): Eukaryota > Metazoa > Echinodermata > Echinoidea > Camarodonta > Strongylocentrotidae > Mesocentrotus > Mesocentrotus franciscanus. Next base: position 20,294,123 of record CP137677.1, read on the forward strand.
TGTCTGAATATCTATATGTACATATGGTATGTACATATGGTATGTACATGTATGTTCATGTACATACATGTATGTTCACTTTCATGGACACATAAACATGCCAAGTTCATTGTGTATAGCCTATTGACATACATGTACAATCAGTATTGATTGCACAAAATTCAACCAATTCATGTAGTCCAGAGTGCATGTCAACATAATTTCAGATATAGAAACTCTATGATTTTTTTTTTTAAACAGAGTATGAAACAATCAAACATTATGTTGTAGTGATCTGCAGATACGACGATGTACTTGTTGTACGGTAGAACTGGATATTATAACAAATTTACAACCACCTTCAAGAGTTTAACAATACCAATACATTTACATACATGTACATACAGCAAGGCCCCTTCTGTAATGCCCCCATCCCTTATTGGCGTGAAGTCCAAGTAATGGCTGTCTTTCAAAAAATTCAATAACAAATTATCTTCAAGTTGATTATAAATGTAATGATTAATAGAAATCCACAGGGGGATTTGCCAAGGCATCTAAATAAACAGAGCATAAATAGGACCTTACTTAAAAGTTCATCACCCTAGCAAGGTTGGCCAGGAAAGCCTTGAATGTGAAGGTCGCATTGTGTTTTTGGCTCCCTGCCACCTGTCACATGATAGGCCAAAAAGAATTTTGGAGATGACAGTTCTCATGATAACATTTAAAGGGAGTGCAGGGTGGGTGCAATTCCCCCCCCCCTCAAAAGCTAACAAACGTGTAAATTGTAATGGATTTTAGTATATCCTGTTGCAAAAAGCATAGGTGCATGTAGTACACGTATACATGTACACTGTATAGGCCCTAAATCAGCTCTTGAGGTCTGCAAAAAATACTAGATGAATACAAATCATTTTGGTTGACCAATGACCTTTAACTTTAGTACATGTACATGTTACCTCTGAATTCATCATTGATGTTACTTTTTCCAAAGAAAAACATGATTCAGAACCAGTCCACACAATTCACCCATCCCATTTGTGAGAGCCTGGAATTCATGTCTGAACCTGTTCTTTTCTGTTTAGTTCACATGAAGCCAACACCCATGAGCCAAACCCTAGCTTTCTGATGCAGACTGACTGTGACATTTTAAATTTCAAGAAGCAGTCTTATTCATAAAGCAGATAAAGTTAAACCTGGCTAAAACTTGGTCCTATTGTGTACATGTATGAAGCACCAACTCCACATGTACTGTAATGCTGGAACAAATTGAATATGATTTCATTTTAATAGTTGTCAAACAAAAATGAGATTGACTTCATGATGACTTGATTTTTCGTTTATTCATTCATTTACAAAATATGAAATGATGATTTTATAATCTTGTGGTCGACACTAGTGTTTCAGATATTCAATGGGCTTACTAGACACTCAAGGTTGTGGTTATGAATAACATTTCTCACGAGGTTCTTGAACTGACTTACAGCGTGTCCACACACAACAAAATATATCCCGAAACTCTATAACGAAACATCGTATAAAGAATCATCGTATAAATTTCAGGGTGTCCACACACAAGAAACGTCGTATAAAGAATCATCGTATAAATTCCGGGGTGTCCACACACACAAGAAAGTAATCCCGAAACTCTACAGCGAAATGTCGTATAGGTGCGCAGTTTGCTACTGCACTCATGAAATGGAAGCGAAATGAGAGGTCAGGTCTCCTTTCGCGAGGTCACGTTAAGCCCCGCCCAGTTATACCGTTAGTTATACTAGTTACGTCCACACACAACACATTCCGTGATTAGGCGTGATTAGACGTGATTCTTTATCGAGTTCTAGTTCGAAACGATGCCCAAACCCGCATTTCGTTATACGATGTTTCGTTATACGACGTATCGTTAGTAAGCGTCCACACACACAATTTCATCGTATAACTATCCCGAAACGGTATAACTAATCACCCCTAATCACGGAAAGTGTTGTGTGTGGACACGGGGTGTGATGTAGTACACTTACCAAGTACATGTACATTGCATTGTAGGCCTACTTGGAATGTTATGGACAAAATGAATAAGCAGGTCACTGCCGTTTGACCTCTTTTAACCATGACTTTGTATATTGATCTTGGCAGTTCACCAGAAATGCTTCTAACGTTCTCTTCCTCCGTCCCTCTCTCTCTCTCTCTCTTTCTTCTCTAAATCCAACCCATGTTATCTCCTGTTTCTCTCTCTTCAATTCATATTCCATTGTTTGTTTTTTTTTAAACTGAAACCACAATTTCTCGTTTTATTTTTCTATTCTCTTATCAGTTATCACTCTACAACATTTTTCAGAATTAAACTGACAATAAAGCCATAGATTTTGTGTACAATGTCTCCTTCCAGTTCTACATGTTCAAGATTTAGTGTCAAAGTCAAAGACTTGAGAGTTGAGGGTCTTTAATATAAAAATTATGCTTTTAATTTTCTTCCATCTATTTGCATTTTTGTTCACCATTAACCTCGCTCTCCTTAGCCTAGTTTCACGGTACAATCATGTAGTCTATGATTATATCCATCATTCCCCCTGGCCCCCGTTGATTATTGATTACTCCAGCTCCATAAAAAATTAAAATGGAAAGCTCAAATTATGATATCAAAGTTATAACATCTCTTCCTCTTACAAAAAAAAACATACCTCTATTTCCTAAAGTGAACAAATGTGTTTGTTGCATATAAAGAGAGATAACTTACTTTTTACCTCGCACAGTTTTAATCAGCAGATCAATTTAAAGTAGTTCTCCAGGTACCAGCAGTACTCTCGTAGTCAGCTGTGCAGTGCAGCATGCAGTGCAGTGCAGTGGATATTTTCCGCTCTCGAATTTTCCTTCCACAAAATGTCACAATTACAACAGCTCAGCTCAGCAGCTGGTTTTCAAATCACCTTGCATTTCTTACAATAATCCACTCAATTTACGGACACCTGACTGTAGAAAATCAAGAAAACACTATGAAACAGTAGATACACTATTGACTCATGAGATATTCCACGTTGAAATGTTTGAAAAACATCGATAAAATTCGCATTTTCTACCCGAGATTTCTTTCTAGCTTCTCAGCAGGTCGAGATATTGTTTTGGATCTGTCAGCTACTTCTCAAGGCTGTACCAGGAAACAACAGCAACCGAGGTTGACCAATCAAAACTCGTCTCTCTGGGGGCTCGCCCTTTAAGGGCCGCCTACTTATTCAATGTAAATTTTCTGTTCAGTTGGGAGAATTTGCATCAAAACAAAACTTTAGCACATTGTACACATTAAGCTCATCAGTTTAACAAAATATCCACTGGACATCTCATAGATAAAATGGTTTTTAATTTCATAAATCAATATTACTTAACAAAATGTTACTTTTGTACGGTAAAAAATGAAAATAAATGTGTGTAATGATGTAATTCTTTTATGAGCTTCGAACCAGCTAGAACCAGACTGCTTGCATCATCAAAGTCACATGGGGTGACGTCAATGCGATCCGTGGAAAAATCCAAAGGGAAATCGATTGTTGGCAGGGAGCCAATGTATATGGGGGTAGCAGAGCGAGTTGGCAAAAGGGTTGACTGAACAACCTGAATCATAAGGTCTCCCTGAATTTTGTAGGGTTATGACCTGAATTTCCTGAAATACATGTATTTTTTTTAAATTCCATGTTATTGTCAATGACCACATTCAGGACAAGGAGATCATGACGGGGATATTAAGACATGCAGGGTGTGCCGCTCTAATGGGTCACTTTTTCACACAAAATCCCTAAACATTGGTCCCATTTTTAACAAATATATCCCTGAACATGGGTCCGTCTTTCCAAAATTTTCGGGTGTGTGCATGGCCCGAAAATGGTCCAAAATGGGCTTTATACTTCGAGAAAAATCCGCCCAAATGACCCTTAAAAATGGGTAGGGGTTTCGAGGCTTCTGAGTACGCCCCCCACCCCGGGTCTGACCCCCGTCATTATTGAATGTTAAAATAAAAAATAAAATAATTGGGTCCATAACAATTATATAGATGAATTATTATTATTATTTCTATTTTAATAGAAATAATAAAAGAAGAAAGAAAGGGAGATTGGAAGACGACATAAAACATATTACTGTTATAATGATCACCTCCCTCCCCTCGAGTTAATTTTGCTCTCACGCATTTGGCATTCACACAGAGATCCGTGCCCCCTCGCCCCCCCGACAAAAGTGCCCACAGATCAAGCACAAACTGCCAATGCCTGTGAGCATAGACATACTGATCTCTATTTTTCAAGGAGGAAGAGTTTATGTCTGTTGCTTACTCATTTTTTTTTTTTAAAATGAATTATTCGATAAATATATGCTTTTGAACAAATCAAACAATCATATACAATAAATTGAAATAACATCGTAGCATCCTTACATAATTCAAATAAAACATGTTTCATTTTCTTGAATAACAGTGTTTTCAAAAATGCATAGATTTTTTGTTATACAATACTTTTCAATCTTTAAACGGTTAAGGATTAATCTTTTGAAATACAAAGAATAGAGACTTCATGAAACATAAGTTTGCGATTTATTGCTCGCATAAATGTGACATAAACTGCGTATTTTGCCTATATGATAAGAAAATTTAAACTTTTGAACATTTTATTTTTCAAGTTGTAACCTTTAATTAAAACGAACTTGTCGAAAGAAAAATCAACATTGTAAAGTTTTCGAACTATGTCTCCAAATCTTAACCAATACAATACAATTTTGTGAGTTTGCATTTTACGAACAAATGAAGATTGTCGTGTAACTTATCATCATATGAACATAACTTAAGGGATTGTTACATAATTTCCATTTGAAGAAATTACACCTATTTGGTATTAAATTGTTTAACAACTTAAAATTAAATTCTGTTATTCTGTTTTCTTTAATAGCTTGTATCAAATGACCATATGACTTTCCAGTCAATTTTTAATGTACTTATTTAATATTTTTTCCCATTTATCTTCAATTTGAGGTCTAACAATTGAATGAATAGACATCGTAGAGTAAAACAAGTGAAACGCTCTCGGCGGTCTCGCCTGCATTACGCAATTCAGCATTACGCAATTCGATATGATGAAAAATTGAGGTTGGGACATTATTTTTATAGGCAGGGTGGCCCATTTGCAGACCCCCGAAAATGAAATCCTCTGAATATAATAAGCATTTTGAAGTGAATATTGATTATGAATCATCAGAATAATTATTTACTGTATCATAAGAATACAATATAATGAGATTTAGTGTATGGGTAAGACTATAAATGTTTCAATGCTTGTCAGTAATTTACAAATAAAGTTATCTAATAAACTTTTTAAGAAAAGAGGATTTTTCAGCATTTTGTGTAAAAACAATTGGAAGGTAAAGCCCATCTACATCACATCACGTCTCATTAGCATAATGAGAACATTATTATGAGATATACTCCAATATATATTATCAAAACATCAATATTGTCACCTAGCTGTAACTGATCATGTACATACTAGGCCTGGGATCGAATACTAAAATTACTATTAGAATATTCATGGGAAAGTACTCGAATGATTCGAATATTTACTTTCATGAAATATGAACAAATAACAACAATTTATTTATTAATTCTCATATTAAATTTTGAGAACATAATCCAAGTCTACTGACCTAAAATGACCTTTGACCTTGACTTTGTGACCTGGAATTTGTGTCACATGATTTGTGATACTTGATAGCCCTTGGGTACAAGTTTCATGGAATTTGAACAAACACTTTTGAAATTATGCTAAAATTTCAAAATCTTGATGTTGATGCCACAACAAAGTCTAAGTTTCCAGACCTGAAATGACATTTGACCTTTACTTTGTCACCTAAAAGACTAATAACATGATTGGTGATACTTGATAACCCTTATGTTCAAGTTTCATGGAATAGGAATGTATACTTTCAAAATTATGATAACAATTAAAAAAGTCTTAGCCTGATGCCACAACATAGTTAAGTTTGTTGACCTGAAATGACCTTTGACCTTGACCTAGTGGGCTGAAATTCTACTCACATGATTGGGGATACTTGATAACCCTTTAGTCTAAGTTTCATTGAATAAGAACTTATACTTTCAAAATTATATTAAAAATTCACCTCAGGTTAAGTTTTTGATGATGATGCCACAACATAGTCTAAGTTTGTTGACCTGAAATGACCTTTGACCTTGACTTTGTGACCTGAAATTCTCCTCACATGATTGGGGATACTTGATAACCCTTTAGTCCAAGTTTCATTTAATAGGACCTTATACTTTCAAAATTATATTAACAATTCAAAAACTTAACCTTAGGTTAAGTTTTGATGTTGACGCCGCCGCCGCCGCCGCCGCCACCGGAAAAGCGGCGCCTATGTCTCGCTTTTTGCTACGCAGGCGAGACAAAAACTTCGATTTTCGTTTAGTGTTAAATTAACATTCATTTAAACATTTTTCATAACAGCTTCATTTTTTCCCTGCATCGCATCATAAACCTGTCTAAACATGGAATTGCATTTACTATGATGTAATATTCTTGAAACAAGGAAGCATGTTTTTCTCAAATCTTTCTTCAATTTCTTTCAAAGACATAAATCTAGAGTCTTTTACGATATCATTAATTTTCAAAATGCCTACATCAAACCATTTTTTTGATAAATAATACTTTTTGGTTATGATCTCTTATATTTGAGTTAAACCATATGTCTTCACTTTTACTATAATGCTCTCCATTTTTCAAGGAGAAAGATTTTCTGTCCCTGTTGCTTACTCATGTGTCATACAAAAGGAGGAGAAGCAAGGAGGAGGAGAAGGAGCAAGGAGAAGAAGAAGAAGAAGAAGAAGAAGAAGAAGAAGAAGAAGGAGAAGGAGAAGGAAAAGGAGAAGGAGAAGGAGAAGGAGAAGGAGAAGGAGAAGGAGAAGGAGAAGAAGGAGAAGGAGAAGGAGAAGGAGAAAGAAGGAGAAGGAGAAGGAGAAGGAGAAGGAGAAGGAGAAGGAGAAGGAGAAGGAGAAGAAGAAGAAGAAGAAGAAGAAGAAGAAGAAGAATGTATAGGGTAAGCATGTCCAGTCAGATTTTCTTCCAGGGGACACCATAACCATGAGAGATATACATGTATATGAATTGTCTTCATGTTCACTTAGTTTTTTTCTAATATTCTGTTTCATCAGAAGAGAAAGTTATAGGGTTACATTTACAGAGTTGGGTTCAAGGTTGGAGTTCAGAATTTGATTTGTGTTATAAATTGACCGCAGTGCAGATGTTGCCTTTGTGTTTTAGGTTAGGGTTTATAGGGTAAGGTATAGCATTGGGTTCAAGGGTGGTGCTAGAAATTCAGTTACCAAAAGTGTTAAAAGTATAGGAGCATGTTTTATATCATCCCTCTAACACACAACATTCGTTCACTGGACTCGCGTTTTTAAATTACAAGATGATACAGGATAAAAAAGAACATGACTAGCAGCATTTTTATTTATTCAGTACTTTGATGTATACAAAATACCATATATATTCTATGATCTAAGGGCAAGACAATTATGAAACAAATCTAAGTAATATCCTAACACATCATCAACTTTTAGTGCTACCTTATTTAAATAATACTATTATCTGACAGTTTTAAACATGTTAGCAGTATAAGGCTTTGGCTAGAATTTTGTTCTGAGTTGATGTTCTTCTGATTGTACACAATCACAGGTATAGTCTCTCCAGGTTACTCGTTCCAAAAAATAGAGCCTGCGCATGAGGTTCATTGCAAAATCATTCAAGCAACGGACTGGAGCAGGGCATAATGTTTGGTGGTGGTGTGGTCACCATGCCATTGTTTAGCACAAAATTGTTTGGAACCCGCAACGTTGACAACTTGGCCAATATGACGTCACACTTCGGTACTCTATAGCTTCTGAAGTCTAAGGCACAAAACCTTTGCATATATATGTAAATGGAATTAAAGTTTAGAATGTGTCTTTGTTTTCAACCATTTATAGATCGTTTTGGAATGTACTAGCATATCAGTAACTACCTTACATAACAAATATAGCACTAACCTACAATAATTTGAGTATATCATTGAGATGAAAGTGTTTATAAAATCATACAACTATGTTCTATAAATGTAAGGAACAGATGATTTCAATTATCTTAAAGCTTAGGATTAAAACACAAATAATGAGAAAAAAATAAACATATTGATTTGTTTTAATACCTCTTTATTAACTGCATGATATCTTATAAAAAATAAATTTAAAGGGGAAGTCCACCCTGATATTAACTTGGTTTTAATACAAGCAGAAAAATGAGAGAAACAAATTAGTGAAAGTTTGAGCCAAAAAAACACATGATTGACAATAGGAAAGATATGATTTTTTGAAGTTACAATCAATGAAACACAAATTGGCAACTCTGTGACGTATCTTGCGAGCTCCCCTCCCATTCGCTCTGTACAGACAATTTCATAAACTTTGATTTTCTTAGTTATTCATGACGGAATAGATTTGTTTTTATACAGGGATTGTATACAAATATATTTGCAATAATTATATTTAGGGTTTATGTGTGATTGAAAATTTTCTTGAGGGAAAATATAAATTTTTAAAGTTTTTTAGTACAGGGTAAATGGGAGGGGAGCTCGCAAGATACGTCACAGAGCTGCCAATTTGTGTTTGATTGATATCACTTTCAAAAATTAATAACTTTCTCAATGTTAATTGGTTTTTGCTCAAAATTTCACTGACCGGTTTCTCTCATTTTTCTGCTTCTATTTTAACCAACTTATAATATCAGGGTGGACTTCTTCTTTCAATTCATTCAATCTATATTCAATTCTCTTTCTAATGAATTCTAGTCATTTTAGTTGCTACCACTGAAATATAAAATTATTATTCAATAAACATTGTACCAAAAGCCCCTGATTCATTTTTACATACAAAATGAAGTTTCTGGAAGTTCTAAGCGATGAAATAATATATTTGGCAATTTTATGCATTTCTAATTCTAAAAATGTCAGCAGTAAGAAATGTTTAAATACCCACAGAAATTAAAACATTTAGGAATTGATATTACAGACTACATCATATTCTATATTCAGTCAGAGGCATTGTAAGAACAAGATCAAACTTGTTGGTGGATGTACAAGTTTGTGTTCCACTTCTTCTCCTAACTGAGTGAGACATTCTATGTAGGAGAATCAAATTCTTTTGAGGCTTAACCCCCAATGTATATATATATACACACAAAAATTGTTGTAAACCAATATCCCACCTGCTGAATGGAACTCTTTGATAAAACTAAGGTTTCACCTCATTTGGGATTGGACAAAGAGGGCAGCATTGTAAAAAGTGAATAGTACTCTTACAGTGATTGCAAATGTGAAGGTTCATGTATAGCATATATATATATATATGTATATACATGTACAATGGAAGAGCAAGGAATGGCACAATATGAAAGAGAAGACTCGGATGACATACAATAAACATTTTCCAAAGCAGAAAATTATCTATTGGCTGGATTGTCGACTTACACATGTAACAATTATGACACAATATCAAACTGTCATACCACACACTTAAATTTCATTTCCAATATTTCCATAATACACTTGTTATCTTGCTGAATTGCAATATACATGTATTTAAAAAAAGTACTATATCATGCAATACTTTGATGAATCAAACGAGGTATTTACATGGATTCATGTTTATCTTTTTGAGTGAAATGACAGGATCAATAATTTGATTCAGAAAAATGAAAAAGTCTATGTATGCATATCCATAACAATATTTTGTATCAGTATCATTCTCAATAATTGCATTTCCTCTTTATATATTATCATTCATTGGCAAGAGAAATGATGGACTGAAGATGCCAAACTGGTACCTTCAGTATTCCAAGCATACAATAGATACATACTGAGTATATGACTATTAGAAAGGCGGTATCTTGAAATGATGTGTAACATCAACCCATGACTTGAAATGAAGCCATTAGTATCTACAACTGTGTGCCCTGTTGCCACTCACTCACTCACAAGAAGAAACTAACTGGTAACTACACATTGTTTGGAAAGAATCTTTCAACAGAAATGCAATGTTTTCCATTACGTAGTCTACAGGAACAAGAAGGGTATTAATTCTACCTTAAAGGGATTGGGTATCTTTGTCTCAGATTCTAAACAAAATCCTGGATTTAGCTCATGCTGCAATCATAATAAACCTTAAGGTCAGTCAGGAATCCCATGACGTTTACATGACGGTTTTTTATAATACTACAGTCTATTGGAGAAAATGAGTATGGCAAAACTTTTTGAGGCACTTTATGATAATTTTGAAGCGCAATTTGTTTAGGGCTTCAATATTACACCATATCACAGACACCGATAACACGTAGGGCCATGCATCTCAGATTTGGCTTTGTTAAACAATGCCTTTAACTTTGTGTCTGCTATTCCTAGTAATCATTTACCCTACTCTTTTATAAGGACCCAATGCCATTTTCTCTACATACATGCTTTGACTTTCAGAGCATGTTAACCTATTACCTGGTATACTGTAAAGGATAAATCTGTACAAAAAAGCGAATTCAAATTTGCTGCTTGATCGTGCAGCCAAGCAAAACTCGAACTCTCAAATCGCGGTACATGGTAAAACAAGCCAAATTTGGCTTAAAAAAAATAAAAAAATAATAATAACATTTGGTCCATTAGAATTTTGAAAAAAATCTGAATATTAAGAATTTTTAGGTCCTAAAAAATCAGAAAATCTGAATATTCCGATTAAATCGGAACAGTTGGCAGGTATGCTTATGTAATGCTTTGCATTCTCTCATATGTTAAAGTCATTATCTTCACTCGAAGACTCTCCAAGAGACTAGGGGTATCTTTTTTTATAGGACTCCGGGTTTGCTGTGTGCAGACTTGTACACCGATGAAAGGTATTTTCCCCAAGTCTGGCGTCAGCAATCATTCTGCACATGGAAACTGCCAACCCACTGGCTATAAAGTGCATGGGTTAACACCTTTTGAGCTCCAAACAAATGATATAATGATACATATCCTCGGAGATATCAATCGAGGTATGATTGTGCAAGACCCAACAATTTACTACTATAGAGTGTGAAAGTCAAAGGGTAGTTTTTGGAAATGTGGGTGATTAAAGATCAAAACCCTCCATGGCAATTAAACTGTGCATTACATCAGCTGCATATAGTGGTACAAATGTATGGATCTTCCTCCGCTACGAACTAGAAGTCCCTAAACTGATATCTTTAAACCCTCCTAGTATGAAGCAGATGATGTGTCGGTGATGAGGAAGATTGGAATGATAATCAATATGTACACAGCATACTTGTTTTTACTAAATTTCACATACTTATCTGTCTACCGTACTAACCCATTTTCTATAGGAACCTAATAGTCCATGTATTAAGCCTATGGGAATTCATAGGTTTACACAATATGCATATTGTTGTCAAAAACACTTTTCTGCATCTATTTCTCTAGTTATCATAAATCACTTCCTGAACAGGTTCGACCATTTACTCTCAAAGACTGGGTGGTGACGATGACCATCCATCCTCCCCTTTCCATCTTTTGAAGATATCCTGCATGGCCTTGCGTGTTTTGGGGTTTCCGTTGTTGACTGTGGGTAAGATCTCTTCAGGTCGTATGAACTGAACAAAGCGCTTCATCTCAGAGTAGCTGCTGTGCTCACTGTATGGTATTCCTGAAACAAAATCAGAGTTTGATGAACATGACAAGAACTTAGAGTCGATTACAAATGTTTTCTTTCCTCTTAATCCATCAAGATGATAATGCTACCTCCTTCTAACTTTGTGAAAGTTCAAAACAGATATTTCGATTAGGAAAAGCATTAGAATACGTGAAAAGGGAGAAAGAATAACTCGAATCAAGATTTAATCTTTTAGCACCAAGGCTGCCAAATGTTGAATGCCATTTCATAGCTGGTACATTTTACCTGCTAAAGCAGCATAAGTATGGGGGTCAGAATTGACATTTTAGGATCGATTCCGTATGAAAAAAAACAGGGTGCAACCGAGGAAATTGTCTGGGACCATACACACTAATATCTATATTCAGGAGAGATAATGGCAGTGGCAGTAGTAGTGATGGTATTCTCATTATACTGTACCATAAATTGTTGATTTTCCACTCTTGGAAGGCTTGATATCTGAGGGTGATTCAACCTTATCACTGTGAGTCCAACCAGTAGGCTTGAAGGCAAGAATGTTGTCATATCTTGAACTGAACTGGGACAGGTACTCCTTAAGCCCCTGCATGAAGATTTGAGAACCATTCTATATGATATTGAATAATCTAATTGTTCAATAAATCTACTATAATGAAGTAATAAATATTGGCAAATTTTCCAGAGCTCAATTCTTTTTAAGGTCAAGTGTTCACCGAAATGAAAACTTTGGATACTAGTGAATACACACAAATGTCATAATTGTGTACATGAATATGCAGCAAATAATTTCATATATATTTTTTTAGGGACAAAAAACAATCTCCCTCCAGTTATCTAACATAATGAAATGAAGAGTCTTGCAAGTCCCCTTTTTGGTTATAAAAAACAAACCATCTTTGACTGAAATCATTTTAACCACAAACACACTGACCTGATGATTAAGCATATTCATGGCTATGACATGAAGTCTACATGTAGATGCCTTGTTATCACAGGTTAGGAGTGACATGAGATCATCATCTTCAAGGCATTCCAAGACTTTAAACCTCTGAGACTCCACATATACCTTGCATTCCAGGGCTTCAGCAATAGCTGTAATAAAGTAGAGCAACCAAGTACTGAAATACAGAAATAACATTTTGACTGCTGCATATTAAAAATCAATGCTACATACACTTATTCATGCTTCCTCAACATCCAAATGCAGAAAGCATTTCCATCTGAAAGAAGCCCCAAAAGCAAAAGCACTACATGAAATCACAAAGGCCAACACATCACATGGTTAATCCTTTGCAAGGGATGAAAGATGAGATAAAACAAATGAAAAGTTGGTTAGATCAATCTGATTATGGATTATCCTTAAGAGCATATCACACCTACATGAAACATGGATCATTAGGTTCCTAATTAAGGCAATGGGTTAGGAATCCCTCAAGGCAAAATAAGGAATACAGTCATTTTGTATACTTTTCACCCAGAATAAACAAGTGAAACGCTCTCGGCGGTCTCGCCTGCATTACGCAATTCGATATGATGACAAATTGAGGTAGGAACATTATTGATAGGCAGGTTTGCCCATTTATAGCAGGCCCCCCCCAAAATGAAATCCTCTGAATCTAATCAGCATTTTGAAGTGCATTTTGAAGTGAATATTGACTAAGAATATGCAGACCTGAAATGACATTTGACCTTGACTTTGTCACCTAAAAGACTAATCACATGATTGGTGATACTTGATAACCCTTATGTTCAAGTTTCATGGAATAGGAATGTATACTTTCAAAATTACGATAAAAATTCAAGATCTTAACGTGATGCCACAACATAGTCTAAGTTTGATGACCGGAAATGACCTTTGACCTTGACTTAGTGACCTGAAATTCAACTCACATGATTGGGGATACTTGATATGCCTTTAGTCTAAGTTTCATTGAATAATAACTTATACTTTCAAAATTATATTAAAAATTCACCTCAGGTTAAGTTTTTGATGATGATGCCACAACATGGTCTAAGTTTGTTGACCTTAAATGACCTTTGACCTTGACTTTGTGACCTGAAATTCTCCTCACATGATTGGGGATACTTGATAACCCTTTAGTCCAAGTTTCATTGAATAAGAACTTATACTTTCAAAATTATATTAAAATTCAAAAACTTAACCTTGGTTAAGTTTTTGATGTTGACGCCGCCGCCGCCACCGGAAAAGCGGCGCCTATGTCTCGCTTTTTGCTACGCAGGCGAGACAAAAAGGAATCTAGGGATCATAATATTAGTTTGAGGGCCAAAAAGAAGGAATTATATTCCTCCAAAATAGGAATGGTTGGCAGCTATGGAGTACAAGTAAATGTCCACCTAGTCATCAGAGATACAATTTTGATGATTTTGAATTGTCCTATTTTGACACAGATAATTTTAGCAAGACACTATCATTGTTGCATATTATAATGCAACCCTCGTCATAAGACCAGACCAAATACATTTTCACCTCTTCGCCTCAGATAATCAATTAAAGAGCATTTATAAGGGATATCTTCTTTTTTTCTCTCAATAATTGATATATGATGTTGAAATACAAATTCTGAGGAAAAAAAGTGTCACAATGGATCTTTTGGTGTGGCACAAGTTGAATTTGTTTGCTTTTTTCCCATTCCATGAAGTTCTTTTTCTCTTATTCATACCTCTGAAGACCTTCTCTTTGCCAATGGTGTAGGATGCACACACGATTAGGGTCTTTTTGTTAAATCTCACAGCCTGGACAGCTGTCTTTACTGCAAACTCTATCACTTCATTCTGAGATGGAAATTCATACTGAGGATCACAGTACCTACAAATGATACATAAAATTCAATGGTTACATACTATCCATCAAATTACAATTGTAAGGAAAGTTTTTATTGAGTTGTTAATTTAAATTGAAAGAAGTATTCATTGTCCATTCAGGAATTTGTTTTTTCACTGGTATAAGTTTACAAATCGATTTACAGAAATAAATAATCATAGTTATAGACAGTTAAAGTAATGGTTGACAGTCATAATGCAAAACAGAGTCATAATAGCTTTAAGAGAGTAGGTTGCACGAAATAAATTTTATACGAGGATGCCCGGTGATGACAGAGCGAGAGAGTAGAAGATAAGGTAGGCAAAGGAGGTGGATAGAGCAGAGAAGAAAAGATAGGAAGAGAGAGTGAGCCAAAAGTTACAGGATATGTTCAATGTATTTTAGCTACGTATACTGACATAATGAGGATTAAATTCAATCAGTAGACAAATTTAACAAAGGATAGTACACTGCTAATGTAAAAAATGGGATTATCATAATCAGTAAATGTACAGCATATACTACACAATCTGCATAATAAGCACAGATGCACTGAACAGCAAAAAAAGAAACCAATAACATTCATATGCACATATTAGATCAGATACTAAGCTCAAAGCTGTATATCTCATCAGCCAGAATACTAATCAAATAGATATAAAGCAATCTCAAGAGTGATCCATCTTTTTGCAACTACACAAGAAATAGTTCTTCCCAACAGAATGCCGTATGTAGGTGATGAAGCATATATTCCAGACAAATTGAAAAACAAATTTTCTTAAGTTAATCATCTCACATTTCTCTTTATGATCTTCTCATATTTGCCTTCAAACCATACTCTAACTTACGTTGTATCCAGATAGAGCTGGCTGACACGGCAACAGCTCAGTTCGGGATATTGCTCCATCTTAATATCGGCCCTGAAGCCACCTGTATGTAGATAGACGACTCCTGATTTCAGCTTGTATAGGAACATCACGGCACCTGGGCAGCTTAAAACATGCAATACAGAAAAATCATAAGAGTCAGAACTGATAAGAGTTCTTGAACTAATTTAAAGGCTCATTAATATATACATTACACATACACAGGCAAACATTTAAAAACATTATAAAATAAGAGAAGGGGATCGACAATGAGAGAGAGAGAGAGAAAGAGAGAGGGGGGAGAGAAGGAAACAGAGGTCAAAAAGAGGAGACAAACCCAGAGAGAACATTTAGAGAGGGAGAGAGCGACATACAGAGAGAGACAGTGACAAGAGGAGGGGAGTAATTAATGGAAGGCAGCTGTGTTCATAAATAAACCTTTCTGAACAATCATTCCACATTTTATGGTTTGTCTCAATAACTTTTGATTCAGAGGCCTAAAAAATATGCAAGATGCTCGAGTAGAAAGAGCAAAACTTCCTGCACATGCTGAATCCATTTTTTGTTTCTTGACTATATTGTAATAATGCTAGGAATTCTAAAAAGGAAAATAAGCTTTAAAATCCTTAAATTGGCAACTACTGTTGTTTCTCAATAAAAATGCGCCATTTTTACAAAATATCGACAACATTGTTGCATGCCCATGTTTATTTAAAAAAAAATGATTACATTCTATTTTAAGAATGTAACAATAAAAGAAAAATATCATTAGTGCCAATTCGAGGGAAAATACGTGATCAATTTAGCCCTAAAATAAATTTTGTCCATTGGCCCTCCTGAAGTATTATTCTCAGCACAAGGCTTTATGAATTGTGTTAAAGTCTGTGCTTGCAGACTACTTTCCCAGAGTGATCATAGTTGTTGTTGTTGTTTTTAATCATAGAATCCACTTACTGGTTTGCATCAAGTAGTGTAACCTCCACGCCATCTTTTTCCTTAGGTGTGTTCATGGGTAAAATCTTCACATATTCAGCTGCTACCTTCAGTCTGGATATCACCAGATTTCCTGTTACCTGATACAAGAAAAGAACAGGTTGATACATTAACCCATTGACTACTGAATTCCTTTAGTGCTATAGCCTAGGCTTAATACAAGAACCTTCTAGTTCTAGTAGTCAACGTGTTTAGGGGATAGTGGGAGAAAGGGGGTAGGAAGAGTGAGAGAGATATAGAGAGTGAGAGATAGAGAGATTGAGAGAGATGTAGAGAGCACTGAGTGGAGGTAGTCTGCAAAAACAGAATTTAATTTAACACTTAACCACAATTCCTAAAGACTTGATCAGAGCCTAGATCTGTAGGTTTCTGTCTTTGTCAAATAAGACTGACAAGGGTTTGTGCCTGCAAACTAGGGTGGAAGCTAGTAAATGTATGCAAACCTAAAAGGAAATGAGAAGGAATGACAGAGGGGATCGGCAGAAGAACAAAGGTTGAGAGAGAGAGAGAGAGAGAGAGAGAGGGAGGGGGGAGGGAGAGATGCAGTCATGTAGATACATATCAAGATTAAAAAGTGGAAAGAGAGTTTCGAGAGAGCAATATTAAGACTCTAAAACTCTAAATCAAATATCACTTATCTCTGCAGAAATGAAATAAAGTTGATTACTTATTGATGGAATGTCTGCTTTCAAATAATTGTTCAAGAAATACATTCTTCTAAAGTTTGAGATATCATCTGCAATTACTCTCAAGATGTATTCCATACCCTGCTGCAGTAGAGCTGTTGGTCAAAGTGCTTGGTGAGACCACAATATTGGTCATAGTGGAAGCGACTCAAGAAGTAAGCTTTACATCCTGGGATAACACCATATCGGAAGGCATCCACCGTGAAAGATGTATCTGATAATGAGGCACATGTTGGGGAGAAAGAAGGGCGATATATATCCTTAGTATTGACAGCTCATAAGGAGAGCCTTGTAAATGGAGAAACTTGTCTTCTTTTGGTAATTCACAGACAAAACTGAAATATGGGTTAATATCTTCTGCTATTAAATTTATCATCATCCATTGTTTTGCTTGTATTATTTGTTATTGTTATACACCCTCCTTTATGTTCCTGGAAATAAGACCAAGTCATGTCAGGGTTTTTATAAACCGGGTCCCGATGGCCTTGTAGTACTGATTGGGAACCGGTGTCCTGATTTCAGCTACCAGGATCTGCCACTTGCCGCATATCATCAGCTTACATACAAAGTTTTAAGGTGGATGAATGTTTGTGGTGTGCAATACTGCAATTTCTTATATAATTTATTATTTTTATCGGAGCATTGGTTTAAAAAAAAGCGAAACTGGAAGCCGACGGCAACGGTCGGGATTTGATGTGACTGTCCGTACCGACTCAGGTTTACTGGAAATGAAATGAAATAACTATACATTTATTTCCTCCACACTAAACCACCCCAAAGTTATACAGGATTCTGGTTTAATGATTAGCTTCCCTGCTTAAATCAAATCATGCAATTCATGGATTCTATGGACCAGCAAAATGTAATGGAAAACACAGTAACATAAAATTGCTGACAATTATTTTGAAGAAGTTTAGTTGTATTGGGAGCAATATTGTTTACCTGGCATCATTTTGTTGAAGGGACATTCCTTGCCGCTGCTGTTTCCCCATTCCTTCTTCTCGTCGCCTTCTCCTTTGTTCCTCTTGTATGTCTGCTTTGGTTCTCTCCACTGTCTCTTCTGCTGGATCTTCTGAGATGGTGGCTCTAATTTTGGTGCAGGTTTGCACCCCAAAATGGAGTCTAATGTTCTCTGTTTCTTAGCCTTTGGAGTGACTGCTGGAGTCGGTGTGGAGGTGTCATGCACGTTAGATGGTTTCGAGCATTCTTCATCTTTTGCTGACATTGCACTTCTTGCATCACTTGTCCCCCATCCAGACACTGATGGTCTCTCTTCCATATTTTGAGGGTCTTCATCCTCATCATCCACTTCCATGTCTTCAACTCCATCTTCTGAACACTCTGCCGCATCATCTGATTTGCCTGGAAGATTGCTGACACCAGGAATGTTGAACAAACTCTGGCTGTTTTCATCTTCTGAAAATTCCACAGCTTGATCCACTTTTCGTTCACGGTGGTCAAAAGTAGGTACAATTTCTTTGTTCTTATCAGAAGTGTTAATTGGACTCTCGATTTCTTCCTTCTGGTTTTCATCTTCCAGGATTTCTTGACCTTTGACCTCACCATCACTTCTCGATCCCTGACCTCCAATATCAGAAGTTTCATTTCCATTGGCATCATCACAAAATTCCCCTAAGGTTGTATCATCATCATCATCTTGAATTGGAGCTGGAGGAACCTCAATGAAGTTTGGAGGATTAGACTTCTTGGGCCGATTTCTTGACGTCACGTCATTCTCCTCAAAGTTGGAATTCTGTGTAGAGAAAGGCGACTCACTTCCTTCATCGGCTGCATCATCCTGGATACAAAAGAAATGTTCATTTGTTAGCTTGTCAACATCATTTCCATACTCTGTGGATCTCCAGGCACCCTCTTCACATCTTGTTTTGGTTTAAATTCATCCTTACAATTAAGCTGCCTTTGACCCAGCATCATTAGGAGTCAATGCTTTTGTCTTGTTAAAATTGTTCTGGTCTCTACACTCTGGTTCACTTTCATCACTTGCAAAAATATCCATATCACTTTCAACAAATGGTTGTGAGCCTTCAGAAACAGAGGACTGGTCAAAAGTCACATTGGAAAGGGGAGAGTGCAGAGCTCCATTAAATAGGGGACCAGAGGGTTTCTGTTTAAGGGTTAGGGTGGACTGATCATGATCAGGGTCTTGCTTCAATGTATTGTCTTTACTTACACTTTTCTGGTTCTCTGTACAAGATGTTTTACTTTCTCTTAGAGTTTCAAGCTTTGGTGTAGGCATCTCTTCTTTAACTGCCAGCTTCCTATCCAAGGTTCTTTGATTTCTGTTGATTGCACCTTTTGCAGATTTCCTGGCAGTGTTTTTTAATTTGGATTTTGGTTGTGAGGGAGCAATTTGAGAAGAGCACCGTTTCTCAGGGGTACACGTGATCATGACCCTGTCACCTTTGATTTTGTATTCATAGTCCCCATGTGGATCAAAGGGGGACATGGATGCTGCTGCTGCTGGCTTTGAACAGGAAGGTCTTTCAAAATCACTGTCCGAAGTCATGACCTCCGCTTTCAAAGAAGTGTCGACCTTATCAGGTTTGCACTGGTCTTCATCCATCATTGATGAATCTTCAGGTTTCACCAATGATCTGACTAGAGCTAGCAGATTGTGGCTGAACTTCTCATAGTGGCTCAAGATTGTGATATTGCAAGACTGAGCTCCTGGACACTCTGTAATCATGTCAACAGAAATGTTAGTAAAGAGGGTATTGAAATTGTTTGAAGAAAAAATGGACGGAGCTCTAGAAGTGGAATAAAGCATATGTGCATTAATTCTCACTATTGAGAGGTTACTTTAGAATTGAAGTATACAGATATATTATATAATAGTCAGAGAGTACAATAAAACAAAGTATAAGTGTATGATGTTTGAGCAGTATTTAGTAAAGATTATATTGAAACAAATGAAAAACTAAAGGAGTAAATTAAGCATATAATATAGACATGTTTTATACAAAATAACAATCATGTAAAATTTGTAAAAGTAACCAAGAAATAAAATAATGTAACCTCAGACAGTTTGTTCAAATATCAATAGGGCCTACTAAACTAAAGAAAGGAAACAAATGGAAAAAGTACTAGGTGTAATAACATAGGCAAAATGAAATAACAATTAACATTGAAAGCACTAGTGTACTTTTGCACCACCACCGGTATTCCTCATTCCCACTCCATAGACTCTACACATAAATTGTGGTTGATGGAATGAATCATGTCCAATAATAGTTTATTTAATATTAAAATATACTAAATATTATTAAAAAAATTTAAACAGATAAAGACATCAAGACTTATCATATGGTATTAATAATAACTTATGGATATTTATTTTTAGAGAATAGTCTACTTACCATTGTCTGGTTTTGGAAGTTCAAGGCAGTGTTGTATATATATGCTCTTCTGGAGATCTTGGATGAATCGAGCTAAACGGTGCTTGACAAATTGGACAATATTCTTGTAAAATGTCTCCTGACCCTGTTTCACATATATTATTCTCAGTGTTTGTCATTTCTTTCTTTTTTGGGCACTGCATTTTCCCTGATTTATTAGCAGAAATCCGACGTCGACTCGGCCTCGACTAGACCGAAAATTCTGTCTCTTTCGTTCGTTAGCCTCTGATTTGGGTAGGGTCGGCTCCTCTCTTTAGAGACAGAAGCCGACCATAGGCGCTCCTGTGCAAACGTTTTGGCCATTTATGGCCAAAGAACTTGCCCAAAATACTCAATTTTAGCGGATTCATATCCGATGCATTTATGTTTGAAAATTAGGCCTAGGCTAATATACATCGGTTCCACTTACCAGATTGACTGTATGATGCGTTTAAGGGTCCTTTTTCCGATTTTCATCGCCGAAATTGAGCCCGTGTTGAAGTTCTTGCAGCCGTATTTTAAACTGTTACTGTCAATGGATGACGTCATCTTCCTTCATGCGCAGTAACAGTTTAAAATACGGCTGCAAGAATTTCAACACTGAGCTCAATTTCGGCGATGAAAATCCGGAATACCCTTAAACGCATCATACAGTCAATCTGGTAAGTGGAACCGATGTATATTAGCCTAGGCCTATTTTCAAACATAAATTCATCGGATATGAATCCGCTAAAATTGAGTATTTTGGGCAAGTTCTGGCCATAAATGGCAAAACGTTTGCACAGGAGCGCCTATGGTCGGCTTCTGTCTCTAAAGAGGAGCCGACCCTACCCAAATCAGAGGCTAACGAACGAAAGAGACAGAGAGAGAGGAGCCGACCCTACCCAAATCAGAGGCTAACGAACGAAAGAGACAGAAATTTTCGGTCTAGGCCTCGACTGGCTTGCACAACCACTCTTGCGCGGTTTTTTGTGAAGAATCAAATATTTTTCGACGACTTTGATAGATCATTGGTCTGGGGCTGGGTGTACGTCACACCACATTGCCCAATGACATTGTCATTGCCATTGGGACTGGGGAATCCCCGACTATTCCCCAGTCCCGCGTCCCGTGGAGTAGACGAGGTAGCCTACTGTTTTGCCGAGATGACGAAATTTGGTCCTCAGATTTTCTATCTTCACTCTTTTTTGTTGATGACTTTTTAGACGCCATTCTGAAACAAGTCAAATAAAATGTAATTTAACTAAACAACGTTTAACTCCACTGTCGATTGTGTGCGCAGCTATAGCTAGCACTGCATTTTACGTCTGTACTACCATGTTATATCGACTGCTACGAGCGAGAGGACTAGCCGTTTCTATACGCTCAAGGGATAGTTGAATCCCCTGCTATCATCCCTAGGCGCGCCTGGGTGGGCGGCGCGCTATAAGGCCATATGGTAGCTGCGACCAAAATCTCAGAATATGTAGTTCTGGGGGGCGTTTCATGAAACAATTAGTCGGTGGTTTTCACCGACTAATATCATTTTCACCGACAATTTTATTGTCACCGACTATTTTCCAGGCCTCTGATTGGTCAAATTTAGTCGGCGCCGACAGTTGTCGGTGGACAAATGTTGATGAAATGCCCCCCTGATATATAACTTTCAAACGGGAATAGCAAATCGGTCGATTGTAGTCATGCAAGAAATATTGTTTTAAAGCTAAAGTAATATCAGTCTTAAGAGGGCGCTATACAACATACAGAGTTTATCAATTTCAATTTCATCACTTTAGACTCGATTTCAACCGCGACAACGATCATTGAATATTGTAAAATCGCATATGCTTCCAATATGTTCATTTGTTCCAAATTCATGACCCCCATGCATACCAAAACTTTGTAATACCTTTAAAATAATTCCTACTACTTTAATCGGGAATTTATTGTATTCTAAATATTTTATTACAATTTACATAACAGAGTAGTGCTATGTCGGATTGAAGTTGCAGAAGCGTGAAGCAAGCGCAAGCTATTGAAATACATATAGAGTGCAGTGAAGTACTATAGTACCTATAAGCTAATTAAGCTAGATATAAGCGTGCCTTGTTCGACTGAACAATCTTATATAAGATCTTTAGTAGATCAAGATGCATGAGATGCATATCCATATATGCACGTACGATACCGACCCAGACCTACCAAATCTCACGCCTATAGCTGGTCTCTGAACTTAATTGGCATCTCATGCTACCCTAAAGTCTACTATATAAGAGAAAGCAGAACAATTTACCTAGGACCAAAATCCAATTGAAACCAGTTGAAATCTCCAACTGGTTTCAATTGGAATACAAAATTTCCAGTTGAAACCAATTGCCGAACTGGAAAAATATTGTTATGGGGTGTCATTTCCAGTTCAAACCAATAAGAAGTGCAACTGGAACCAGTAAGATAATTTTTCCAGTTACTCAATTGGTTCCAGTTAGAAGTCATTTCCAAATACCCAACTGGTTCCAGTTAGAAGTTCAACTGGAAACAGTAAGATAATTTTCCTGTTACTCAATTGGTTCCAGTTAGAATTCATTTCCAGTTACCCAACTGGTTCCAGTTAGCATTCATTTCCAGTTAGCATTCATTTCCAGTTAGAAGTCATTTCCATTTACCCAACTGGTTCCAGTTAGAAGTTCAACTGGAAACAGTAAGATAATTTTCCTGTTACTCAATTGGTTCCAGTTAAAATTCATTTCCAGTTACCCAACTGGTTCCAGTTAGCATTCATTTCAAGTTAGCATTCATTTCCAGTTCAAACCAAT
Source organism: Mesocentrotus franciscanus (assembly GCA_037976565.1). NCBI lineage: Eukaryota > Metazoa > Echinodermata > Echinoidea > Camarodonta > Strongylocentrotidae > Mesocentrotus > Mesocentrotus franciscanus. The sequence continues at coordinate 20,317,389 of CP137677.1, forward strand.
AAGAAGTGCAACTGGAACCAGTAAGATAATTTTTCCAGTTACTCAATTGGTTCCAGTTAGAAGTCATTTCCAAATACCCAACTGGTTCCAGTTAGAAGTTCAACTGGAAACAGTAAGATAATTTTCCAGTTACCCAACTGGTTCCAGTTAGAATGCAATTCCAGTTACCCAACTGGTTCCAGTTGGAATTCATTTCCAGTTACCCAATCGGTTCCAGTTATACCCAACTGGTTCCAGTTAGAATTCATATTTCAGTTAGAAGTCAAGTCATTTCCAGTTACCCAACTGGTTCCAGTTAGAATTCATTTCCAGTTAGAAGTCATTTCCAGTTACCCAACTGGTTCCAGTGAAAATTCATTTCTAGTTACCCAATTGGTTCCAGTTAGAAGTCATTTCCAGTTACCCAGCTGGTTCCAGTTAGAAGTTCAACTGGAACCAGCAAGATAATTTTCCAGTGACCCAACTGGTTCCAATTGGAAAATATTTCCAGTTACCCAACTGGATCCAATTGAAACCAGTTAATGTGCATATTATCTGCATGTGCTCAGATCAATGTTTTATGTAATTTATTTTGATTTACAACGTATTTATTAATTATTTTTCATTTGCAAGTAATGTATTTGTTTTAGATACATATAAAGATTAATTAGCAATGATAAGCATGCTCATATAAATAACATATTTTTTTAAATTACAACAGATTAAAAGTTGATTAGTAAAACACTAACCATGGACAAAATACATCAAATACAAACATATAGGCCTATTAATTCCTTACTAAGTTTATTATATGAAATGGTCTGCATATTAATGCCCTTTACAATGTACTTAATGTAGACATATATAACAATATAATGTTTCTGTGTTGACATGAGCGATAATTAGTGCAAGAGCTAATTAAAGCCCAAGTCCACTCCAAAAATAACTTACTTTCAATAGAAGCAGAAAAATCAGACAAACCAATCCAAAAAAGTTTGAGCAAAATCGCAAACTAATAAGAAAGTTATGAATTTTTAGTGACCGTTAAAAACTTTGAAAATCACTACACAAATTGGCAACTCACTCATGAGTCTGTGACGTATGGTCCCCACCATCCACTAATTATTTTCTTTATATTGATAATATAAATATCCTATTTTCCCCCTAAGAATCTTATTCCTTCACACCAGCATCCAAGTTAGATTGATAGTAATATGTTTTTGTGTGGATGCACTAATATAGAGTGAAAAAATTGAATTTTGATAAACTACTTATATAAAAACAATAATTATGAAATACAATATTCAGAAAATAGTATCAATTCTTCAAAATTTATAAAAGATTTTGGAAAATGTCATGCACGCAATATGATACAAATCATATAACCTGGGCAAAGGCATGGGGAAATCAAGTTTTGGGGGATAAAAAGGGAAATTAATGGGATTAAACTATATAAAGCAATTGATAAGTAGTGAGGACATGACGTCACAAACTGATAACCAAATTGGCAATTTGTGTAGTGATTTCCATTGTTTTTAGTTTTACACACTTTTTCAAAAATTCATAACTTTCTTATTAGTTATCCGATTTTGCTCAAACTTTTTTTGATTGGTTTGTCTGATTGTTCTGGTTCTATTAAAGGCAAGTTATTTTTGGAGTGGACTTGGGCTTTAACTTATAACTAATTAAGTTTATGCCAACTGTAAGTTTCAATTGGATCCAGTTGAAACCTATTGAAACCAGTTGAAACCAATTGAAACCAGTTGAAGCCAACTGGTTTCAATTGGTTTTGCTCCAATTGGTTTCAACTGGATTTTGGTCCTGGGAATCAGAGAAGCAGACTGATGGAAGTCTGTAGAGGATATTGAATTTACCCATTCATGTGTTATCCCTATATTACTTTGCAGATCGTGTTCGTTGTGATATATCCAGCTTATCAACCGAGTCGTCAGCTGGTGTATATATAAACAATTAAATAGGTTCTTAATTATGAACACGGTACTACGTACTGTACAAGCCTATCGACAATGCCCGTAGTCAAATGCCCTATCTCTGGTTGCGATTATGCCACCCCGGACTTTGATGCCCCCATTTGCATCATGCTTGCTCTCCTCAACACCAGGCCACAGTGCTTTATGTATACACACCTCTGGACAAGCTGTCAAGGTCGAGAAGGTCAAAAGGCCCACCATAGCTGCTGCTGACTCGAGTGAGGAATGGGCTTACTTCGAGTCACGATGGTCGGACTACGTTCTGGCGACCATGCAGGATAACCGGCAAGGACAGGGTGGTGCAACTCCTAAAATGTTGTGATAAACCTTGCGTAAGGACCTCACCAGATCAGCAGTTGGTAGCCTCAATGGCCAATCGGAAAAAGCGCGCGGTCCTGGCAGCTAGTATAAAAAGCTTGCTGTTCGTGAGGAGAACACTTTGGTTACTAGGGTCACTGCATAATATGCATCAGGACCGAGATGAAACCGTACGTAGCTTTGGGGCCCGCCTGCGTGGTCATATGTAAATTCCTCATCAAATGCCCTAATAGCTGTGACGTTGATGTCAACTACACTGAAGCCATGATGCGGGATGTACCCACTTGTGGTATTGCAATTCAACCTGACCTCCTTGGTGATAAGAACCAGGACATGACACTATAGAGGTCTTCCAGTTCATTGAAGCCAAAGAGGCTGGCAAAGGTCAGCACCTTGGGTTTCGTCTTTCGGACCTCATCCCAGTCACTGTGAGGATGCACACTGCTACCACAGGAGGCATCAAGATCCTTGGAGCTGCCATCCTAGGCTTTTCGGGCAGAGATGGTCGGGGCCGGGTCCTTGACACCAGGCAAATGACCTATAGGGCCTGTCACTGACGGCTCTGATCGACAAGATCTTCCTCAGTAAAGAAGCCTGCATCGATCTCGGACTCATCTCCGACAGCTGTCCCACGGTTGGTGCTACACAGGAATCACACAATCTGGACACAACGGCAGCTCTACAGAAGGACCCTATACTGACGCTAATCGCCAGAAGCTGCAGCAATATCTGCTCGACTACTATAAGGCGGGTGCATTCAACACATGTTAGCATCAAACCCTGCCTCTCATGGACAGCCCATCAATGAAACTGATGGTGGATCCCGACGCTGAGCCGGTCGCACATCCCAGTCCGGTACCAGTCCCGATCCACTGGCCTGAGGCTGTGAAGGCTGGGTTGGAATCAAACCAGTCCGTGTTGGTGAACCTGTTACCTGGTGCCATAGGATGGTTATCTGTGCAAAGGAAAATGGCAAACCACTGCGATCCGTTGACTTCCAGGCTCTCAATACTCATGCCACGAGGGAAACGCATCACACGCCATCACCCTTCCACCAAGCGAGATCAGTTCCGCATGATGCATGGAATGCCATGGTTACCACAGCGTACCCCTCTGCAAGGATCGAGGGCCGACATTTAACGACCTTCATTACACCCTGGGGGTAGGTACCGTTACAAGACTGCCCCTCAAGGATACATTGCCTCAGGTGACGGCTACACAAGGCGGTATGACGAAATTGTGTCACACATCCCCAATAAGACCAAGTGCATGGATGGCGTCCTGCTGTGGGCAGACACAATGGCAGACAGCTTCTTTCAGGCCGTCTAGTGGCTTGACACATGTGGCTGGCATGGAATCACCCTCAATCCTGACAAGTTTGTGCTCGGTGCAACTACTGCAATCAGATCGCCCCCTCAAACCCGAGCGCACACCACCCAGCCCCTTGACATCTCCAGCTTACCCATTTCAGTGCATTTGTGCAGATTTCTTCCACTACAAAGGTTGCAACAACTTGGTAGTGGCCGACCGTTACTTTAACTGGCTGATTATTGAGAGGTCTTAATGGTGCCCATGGCCTCATCACTCGTCTACGATACATCCTTGTCACCTTTGGTATCCCTGACGAACTGGCTTCCGCCAGCAAGAGCCGTGAATTCAGGGCCACTTTCCAATAAACTGGGGTGTACACATCGCATTTCCTCTGTTGCTTATCCCCATAGCAACTGTCGTGCCGAAGTTGGCGTGAAGACTGAAGCGTCTCATCATGGACAACACAAGCCCCACAGGTGCCCTTGACACTGATTCCTTCCAACGCGCTATGCTTCGGTACGGGAACACTCCAGACAGGGATACCAAGCTCTCCCCGGCAATGTGCATCTTAAGTCGCCCGATTCGAGACTTCATTCCTATAGCTCCTGGCAGATACAAACCTCATGACACTTGGCGTGAGACCCTCGCAGCACGGGAGGTCCTCAGGAACCGCCAAATGAGAGGTGCAGAACGCTGGTCGGAACACACTTAACAGCTTCTGCCAATTGTCGTAGGCTATCATGTCCGTATCCAGAACCAGACTGATGTTCCTGAGGAAGTACTTTCCTGTACAGCTCCCAGCGCAAAGGTTGACCATCGATGAAGACATTTGCAGTTATTCATGTTAAGTTTATAGTTACAATTTTTATTATTTTCTGCTTTCTACAGAGTAGCCAATTTGTTTTTTATTGATATCACCTTTAGAAATTCATAACTTTCATGCCCTTCTGCACTAGTTTGGCATGGAGGGATTAGACCTCCCTGCAAGGCCACTGGCAGGTGGTTATCTCATCAAATCAGCTCTAAATTAACATAATAAAAAGGGCATCATGGGGGATCAACGGGTACCGCTTAGGCATTGTTGGCTGTATAGAGGGTGCAAGTATAGCTATAAGTAGTGCAGTGGGGCTTTAAAGATACCATGTCCCAATTGCAGCCAACATCAAATACTGTAGAACTTTGCAGGAATTATGAATATTTCATGTACCGGTATGTCCTATCTGTGCAATTTAAACATTAGCAGTGTCCTAGTATTCAAATTATGCAAGGAAACCTGTTTACCTTAGACTTCACTGTCAGACACTATTGAGTGACTGACTGCCCTCTTCTTTTTTCCCTTTGGTAATAACATACATAAAATGAGCTGTAACAGGTACATGAGCATTTGTCTACATCAATAACCCACTACTTGTAAATTGTAATGGCCAAAATTGAAATGATTGAATCTTTGTGCAGCACAAAACGTACGACCATTCGGTAAAAGGGTCTGAAAATCAGACTATTACTAAGGAGATTGCAATCACTTAAGTCGATTCGACAACTAGCCTAATGGTCGTTATTTTCCCACTAAAAGCCATTTTCAAGCCCTTTCGTTTTGAGGGAAGTTCTAAATTAGTAGTGTCTTTCAAATGCCGTTGGAATCGACCTTTTCATTTTTTGGCCTGCAAGTGGGACAAAGTACCTTTAATCGGTTTTTGCTCTAAATTTCACTGACCGATTTCTCATATTTTTCTGCTTCTATTAAAACCAACTTTATATCAGGGTGGACTTCCCTTTTAAATTCATTCAATCTATATTTGATCCTCTTTCCAATGAATTCTAGTCATTTTAGCTGCTATTACTAAAAAAAAAAAAATTATTCAATAAACATTGTATCAAAAGCCCCTGATTCATTTTTCAGTTAGGAGAAGAAGTGTTTATGTATAAGTATATATTTATATATTCATGTATACAGTGTATATAAAACGTTGTTCACCAATATTCCACCTGCTGAATGGAACTCCTTGATAAAACTAAGGTTTCACCTCGACTAGAATTAAACAAAGAGGGCAGCATTACAAAAAGTCAATTTGGACTCTTACAGTCATTACAAATGTGGAGTTTGTGGAAGAAGCATTAAGCAATCTCTTACATTTCCCACCTTTATTTTATAGCATATACACAATGGAAGAGCAAGGAATGATTTTGATTTTGGCACAATATGAAAGAAAAGACTTGGGATGACATAGCAATATACATTTTCCAAAGCAGCTAGAACACAGATGTAGAATTTCCAACACATGATATGAATGAAAATTATCTATTGGCTGGATTGTCGATTTACACACGAAATAAATATGACACAATATCAAACTGTCATATCACACACTTAAATTTCATTTCCAATATTTCCATAATGCACTTGTTATCTTGCTGAATTGCAATATACACGTATTAAAACAAAGTTCCATCATGCAATACTTTGATGAATCAAACGAGGTATTTACATGGATTCATGATTATCTTTTTGAGTGAAATGACAGGATCAATAATTTGATTCAGAAGAATGAAAAAGTCTATGTTTGCATATCCATAACAATCAGTTCATTCAAATTCTTGATAATTCTCAATAATTGCATTTCCTCTGTATATATTATCATTCATTGGCAAGAGAAATGATGGATTGAAGATGCGTATGGATCTTCCTCTGCTATGAACTATAGGTCCATAAACTGATATCTTTAAATCCTCCTAGTATTAAAGATAAAGTTGAGTTCTGGTCATGCGATTGCATTGTGAAAGAAACGTTGTGAAATCGATCAGAAAAGGTTGATCATCTAACAAATAAGTATTGGTGTGTACTGCAAGGTTCTGGAATCATCAAAATTATAAGAAATTTGGCCCAGTCTTCGTAAAGTTACAAGCACTGTACACAGAAAGATGTATATGGGACTACACGAACATGTGGCATAAAAATCCGTCCCGATTTTTATGATGTTACATGCCATATTTAGAATATTAAGGCATTTGAAGAGCCATGCTTTTCAGGGAACACGTTTTCTCTGATGTTCTTCCACACTTGCATAATACAATGATAACGCTCACAAATGATTTTTCGCCTCTTCCCAGAACTCAACCTTCTCTTTAAGCAGATGGTGTGTCGGTGATGAGGACGATTGGAATGATAATCAATATGTACACAGCATACTTGTTTTTACTACATTTCACATACATATCTGTCTACCGTACTAACCCATTGCATATAGGAACCTAATGGTCCATGTACTAAGCCTATGGGAATTCATAGGTTTACACAGTATGCATATTGTTGTCAAAAACACTTCTCTGCATCTTTCTCTAGTTATCATAAATCACTTCCTAAACAAGTTCTACTATTTACCACATCCAAGACTGGTTGGTGATTATGACCGTCCTTTATGGATAGTCTGTACCCCCAATAACCTAGAAGGGTTCAACACCAAGGCCAGACCCTGCCTCCTGCACTGGACTGGGCTTGCGTAGAAGAAGACCTTTCTTCCCCATCCATCATTTGAAAACTACATCCATGGCCTTGCAAGATTTGGGGTTCCACTGTTTACCTTGTATCTTTATATATATATATTCAACTTCTCTTGCCATCACCACACTTCTTAAACCAATTCTTGATTTTTCTCAGATTGGAGCCTAGTTGGTGACAACCTACTTTTCATCTTCATACATGTCCTTACATAATTTGGGATTTCTGTTCTTGACCAGAGGAAGGGTTATGTCTTTTTATTCCTCGCCTCTTTATCACTGTTTGTCACTGCACTACTTAAACCAGTTTTTGATTTTAACAGATTTGAGCCTAGTTGGTGACGATGACCGTCCATCCTCCCCCGTCCATCTTTTGAAGATATCCTCCATGGCCTTACGTGATTTGGGGTTTCCGTTGTTTACTGTGGGTAAGATCTTGTCAGCACTTATGAACTGAACAAAGCGCTTCATCTCAGAGTAGCTGCTGTGCTCACTGTATGGTATTCCTGAAAGAAAAACATCACAAAAAATTTCATTTACAAAGATTATCTTTCCTCTTAAACTATCAAGATGATAATGTGACCTCCTTCTAATTTTGTGAATGATCAAAATAGATATTTCAATTAGAAAAAGCATTAGAATTAGGTGAAAAGAGAGGATGGATAACTTGAATCAAGATTTAATCTTTCAGCAACGAGGCTGCCAAATATTGAATGCCATTTTTTAGCTGGTACATTTTACCTGCTAAAGCAAAAAAAGTATTTCTTGCCAGAATTAACATTTCAGAATCGATTCTGTATGAAAAAAACAGGGTGCAACTGAGGAAATATATTTTAAATTGTCTGAGACCATACACAATAATATCCATTCAGCAGAGATAATGGCAGTGGTAGTGATGGTGGCAGTAGTAACGGTGGTGGTGGTGGTGGTGGCAGTGGTAGTAGTGATGGTGTGGTGGTGGTAATTATAGTGGCAATGGTAGTATAGTAGTGGTATAGGTGGTGGTGGTTATAGTGGCGATGGTAGTAGTAGTGGTAGAGGTGGTGGTGGCAGTGGTAGTGGTGGTATTCTCATTATACTGTACCATAAATTGTTGATTTTCCACTCTTGGAAGGCTTGATATCTGAGGGTGATTCAACCTTATCACTGTGAGTCCAACCAGTAGGCTTGAAGGCAAGAATGTTGTCATATCTTGAACTAAACTGGGACAGGTACTCCTTAAGCTTCTGCATGAAGAATTGAGAACCATTCAATGATATTGAATAATCTTATTGTTCAATAAATCTATTATAATGAAGAAATAAATATTGGCAAATTTTCCAGAGCTCAATTCTTTTTTAAGGTCAAGTGTTCACCGAAATGTAAACTTTGGATACTTGTGAACAAACAAAAATTTCATAATTGTGTACATGAATATGGAGCAAATAATTTCATATATTTTTCTTTTAGGGACACAAAACAATCTCCCTCCAGTTATCTAACATAATGAAATGAAGAGTATCTTGCAAGTCCCCTTTTTGGTTATAAAAAACAAACCATCTTTGACTGAAATCATTATAACCACAAACACACTGACCTGATGATTAAGCATATTCATGCCTATAACATGAAGTCTACATGTAGATGCCTTGTTATCGAGGTTAGGAGTGACATCAGATCATCATCTTCAAGACATTCCAAGACTTTAAACTTCTGAGACTCCACATATACCTTGCATTCCAGGGCTTCAGCAATAGCTGTAATAAAGGATAGCAACCGAGTACTGAAATACAGAAATGACATTTTGACTGCTGCATATTAAAAATTAATGCTACATTCATGCTTCCTCAACATCCAAAATCCAAATGCAGAAAGCATTTCCATCTGAAAGAAGCCCCAAAAGCAAAAGAACTAAATGAAACCACAAAGGCCAACACATCACGTGGTTATCCTTTGCAAGGGATGAAAGATGAGATAAAACAAATGCAAAGTTGGTTAGTATACACATAATGAATGGTTATGAGTTCAATAGTGTGAATATTTTCATGAGTTGACAGATTAACGTTCTAGTCAACGAGGCGTCATTCGCACTATTGAACGAATGAAAAACATTCATTATTTGTTTTATATAACATCTAAGTCGATCTAATAGAACATTAATCTTTCAACGAATTATGCTTTGCTCCTTATATTAAGAATAAATTAAATTTGGAGTCAGGCCTTCTCGATTACAATCAGATTGCCTTCGCGTCAGATGCGCGCAGCTAATATAACAATGGGAAACACGCAGGGCAGAGAGGTACGCAGTCTGCATATAACCAAAAATGCATGCTCGTTGAATAGTACTTCGGCGAATAGTACCAAAAATACACGCCCGTGCAATAGTATATCTATTGAATATCATGTGACCAACAATCCTCCAATCAAATGACAAGGATTTACTTAGGTGTTATATAAATCCATCTGATTATGGATTATCCTTAAGAACATTATACCTGCCAACCTTTCAAAGCAGAAATTATAAATCCCTCAAGGCAAAATAGGGATTACAGTTATTTTGTATACTTTTCACACAGAATAAGATATTAGTTTGAGGGCCAAAAAGTAGGAATCATTCCTCCAGAATAGTTAGCAGCTATGGAACATTGCATTGCATACAAGTAAATCATCAGAGATACAATTTGCATGGTGCATAAAATGCTTTTCAATCTATTTTGATGATTTTGTATTGTCCTCCTATTTTGACAAAGATAATTCTAGCAAGACACTATCATTGTTGCATGATGTAATGCAACCCTTGTCATAAGACCAGACCATTCACCTCTTCGCCTCAGATAATCATTTAAAGAGCATTTCTAAGGGATTTTTTCTTATTTTCTCTCAATAATTGATAAATGATGTTGAAACACAAATTCTGAGGAAAAAAAAAGTGTCACAACAGATCTTTTGGTGTGGCACTAGTTGAATTTGTTTGCTTTTTCTCATTCCATGAAGTTCTTTTTCACTTATTCATACCTCTGAAGACCTTCTCTTTGCCAATGGTGTAGGTTGCACACACGATTAGGGTCTTCTTGTTCAATCTCACAGCCTGGACAGCTGTCTTTACTGCAAACTCTATCACTTCATTCTGAGATGGAAATTTGTACTGAGGATCACAGTACCTACAAATGATACATCAAATTAATGTTACATACTGTCCATCAAAATAGAATTGTATGGGAAGTTCTTACAAAATTACTCTTAATTTAAATTGAAATTAAGTATTTATTGTCCATTCAGAAATTTATTTGTCACTGGTGTAAGATTACAAACCAATTTACAGAAAGAAATAATCATAATTATAGACAGTTAAAGTAATGGTTGATAGTCATAATGCAAAATAGAGTCATAATAGCTTTAAGTGAGTAGGATACACAAAATAGATATAATACAGTCAAACCTGTCTATAGCGACCACCCAAGGGAAACACAAAAAGTGGTCTTTGTAGACAGGTGGTCTTTGTAGACAGGTTCCTTTAGTACACGTTTCAATGAGAAAGCATTTTCAAGGGAAACAAATAAGGTGGTCTTTGTAGACAGGTGGTCTTTGTAGACAGGTGGTCTTTGTAGACAGGTGGTCACTAAAGCAGGTTTGACTGTATGAGGATGCTCGGTGACAACAGACAGAGTGAGAGAGTAGAAGATAAGGTAGACAGAGGAGGTGGATAAAGCAGAGAAGAAAGAAAGAATAGAAAGAGACTAATTTAAGAGAGAGTGAGCCAGAAGTTACAGAATACGTTCAATGTATTTTGGCTGTGTATACTGACATAATGATGATAAGTTGATCTTTCAAATTCAATCAATAGATAAAGTTAACAAAGGATAGTATACTGCTAATGAAAAAAAATGGGATTACCAATCAGTAAATGTTCAGCATATACTACAAAATCTGCATAAAAAGCACAAATACACTGAACAAGCAAAACAGAAACTAACAACATTCATATGCACATATCACATCAGATACTAAGCTCAAAGCTGTATATATCTCATCAGCCAGAATACTAATCAAATAGATATAAAGCAACTTCAAGAGTGATCCATCTTTTACCAACTTCAAAAGAAATACTTCTTCCCAACAGAATGGTATGCAGGTGATGAAGCATATTCCAGACAAATTGAAAAACAAATTTTCCAAAGTTAATTATCTCACTTTTCTCTTCATGATCTTCACGTATTTGCCTTCAAACCATACTCTGACTTACGTTGTATCCAGATAGAGTTGGCTGACATGGCAATGGCTCAGTTTGGGATATAGCTCCATCTTAACATCGGCCCTAAAGTCACCGGTATGTAGATAGATGACTCCTGATTTCAGCTTGTATAGGAACATCACGGCACCTGGGCAGCTGAAACATGCAGTACAGACAAATCAGAGAAAAATTATAGATGTGCAGAGTGAGAATTCATAAGAGTTCAGAATTAATAAGATTTCTTGAACTAATATATAGGCTCACTAATATATACATTACACATTTCACATACACAGGCAAACATTTAAAAAACATTAGAAAATAAGAGAGAGAGAGAGAGTGATATATATATATATAGAGAGAGAGAGAGAGAGAGAGAGAGAGGGCGGGGGAAGATGTAAAAATGAGGAGACAACCCAAGAGAGAACATTTAGAGAGCAAGAGAGAAAGTGAGTGACAAGAGGAGGGGAGTTGTTGAAGGCAGCTGTGATCTTAACTTAAAGTTCTTAAATTTCCTGTAATCCATATACTAGACAATAGACATGGATCAAGAGATTAAACTAGAGATTAAATGCCTAGTCTATAGGCCTGTCTTCATCAGCCCGAGTTGGCCAAATAGCCTGCTATTTCTGATCCGGGAAATAAGCCAGATCACGAAATAGCAGGATATTTGACAGGTGAAGAAGCAAATAGCGGGCTAATTGCTCTGGAAATCATCCCAAGATACCTCTTGGGCTAGTTTGCAAAATAGCCCGCTATTTGTGGTCCGTCTTCACTAGCCCAAAAGACTGTTTCCGGTTTCCGGCGCTAGTTTTTTTTAATGCACGAATGCTTCACGTGCTAACAGCTGTTAGCTAAAAAATCTGCGTGTATACACTGCTGTTACTTGTTTACAATTGCTGCGTGCGGACTTTAAATTAATCATAGTAAATTACTCATCGTTTTATGAAAGATATACCAGTTAATTCTTTGTTATTCCGGATACGCTTGATTTTTATGCCTCCGCTACAAAGTAGTCGGAGTCATTATGTTTTCTGGTTGTCCGTCCGTCCGTACGTCCCGTTCTCATGATCGCGTTATCTCAAGAACCGATTGATGGATTACCGCCAAACTTGGGTCATGTATGTATCTTGCAAAGCCAATGAACTGATTAGATTTTGGGGTCACGAGGTCAAAGGTCAAAGGGCTCATTATGTATGCAAAAATAGCTCGTGATCGCGTTATCTCAAGAACCGATTGATGGATTACCGCCAAACTTGGGTCATGTATGTATCTTGCAAAGCCAATGAACTGATTAGATTTTGGGGTCACGAGGTCAAAGGTCAAAGGGCTCATTATGTATGCAAAAATAGCTCGTGATCGCGTTATCTCAAGAACCGATTGATGGATTACCGCCAAACTTGAATCATGTATGTTTCTTGCAAAGCCAATGAACTGATTAGATTTTGGGGTCACGAGGTTAAAGGTCAAAGGTCACAGGGCCCATTATGTATGCAAAAACAGCTTGTGATCACACTTTCGTTAGAACCGGTGGATGGATTACCATCAAACTCAAGACATGTATGTATCTTGCAGAGCCAATGAACTGATTAAATTTTAGGGTCATGAGGTCAAAGGTCAAAAGTCGTGGGGCTTATTATGTATTAGAAAATAGCTTGTGATCGCATTATCTTGAGAACCGATAGACAGATTACCATCAAACTCAAGAGATATTTATGTATCTTGCAGAGCCAATGAACTGATTAGATTTTAGAGTCATGAGACTCATTATGTATGCATATAAATAGCTTTTGAACGCATTATAATTAGAACCAACAGATGGATTACTATCAAACTCAGGACAGGAATTTATCTTGCAGAGCCATGTATATGAAAAATAGCTTGTAATTACGATATTCTGAGAACCCGTCAATGGATTACTATCAAACTTGAATATTAAAAATTGCTTCTGTTTTGGTTTGTAAAATCGCTCTATGGCGGAGGCATCATTTTCGACTGCGCGCAGTCGAAGTTCCATCTAGTTTAAAAGTGGTACGTGTTAGTGTTGTATCGTGTAGTATTATGTCTCACGGGACTGAGGAGCAGGTCGGTATAAACTTGTTAAAATAAAGTTGTAAAATTTGTTAGCTTGAAGGGTCCATCTCGCACTAAGGATGCGTGAACACTGAGCAAATTTCTCGAGCTAATCTGTTGAGCTCAAGTTTCGAGCTGATGAAGACGCGATTTGTAACTTTGGGCTAATTTCCCGGATCACAAAATAGCGGGCTATTTGGCCAACTCGGGCTGATGAAGACAGACCTTATGGGTCATAATCAGCACGCTAGGATTCAACCCATTAAAGCAGATAACCCATGTCAAGTCTAATATGTAACAGAAAGTCTGAACTGTAAGACTATGTAACTCTATTGGCCCTGACTATTGCTAACAGAGTCTGAACTGTAAGACTATGTAACTCCATTGGCCCTGACTATAGCTAACAGAGTCTGAACTGTAAGGCTATTTAACTCCAATGGTCCTGACTATAGCTCACAGAGACTGAAATATTATTCTCGGCACAAGGCTTTATGAATTGTCTCAAAGTCTGCCTGCAGACTACTTTCCCACAGTGATCATTGTAGTTGTTGTTGTTATTTCTAAATCATAGAATCCACTTACTGGTTTGCATCAAGTAGTGTAACCTCCACGCCATCTACATTGCAAGGTGTGTTCATGGGTAAAATCTTCACATATTCAGCTGCTACCTTCAGTCTGGATATCACAAGATTTCCTGTTACCTGATACAAGAAAAGAACAGGTTGATACATTACCGTAACCCATTGACTACTGAATTCGGAGAAAGGGGGTAGGAAGAGTGAGAAATAGAGAGAGTGAGAGAGATGTAGAGGGTGAGAAATAGTGAGAGAGTTAGAGAGAGAGAGAGAGAGAGAGAGGGCGGGGGAGATGTAGATACATATCAAGATTAAAAAGTGGAAAGAGAGTATCGAGAGAGCAATATAAAGACTCTAAAACTCTAAATCAAATATCATTTATCTCTGCACAAATGAAATAATGTTGATTACTTATTGATGGAATATCTGTTTTCAATTAATTGTTCAAGAAATAAATTCCTTAAAAGTTTGAGATATCATCTGCAATTACTCTCAAGATGTATTCCATACCCTGCTGCAGTAGAGCTGTTGGTCAAAGTGCTTGGTGAGACCCCATAGTGGTCATAGTGGAAGTGACTCAAGAAGTAAGCTTTACATCCTGGGATAACACTATACCTGAAGGCATCCACTGTGAAAGATGTATCTGATAACGAGGCAAATGTTGGGGAGAAAGAAGGGCGATATACATGTCTTTATCGTCTCCTTAGTATTGCTTTATCTATGTATTATACTAACAGCTCATAAGGAGAGCCTTATAAATGTAGAAACTTGTCTACTTTTGGTGATTCACAGACAAAACTGATGGGTTAATATTAATAACTTAATATTTTTTTGTTATTAAATTAATTATCATACTTTGTTTGCTTGTTTAATTTGTTATTGTTATACTCCTGTATGTTCCTGGAAATGAAATAAAATAATCTATACATTTTTTTCCTCCAAACTAAACCACCCCAAACCACCCCATAGTTATACAGGATTCTGGTTTAATAATTAGCTTCCCTGCTTAAATCAAATCATGCAATTCATGGACGCTATGGACCAGCAAAATGTAATGGAAAAAACATTAACATAAATTTGCTGAAATTATTTCAAAGAAGTTTAATTGTACTGGAAGCAATATTGTTTACCTGGCATCTTTTTGTAGAAGGGACATTCCTTGCCACTGCTGTTTCCCCATTCCTTCTTCCCGTCGCCTTCTCCTTTGTTCCTCTTGTATGTCTGCTTTGGTCCTCTCCACTGTCCTTTCTGCTGGATCTTCTGAGATGGTGGCTCTAATTTTGGTGCAGGTTTGCACCCAAAAAAGGAGTCCAATGTTCCCTGTTTCTTAGGCTTTGGAGTGACTGCCGGAGTCGATGTGGAGGTGTCATGCACATTAAATTGTCTTGAGTATTCTTCATCTTTTGCTGACATTGCACTTCTTGTCCCCCATCCAGACACCGATGGTCTCTCTTCTTTATTTTGGATTTCTTCATCCTCATCATCCACTTCCATGTCTTCATCTCCATCTTCTGAACACTCTGCCGCATCATCTGATTTGCCTGGAAGATTGCTGACAGTAAGAAGTTGTCCTTCTTTGTTCTTACCAGGAATGTTGAACAAACTCTGGCTGTCTTCATCTTCTGAAAATTCCACAGCTTGATCCACTTTTCCTTCACGGTGGTCCAAAGAAAGTACAATTTCTTTGTTCTTATCAGAAGTGTTAATTGGACTCTCTGTTTCTTCCTTCTGGCTTTCATCTTCCAGGGTTTCTTGACCTTTGACCTCACCATCACTTTTCGATCCCTGACCTCCAATATCAGAATTTTCATCCCCATTGGCATCAACACAAAATTCCTCTAAGGTTGTATCATCATCATCATCTTGAATTGGAGCTGGAGGAACCTCAATGAAGTTTGGAGGATTAGACTTCTTGGGCCGATTTCTTGACATTGTGTCATCCTCCTCAAAGTTGGAATTCTGTGTAGAGAAAAGCCACTCACTTCCTTCATCGGCTGCATCATCCTGGATATTAAAGAAATGTTCATCTATTAGCTTGTCAACATCATTTGCCACACTCTGTGGATCTCCAGGTACCCTCTTCATATCTTGTTTTGGTTTAAGTTTAACAAATTCATCCTTACAAGCTGCCTTTGACCCAGCATTATCAGGAGTCAATGATTTTGTCTTGTTAAAATTGTTCTGGTCTCTACACTCTGGTTCACTTTCACCACTTGCAAAAATATCCATATCACTTTCAACAAATGGTTGTGAGCCTTCAGAAACAGAGGACTGGTCAAAAGTCACATTTATTTCCAAATTGGAAAGGGGAGAGTGCAGAGCTCCGTTAAATAGGGCACCAGATGGTTTCTGTTCAAGGGTTAGGGTGGACTGATCAGGGTCTTGCTTCAATGTATTGTCTTTACTTATGCTTTTCTGGTTCTCTGTACAAGATGTTTCACTTTCTCTTAGAGTTTCAAGCTTTGGTGTAGGCATCTCTTTTTTAACTGCCAGCATCCTATCCATGGTTCTTTGATTTCTGTTGATTGCACCTTTTGCAGATTTCCTGGCAGTGTTTTTTAATTTGGATTTTGGTTGTGAGGGAGCAATTTGAGAAGAGCACTGTTTCTTAGGGGTACACATGACCCTGTCACCTTCAATTTTGCATTCATAGTCCCCATGTGGATTACAGCGGGATGGATGGATGGATGGTGCTGCTGCTGCTGCTGGCTTTGAAGAAGAAGAAGGTATTTCAAAATCACTGTCCGACGTCATGACCTCTGCTCCATGTGGATTACAGCGGAATGGATGGATGGATGGTGCTGCTGCTGGCTTTGAAGAAGAAGAAGGTATTTCAAAATCACTGTCCGACGTCATGACCTCCGCTTTCAAAGAAGTGAACTTATCAGGTTTCAAACAATTTGCTGCTGCTGCTGGCTTTGAAGAAGAAGGTATTTCAAAGTCACTGTCCGCGTCATGACCTCTGCTTTCAAAGAAGTGAACTTATCAGGTTTGTAGTTGTCTTCATCCATCATTGATGAATCTTCAGGTTTCACCAATGATCTGACTAGAGCTAGCAGATTGTGGCTGAACTTCTCATAGTGGCTCAAGATTGTGATGTTGCAAGACTGACCTCCTGGACACTCTGTAATTATGTCAACAGAAATATTAGTAAAGAGGTATTGAAATTGTTTGAAGAAAAAATGGACGGAGCTCTAGAAGTGGAATAAAGCATGTGCATTAATTATCACTTTTGAGTGGTTACTTAACTAGTCTTTAGAATCAAATAATTAATTTAAGTATACAGATATATAATAGTCAGATAGTGCAATAAAACAAAGTATGAGTATTATAATATTTGAGCAGTTTCTAGTAAAGATTATTTTGAAACAAATAAAAAACTAAAACATATAGAAATATTTCATACAAAATTAAATTCAACCTCAAGTAACTTTGTAAAATAACAAAAAAAAATTAAATAATGTCACCCAAGACAGTTTGTTCAAATATTCATACTAATGAAAAGGATACAAATGTCAAGAAAAAGTAGTAATATGGGAAATATGAAATAACATTGAAAGCACTAGTGTACTTTTGCACCACCACCGTATCCATTCCGCTCCATAGATTCTTCACATAAATTGTGGGTGACGGAATAAATCATGCCCGGTGCGAAAGTGCACTAGTACTAGCATCATCGAAATGATAGAGTTCATCATTTAAACAGATAGATAAAGACATTAAGAGTAAGACTGTAAGACTCATCAAATTTATTAATCGTGGTTGACAATACATGGTATTAAAAAGTAAAAACTTACAAATATTTCAGAGAATACTTACCATTGTCTGGTTTTGGAAGTTCAAGGCAGTCTTGTATATGCTCTCCTGGAGATCTTAGATGAATTGAGCTAAACGGTGCTTGACAAATTGGACAACATTCTTGTAATTTTTCTCCAGTTTCACATTTATTAATATTATTATTTTTTTTATTATCAGGATTATTCTTAGAGTTAGACTTAATCTTAGTGTTTATCATTTCTTTCTTTATTTGTTGCTGCATTTTCCCTGATTTATTAGCAGAAGTCCGTCTCGGCTGGCTTGCACAACCACTCTTGGTCGATTTTTGTGAGGAATCAAATATTTTTCGACGACTTTGATGACTAGTTCGCAATTGACTTGGTCTGGGCCTGGGGCTGGGTGTCACACCACATTGGGACTGGGGAATCTCCGACACTTGCCGCGGCCGCGGAGTAGACCGACTTGACGGGGCACTGTTTTGCTGAGATGGCGAAAATTGGTCCTCAGATTTTCTGACCCTCTTCAAAGGCCTGTGTGTCCATACCTCGTCATCATCTTCACTCTTTCCCGATGAATTTTTAGATGCCATTCTGAACAAGTCGAATGGAATGTAATTTAACTAAAAAACGTTTAACTCTAGACTGTCGATTGTGTACTATGCTGGATCTCTTCACGTTCATATTGAAATTTGCGTTGTACCGTCAGAAGTGCAACCTCGTTCACATGTGATGATGTCAGTCAAAATACAAAATCTTTTAAAAATACTATGAAAATAATTCATACCATTTTAATGGAAATTGTTGTATTCTAAATATTTTGTCCAAGTAATTTACATAACAGAGTAGTGATAGTGTCAATTAAGTAGCACATGAATTCACAGTGAATAGTTGCACGTTGTGACCGAGGAGCCCGAGAGGAGGAGGGTATGTATACAGCTACAGTAGGTAGGATTGCATTGGGTTATTGCATTGAGATATATACTTACTAATAAGGCGCAGGCGTTAGTATATATATCTCTGTATCATGTATTGTATCAGGGAGATGACCTCCCTGATTGTATGAAGCTTGAAGTACTTGAAGGGGGTTGATGTGCATGCATACTGTGCATGCATCCATGTACGTACAGTGTACATACATTTAGGTTAGTTGTTTTTGCGCTAACTTGTTTACAGATGCGATCTCAGTGACTCAGCTGACTGACACCATTTACTTAGATTGAGCTGAGGCCTAGCTGAGCCTGAGACAAGCTAAGTTCAAGTATGTCGGAATCTGTCCAACGAATGGACGAACTCATCAGAGATTATCTACTTTACCGAGGTCTGACCAATTCACTGAAGAGTTTTGATGCAGAATTGAAGAATGACAAAGACAAGGGATTTCGGGTGAGTTTTTAAAAATTTAAAGCCATATGCAAAACCTGGCAAAACTAGGGAAATCCTATTCCTATCCTAGTTACCCTAAGTTCCTAACGCTAATATTTAAATTTTAAGTCTACTAAGACTAAGACTAAGGGTCAGACTATAATATAAGAGAAAGCAGAAAAAACGGAGAAGCAGATAAATCAGAGAAGCAGACTGATGAAACTGAAAGTCTGAATCAGACAAAAAGTTTTTTTTTTTTTAATTTCATGAAAGTTGTCATTATAGACCTATATAGTTACAATAATTTAAATGTATAGGTGGACTATGGCTAATTTAGTAATTGGCTGAATCGCGATCGGTAATGTCAATGTGACGAAGTGCCAGACTACTTTCCCATTTGCTTCAACACAAAAATGATTATGTATTACCGTGGTCTTATAAAATTTCTTCTTCTTGATATTATGTGTCTAACTGAATATTTTCAGATTGTCAGCCTTTTATTCCCTCCCCCTGTCCCCCTGTAGCTGTTGTCATGTGCCTGCTGTGTGCTGTGCCTAGGCTATAACAGCTAGTGTCAATGTGCTGTAGACCCCTAGTCTTTTATTATTTCTCATATTTTCTCTCTTTTCTCCCGTCTTGTCAAGTCTAGTCTTCCGTTTTTGTGTACACTTCTTGTTTCTTATGTACCACCTTTTCTTAGGTAAAGTCACAAATATATATACTCCCATCATGCTTATCTTGCTGCTTATTAAATGTAACTACCAACCAATTATTTGGTCCAGAGGGGACCCTAAAACTTACAAGCTCTGCTTTTACCAGGGTCTCCTCCAGGTCTTTCTTTTAGTTCATTTTGTTTTTGTTATCATTGCCATAATTTTGTTTACATTGTAAATGTGTAATGATCTTAGAATGTTATGCTCTATGTGACATTTGAAAGAGAGATGAAAAAATATCTTATCTTATCTTATTAAAATGTCAATTGTTCAAAATGTATGAATTGATGGGGTCTATCCTTTTTAGAGGACTTATAATGATATACTATCCATAACATATTTTGAGTAGTGCTCCAAGGGAGAAGGCACTTAAGAAAAAAAAAGAAATTAATGATATTTTTGTACACTATTATCAAATGGAAGATTATGTCACAATCCACTGAAAAATTTGTGGTTGTTTCACTACATCTCGCTCCATCGACCGCCTCTAAGGCTTTATAAAGTATATGGTTGGCAAATGTCAGTTTTATCAGAGAATTCCAGAAAATTTCAAACAATTCATTTATTTATTGAATTATTCCAGGAGAAAAAATACACAAATCAATCCATTGATCTTGCATTTGACAAAATATGTGGAGTGAATTTTTGGTTTTCTATTTCATGATATAAATTGCCCAAATTTTGTGTTATTTATTTTATTGATCTGCAACCATGTGCCTATGGTGAAAGATGGTTTCATGTGATATAGTCTCAATAGTTTAGTCAGTTCTCTTACTTTGAGAAGTGTGATGTCACACCTATTTTTTCCACCCCAAAAGAAATTCTCTTCTAGTGGAATTATGAATGATCACATGAAGAGCTCTTGACCAATCCTTGAACAAGAAATTGCCCATGAGGGAAATAATATGAGATGAAGTTCTTATTCAGTATATTTCGAATAGTTTTGTCCATTTTGTTTTGCTTTCTCATCAGATAAAATGTTGCGTTACGATCCGAAGAGGAATGTATTGTCAAGCACGTGTATTTTCTCTTCGTTTTCTTTTCATTTTCTTTTCTTTTCTTTACTTTTTTTGGTGAGTTCAGGCAGACAAGATCCTGGAGCAGCTTTTAGGGTTTATCTCAACCTTTGACCTCCTTGGTCTGAAGAACTACTGGGAGCACTTAGAAAGGAGGATTTTTTCTCATCTCGAGTACACCCATGCTCACAATGTCAACAAATTACGTATCAGTGTTCTTAGGTAAGGAATCATATCTCTATATCTTTGATATAGTTTCAATTATTTGTAATCTTAACCAGAGACAACCAACAGTTTGAAGATTTACTATGTTTAACTTATGTTTCATTCAAGAAGATTTCATGCAGTTTAAGTAATAATTAGAATTCTAGATAAAGGATAATACCATTGTTTGCATTGATGTGCAGTTATTTATGTTATGTTTATAGCTACAATTTTTATTATTTTCTGTTTGTAAAAAGTAAATCAAATTATTCTGTTCTGCTAATGCATTCAATGGACTTGATGGAACCATCGACAGGATGAAAATCAGTCAAAAAATATCATTTTGAAACACAAAATAAGAACTTGAAATGGCGTACTGTATGGATCTTAATAGAAAACTGTATAATCACAAATGTTCTTGTTCAAGGCTATATGTGGTGAATGCAATCCAGTCAAACAGAACAGACAGAGTGACCGAATTCTTTGAGAAGTTGATTCCAGAGATACAGAGCCAGGTTGAGTGGAAAGAATGGTTTGGTAAGTTTCGAAATCATTCCCATCAAATGGTTGAAATGTGATGGAATTGGAAAGGAATTGTTGTGGGAGTGGATAATTCATCATTATGATAGTTTTGCGTCAGTGCTTCCTGTTGTTATTAGTCTAGAGCTCTGTAAATGATGCTTGAAAATTAACCTATTTTAGCAAATGTGAAAAAAAGACTTTATTAGAGAAGCCTGCATCTTTGGATGTTTTTAACAGAAATATGGAACCATATAAATGTTGTAAAACATCATCATCATCGTTTTTACAGCAACTTAAAATGGGATTTCAGGAAAGTTGAAAACATTATTATAATGCAGTCTGATCAAGTTGATATCAAAGTGGTTGGTTTGTAAGTGTTCTTGAGTCAAAATAATGTACAATAGATTTAATATGAATACAGATTTGCTGGACTTTTAATTTGTTTTAAATTGCTAAATTGATAAGCAACAAGTAACAATCAGTGATGTTTGGTATTTGTTTTTCATATTGTAGTCTTGCCGTACTTGAGGAACCCGGAGCAGAGTCCTGTATTTTCTCTCTACTTCAGCAAGCAGTGGGAAGAGACTCTCAAGATATCACTTCATAACTTCCTCAGCATCATCTTTCAATCTATGCATATCCTTTTTGAAGAAGAAAAAAATCAATCAAATGCAGGTACCTTCACTCTTATGACACATGCTGTAGGCTGTAGCAACAATTGCTCCACAGTCAATATTGTACCTTAACCAAATTCTTAACTTCATCCCTGGACCAAACACTATATCTCACCCTAACCCTAAATCATACCTAGTACCCAATTGCAACCCCAACCCAGGGGTTGACACTGAAGGGCGCCCGGGACACATGGGCACCCAAAATATAAGTTTCGATCGACTCCCCAAATTTGGAATTTTATATAGGGCTCATACATAGAGACTGTAACAAATTAAAATCTGAACCCCCTTCCTAAAAGAAAGTTTGAGCCCTGTCTTACCCTATATCTTTGACAAAATAAAGTTACTGGGTTCTCACGGTAATGGGAAAACCAATGAAAAAATAAATTCTTAAATAAGTCATGGAAATTCATGGAAATTGATCATGCATGCAGGCCGTGTGTGGCTATTGCAGCCTTCCAGTTTGAACTGACAATGGGCGTAGTCTCCGTAAGTGGCTTGGATGCTGCAACCCATGCCAAATGGCACCTATCTGGACATGGAAGAAAGCAAAAATGGGTCATGGAAAATCATGGAAAGACAAGGTCTTTGGTTCTCAAATTTCTGTAGGAACCCTTAGTCCTGACTTTATTGCAAATGTCTTAGCATCATAGATCTTTATGCAATTTACAAATACAGTCCTTTTCTCAGGGAGATTCAAAATAAGCTTTATACAATTTCTGAAATGTCTTTTTAATATGACAGCATTTGAAAATGTAATTACATGTGTTTTTTTAAAACAGTTTTGTTGATAATGAGTAAGACTTTGTGTTGAACAAATTAAACTCAGTGGTTGTGTTTGCTTTTTCACTTGTGCAAGCTCTCATCTATTTCTTTCATTGTTCTGCCATGAAATCAGGTTTATTGTCACCCATTAATTTGCATGATATACATGACCTTGTGTGACCTTGTATGTCCTTGTAATGAATGACCTTTAGCAATGCTACACACCAATATGTTTGGAAGGGGGTCCGCCGGACTTAGATTTTGTGTGCCTGTGTTTAATATCCTGTTATGACCTTGTATGACCTTAACTACCATGCACCTTTGCCCATTCTTCTGAACTTTGACGCTGAGCATCAGAAGATTGTTGAAATTCAGGAGGAGAATGCTAAGTTACAAGAACAAGTGATCAAGCTAACTGATCAGGTCGCCAAGTATGAGGACCAGATGGGCAGACTACAAGAACAGGTCTGTCTGTCTGCAAATTTTCATTTAATCAGAGATATCTGCAAATAAAATGCCCTGAATCAGCATTGTGTGGTGAGGTAGTGCACAGAGTGGATTTTAAAACAGTCTTCTTGTCATTTCAAGTTCTCAACTTATCTTGGTGAAGGAATTTCATGTCAGGAAAAGCTGGTTTTAAAGCAATCCGTAACTTTTCATCATGCAGTTTATTGGTTGTTTGGATTGGCACAATGTGAACGATCTAACAAAACCCTGCTGGAAATCACATTCATTGTAACCATGCCATCTGATGCACTACATGTTGTCAAAACTAGAAGCTTGATTTTCTTTTCCCATTCTTCAACTATTTTTCAAATTCCTTCACAATTTGGTTTGCATATTATTTTTAGTCTTAATCATTCATGCAAATTTGATATAAATTTTTGAAATTTATTTTCTTTTTTTATTTACCCCAGGTTTACCTTTCAAACAGAATTTGTTTATTTCAAAGAGATTTGATAGTTCAGTGGATTTAGTTGTGATTGTTATAATGTTGTTTCTAATGCAGGTGAGACAGCTTTCTTCGAATGAAAAATCTGAGTCTCCAGATGTTTCTGATCATTCCAGTAACTCTGGTGCCGGGTGAGTTAATAGAGACGTTTTGTAGAAATTATTTCAGTGAAGTCATAGATTATGCAAGCAATGTCATTGATGGGCATTTGGAAAGTGGTTGTTCATAATCTAGATCTCATAATTATTTTGTGTAATTCAGGTCAGTTCTATCTTCCTTGTTTGGAATAGGCTGTTAGAGGCTTGAGAATTCATATTCTTATTTTTCATGATATACATGTATAGTTAGTATACAAGTATATATTTATATCTTGTTTCTTTCTCATTATCTCTGTTATGTGAATACATTTTTTGATAATGAAAGTGTTGTTGGGCAAGTCCATTATATTTGTGATCTTGTTGTGTTTCATAATTGAACAGAATTAACGTTGACAGCATCATTATTTGTAACATTTCGTCATATATTTATACAATGAGAAAATATATCCAAATCTTTGGACTAGGTTGTAGAGGACGTAATACCTTGGAATCTCCCTATAATGCACATAATTTCTCAATCATGTTGAATAAACATTCTTAAAGGATTACACCTACTAATTATAGTTTCATGGATTTTTTCTTCTTCTTCTTTTGTCTCATTAGGGAATCCCAAGCACCCCAGCTCAAGAGTTCCCTAAAGGCACATCCAAGAAATCCCCATCCCCTAACGTCGGACGAAGGCTCCTTTCGTCATCATCATCATCCCCAGCGACCGTGGGATCAAAGTCTGTGCCTCAGGGTGTGAGGGGCGCCCTCTCCTCTTTACTGGGACCAAAGAAGAACCAGGACCAGTCCCAACAAGTGTCTAAGACCAAGGAGGGAGGAGGGGGAGTTGGTAGCAGTGTCAGTGGTGGTGGTGGTGTTGGTGGGGGTGGGAAAAAGGTGGACTTTGCATCAAGCTCTCCTACTCACCAACCTGCTCAGACCAGCTCACAGAATCAGGTACAGGAGTGTTTTCATTGGTATTCCATTCCTAAAGTCAACCACATGTGTTTATGATGTACTTGTTTTATTTGCAATCTCTGATGTCTTGACATGCATACAAGCGAAGATAAAGTTGTAATTTCAAATTTAAAGACCCTGTCGGAAGTGAAAAATGAGATAGACGTATTATATATATCAAATTTATGCTATAGATTACAATGATATCAATTATATGTTATATACCTCATACATAGATTACTTTCACTGATTGGTCAAAACTATATCACATGACAAGGAGCATTTTGATCTATCATTGCATCAGAGGGTTTGATAGTACTATCAAACCCTGTGATAGGACTCCTAACCCCTCCACGACTTTTGCACACACAAATGCCTCCAGCGCGCAACGGTGTCAGTTAGCTAGGGCGCTCACGCATTGCAATTTACGCGGAGCCGCAGTGACTGCATGCAGTACCTGTATAGCGCCAGCTAAACATATTTACATCCTTCTACATTTCATTTGGTCTACTTGTTGTATAAATTCCCCACACAGGTATTAAAATTAAACTGTTGTGGATGAATGAAACATTGAATGATGTAAATATGACCTAAAGCTAGACCTATTCATGAATCAATGAAAAGGATGAGGTATATAAAACAAATATGGACTGCTCTGTAATCGGATGGTGGTTGAAATTATCACTCCCTCGGTGGTGTTCATACCGGCCCTTCTATCACCCCCTCGGCTTCGCCTCTGGGGTGATAGAAGGGCAGGTATGAACAGCACCTTGGGAGTGATAATTTCCACCATTATCCTCATGAGCAGTCAATATTTGTATACTATTTTTGGTGTCAGAGGAGTAACAGCTCTCTGAAAACTGGAAATCTAAAGCTTTGAAAATCAGAAGTTGTTGACCTAAAAACTAGCTATCACCCTCATGACATCGTCTTATGTTGAGTACGCATATTCACAATGACTTATGCATTAATTAAACAAGGCTCATCGCCTTAGCTAAATAGGAGCTGTTTCACATGTTATGTCATCACCGTAATTGTGGAAATTTGGCCCGTTTACCAGTAATTTGGAGAGGTGCGGAAAATGAGTTTTTAATTTGCTTTTGTTCAATACTGAAAGAGAGAATTTTGTTATTGTTTTATATTTTTATTCTATATACGTTCATTTAGCTTTCCATTGACATAAAGTTGTATTTTCATCAGAAAGGGTCTTTACAAATGTTGACTTATACACCTTGAAAACACATCCTCAACCAGAAATAAAAATTATTCTTGAAATGTCTTCCTCTTTATCCTAAGACCCGTCTCCAGCAGCAGTATGCTTATGATAAGCAGAGACAGGAACTGTTTTCTAAGTCACAGCAGAGCCAGGCACATGCACCAAAAGCTGCAGAGAAAACTCTTTCATCAGCAAGGTAGGTGTGGTCTCCATAACTTCCTCAAGAGGCAAATTGGTTGAGGGATTCCAGTAGGTGTATCCAGGTGGAAGGGGCTAATTTTTTTCATGCTTTTCTAGCTGTAAAGTCTGAATGTTAATTTTCAGGAAGTTTTTCTTGTTCTTGTCTAAAGAAAATGTTGATGTGCACTGTTTTGCATCGAATTGTGTGTTTTGTTTTTATTCAGTGTTTGCCCAATCCCCTCCCCACCCCCATGTTTCAACAGTCCTTATACTGACACCTCATTCTTGTAAATTGAATATTTTGCTTTATAAAATTGTAACTTTATCTTGCAGTAATATGAAGGAGGTTGAATTATCAAGCGTCGTTTCTTCGAAATATGAAGCAAGTCAGGGTTCTCCCTCGCATGGATCTCAACCTCCTAATGTCTCTAAAAAGCCATCACCAAGCTCTACATTCTTTCCAGGTAAAATATAATGGTATTTGTTCTTTTATAAATATTGGAATAGGCTACCATTAATACTCATGCAATCACCATATGTCTCTTTATTCAAAAAGGGACTTTTCTTTCTTGTAATCCAGATTTTGAGGATTCTGTAAGTTTTCATTTTCATTTCTGTAGGATTCTTGTTGTTGTACATTTGTAAGCGCTTTGGGCCGCTCTGGGAAAAGTGCAGTATATAAATAATAATAATAATAATAATAATTATAATAATAATAATAGTGGGTTCTGGTATAGTGCTCATGTCTGTCAGACTTGACACTCCTGGCGCTCCACAGTTATTACCCCGGCTTTAGCATGGCTGCCAATACGGCGCTCTAGCGTACCCTTTTACATCGCCTAGGTCGAGTACGGCAAATTTAGATTACCTCGGTAATGTCTTCCCAAAGGACATTAGTCCCGCGGCTGGACTCAAACTGCGGACCTTGTGATCCACAGTCTGGTGACATATCCACTCGACCACGACACCTCTACATTTAATCTTGATTAAAACCATTGACATTGTGATTACCAATGTCTTTACGCCGTCTGTTGAGAGCCAGAAGGGCATGACATGTGTGTAAACTACAGGAATTAACACCCTTCTGGCTCTCAAGTCTCAACAGAGGACATGTAAGTGTGACTATCCATTTTCTATAGCCAATAGTACACTTTCCGTTGGATCCTCTCTTTGTCTGCACTCGCAAATTGCAGACTTTTCCCTCGTCATAATTTTTTCCATGCCCAAGACATACTTTTTTCCTTTGATGAAAGTTGATCCTTTACAAATCCATGTCCACACTTCTAACCAATAACGTTTGTCTTCTTGTATGTTCTCCATGCATGTGTTTTTCTTTTTAAAACAAGGCAACATTGCCCGAAAAGAAATGTTGTGAAGTGTGATAATGCTATTATGACTTGCCAAGAAATGCAATCTAATTTGCTCCTACATCCTTTGCTCCACGCTTTATTTAATGGATTATAGGTAGAGCTTAGGTTTTTGATAGTTAGGTTTGAATTGAGGGTCAAGGTTAATGTTATATACAGTGGTGGGTCCAATGTTGAGATTAGGAATTGAACTAGTGATGAAGTTTGTCTTTGGAGCACACTTACCGCTGGAGCACTGTTGTGCAGTTATGTAGATACATGTATGTTTCATATCTTTTTCTCTTTGAATTCCTCACAATTAGGAGAAGAAGAAAGCCTTGGAACATTCCTGATCTTGAGTCAAGATGAGTACACAGAGCACCATTCCTCTATTACATACAGTAGATTTTCACCATCGTCAACGTCGGTAGCTAGCATGGATATTGATGGAGTAGTCAAGTAAGCATTGCCAATTTGATAACCAAAATGGGATTCACTCCTTACCATTCTCTGGAAAAAAAAAATTGTTTTCAATCTTTTTGTATGTTTTTGATGGTAAGAAAGTCTAATCACAATTAAAACACAACTGTGTTTATACTCTAGGCATGACACATCCACCTAATTTCCTTCCTGTTCTTCCTGTTATCATGGTCTTCATCATTATCATGTGTTAAAGTCAGCATTTTCCATCTTTATAGGGGTTACTGACTCTTGCACCATGATGACCACCCCCCTACACCCTCCATTTCTTCTTGTCTCAAGCATCCTCTTCATTTAGACTAACCTTACTGCTTTCTTTCTTCACCATATCTTTCCATGAATTCTTTGTTCTTCCTTTCTGTCTTATGCCATGCACTTCCAGATCTCATGCTCTTTTCACAGGTTCATCATCTTCCTTTCTCAAAACATGACCTATCCATCTCAATTCACATCTCTTTACCACTTCCACCATAGTTTCTTCCAGACCCAACCTTTCCACGATCTCCCTTGTGTTCTTTACATCAAACAGTTTCACACCACACATCTTCCATATCATGGCCCTTTAAATTCAATTTTTTTTAAGAGATTTGATACAGCAGATCCATTTTTCTTCAATCAGGATAAGATTACAGAGGTTTTTGCAATATAATAAAAATTGTAATCCATCTTATCTATTTAGGTACATGTACATACATCACTTGAACATTGATACACCGAGTATGAAAGCAATTTCATTATACCAGGCAACTGTGCATTCTATACAAATATTGAAAGTCTTTTCAGTAATAATAATTTGTTTTCTTATCAGAGTTTGGAAGACGACCCCTAATCCTACCACCCTAGCAACAATAATGTTTAAAGCACCTCTCCTTTCTCTGGAATGGGTGCCTAAGACAGATAGAATGGTGAGTTTTTCATTGTATTATATTTGGCATCACTTGTCATTTTCAAGTATGATGTTTAATCACGCACTAGATCAGACAGTGATATAAATATCTTGGTTTTCCTTGTAAACGACAATTAGTTTAATGGCAAGACACTGTGGTGAATTGCAAAATTGCTTTGTCAGCTGTGATGCAATCATTGTGCAGCATGAAACTTTCACAAGTCTAAACCATTTGCAAAATTTGCGCTTTCATGTTCCTGAAAGTTTCTGATTTTACAGTATGTGGAATGATTGATGCAAATCGTCATGATGTTTTTGTTTTTTTAACCCCAGCTAATCCTTGGCAGTTCGGTTGGTTCTGTTAAGCTCTATGACTGTGATGGGAAGAAACCTATCAAAGAAGCCGAGATGGACGCAGGATTTCCTAGGTAAGACATTCTGACATCCCACCAATCTGTATCGTCAAATTAAGAGTGGATTGCAGCAGAAATTGCCAGCATGGTCAGTTTGATAGGATTTGAAATAGTAAATCTCATCAAGACAGGTCTTGAAAATGTTAAAGATTATAGCCTTTGGTCATTGCAAGTCTTTTCATCTGTAAGAATACACAGCAAGAAGAAGGAAAGAGGCAGTCAAGCAGCTGTTAGGCACTTGATCTGAAGTGGTGATCTTTAGTAGCCATCCACAATTTTTAAATTAAAATTCCCCCTCTAAACGTACTTGTTTAAGAAGCATTTTTCACTTGGTCATGGTTGGGCAATTAGCACCTGTCTTTCCTTTTATATTGTTTTTCCTAAGCACATGGAGATACATGTACTAAGGCAGTGACATGCGCTATACAAGCACTGAAGTATTAATACATTTTCAGCTAATATTTCTAAGCTGGGGAACATGTCAGTCTTACTGAAAGCATCCCTATTTACAGTCAAGTGGTTTTTTTGTCAGCTTAAAGATGTATGATGTCCCGTTAGTGATAGCAATATCAGTATATCTCATTCCATCTCTCTCTCTCTCTCTCTCTCTCTCCCTGACAGAGTTGTGTCTATTGCATGCAACCCCAGTGGTACAACATTCGTCTGTTCGTCAGCGAGCCAAGTAGCAGAGTGGGGATCTGATCTCAGTAAACCAGGCTCCCCTCTCCATGGGGCATGTAAACTCACCACCTGGGACCTCAAGACCCTCAAATTACAGGTAAGAAATGGGACTATGTCATGATAATGGTAACAGAATAACATAACATTCTGTCATTGCTATAATTTGACATTGCAGGGATAGCTATGATGTTTCTTTTATGTTACATCTAATGTCAGTTGTTATCATATGAAATTTAAAAAGAAAAGATTGCTGTATATTGTTGTTTGTGGAAGGCTGTAATATTAAAATCTGCAGATGTCAGAAGTGCATCATACATTTTGGTATATTTTGGTTTTAAACCTTTAAAAATCTAATCCTTGAGATAAGCCCTAAATTTAAAAATGAAAGGTAATTTTTATAATTTATAAGATGATTGATAACTGATCTGCAATAGAGTATGATGTTTAATTAATCAATAATTTTAGAAATGATGTTCATACTTTATCTTACATTTTCCAAGCTGTTTCTTTTGTTGTTGCTTGTATATATATATATATATATATATATATATGTATGTTTTTTTTTGTAAGAAGAGTTGGTTGTTTTTGAAAATTTGTTAATCAAAGGCTTTACCGGTATATCTTTGTTATGTTTACAGAAAGAGCTTCCCCTGGCAAGAAGTGCTGGTTGTATAAACTGTACATCCTTCAATCACAATGGCAATCTGCTAGTCACAGGAAGTGGGGATGGAATGGTCCGATTATTTGGTGAGTTGTTTTAAGCTAGGATGAATGAATAAACTTTTCCTCTTTGAATTGGCAACAACAAAAATACATGATTGAAGGTGCGATGAATTAATCTTTTTTTTCTTCCTCACATTTGCAACAATGAAATTACATGAATAAAAGTTCCAGTTTGCAGCAATGAAATTGCCATGATAAACAGAGAAATATTGATTTTGCAATTCTAAATTGGTTATTATGCAGTAGGATAGTTGACAAGACTACCAAAATTCAAAACAAACTAGCATAAAACTGCTGGGAATCACATTCACTGAAAGGCATAACTCACATTTGCACTCATAGGAGACTGCCTGTTATGAATGTAGGTCATGACCAGTACCTCAATTTCCCTTACTTTCATTGCCAACTACTCAGCTGTTAGATAATTTGTACCATAGTTGTTCTACAGATTTCATTTATTTAGTGTGAACATTAAGTGTAAGTTTAGTTTGATCCTATCAGAATTTATCTTTACCATGGCCCTGTCCAATATAGAGTTGCAATTTATGGATGGATCAAGTTCTCCAATCAATCACAAAATTACAAATTCCTATCTCCTTCATAGAGAGTTGAAATTAATTTCAAGTTGTAATTGATTTGAATCAGTTGTAACTCCTTGGGGGTGTTTCACAAAGACTAAGATCGACTTTAAGTTGGACTTAAGTATAACAGGCCGTTCATGCCATTGTTTGCTATCATTATTTACTGCCATTGGTCTCTCAAGGGATGTACAAATCATGGTAAAAATCTACAAAACTTACATTTTTGATAATTCATTATTGAAGGAAAAAATATTATCTAAAGATTATAATTTAGAGACCAATTGGGATAGCAACCAATGGCATGAACGGCCTGTTATACTTAAGTCCAACTTAAAGTCGATCTTAGTCTTTGTGAAACACCCCCCTTGTGAGGCAGGGCCCAGGTGTCAAGATTACATTTGAATTGCAATTTTAAACACAGTCTATGCTTATGTTTCAGACATCCAAAGACATGAGTGTTTGTTGAGTTGGAGAGCACATCAGGGTCAAGTGTATGCTACTCAGTTCAGTCCTGCAGAGACCTCTGTCTATAGCATGGGATCAGATGGAAAGGTAAGGATTTCTCTTTCAATCCTTTTGGTGTGTCATGGCAATCGTTTCGTCTCGGATAAGAAAACATTATTTTGGAATACCATTCCTTGGTGGTTCATTCAATTGACTTCCAATAGAGACAGTGGTAGTTTGAATGCTGATCAGTGTCAGAATGTGTAGTAGTAGTAGCTGTGTGACGCAAAGCGACAATGACCGCCTCCACTTTCATGAAGGCTGCTTGCAAAGGTGGGTAAGTACCGGTAGCTCTTGCAAGTTACCAACGGCACTCTCTCGGGGAACTGGTGGCAGTTTCACACCGGCGAGGACAAGCCAGGACGGGTGTGAACCACTAGACCCTGCAGTGACTGGTCAAAGGATGTCGGGAGTTCCGTATCGTCAATTGACCTCAATGCTGGCACGGTGGCATGGTTTTATGTTAGGGTTTGCTCCCTTAGCCTTAGAATGTGTATGTATCCCATAACAAGGCTTTCATCTACATTTGTCTTTCCTAAGCCAGGTGTACCTGTGATGATTTATCCCTGTAATGCACTGTTAACATTAGCAGGAGTTAAAGTTACATGTAGGATAATAATTTCCAAAATGCAGACATTGCTTCATAATAATGTGATATGTATATATGTAGTTTAGATCAGAACACGCATTCTTTCAACACTTATCAACACTTATTCTCATAAAATTACTCAACACTTGTTCTGAATTTGTCATATTTTCTCTTTGTATGCACAGATATAGCTTTGTAGACAATCTCTGATTTTAAAGCATTTTTAATTGAAACTGTATCTTTGAACAGTTCCATTGATGTAAAGTAGTTTAGGTTATATTCTACCGGTATGTACTATATGCCATTTGTTTCATAGTATACTGAATGGAGCATACACAAAGTGGGACAAAAGCTGATGGATATGCCCATCCATGATGGAGCGACTGGTCCGTTTGTGGTATCAGGATTCGGTGGATACAGGCAGCAGCAGAACCCAAGAGGAAAGCTCTTTGCTTTCGACTCCAGTGGGAACTATGTACTGACCTGTGCTCCACATGGAGGGGTCATATACAAGGTCAGTGAAGAAAGAGAGATGTGAGCTCAGTTGTGGAGGATTAGGTGATTATGGTTGCCTAATGTGATGATGAGATTGGTGGTAGCAGTGGTGGTGGCAGTGGTAGTGGTGGTGGTGATGTGGTGGTGGTGGTGGTGGTGGTGGTGGTAGTGATGCTGGTGATAGTCATGGTGATTGTGTTGGTGGTGGTGGTGCCAGGTGAGGATAGTGATGGGGATTGAGTTGTTGGTGGTGTTGACAATAGTGGTGATGGTGGTGATAGTTGAGCTGGGAGTGGGGGTGATGATGGTGATGCTGATGGTGATGGTGATGATGATGATGATGATGATGATGATGATGATGATGATGATGATGGTGATGATGAAGATAATGATAAGGATGATGCTGAAAATGGTAATAATGATGGGGATGGTGACGATGGTGATGATGATGACCATCACAGTTGCACTTGCAGTGCCTTTTATAAGATTAGTTGAAGTTACGTCTGATAAAAGAGATAATGGTGATGGAGTAGGGTGGGGGACTGGGGGTACATTGGATAACAGAAAAAAGACTGTTAATGCAGATGAAAGTTTTAGAACAAATTGTCACTTAACAATAAATCCCAATTAGCAATTGAAATATCTTTGTGTTCTCCATCTCTCTCCTCAGCTAAACAAAGAGAAGGGGATGCTACGCACACTAACCATCCTCGGACACCGAACACCTGTCGTCAGTGTTGATTGGTGTACAACTCTTAACACTGGAGTATGCTTGAGTGGATCCATGGATGGCAGGGTCCAAGTTACTACTTTACTTAGTCAATAATCCAATGTAATTAACAACTATCGTTCCAGGGTCCCATCTGATAAAAATTTGCAATTGATCCAAACCAATCACAATTCCTCTAATCAATCGAAAATGTATTATCTGCTATCTCTTAAGTAAACAGTTGCGATCAATATCAAGTTGTGATTGATTTGAATACATTGCAGCTCTTAACATGATGGGCCCCAAAGCCGTGTCTTTTAAATATTTGCAATATATTCAAATCGATTGTGACTTGATATCAATCACAACTGTGTATTTAAAGGAGTTTTGCGATTGATTCGACGTCTTGTGATCAATAAGGATCAATCGCAATTCATCAGAAGACCGCGCCAAAATTTCATTTTGATACCACAGCATTTAGGATTAACTGCAATTTATTTTTGAATTATGAATACATAGTCCATTGAAAAACGTTATTTGATACCAGGAAACAAATCATGTATAGGTTTATTATGGAAGTTCATATTGTAGCTCATGATTTTTTTAATTCTAGACATTCGAGGTGGTTTGCACAATAAAGTGGTTAACCATGAGTGTGTCATGTTGAGAATTGGACAGATATGAAAGTTATTAGATACTGGAGATATTATGCAAGACGATGGAGGATTCGTAGTTGCCTCTGTTTTTTTTTTGTTTTTTTACTGATCCTCCATCACTGAGTTTGAAATGTAGTTTTATTTCAGGAATTGTCCTACATATATTGTACATTTACTCCACAATTTTACAAAAATGATTATAGCTGAAATCTTGCCACGTTATATAATTAGTGACACAATAATCATCTGAGGCCCAATGAAGCAATTTATTGCATATTTAGAATAATACATTTTGTGCAAGAGACAACTACTTAAAGCAAGGCAATTACTATGTTACGTTGAATTTGTATAATCTTGATTGAATCATTCCGCAGAAGTGGCTTATAGAAATACGATTTCTATGAGTTTGCATTAATGTAGAAGTATAGATACCATCATAGTTATGAGTTATCAATCCTTATACCTTTTATATGATGTTTTGTAAATTTTTGTTAGAGACAAAGATTTTATTTTTCTTAATGTTTGCAATAGAATTCATGTTCTACATCACAGAGAATTTGTTAGTGCAGAAGAGTTTGCCATCATGATATCACATGACCTTGTTATATACTCTGGAAACAAGAAGACAAACTTTTATTGGAATTAGTAGATGCAGAATAAAGACTGATTAAAGAGAGACACTAGAAGATAAATAAGACATGAGAGCATCTCAATATTCACTTCAAAATGCTGATTATATTCAGAGGATTTCATTTTTCGGGGCCTGCTAATGGGCCACCCTGCCTATAAATAATGTCCCAACTTTAATTTTTCATCATATCAAATTGCGTAATGCAGGCGAGACCACCAAGAACGTTTCCTTGTTTACAATATAAATACAGTGGATTTTATTTTTTCTTTGCAACTTTTGTGGGAATGGAGGCTTCAATGTTTAATAATAATAATAATAATAAGAATTGGATTTATGTAGCACCTTTCCCAAAGAATAAATGGTGCTGTAAACACCAGGAAATACTCAGGGATTTAACCGATTCTATATCATTCCAAATCATGAACATTCAGAGTGATTTCATGTTATCAAAAAAAAAACTATCTTGAAATTTTGTACAAGAATATTAAATAAGAGAGCTTTAATACTTGTACTGTGTATATATTTAGAGCACTAACTCTTGCTTGTCAAAATTAGATTGTGGAATAATAAACTTCATATATACATATCTTTAAACTTGTACTTCCATTTGATTTGATAAATCTATTTGAGTTTGAAGAGTTTGAAGATTGATAACCATCTTTACTTGGTCACAGAATTTTGCTCCCTGTATAGGATCGATAGGAACCAAATGTTGATAGTTATTTATCTTAAATAATAAGTAGACTCTTTTTATTTATATTCTTTATCATGAATAACATAATTGAAAAGAGCAAGTATTATTCTTTGAGATTAAAAAAAAATTTAAGCCTTTCAATTTTTGTCCTATTCACCCATTGTATGGTACATGTACCCTTTTGTAATAATAATAATAATAATAATAATAATAATAGTTAACATTTATATAGCGCACTTGTTTCTATTAAGCGCTTTATTTGAAATATATAATTTTAAAGTAAATCTCAAACAATGTACATGCTAACATGAGATAGAAAATATACATAGAGAAGTGAATGATTAACAAACTAGCAAATTATATAACAAGGACAAAATTACATGAACTGTGCAAATTGCAAGTACATGTGCGAAGAATTAGGGTATTCACTGTGTTGAAGAGGTGGGTCTTTAATCGATGTTTAAAGGTCTCGAGAGTAAGGGGATTCACGGACATGGAGTGGAAGATTGTTCCAGAGTTTGGGAGCGCAGACAGAAGGCATGATCGCCATAGGGGGTGAGAAAGCGGGGACCAGGGGCTAGTTGAAGGTGGGCAGATGATGAAGAACGTAGCCTTGTAAAATAACTTGTGTTAAAACCAGTTATGATTTTGATGCAACGTGGTTAAGAAACGAAAACATACATTTATCTTCAGTATATTACATAATGGTATTTAGAGAAATTGGTGATGAGAGTGAGAGGTGTATTGAAATAAAGTTTGAGATTGGAACATCTACATCAGGGCTCACACTTAACTTTTTATCTTTGTTGCCAGCCGGGCAGCGTTTTAGGTGGTCAATGGCAACTGGGCAACTGCTAATTTCGAGCCCTGTATACCTGGTATGTATTAATGCAGACTGGAAGAGAATGTTCAATACAAAATAGAGGAGACAAAAACAGTTTGTGATGATTTATTGGTTCTTTTTATTACAAATACACAAGTGACATGGTGGAAAAATAACAGTACAAGAATAAGAGTCTTACAAATGAGACTAGACCAAAGTAAGAGTGACTTGCACAACCCTCACAGTACCAAACTTTGCATTCTAATTTACAAACAAGTCTATCATGACAAAAAAACTCCCTCTAAAATATAAAGTTCTCTGCACTTGTATTCCCCCAGACCATCACAAGACATGTATTAGTATTTATCTTCATATTGTCAAAATAGTTCCTCTTAAAATTTGCTGGATTTGTATTTGAACTCGACATAAATGTTGCACATCACATGTATGCATAAGTCTGATACAAGATTTGCATGTATCAGCCTTCAAATTTTATTCCTTAATAAAAGTCTTTCACCATCCATCTAAAACAAATCTGATCAATTCACCGTTTACTACAGACCTATTCGACCATATTCATACAATATTCTTTTCAAACCATGCACTAGATCTCAAGCTATTGTGATACATTCATCAAAAGTTTATGGAAGTCAGACTCGAGAAAATCTGAAATTATTAGCAATGGCACTCTCAAGCATGTTTATAATTTTTTTTTTTAATTGAGTATGCTATTATATGGTGAGCTGAGCTAAAAGCCTACCGAGTGCCTTTGCTTAAAAAAAATACACAAAAAGTTTTATTTTGAGAAGAAAACCCCTGCACCACACAATTATGGCTTTCAAGATGAACACACCAAACCTGTAAGGAACTTTCATTACATTGTTGCAAACAAAAAACATACACTACTACATGTACTCATATACAATAATCATCACACCAATAAAATTAGGTTCTCATAATTTTACACATTATTGTAAGACTTCATAAAGATTTCTAGTATGTACACATAATAATAATAACATATTTCATATATTTACAAGTGTCTCTATTTATACAAGTCAGAACTTGTTTTTTTGTCCATATACACACCAAGTGTACCTGTAGTGAAAATATCATCTCATTTCCCCCACAATTGCATTGATACCTATACATATTAAAAAAGGGGGAAAATCATTAAAAATGTACTTATATGACAAGTTAACAATTACCGTACCCAAACTGGAGAATGGTAAACCTTTTCCTAGAAAGTAAAGACATAACTGCAATAGATCAAACCAAAATCAATGCCCATTCCAATAGATGGGGAGAATGGTACATGTATGACCAAGTTGGGTAACTCAACATCAGTATGTGCATGCATCACTGTTCTCAAATACACAGAAAAGGGGGTATATTTCTAGCAAATCTGCAGGCTTTTGTACACTGATTGATTTGGAATTTTACAAACTGAACTCCTCAGAGATTAACACATACATGTATCCCGTCTCTTTGAGAGCAGTGATTTCAAGTGCAATTCACTCAATCAATAATTACACTTACAAGAAATAGGAATGGTTTACAATTTGAACCAAAGAGATGCAGACAATCCTCTGCCTGGATCAATGATATATACATGCAACATAATTATCAAGGGCCCCATCTTGAAAAGAGTTGTGATTGATTCAAATCAATTGTGACACTTTATAAAAAGGGCTCTGGTAGCAGGTCCTACTATGTAATCTAATGCTCCTTCATTAAAGAGTGCTGGATAGTAATATCTAGTCTGAATACCCATAAAGCTTGAATATTAGTCAAATTAATACTAGTAAAATAATGCTATCAATCAATTTGAAATGTTTCATTAGTTTCATTCAATTTACATATACCCGGTATTCAAAGAAAATCCTCTGATTTTACATTTCAATCCAATACAGATAAATGGTCCATGCATTTGTTGTTTATCATTTTTTCACACACAAAGATGATTGAATAGTATTACAATTATACATGTACAATTCAGTCAGAATATGACTCTGACCTCAGACCAGAAACATGTGCAAGGTATGCAGTCAAATTAAGTAATAACGCAGTTTGCTCTTTTAAGCTCAATGTTAATACATGATGGAGTAAACTTCCTTACAAAAAGAAAGAAAAATCAAAATATGACACAAGCATAGTTTGCTTCACATTTTTGCATCTTACAAATACTACTTGCCATTTATTTACAAATAAAATGGCTTTTAGTTTGCCACTGCTTTTTTCCCTTATAGGCAGTTTACTAAATCATGTGTAATACCTCAGTCACAGCGCCACACCAATTCCATACCGACCAATTCTTTGCCATTGGCGGTAGTGTAGTGTTTTTTTTGGTCTGTAGTTGGTCTGGTGTACGTTGGTGTGACTACAGTATAATTGAGGCTCAATTCATTAACAGTACTTTGATATGAATTCAGATTCAAAGTGTGATACTTTATCATGAACCAAGAAGAGTGAAATTGCACACAGAATGAAAATCTAAGCTACACATACTAGAATACGTTTCAGAATAAGATCGAATACAAACAATGAAACTTTGGGGACAGAAAAAGAGTATTTGGCTTTGGTTTAATGTTGAAGATAGAAGAGTATGTCATATTGTACATGTATTTTGTACAGTATGCAGTGTATTATGACCAGAGATTGTTTTATATTTATCAAAACCAAAACGATCATAATTCTGATATTCTTCCAGAATACAATAAACTACCGGGTATGCTACTACAAATCAGCTCTTCAATTATTCCATATCATTTTGCACATTGAAAATATTCTCAACATCTAAATTTCTAAAATGTAGAAAATAAATACATTTCTTAAATTAAAAAAATAAATCAAACAAAAAGAACATCATCTCTTCCATATGGCACATGAAAACAGGAATGCAACTTAGTTTTTTTGAAATTCATCAACTGCTTAATATCAACAATGAAATAAAGACGTTATCACTTACAACATAGATCATCTGATTTATCCCCTTACAGTAAAGGAAAACAATCTCCCCTAAGAGTACTCCTGTCATCCAGTCACTGTGAGCTGCCAGGGTTTCAAGGTGAAAATGATAACATAGCTACCAGCATCCTCTTAAGGTGCCTGGTTCTGTTCTGATTAAACAGAGCAGCAGCTAAGACGATGACGATGATGATGATGATGATGAGGATGGTGATGATGATTTATTTTTGTGGCAGTAGAAGTGGTGGTAGTGGTTAGAGTGGTAGTGGGGTAATCATAATTAAAATGGAGACAATGACAATGATGATGATGATGATGATGACTAAAGGTGCAGGGAAATCATATAGTTTTACACAATGAGCCTAACATATGATGATGATAATGATGATGATGATGATGATGATGAGGATGATGATTGGGATAATGAAGATGATGAGTTAATGATGATGTGATGATGATCATGATAATGGTGTTGATGATGACGAGAAGATAACAATGACGGTATCCATGATGACCTTGATTGCAGTCTAGCAAAAGGACATCTAATAGTGAAGGCTGGAAGCTTCATTTCATCAAGCAACACAACGGCAAGCCATTGCCAATCACCCTCCTATGTGAAGATGCCTCATCAAAAGAAGGATCAAATAACATGATGGTTACCACAGTTGGATTTTCTTAGCTTTCAAAAGTCTATTAACACATCAATGAGCGTCACATGACAGAGCACATTGAGCTCCGTGTGTGGGATGACATCGGTCTCGGTACAGGGTCCTCCCGGGCTTTCAGTACTTCAGCTTTTACCACTCGCTGGATTGGGAAGACCAGAGTCAAGGAAATAATAAACGTATGGCTAAAGAGAGTTTATGTAGAGGTTCATCTATTTCTGTTACTTAAAAAGAGGTCTTTAAAAAGAGCATAAGAAATTCCATACAAAATATATATATATAATATATTAAATTCTTTCATGACAACTTTTAGTCCTTACTTTCATCTCCATGTTGAAATAGATTGAAGCATTGCAATGTTAGGACACTTGCAGTACTCCCCAGACAATCTGAAAAGGACCTACCCCATACTGCCTAGGACTACTTTCCCCACACAACTACCAAGAGGAGGAGGAAGGGGGTTGGATGTTGTCCAACGGTAATAGTCCAGGGGCAGTCGTCCTGATACTGTCAAAATGTTTTCTTTACATTCATCAATGTACATATACCTTTTGTATACTCCCTCTCTTTCAGATTTCTTTGATTTAATATGTTGTAATGCATATAAACTATCATCACAATAAAATTACAGTACAAAGGATACAGTGTTGTTTTGGATTTCAGCTTTTGTCAGTTTGATACCC
Source organism: Mesocentrotus franciscanus (assembly GCA_037976565.1). Taxonomy (NCBI): domain Eukaryota; kingdom Metazoa; phylum Echinodermata; class Echinoidea; order Camarodonta; family Strongylocentrotidae; genus Mesocentrotus; species Mesocentrotus franciscanus. Next base: position 20,358,287 of record CP137677.1, read on the forward strand.
AGGATATCTGCAGCTATTTTCTGGAAACATAAATTAACCTGCATGCCAAGAAAGAAAAAGATTTTATTATCATTAGTTATAATGTCAAATGAGGAAAGAAAACACAAAAATAGATTGTTATATACCAAGAAACATGAAGGGAAAAGAAAAAAAATTATTGCAAGTGTACTTGCAACTAATGTAAAGGCAAGTATGTTTGCCTTTACTCATTGACAACTGAATCAGCCTCAGGTATTAAACTGACAATGAATAAGGAATTTATTTATCATAATGATAATTCAATATTCCATTTCCATAATATACTTTATATGTACATGTACATACGCTACAACATCTTATACATCACATAAACACATCAGTATTAGACTTAAAGACCATTAAATCAGTTTATCTTTAGATCACTCTTTCATTAATTTAGTTCCTTTATGGCATAGATGTAGTATCGAAAGCAATAAATTAAAATTGAGTCACCATTAGAGACTTCTACTGCCAAATTCTATACTTCCATCTAAATTACATTTGCATTCAAATATTAAATGTATAATAATGAAAGGCCTCATGTGTGATACAAGGACATATACATGTAGCAAATGCTTCAAACATATTTCATGAGTAGGCAAAATTATTGAAATATTTTCAAAGCAAGTGCAGTATACCCTTGTGCCTCACAAGAGAACATCAATTACAAATATAAATTGTTATTGTTTTAAACTTATGATTCTTCCCTAACATTTCAACATTATACTGTTATATTTTTTGCATTAACTTTCATATTTATTCCATGATGGAATATAAAGACGAAGCAATACCAGTATTAAAGCATTTGGCAAATTATAAACACATATTTGCATATAAACATACATAATCACGTTTCACATGTTTAAGCAAGCAAACTGTGAGATGTTGAATTGATGCATGTAGCAAGGTAATTCAGGTACTCTATCCTAATGAATGAGATACCAATTTTTCTGGCTAGCTCAAAAGCTAATCTGTTGAGTACTAAACTTGTGATAACCTGGCTGGGATATACTGAAAATGCATGTTATACTCAATTTGATATCTAACTGATAATGTGTGAGTAAAAGTTGAGAGGCAGAGAGGACACTCACTGTCCACTCGACTTACCGAATCACCTGTCTTCGCCGAGACAAAATGGCTCGTCATGTTGTGCTCTTGACATAACTTTTGATGTTTCTCATCTTTCACTGTCCTCATATGCTCCAAGTCAGCTTTCAAGAAACAAAGAGATCATAACAAACAACAATAAGTACTGTTCATTTGAAACTCTAAAATTTGTACTGAGGAACTGCAATTATACGAGAACTAAAAGGGGTTGCCCATTGTTTCAACCTACAATATTTGGTCCAGCATGATTCCTGTTTATTGACAAAGTCATCTTTGAAAGTTAAAGTGTATCAATAACCAAACAATCTTTTGTTTTGTATGATAGTAGTTCCATGTCGTAATACTATTTTGCGAGATTAAATACAATCTCAACAAGTCAACGCAAAGCATAGCATCCCCTCGCAGGGTACAAATGGCCTCTATAAGTCAGAACAAGTTACCTCCATTAGACTATACTATTATATTACTAGGGAATTTAATTAGGTGTTTTTGCATATTTAATGAGCTATGACCTTTGACCTCCATACTCGGAAATCAAACTTAGGCTGTATTTTGATACCATGTACCTTCATATTAAATTTCATTAAAATTCATCAAACATTACCATGTACCTTCATATCAAAGTTGATTAAAATCCGTCAAACATTATTGAAGTTATCAAATGGAAACCAGATTCGCATATTTAATGAGCTATGACCTTTGACCTACATTCTCCGAAATCGAACTTAGGCTGTGTTTTGATACCATGTACCTTCATATCAAATTTTATTAAAATCCGTCAAACAGAACTAAAGTTATCGATCAGAAACCAGATGTGTATTTTTTCGCATATTTAATGAGCTATGACCTTTGACCTTTGACCTACATACTCCGAAATCAAACTTAGGCTGTGTTTTGATACCATGTACCTTCATATCAAATTTCATTAAAATCCGTCAAACATTACTAAAGTTATTGATCAAAAACCAGATTCGCATATTTAATAAGCTATGACCTTTTGACCTACATACTCCGAAATCGAACTTAGGCTGTGTTTTGATACCATGTACCTTCATATCAAATTTCATTAAAATCCGTCAAACATTATTGAAGTTATTGAACAGAAACCAGATTCGCATATTTAATGAGCTATGACCTTTGACCTACATACTCGGAAATTGAACTTAGGCTGTGTTTTGATACCATGTACCTTCATATCAAATTTGATTAAAATCAGTCAAACATTATTGAAGTTATCAAATGGAAACCAGATTCGCATATTTAATGAGCTATGACCTTTGACCTACATACTTGGAAATTGAACTTAGGCTGTGTTTTGATACCATGTACCTTCATATCAAATTTCATTAAAATCCGTCAAACATTACTAAAGTTATTGATCAAAAACCAGATTCGCATATTTAATAAGCTTTGACCTTTGACCTACACACTCCGAAATCAAACTTAGCCTGTATTTTGATACTATGTACCTTCATATCAAATTTTATTAAAATCCGTCAAACATAACTAAAGTTATCGATCAGAAACCAGATGTGTATTTTTTCGCATATTTAATGAGCTATGACCTTTGACCTTTGACCTACATACTCCGAAATCAAACTTAGCCTGTATTTTGATAATATGTACCTTCATATCAAATTTCATTAAAATCCGTCAAACGTTACTGAAGTTATTGATCAAAAACCAGATTCGCATATTTAATAAGCTTTGACCTTTGACCTACACACTCCGAAATCAAACTTAGCCTGTATTTTGATACTATGTACCTTCATATCAAATTTTATTAAAATCCGTCAAACATAACTAAAGTTATCGATCAGAAACCAGATGTGTATTTTTTCGCATATTTAATGAGCTATGACCTTTGACCTTTGACCTACATACTCCGAAATCAAACTTAGCCTGTATTTTGATACTATGTACCTTCATATCAAATTTCATTAAAATCCGTCAAACGTTACTGAAGTTATCGATCGGAAACCAAATTTGTTACGAACGGACGGACGCACGGAAGGAAGGAAGGAAGGACGGACAGCAGCGTTTCTATATCCCCTCCGACTTCGTCGGCGAGGGGATAATAAACATAAGCATAACTGTACATGCTCACATAAAAGAGGGCCTACATGGAACCCAAGTCTGAATTGGGTTTTGTATGCGCGATATTATTTTATTGTTTTATTTTCTTCAAATTCATTATCTGTTAGCCCATAGAAAGCTTGGTGAAATTTTTCTAGGTTGATTTTTATACATTCTAGCTGTACACAAATCATTTTCTTTCACAGGTGAGTGGTACACTTAAAAATTTGTTTTTGAGAATAAAAAGAGTCTACAATTAACGAACACACTTCTTAGCCGTGATAGCACAATGACTCTAAGCTTCCACCTGCCATATACACACATCTTCTTCTTCAGTTGCAGTACAGTAATCTTTGACAGTAATAGATCAATTCATGAATATAGATCACATACCTTTATTACCCACGAGTGCAACATGGGGAAACTTGTCTGCATCTTTGTAGACATCCCTGAGCTTCTGATACCAGTCCTCAATGTTCTCAAAGCTGCTGTAATTAGTGATATCATACACCAATAAAACTCCCTGTATGAAGACAACAAAAGGATAGGAAATGTCATTTATCTTTTCATGAAAGCATTGACTCATTATCTGATAATAATAATAATAATAGTTCGTCCTTATATAGCGCATTTCAGGACTGCAGGCCCTCTCAATGCGCTTTACAGATATATATTATTACCCCGGTCATCGGATTCATGCTTACTCGCACACAATGTATGCACATTTTCCACTCCCTGGGAGCATTCCAGCCAGTCGCCATTTTACAAGCGCCACTTGCTAATCAAACCACATTAACTTTTGCATCCTACCGGGTACCCATTTAACACCTGGGTGGAGAGTGGCAAATGTAGATCAATGTCTTGCCAAAGGACATTAGTGCCGCGGTGGGACTTGAACCGCGGACCTTGTGATCCACAGTCCGGTGACATATCCACTCGTCCACGGCACCTCTACGATTCAGTTGACAACAGAACAAACGGTGGACCAATGCAATATAATGTGTTTATGTGTACATGCGGCAGTCTAGCATTTTGATCCTTAGCTATCAAAGAGTTAAGAAAAACATTAAACATATTACACTCCAAATATAAGATTTAATTTTTGCCCAGATTGCAATTATACAATAAATATAATTTTAAATAGTTCATTAATTTTCAGTCTAATATTTGTGATGATTATCATAATTTGCACAACTGCAGAGCATTTTCGATATCATGCATTATGTAATATATGTATAATTGCAGAGCATTTTCTATACTATGCAACAATCACAAAATTCAATAAAATGAGAATTAAACTACAAAAAAATGAACAGTATCTTCAAAGATCATCTTAGCATTCACTTACATGAGCCCCATATAAATAGTTTTCCAGCATTTTTCCTCCAAGTGTCTGTCCTCCAATGTCCCAGACTTGTAATGAAACATGAGTATTCTCTGGAAGGACAGGAAAGAAGAAAACATCCATGGCTTGTTCAGACTTCAAAAAGAATTGATCCATAATGATTCTAAAACTACATACAAAATCAAAGCAAACACACATCACTTATTGCAATTGTGATGCAAAAGCAAAAAAAATATTGAAATGTCTGAAATGACGGATATAAGTCCAAAACATTTTGATATTGTTGTAGAATTTAATATTACTTGTACTTGTATACATTTTGTTCAGTCTTTCACTGACTTTAAGGTCCATGCTGCTAATTAGGGGGAAAATAAACTTACTTAGATTAGGGTAAATAATGAACAGACAATAATAGACATTAGTAGACAACATGGCTAATCAGATTTAAAAATAAAAGATGATTAGACCTTATATTGATTCACAACAGTCCATATAGGGAGTCTTATTAACAAATATCAGATTTACAAAACAATACATTCCTAACCAGTGAAGCATGTATCTGTACCCTAAAAACTGTCCCCCTGCAGAAAAAGCAGTAATATTACATCTACATAGTACATACCTGCAATGCATATTCTCTTAAGAAAGAAGTCAAGACCCACAGTCTGTTGGTATTGCTTGCCAAACTGTTCCTGGGAGTAACGTGTCGCTAGAGACGTCTGTGGAAGGAAAATCATGTTAAAAAAAATATGGATACATGTAGAAATGTAAAGTTTCAAAACAATACTTTAAGTCAAATGCAGACATGTATCCAAGTCTCCAGGAGATTTTCAACCTCAATAACGGCTTGCATTAGTTGCATACCGGTACACACGACACAGAAAACAACAGTAACTCTCCCGTTTGATGTGTACAAATATATTACTAATGTGTGTTTTTCTACTAGAAATATATTATGGAGAGTATAGTATTACAGGTCCTTTAAAAATAAAAGACCATCCCAAGTCATACAATTTTTGAAAAATTGAAATTTTATGTGTTGGAACAAATGGAAAAGTTGTCCGCCACTAGATCACAGAGACATTATCGAATCAGCCAATTTGAAGAGCCCATACCCAGTCCCATAGTGGTTGCAACGTTAACAAATTCATAACTTTCACATTTTTGTCCTGTTGTCCGATTTCATTCAAATTTTCACCAGTAAACTTGTCCGATTTTTTTCCTTTCTTCTTGAGTAGTTTGCTATGAAGGTTGGCTTTCCCTACAGGTACAGGTGCATTGATTTTAAATATTGATATAATTTGTATCATCACATATAAAGGAAAAGTTAGATCAAACAAAGTTATCAAAATTCCCAGCTTGGAAACATTTAAAGTTTAACAATTATTATCAATTTGAAAACATTTTGACTACCACCTTACTTTCACATTTGAAGAGCAAATCTGAACACTGCCAAGACTTGTGACATCTCTCAAGGCACCGAATTAGCATAAGGAGACGTAGACCGAAAATTCTGTCTCTTTCGTTCCTAAACTTAAGTTAAACTAAGGCTAAACAAACTCCATCACTTACCAAACTGTTACTAGTTCTACATGTATATAGTATGAAGGGGTGACCAAACTTCACGGCGATTTTGACAATATTATAAAATGTGATATTCGAACTATGATTTCTCATATTCTAGGCAAAATTATTTATTTTAATTATTACCAAATGGACGGCAAAGTTTTTTACTACAAAATTACTAGAAAATTTATCGGCAAAAGGTTTCCAGAGATATCGCGATCTAAAAATTCGATTTCGGATCGGCGTGCGCACTGAAACTAAAAAAGTCATAAAAACAACGAGACCTTACTTCGCGCACGGGGGTTTACAGCTGATTTATCAAAAAATGCGATCCATCAAAAATAAGGTAATATCCTAATTTGCAAGGCAAGATATAATCATACAATCAGTTGGTACCACTTTTTACATACAATTTTGAGGATATCTGCTCTCAAAATGAAGATTTCCAGACCCTTATCGTTAAGTTGATTATTTTTTTCAGAACGGACGCAAATAACTGCAAAATGTGCCGATCTTTTGTCAATATTTTCACAATTTCACACCCAATTCCAAAGAAAATGTCATCTCTGGGTAATTTTATGTTCCTCTTTTAATATCAGATTTTCGAAATCTTACCCATTTTTTGAGATAGCGAACTTAGGTCACGCGCGAACTAGAAACTAGAAATCTACCGTTAACATTAGCCAGAAAAATCTGTCTGCTCGGCCCTAGACAGAAATAACCGTCTGGTATGGGTCATTCTTTAATAAAACTGACATTTGTTGACATTCCCCATACACAGACGGTACCCCGTACGCCTCGCACCACGGGAGAGATTGAGCCGATTGTGGCCCGCTTTGGTCCCAAAAACTTTCTCCCACGATTTTCTTTATTTAGATCTAATTTTCTGATTTATAAATCAGATACAAAAATACTATGTCTATTTTTCTCCTATGTACAGTTATCAATTTTTTTATGACTTATTTCTAAATGCGAAATTTACAGACTTACGTATATGAGTTATCCAATTTTTATCTCAGAACCAAGGAAACGGTATGTTCATGCATTCGAACTGGTAATCTATGACATGACCCGCCCGATATATTTCCGGGTCAACCGACCAAAACAAGCCCAATGGCCAATCAGAGCACGTGTTTGATATTGGGCTTATGAATATTCAAACATCACCGGCTCAAGCCGGGCTGACTCATACGTAGCTATTGGACGTTCGAAAAGAAAAATGAATATTCATCAACTTAAACCAAGATGGCTGACAACAAATCTTGTTGACTACAAGACTTTCTCGGATTAATCATTAATATAGGATCTAAATGAGCAAGCTATCGTAAGTCAAAGTAGATATTTCTGTGTTATTTTTAATTTTCAATAAAATTCAGTGTAAAATTGCAGCCAAAGTGGACATATGAAGACATAAAGAGTGAAAAACTCGTTGCATATCTCATTATCGCGGCTGAACTGAACCATTCGTTCCCCACACTACTCCATTGACGTACTTCAGTCTATGTATAGAGGCGGTCAGAGGAGCCAGATGCAATCTCAGCGGAACAACTGTCGATATCACTATCAGAGACTGAAGCTTTCGGTCTAGCTCGGCCCCTGCCTTGCCTTTGGCTGAAAGTTTGTCTAGATAGATTTAGACTCTACTTTTTAAATAGTTGGAGTTGGATTTGGAATTTGGGAATTTGGGAATTTGGGAATTTGGGAAATTGGGGGAGTGTTTTAAAAACACCTTAGACTACTAGATGATAGATCTATAGGCCTACTAAATACTATTCTTACTTAGGAAGTTTAATAGGGCATAGGGGCCTAGGGCCTCTAAATTCTAATTTAAGTTTTACTTTTACTTTTACGTCTTTTTACATTTGACAGGGATTTGGTGACGCCAAACATAGTCTCTGCAGAAAAGATCTCCAAACGAAATAGACTGATTTCCCTGTCTATCACCATGATCACCGACCCTGCATGAGGATTCGGGGCCTTGGCCTACCTCCTCAACGCTACCAGCTAGCCTGGGACGTCCGCTGGCGCTGGCCTGGCTTGCAATATTTCTCTGCCTTGGCGCGGCCTCCATTTCTGCTTATACTATATAGTGCTTACCTTTCCCGACGCACCATCACCAACAACGACGATTTTCAGTTGTTTTCCCCTATCCCTTGCTTCATCTTCTGAATCAGACATCGTCCACAAGTTCTAAACTTTCGATCAGAAATGACCAAGATACAACTTGTTCACTGCAACTTCTAAAAATTGTAGATTTTTGTCGTCTTTTCGACCTTTACATGCGTTCAAACAATACACACTGAACTATGCGATTGATTTACGAAATACTCGCCGTATATACGCGTACTATATATACCGTATATCGTACGCGTATCTAACGTACACAATGTACGTCCGAAAAAAAAACAACGATATATCGTATACAATTATCTGCGTATCGTTAGCTCAGGCCCAAGTTTGCAGTGACTGGCTAATAAATAGGATACCAAAAAGAATGATTCGGCCTTAACTAGTGTGCTGTTCACGTGGGCATCATGAGGGGGGGGGTACCAATCAGTTAGGAGCATGAAATGGAGAGCTCAATGTGGGAGGGTCTTTTATCTTCTTGCCACTTCACATTCACTTTCGCATCTCTCTCGACCTCGATCTCTGAGTCTTCCGATTTTTTCGTTTTACAAAGGCCCCCCTCGATCGTGCCCGATAGCTACATGTCATCACAGTGCATATCTGTCGATTCATTCTTCTCAATCAAGCACTCATACCCCATTGCCTTCTAAAACATGAAATTTAAAATACAATGTTTCTTCATTGGTAATAACATGAATACATTTTTATTGGATGCACATGCAAACAATTCGTTGACAGAGATAAATCATTGATACAGAAATGTATTTACAAAGAGTTCAGTTAAGCATGCCATCTTACATTGAAATCATTAATGGCTGTAGGCTGTAGGCCTATATATCTACCATCAGATAGTGTTACTATTACAAACATCAAACTATACTTATAGGTTGTGATAAATTATTAGTTTTTAAAGTATATAAGCATATGCAACTTATTTAGATGAACGCATAATGGTGTACCATATAGGCCTGAGGAGCAATGACAATGTACTAATCGGAAGCATTCTTGATAACAATCACGTGACGGATGAGGGAGGGGCAACCAAACATGTCTCTGGGTCCACATGAAAGAAAATAAAGAAGAAGAACACCTAAGTGATTTATTTTATGTTTGTATCAGTTGTAAAATGTGAAGAATGGCTTCACCAAACATTAATTTTACGAAAATGTGCTGAAACAGCAGACTGATCTCACTGCAAGAGAGCAATGGTGTAGGCAAATATCATTATTTATTTATTTATTTATTTATTTATTTCTGATATTTATACAGGGTGGCACATATCACCAATTATGGTCCACTGCATTTCATTAAAACTGAATGCAGTGATTACAAAACAGGCGATACAAAAGAACAAACATACAAACACGCAATAAAAGGGGGACCAAAAGAAGGAGGCGAGTATCCATAAACATTCTACTTTTAAAAGCTTGTAGTGCATTATGTGAAATGTTTCCGACAACATGGGCAGAGAGAGCGTTTACGTCGCCCTCCTTCACCTGCTCATCTCAGTGATCTCATAAAGTGGCGTATTCAGATATTGATAAAAGGTGGGGGTTCTCCTATACAGCCGTGGGAAAGGAGTGTAGCTCCGCACCCTTTGCGATCCGAACATCCAATTTATTGACATTTCTATATAGGGCATTGAAAAAGGGTAGGCCGTGATATTCGTTGGGCAACACCTTATTGCTGGAAACCCAATGTCATAACTCATTATTCACACACTTAAAGTCAGCCATTAACAAAATGACGTCATGTTCTGGCATAAGTCAAATGAAATTAATAGAATTTTAACGAAATTTCGACTCCTTCCAGGGCCTAGTGATTTGAATACACTGCAACTTTTATTTCAGTACCACAGTGCTGATGTATATTATGATAAACATCTCCTTAAATAGAGAAGACTGACTGCTTCCATGATCCATTTCATAAATAAATAATAATGGAAAAACCACAACAGTGTTCCCTCTCTCTCTCTCTCTCTCTCTCTCTCATTTTCTTTGAAGTCCAGGGCATTTTTTCACTATAAGTAAGTATATATTTCACTGTTCATTGGCAAGAATTGTTAAAAGATATTATGTTCCCGGAGCAATTGATCGGGGTATTCTTTGGCGTGAAGAATATTTAGCGCGGAACAATAATCATTGTCGCCAGAGCAGAACTTCGCAGAACATCAGTTTAAGAAGTCATGTTTGATGATGTGATCACTTTCTCTGACATCGACATCGACCGCGATGACCGTCTTTGTTTCCATCGGAATTGGTGGAGTTGGAGACATCGACCGTACTCTGATGATGCATGCATCCATTTTCTTTTGATCTCTTCGTTAACTCAATTTGACCTGTTAGGAGTAAAGGAAATGAAAAGGGATAATTAAGAATAAAACTGATTTTAAAAAGAAGAAAATGTCAAGGGGCAAATACCATTGAGCTCTTATTCGCAAATGTTTTGGTATCATAGACGTACAATTTTTTTCTTCAAAACTAACTTACTGAAAAGTTCTTTAGAATCTAGAGTCTGGAAATACATAGAAAAGGCGATAAAGAAATGGCATACGACATTTCCCGAAATACTTACAGATATCATAGAAGATTTCTTCTACACCCTGACCAGTCTTGGCGCTGGAATGAAAGTGAAACACTCCTTCGGTTTGGGCGTAACTCTCTGCCACTTCCTGGTCGACAACACGGTTTGATTCAAGATCTACTTTGTTCCCAATCACATAAATCAAGATTTCATCAGGACCCTCCCTCCTCAGCTCTGAAATCCAGGAATCAACCTCATCGAACGAATCCTATTATTTTTAAGAAGAGGAAATAAAAGATCTGTTTATATTTGCTGCTATGTTTATTTGTGCAGTTGCCCCTCTCCTCAATGCGACATTGCGTTGTATTATCTTATGCAGTGATTGCACAGAATATTCTTAAGCCTCACATCGCACACGAATGTCGATTTTGCATCTAAAGAAATATAAAAAGAAAAACGAAGAAGAAGAAGGAGAACAAGAAAAATAAAAAGAAGAAAAAGAAGAAGAAAAAAAGAAAAAGAAAAGTAAAACATTTTTTTCGCAACGGCGGGGCAACATTTCCCCTTCCCCAGTGGGATGTCCTTAAGCGTCACCCTAAGCGAAAATCTGTATTCTTTTACCTGATTTGTGATGTCATAAACGATTAGTGCGGCGGCTGCAGACCTGTACGTCAGAGGGGCCAGTGAACGAAACTTTACGAGACAAAAAAACACAGGTGATAATAATTATGAGTCAAAGTCAAATTAAGTGACGATAAGTTAAGTTAAGCTAAGTTAAATTAAATTCAGTTACGCTAATAGCCTATATTTAAACTTAGATGAGACAAAACATGAAGTAGAATTGTGTATGAAGTTTTAAGGTGTAACGAACATGACACCAATGATCAAATACTCGACTTACAATTGTTTATTATTCCCAGTTTTCTTCTTTCCTGTTTATTATCAAGTTAACATAAAATAACACGTTGTTGGTATCGGCAAATTGCCAATAGTATTAATTTCAACTCACTATAATAATTCCTGCTATTTGTGAATCAATACGAATTATGCCATATAGGTATCTTATAACATTTAGATACATGTATACTCAATGGCCGCCTATTGAGAATATACTCTAATTTTTAGTCATTCCAAAGATAAATAGAAAATGATGCCAGATCTTTAGAGAATAATGGTCATCGCATTATGAAAGAGGGATGATTTCTTTATTATTTACTATTATGGAACAGAATGTCATTTATTTAGTGAACAAACAAAAAATTGATTAGAAAATAGCTTCAGGGATCTCTCGAACAGACTTGAAGATGATTGCAATAAAGACAAGTATTAGATAATGGTTTTACACCTAAAATTCCCGATATCACTGACAAACAAAATCCGACTTCTCATCAATAAATCTTCAAGAGAAAATCATAGTTACCCTTTCTTGCCCCGCCGTATCCCATAATGCAAAACAATATTCGATGTTCTGAAAGTAGAGTGACCTTGCCGAGTAGGCGCCGCTATGATGGGAGAGAAAGAGAAAGAGAAAGAGAAAGAGAAAGAGAAAGAGAAAGAGAAAGAGAAAGAGAAAGAGAAAGAGAGAGAGAGAGAAAGAGAAAGAGAGAGAGAGAGAGAGAGAGAGAGAGAGAAGAAGAGAGAAGAAGAGAGAGAGAGAGAGAGAGAGAGAGAGAGAGAGAGAGGGAGGGGGAGGGAGGGAGGGAGAGAGAGAGAGAGAGAGAGAGAGAGATAGAGAGGGGGAGGGGGGGGGGAGGAGAGTAGGTCAGATTTGAAAAGTTTCATGACCAAAACTACATGCGAACTACCAAAAATAGCTAATGACTTCTTATAGCGAATTTCAGTTTCAGTAAGGACTATTTTCATAAGCATAGAAAGAAAATACAGCTTATTCATAGATACAGATCTATATGCACATCTAAAAAAAGATATTGAAGGTCTAAGAGGGCATATTTCTGAAATGATAGTTATTGTCCTTTAAAAGGAAGATATTAAAGGTACATTGTTCTGATAGTTATGAAATGAAAACTTATTTTATACATTATTTATTTTCAAGCTTATTAAAATTTAAATGTGTGAACACTCTAATGGGGCGTTGCAAGAAAGTTGCGATTGATTGCAAGTTATGATTGATTGCAAGTTGCAAGATTTGCAACTGATATTTGCAATCGATTGCAAATCAACTTTCTTGCAACGCTCCACTAGTCTCCAAAATTTCCTAGGATCTTGTTAGGATTTAAGTTTTAACAATTATCAAATTAAGTTAACTAGATCTAGCTTTTATTCTCCCCATCTTTATATATCTCTCTCTCTTACTAATGGGGGCGTTGAGAGAAAGTTGAGTTGCGATCAATTGCAAATTTGCAATTAATCGCAAGACTTACGCTTAATTTTGGGGATTTGCGATTGATTGCAACTTTTTTGCAACGCCCTATTATTCCCCTATGATATTCGTTCAAACATGTTAGCCTCAGACTCAAGAGAAACGACTCGCATCTTTTTTATATCCGGAATGGTACGAGTCTGACTTTGCTATTCATATTTCTGTTCTAGACTTACTTCCTTCTAATTTCATAGAGACATAAACTATAATTGAAATAAAGCCAAGAAGATCCTTATTGAGAATACAGCTTATGAATTAAAACTTATTGGCCGTTCCAACCAATGTTTAAAGAATATAATGTACGACGGCATTTCAAAATAATACATGTATATACGATCACAAAATCCTGGTTAAGAAGACCTTTACATCTATATTTCGACCAAGATCCTGCCATAGGAAATCATTGTAATATGATACATTGTTGTAACGACAAATTAACGATATTGTGGAATAAGGTTTAGGAGACAAGGTGAGAGGAGAGAGACAGAGAAGGAGATCATGGGAAGATCATAAGAGATTAGGAAAAAAAAAAGAGAAAATGAGAAGAAGACCCTTGGAGAGGCAGAAAGAGGGAGAGGGAGAGAGAGAGAGAGAGGGAGTGGAAGAGGGAGAAAGAGAGAGAGAGAGAGAGGGGGATAGAGAGAGACAGAAAGAGAGGGACAGAAAGAGAGAGAGAGAGAGAGAGGGGGGGGGATGGGATTAAGAAAGTGGTCGGGAGGGTATAGAAGCTTACCCGATAGAGGCGGTGTATACCTCATCAAACCTTCCTTCGACCAATCGATTGGTTATACTGGTTTTCCCCACAGAGTAAGTCTATCATACATGACATGAAAGTAAACATATTATCATCATGATGATTGTGGTAAGGAAGGATAGGGCTCCAAGATTCTTGAAAAGGAAAATGTGGAGCGAAACGGCAGTATATAGGCGTATTAAAGAGAGATAAAGAAAGAGAGAGAGAGAGAGAGAGAGAGAAAGGGATCATAATTATTATGTCCACAGTATAATTATAGTATTCATTAAAAAGTATATTTGCCTTTACAGTGCAAGCAATGAAAACATTAGTCCTTTTAAGAAATTTTCAAACAATTTCATCGTAAAGCCACACGAATACATTAATCCGGAGGGTCACAATAGGGAAATATAGGATAATCCTAGCTATTCCCGACAGGTTTAGCCTATACTTCCCCAGATCAGATCTATTCGACATAACAATTCCGGACAGGACTGCGGTTACTATGCTAGTCCAGATTATGTCCGTTTTTCTAGATCTTTTTATTCTTCAATCAACTATGTCCTCCTCCCTTACACGCATCCCACACAGATCACGCGACCCCCGAAACAAACGGTCATTGACGGATCCGGGGGGGGGGGCACAGAGGGCACGTGCCCCCGGCCAAAAACAGCGAATTTTCGACCGGCGCGATTTTCATATTTTCGGGAGCAAAAAAAAAAAAATTAGTGGTCACTACTACTACCCCCTCCCCCCCCCCTCCCCACTGAGCGAATTTTCGGCCGGCACGATTTTCAAATTTTCAAATTTTCAAATTTTCAGGTGCAAAAAAAATAAAAAATGTGCTCACTACCCCGCCCCCCGTCTAAGCAATCCTGGATCCGCGCCTGAACGGTAGCCTCTATTATACAATATTCCTCTCTTTAGTATGTTGAATAAATCTAGCCACCTGATTGATCGAAATTGGAGTCGTGATTTTAGCCATGCACGTAAAGAAACTCTAACAATTATTGTCCGTTGCCCGGGTAATGGTCAATATATCATAAGAAAGATGTCCGTTGCCCCCGGTAACGGTCAATAGTTTATGAGAAAAATGCCCGTTGCCTCGGTTAACGGGCAGAATAGTTAAAATTTGCTGAGATCCCCATTGGTTTATGTGTAAAAAGTTTCTTTGTGCGAGCGCGGATACCATACAGTGTGTGTGCGATTTGGTCGCTTAGTGTGTGCGATTCCCGAATGAAGATTAACAGACAGTGTCTCAGATTTTCTGTAACGTTTTAACCAATCTTTACTCAAGAAAAGGATAAGGCAAGAATTCTTTGTAGATTTTGTGTGAATTCGGTATATAAAAGATAATTATATAGACTGCTTTAATATTCGAGGCATAGCTGATTCTATACTGGCTCTCGGGGACGCCGCGGCGCGCCTCGGGGTCGTGGCAGAATGTAACGTCCCCTTGAGCCTATAGAAAAAGCTTTGCCTCTCATAGCAGTCAATATATCTATAATATTATTGGGCGCATCTACACGGAGATCATGAATATGCATGTTAATGACGTCGTGTAAGTGTCATGAATATTTATGTTCTTGACCGCGCGCGTACTTACGTACGTGAAGATTTAAGGCCATGAAGGTGGCACCTGCAGCCCAGTGGCGCCGTTAAATCAGGGGCAAAGTTTGACCAGTATACAGGTGTATTGTCTGTGGTTATGTGGTAGTAGTATTTGAGTGTTAAGTATATTTATTGATTTTTGATTTTAATAACGTGCTTATACAAATTTGGAGATTCTTATTTTCGTTTTTGTACTCCAAAGAGCACTTACGTGATCAACTCTGTCGCCGGCCTAATTATACCTCTACATGTGCCCGAGGAGAGGGGAGGGTAATACACCATAATTATAGCTAGTGTTGTATATCGAATATCCGAGAGATAAAAGGATGAAATAAAGCTTCCTAAGATACAAAATTGAGTTTCACAAATATCAATTCAACTTATTTTCATTGATTTTCTTTGGATTATATACGTGTTTTGCGTGGTCAAAACATCACCTCCCTGTAGCTGTGCCCGTCTACCTCTATGATGTGCCCCAGGTGAGGGGAGGGTAATAAACCATACAGCTATTGTAGATTAGATAAGATTTTATTTGACTCTATCGGCCCCCGTCAGGGGTATGAGAGCACAACATATTACAATATAATACAGAAAGATATATAAAACAAAGTAAGATATGATAATAAAATACATAGGACATGATATATACATTTTGATATTTCTAAAACACAATAAACATGAGCTAAAGACTAAGTATACACTATACAGTTTTAAGTTATAAGTCTAAAATATCACGTGGTTTGGTTTGTCTACCACTACGAGCAAATACACTTTTATTAACAAAAATAAGACCATGCCTTTCAGCCTTAGGATCCAACGAAAAGAATTGTATTATTACTGTTAAGAATTTTACGAGTTTTCTTAATTGTTTAACACTAGATCTATTAAGCAATTTGTCCATGTGAAATGTGCTAGGGTTACTCAAAACAAGCTGTCGATCTAAGTATAACTGCCTTTTCTTTCTTGTTGTATATCGAATATCCGAGAGAAAAAGGATGAAATAAAGCTTCCTAAGATTTTGTGTAGCGCCCTCTGCAACAAAACTCAACTATCCCTTAAGTGTCAGTCTGTGCTTACAAACTAGCTCAGGATACGTAGGTGCAGAAAATCAGTGGTGAGTTGTGATCAAAGCATTACCTACTCACAATTTTCAAGGCTTTCACAAGTTTTAATGATACTACGTTGAACATACATCTTAATGAGCACGCAGTTGTCTTGACAAGTGCGGAGCAATAGAGTAGGGGGAGAGAGAGAGAGAGAGAGAATGAGTGAGAGGGGTAAGGAAAGAAAAGTGTTTCTTTTTCATCTTACATCCAGTCTCCATTGCAGAACTTTTCATGATTATATCTTTATATAAAAATGTATAGGGCCTATACACTGTATATATATATGTATATAATATATATATGTCAGAGTTGAGAATTCTCGCACTTTTATATATATATATATATATATATATATATATTTTAAAAAATATATTTAATATACACTCATGAATATCCCAGTTATGTTGCAAAGTGATGCTAATTTGAAATCTCTCGGATATTTTGACACACAACACTAGCTATATGCCTTTACATTCCTCTCCTCGGGCACATGACTTGTATAGGTCGGCGGGCACACCTGCAGGGCGGTGGTTTGCCCGGCAACCGAGTTGACCACGTGATCTTTTGAGTACAAAAACGACGATAAGAATCGCCAAATTTTTTATAAAAATCAAAACTCAATAAATATACTGCAAACTCAAATACATGTACTACTACCGCATAACCTATACAATCTAAAAACAATCTAGTCAGATTTGAATAGATTTTATTTAAAAAATGACTAGATTCTTGTCAAAATGACCAGAATTCTAGTGACACTTGAATAGAATTCTGGTCATTTTTACGAGAATCTAGTCATTTTTTAAAAATAGAATGTAGTAAGTGTCCCTCTGAATCTATTCAAATTTGACTAGATTGTTTTTATAGTGTAGACAATACACAATGGTAAAATTTTGCCCCTGTTTAATTGTGCCACTGTGCTGCAGGTGCCACCTTCCTACAACCTCAATTTGCACGTACGTACGTACGCGCGCGGTCAAACATAAATATTCATGAAACTGACACGACGTCATTATAACATGCATATTCATATCCTCCTTAGAGGCTAACCGAAACCATCAAAAATAGAATGAGAGGCAAGGACTGTCTCCGGTTTAGCGCTGAGGGTGTGTTATTTTATCAGCTGATTGGGGGCGCGACACGGAAACAGTCCAGCGGGCGGGCAGGCAGTGGACTACGACTCCGCCGGAATGGGGAAGTCCCTTTTAATTGTTACCCAAACCTCGCACAGAGTGACATGCGCACTTAATGATATCAAATCCCGTATCAAATGAATCATAATTTATTTTCAATGCAATTTATATGTTGGACCGTGGAAGATATGCCGGTTGTGTCTTACAAACCGACATCATGAGAGTAATGAGAGTAAAAAAATTTTTTTTTTTGCATTTTAATGGTTAAGCAAACAGTATATGAGGCATAATTATTAATCGTAGGAAATTCACGTTGTGATTTTGATAGGTTAATATATGCCTGACTGAGGAAAATACCTCATTTTAATACACTCTTTCAATTACAATCAATATCAACGAAATGCAAAAGAAAATGATCGATCAAGCGCGCTTGGAATCCTTATTGACCTAAGGGCTCATTGACAATTATAGTCTCGAAAAGATTGTCTGTGTGATATACTTACGCCAAGCAAGCACACTTTAATCGTCTTCTGTGGCATATCCTCGGCGATAATTCCGTAGGCGATCGGACCAGAAACTGACAATATTTTCTTTCTGACGTTGAAGTCAGAGACTAGATTGTGGGAATTCTAAAGCTGCACGGAAAACGGAACAAAGCCACAAATAAACATTGATCATGCGAACTGAATATGATCGCAC
This sequence comes from Mesocentrotus franciscanus, assembly GCA_037976565.1. Classification (NCBI taxonomy): domain Eukaryota; kingdom Metazoa; phylum Echinodermata; class Echinoidea; order Camarodonta; family Strongylocentrotidae; genus Mesocentrotus; species Mesocentrotus franciscanus. The sequence goes on from CP137677.1 coordinate 20,376,711, forward strand.
TCAGTGATAACAAATGCCAAAATGAACACAATTCAAGGGTCGAAATATGAACAGTATTATACAAGCTGTATACATTACAAGGCGAAAATTACTGGAAACTCGAAACCAACCTTAAAGGGGAATACCAAACCAAAATAAATATACATCCTTTTCAAGCTTAGTGCATGAAAAACACAACATCGTTTAGTTTATCACTTGTCTTTAGAAGGTTGCGTTTAGGAGAACGGCTACTTTGAAAATCGTATTCTAGTCCATGTTTGATCGCAAGAATATTGAGGCCCGATTTGATGACGTCATGCAAACCAGAAGTGTCGCTCGTGAGACAGAGCTTATAGCCAACTAACTCACCGGAGTGATTGTCTCGTCGAAATTAGAAAAAATATGAAAAATAGCTTAATCACGATATTCTGAGAACCTGTTAATGGATTACAATCAAACTTGAAATTTAAAAATTGCTTCTGTTTTGGTTTGTAAAATCGCTCTATGGCGGAAGCATCATGTTCGACTGCGTGCAGTCGAAGATCCATCTAGTTTTGGGTATATATTTTCTTGGCAATGCTAGAAAATGCACAAATACACGTTTATGATAAGATGCCCATTCATACTGTAGGGTGGATGTGCGGCTAAGGCAAGGCGTGGCTCTAACCTGCAGAGAACAAGAAACATAAATCTTCACTCCATGCTTGGCTATGGGGGAACTGCTTAGGATTATGCATGCTTGCAACCTCAGGGGTTTATTTTGCATATCTATAGTTACATGTACATTTGTATCACAACTGTAAATAATAAATATTCAAATAACAGAGTTTGTAAATGAAAGGAGGTACATGAATAAACATAGATTTCTGTGCATGTAAAGGAGCTGAACATTGAATAAGGGCTTAGCCAATCACACTGGAAAAAACAAGTCTACTGAATTATGTGATGATCTTGAAAGAAGGAACAAAAGACACTAAAGCTGGTAAAGTGAACATACATGATTGTGATGTAGCAAGAGAGAAGGTAAGGGAATGATGATGGTGATGGAATGTGATGGAAAGAATAAAATGAGCTGTGATGATAGAGGGATACAAATAAACAGGTGGGAAGATAGGATGCTTACATTCATGCTAAAGTACAATGTTCTGTTCAAAATATAGCTCTACAATATAAATTTATATAGATTAAAAACAATCATATTGGCGAGACAGTCTTTTGTTTTTTAAATGTACACTGCCTCTCAAACATCCCTCCCACCTCTATGTATGTATGTATGTCTGTCTTTATCAGTCTCTCTCTCTCTCTCTCTTCTCTCCCTCCCTCTATATTCACCCCTCTCCACTTCCTCCCATTCCCCACTCGATCTCTCTCTCCTTTTATTCCTTCTTTTTTCCTGCCTTTAAATCCTCCCATCTCTATATTTATTGTGAAACTCTATATCTCTTTATCTCTCTTTTTTCAGAAGTTCTGTCTGTCTATCTGTCTCTGTGCCATAAGTCCCCTCCCCTTCTCTCTCTCTCTGTCTCTGCTATATGTATCCGATATCTTATATATCTTCTCCTTCGTCATGTTCGTTTTCTTACCATTTCAGGACAATGGCACATGGCAAACTGATGTCCACCCTAATTCATGTGAATTTTCGTCTTTATATGATTACCTCTCCCCTCTCTCGTATCTGTTCTTAAGACTCCCTTGATGTTTTGTTTGACTTATCAAGAACTGATAGATCTTGGTTTGATTGTATCTCTGATTTCTCCTTTCACTTTCACCTTCTACAATCAGTATACGAGGTCATGCCTCGTTATATTTCATGTGAATGAAATCAATTAAAAATATTCAAAATAAACAACTGTCAGCTGAAAGTATGTACGTAGTTTGGATGCAGACATAATTATAATATTCTACAGAATAGGATGAAGCAACTTTTATTAATACGTAATATTGTTTCATAGTAATAGTATTATATTAATATTGTACTAATTTCAGTTAATTATTTCGTTTTCTTCATGTTGGGTGGATGAAATGGAAGAGCTCATTTTGGTAGGGTCATCCATCATTGTGTTCTGCTAAAATTTCGATGTAACTTATTCTGATTGTATATATATTTTGATGGTTGAACCAATAAATGAATTGAATTGAATTGAATCTTCTTGCCACTTCAGATTCCCTTTTCTTCTCTCTCGCTTCTCCTTCTTCTTCTCCTCTCCTCTCTCTCTCTCTCTCTGTGAGTCTTTCTTCATTTTTCACTTTTCGAGGAAGCCCCCTCGATCGTGCCCGATAGCTACATCACAGTGCATCTTTGGATTAATTCTGGTCAATCAAGAACCCATACCATATTGCCTTCTAAAACATGAAATATGAAATAAAATGTTTCATAATTGGTAATATCATAAACACGTTTTTATTGGATCTACATGTCTCCATTGTCAAAAATATTATTGACAGAGATGAATCATTGATACAGAAATGTATTTACAAAGAGTTCGATTAAGCATGCCATCTTACATTGAAATCATTAATGGCTGTAGGCCTATATATACCATTAGATAGTGTTACTATAACAAACATCAAACTATACTTATTATAGGATAAATTATAAGTTAAAGTATAAAAGCATATGCAACTTATTTAGGTGAATATATATATGGTGTACCATAGGCGTGAGGAGCAACGTACTAATCGGAAACATGCTTGATAACAATCACGTGATGGATGAGGGAGGGGCAACCAAACATGTCTCTCTGGCTCATCATGAATTCTATATTTGGTTACTTTAAAAGAAAAAGAAAAGGGTTGTAAGGTGGTGGATTTTTTCCTGGAACACCCAAGTGATTTTTTTTGGTATAACTTGCAAAATATGAATAATAGCTTCACCAAACATTATTTTTACGAAATGTGCTGGAACAGGAGACTTTCAGTGAGAACTATAGTGTGCCAATATGGTCCACTGCATCTCAGAATAACTGAATGATTACAAGACAGGCAATACAAAGGAACAAACTACTATATAGTAATACAACCACGCAATAAAAAAGCAAAGCAAAGCACACACACACACCCAGGGTGAGGTGTGGGGGTGATGTGTGTGTGTGTGTAATTGGGTTTTTACAGACGCGTATCAATCAGATATGATTATTTACGTATGGGGACCAACCTTTAACGTCACCATCCGAAAGACGTGACTCAGTTTCGAACCTGCGTCCTCGGCTGAATCAGTTTGTAACTTCCACTGTTAGCTGGATTACAGGCGCACGCCACAACGCCTAGTTGTGTGATAACCCTACGCATCTGAATTAAAGACTTGAGTAATAATTAATGAAATAGTTGTAGAATAAAATTTAATGACCTCAATAATGTGGAAAAACTCATGACTACTTGAAAATACTTCAAAATAATTGAATTATCAGATCAGTACGAGTTCATTATACTCTACATGAGTTCGTTGCCAAAATAAAATTTAATGTCTTCGTTCTTTATTAATGGTAACAATAATTTAATATTTATATAGCACATATTATATTCCACATACTAAGAATCTCGCTCTACGATTGGTCAAAAGTTAATCACGTGATGAAACATAGTTTCGCCCATCATTGATGGGAGAAGAAAAGTTTGTTACACTGTGTAGAATAGATAGTACTACTATCTTCAGTGAAAGTGCGTTGCGTATACGTACGTACAGTACATGTAAGTACTGCATGCACTAGCTGTACGTATCGTAAACCGTTTGCTAGCTGTTAATTGGTGATTTGTTGCTCTAAAATGACGGAAGAAGTAAAATGTTTCCGATGTGGAATCTAAAGCAAATAATCACCTTTTGGTTTCAGGCGATGGCAAACTATCACTTCCTCGGCGATCTGAATGTATACGCTATCTTTCCTCAGCTTCGCTTCTGAAAGATAGCTACATCCAGATCGCCTCGGAAGTGATAGTTTGTCCCATCACCTTCACCAACGGTAATTATTTGCTTAATATAATTCTTTATCTTTTTATTTAGTGTAAAATACCAAAGCTTTGTATTTAATCACATAACATATTTTAGCCTAGATGTAGAATAGTTCATGTATTCAAAAGTTATTCATATTTATTCATTATATTCTCATTCATTGTTGTAATAATTTTAGTGCTAGTGGTACCAGACACGATTAGCATTTAATGCTATTTTCTGGTCCCATTTATCCTTTCAACGTTAAACATTCACATTTGATTGTTATATTGATGTACTTTTTTGTTTGGATAATAAAACTTCAAACTCAAACTCAACTCAAACTCATGTAAATTAAAGACATACGTCATTCTTTATAATCTGATCAATGTATACAAAATAATCAGTTTCAGTAAACAAAACTTGGCGGTTTAACAATATACCACTCACACTGAACGGAATAATTGATATTGATAGATCAAGTCTGAAATTAATCAATGCAACTACTTATACTAATACTGCCACAGCAACAACATCGTAAACGAGAAAATAACTAAACCAACAACAACTATTACTATTACTACTACTACTATTGACAACTATACTACTACTATTACTGGTGATATATTGGGCTTTTCGCATAATGCAGAAATTTACCATGATTACAGAAAGTGAAGAATAACATTCCTAATATTAAGCTTTATGCTACGTGAATTAACTTAATAATGTTCTTGCATCGAATTAAATAGTATAAAATCACCAGTTGAACTTGTAGAAAAAACATCTGCTTGGATATTCGACATTCCTATACATTTATACTTAGTCAGTATAGTTAATAACTTGCGTTGCAAAGACACTCCTTTGTATGGGCACCGATCATTTGGCTACGTTATTTACAAATTATCTACAGACAAAATTAACAACTCATATATATCACACAAGACAGTTTCCTTTCCAAATCAAACTGTTAACAATTACAAACAAACCGTTTACGTAACAAATTCAGCAGTTCATACACAAAATATATTGGATAAAACAAGTATACAGTGTTATATTTGTGAAATAAATGTGGTCTTCATTTGTCTTTTTTACAAGGGCCATGAATGATACATGACTAGTTACATTTCCTTTATTTTCTATTTGTGTATACATCTAAGAAAAGTTTACTGTGACACTCTTTTGTGAAATCACATTATAACTGGTGCTGAAATTATGGTCAATTTGCACATCTGAATGATAAAATCGTTTCTGTGTTTACAATTGAAATATTGAGTTGTATCCACGTTCATTAATATCTAAGTGAAGAATTATTGGGAATTTCGGAAGGATAACACTATTCATTCCGCATGGATATTCAAGGATGTTGGACTCGATCTCATGGAAATCGATCTTTATTTTTGTCTTAAATTATCAAGCACAAAAACAATATAGGCCTGCGAGTTAGCAAATGCACTACCTTGTCCAATACTGTGTATTAGAGAAATGGTGTACTTATAACTTTATGATTACTTGGCTCAGAAGAGGTAACTAGTATCATGCATCATGTTTGCTTTTTTTTAAACATTAAACATTTGATGGATTCTAATGTTGGTAGGTAACCATAACAACCACAATTTATCAAATCTATCCGATACCCTTCACGATGACAGCTCACATCAATTCATCACCTTCTTTACAGGTCTCCTAACTCTGAAGATTTGTCAAATGTCCATGATTAACTGAGCAGGCTCTTCTTCCATGAGAACGCATTATATTTCATCAATATACACATGTTTAAAGCCCCTATCAGGGATTTGCAAGCCCTCGGAAACTTATCCCAACATTTAGCTGTAGTAGCAAGATGATTATCTGAAAGTATATGAGCACAATTTCAGGTCAAATTACTCTATGATTTTCTGTCTATAAGTGAAAATTGACATGAAGCCCTAATTTTGTACACAACAGGTGTGGTAAACAAAACACTGCCAGTTGCAAAATTCAAATTAGAAATGACTGTGATTTTGCTAATAATGAATATTTTGCCATCTTACTTATGGGAACATTTTCAATTATAATATTTTACAACATTTTGACCCTGTCACAGGTCTTGAGATTTTCACCGTGGAAATCCCTGAACACCAGATGTCAAGAATAGATGTCAAGAATAGAAATCCGTGTAATATCTTATGAATATCCATGTGATTCATTGGATGAACAACTCCATTGCATGACAATTGTATTTGTAATAGCAAAAAAAGGTCATGACTTCAAATCAATCGTTGGGCAATTATCTGATACGGGTATTTATGTAGTTGTCACTTCAGCCGATATTTCGTCTTCGCGAGCAATGATCGTCTGATCCGTCTGAGTGATCAGATCGAGTAGGGTGTCATCTACCAGATTAGTAAAACAAAAATTCACTGACGTGAGAAGAGAGAGAGAGAGGGGATTATAAATGTGGGCATCAACAAAGAAGCAGCGCTGCATCAAAATTATCACATAGAGCAGTAAACGGGGTACAAAGAAGAGAGTTTGAATATCATACGGCTCGTATCAGGACAATTACCCCCTGGGCAATCACCCCCCGGAAAATTACCCCCCGGAAAACTACCCCCCAAGGACAATTACCCCCTGGAAAATTACCCCGGAGAATTACCCCCAGGGACAATTACCCCAAAGGACAATTACCCCGGAAAATTACCCCGGACAATTACCCCCGAGGACAATTACCCCCGAGGACAATTACCCCGGAAAATTACCCCGGAGAATTACCCCCGAGGACAATTACCCCGGACAATTACCCCCGAGGACAATTACCCCCGAGGACAATTACCCCCCGAGGACAACTATCCCCAAAGGACAACCACCCCCGCGGAATTTGCAACACTGTGAAATATAATGCGAGCTTCTCTCCAAATTGCTATTTACAGATAATTTCAAAACCTTTATTTTTCTTAGTTATTTATGAAGTTCATTTCAGTCTTTTAAAATTATTCAATTCGATGTCGGGGGTGGAGGTTCCCCAATTCCCCCGTAGTTCTGCCATCGACTAAAGTACAGAAATTACATTTCTGACATTTAACAATATATTGCGCGCAGATGAGTACGCGTTACAGTCTCACCAACAATGCACAACTAAGAAATTAGGATGTAAGATTTCATTTATGCATCCTCTGTAACTTTTTTATTCAGCTGATCGTGTATTTGTCTTTGTATGTATAATGGGCCCTCATCCATGATCCAAAATTAAGGTTTTCTTCACGTTATATATATATATATGTTTCTGTTGTCATGCTGAAGTAAAATATGTTTTCTTGTACAGTAATTTATTTTGAAATAGAAATTGCCTTCAAGTTATATGTACAGTGCCATGTCAAAAAAAATATCCGCTCTCTGGTACATTCATCTCATCTCATTTGATTTTGTAACTCCAGAGCAGCGTTTTTCAACCGGGGTGCCGCAAGAGAATGTTAGTTACATTTTTGGAAAACGTTGATTTTGTGAAAAACAGTATGTAATTACACGAGAGTGTCTTTCTTCTTCGCTCGCTGACAACATTTTGACAGCAAGGCGCCTGAATATATATTATATCTTTTATTTCGAAATTACATTGTTACCACAATCATTTCATTTAGCAACATGATAAATAGGGGCAACGAGAAGCCCAAATATCCTCATATTCGTGTATCAAGGTCATGACCGAATATATCACTTTTTATTCATGAACATTCGGCGGCAAGGTGCACGCATACAGTACTTTAAATCGTTTCTAGTGTGTTGATTACAAACTAATTTTTTTTACCAGTTTGAAAATGTCTTCTCCTTTTTATTCTTGCTCGTTCGATAAATTAAGAAACAAATGTGCCCATACGTGTGTACATAGTACTTGACGAGTGCCAGAGTGATACAAAATAAATAGTCTGTGAAGAATTTGGGATTGGGAGAAACTTTTCATTTCTTAAGAGGGTACCGTGACTAACAAAAAGTTGAAATAACGCTGCTCCAGAGAAATGTATTTCCATGCATTTTGAGACGCTCTGGACAATTACCTAAAACTTACATCCTTCGTGGAAAACAGCAACCGCACTGGTGTTGCAAAAATTATAATTAAAGGGAAATGTGCAGTAATGAGGAAGATAACGTGATATAGTATTTGAACGAATGTGGGTTCATGCATGGGATTTTATGGGCTCGTAGCCATCTCTCAATGTGTCAGATCGTCTTTTGCTATTGAATCCTGATTGTCCACGGGGGTAATTGTCCTCGGCGGGTAGTTGTCCTCGGGGTAATTGTCCTGGGGGTAATTGTCCTCGGGGGTAATTTTCCGGGGTAATTTTTCGGGGGTAATTGTCCTTGGGGGTAATTGTCCTCGGGGGTAATTGTCCTCAGGGGTAATTGTTCTCGGGGGTAATTGTCCTCGGGGGTAATTGTCCTCGGGGGTAATTGTCCTGGGGGTAATTTTCCGGGGTAATTGTCCTTTGGGGGTAACTGTCCTCGGGGGGTAATTCTCCGGGGGGTAATTTTCCGGGGGGTAATAGTCCTTGGGGGGTAGTTTTCCGGGGGGTAATTTTCCGGGGGGTGATTGCCCAGGGGGTAATTGTCCTAGAACCCATACGGCTTTACGTCAAACAAAACCATCTTTACTAATATGTTAACTATTACGTAGAAAACGTCATAATACAACAAAATGCGAATAATGTAAATAAATAGGCCTACATATAATTTGAAAAACAGAAAAAAAAACTTTAGTTTATCACTTCGCTAATCCAGTAACACAGCCTTTAATTCCCAATGGGCACCGTGGATCACATTCATAATAACAAATACCCAAAGGAATGTCATTTTACGTACATGCCTTTTGTCAACTCTTCGTTGCATTTTACACAGATTGATTAATGTGAGATCAAGAGTGGTACACAATGTCAGTTCCTATCATTTTCGATGAAAATGGAAATAAACAAATAAACATATATTTCTGTATGTCTTTTGCATTTTGTTAAAGTGAAACAATAACTCATCCCCCCCCCCCCGAGACGGGAAATAACTTCATGCTTATAAGATATTTAAGACACTATTTTTCTTCTATTTCTGTATATCTAAACACATGCATGCACGGCCTTTCGAGCAGACCTCGCGTTTGAATTAATATCAGAAACCACTGGCATGAGGAGACAGGCAAGCGTGCTAGTCTCCCACTTATTCTAACACTAGACCTCATTTCTGTTGCAATCTATAGTCAGCCAGTAAGTCGTTAAAGTTGAACAAAGAGGAAGGCGGCTTTATTGCAACCCCTCCCTGAGGAAAGTAAAGGACATGTGATCGTGCGTACGATACACATTTACTGATTATCGCAGAGGGTTTGAAATAAATGCAATCATAAATAAATGTCATGCAGTCATTAAGGGTGATGCAAGTCTTGAAGTAATCGTTCTAATGACTTACCCATGTGGTTTGCCATGCTGCACCTCCACCTTCAAGACCCCACCTTCATAATGATTACAAGCATGGGTGACACGATTCACGCTCTCATCTGTCCGGCATCTTATGAATCTACCAGTATCAAGATCGACAGTATACGGTATTATCGATTTTAAGTGATTAGGGATAGGGGCATGTTACCGGAGTTAACAATGTTTGGAATATAGCTGTTAATAATGATGTAACTTTTTCTCTTATTTGTTTTATCATGTAGACCCCTCAATTGGTAGAACAGCTGTAATGCATGGTACAGATGAGCAGAGCTATTCATTCTTAGTATTTAGGCCTACTCATTTTGTTATTAATGTTTTGTAATCTCTAAGTTCAAATCGATTCTAATCATATCAAATCAAACACTGAGAGAGAGAGAGAGAGGGAGGGAGAGAGAGAGAGAGAGAGAGAGAGAGGGGAGAGAGGGAGAGAGAGGGAGAGAAAGGGGGAGACACACTCTATTCAATTCAAAGAAACATATATATTTTCTTCCATTTCTAGATGGGGAGGGGAGAATTAAATGAAAAAAATGTCAAAGTGCTCTTTGAAAAAAAAATGACAATGTGTCTTACCCGATCGTCTTCAGATGTTTGAGGTTGTGAGGTGATCTGAAAGCTTGTAAGATTAGTTCCATCTTACTGTTACCAATGTCAAGATCGCTGAATGTCACCTTGACAAGCTGAGGGGAGATATCCAGGCAGGCATTGGGTAGTGAAGTGGGCTTCTCGAGGAAATCAGCCGGTCGATCTCTACACTCATCTGCTTGGATGGTGAGTTCTGTTGCTCCTGGGAGATGGATCCTCCGGATGGCGTCACATGTGATCGTGCTCCGTACCTGTATAGTGACCCTCTTCACATTGTCAAACATCGAACCACAATCCTTCCATCCGCGTAGTGTCAAATCATCCACTGTCAGCTCAGTCAGGGTGGGGCCCGTGTTACCACTCTGGTCGTCCTCCAGTATAGAAAGAGCAAGTGCAATGACAAATTTATTAGGTACGATTGTTGGTAGATATATAATTGCGTCCTTAGGTTTCATGAAAAAGCAACAAAATCATGAAAACAGATTATGCTAGCCTCAGGGGTATTGTAAAACATAGAGAAGGGTTTTAAATAAGACATATGAGCCGAGCAAATGCAAAACGGCTTATGTAAATGCGAGTATAAATTGCATAATAAATATTACATAGTAAACGTTCATTTCTTTGCTTTATACAATGTTAACTGTTCATCATTCATTATTTTCCAACATAAATATGATAAAAACAAGTTAAGCATGTAGCTTCAATGAATGAAGACCAGGCCAATTTAGCCATGCCTTAGACTGAACACCTAATAAATCATTTCAAGTCAGTCAAATGCCTTGATCCGAACTTCATGTTTTTATTGTCTTTGATGTGCAATAATCAAATATAATGTAACTGACATAAATGTATTTTTTTTTTTAGAACAAAATAAATCCGTATTAAGATTAGTACATTTCGAACCTACGGCGATTTATATAATGCGAATTCCTAATATTACTTGAAATGTGACGTACAGTGGGTCGTTTAAGAATGCACCATGACGTCATACTGCAGGATAAACAAATATTTGATATTAAACATGTCTACTGGTACAAATAAACCACCATGAAATTGATCGTTTGAGGTAATATTAGGTGTTATAATGAATAGGCCTATCGTGAGGAAAACGGGCAAAGTGGCCATGTTCCCCCATTGAAGAAAATTAAAAGCGAAACAAGGCATTTGTATGGGCAAAACACCTATTTTGCGTCTTGACATCATGGTCATGTCGAATATTTGATGCATATTTTACATGTTTTATATGATTTTTTTAAATTATAATACCAAAATGCATTATAACACCTAAGTAACAATCGGAAAATGAATGAGCTATTAGAAATGTCAATGAATATGAATAAAGTAGATAAAGCTACTTAATAAAGATGATTATTTGGAAGACTTGGTTATCCAGTGGTGGATCAAGGATAACCTATCGGGAGACACTAGCCCGAGAATCTGTGTCAAGCAGTAATAAAAAAACAAAACAAAAAACGTCATTAAATTTCTCAGATTCAAAATTCTCTTTATACCAGTAACTAAAACGGCAATGGGAAGGGAAAGATTGCATTTTCCATTTTGTAGGTTTAGATTCAAATGTTTTGTCTCAATTTATCTTAATTTAGTCACAATTCAAATAGTAATCCTTCCATCAGCATGTACATAGCCTTCTGCAGTGCTACCCTGTGGAATGAAAAATATGGCATATTCACTATCCATCTTATAGATTTTGTCTGTTTTCGTTTTTATGAAAAAAACTAATTTTCCCCTTCCACTTCCTCAAACGTTTAACTTTCCTACCTCTTTGGAAATATCAATTTTCTTTAACTTAAAAATAGGCATAAGTGAGTACAAGAAAATATGAGTTGATTTACTTTTATACTACAACTATATGACTATATCAGTACCTTTGCAGACAATGCCATCGACGATGATGTTGAGTAGAAGTCATCGTGATACCGACCGCCGAGTGTCAGGTTCTTCAGATGAGGCATCTTAAAGATGAACTGAGCGAGACCACGTGATGCAGAGGCGCATAGACTGATATACCCACCTCGGATCTTAAGTGTCTCAATCTGTTATGATAATAACATTATGTTGGACGAACAATTACTGATATTACACTACTGAATGATATTCAACATTTCAAAAACTCTCAATTACATGGTGATACCGTCGCCTCTCTATTTTTTGTCTTTAGTAAAGCGTTGAAACGGGAATGGAGAGATTGGATTTTCCATTTAAACCTTTAGCACCTACGGGTTATTGATTTTACCCATTTTCTCAATAAAGAACCATCTGTTTCCATTTCATTCCATTCTCAAAAAAGCACTGCAATCAAGCTGTATAATTTCGAATGTTGAACATTTGATTTTTTAGTAGCGGTTTTCTATTCATTTCTCCCTCGCACGGGGAGCAAAAGCCTTACAAAAGCGCAGGAGAAATCGTATCCAGGAATTTAGTATATAGGGCAACCGAAAGTTAAGTGATTTCTTTCAAACGTTGAACCTTTGTGAATGTCATTAGATTTCATCCGCTTAATCCTATATTCGGGGGCAGTATTTTAACTAAAGGCTGATGAAACTTATACGAAAGGGATTTTTGGAAAGAGAACTATTTTTTCTCAAAATTCTTAACCTCTTAAGAACGCTATTCATAACCAGTTTACTACACCCTTTATACGGCCGCGAAATTCCGAGATCCTAAAGCGACATAATTACTGTGCAAGGAGTAATGCGACCAATAAACTCATTACTCCCTTCATTGGAGGCGCATAATCATGATAGAATAAGGATTTTCTACTATTTCTCTTTCTCTCTTTCGCATATTTGTGCCTAATCTCTGTTGGGCTTTTGCGCCCCTTCAAGTTCTGCCCGGGGCACGTGCCCCCTCTGCACCCCTATAGATACCCCACTGTTCTTTTGAAGAACTATTGAAGTCACTCTGTTTATTACTCCAATATTAATTTGCGTCAGTTATGTATGTCCGTTATCCAAGTCAGTTTATCGTCTTTTGTAACTCCGATGAATTTTGTAGATCAAGGGGCGTTCCTTACAAAAAAACAAGATAAAATGTTGAGGCATAATTTGTTTGTTTTTGTCTATCTTGCCATGCATTAAAGTTACTTGTTTATTGTTGAAATAAGGCCATTATGGTTGGAATGAGAATGGCATAGGTTTGAATCGTTGCTAATAAGAAAAATGATACAAATATAATAAACAATAAATAATTCCCCCAAACCTCAACACTTTCATATTTATTTTGTAATGATATACAATTCATCTCTCCTGTTGTTTCATATACCATACAATTGCGTACTTTTATAGTAACTGTATTCTTTTGAGACTGATTATACGTTGAAAGATGTATATTACGTAAAGTTGTACACTGCGTAAAGATGAACATTACCGGTACGTAAAGATGCAATGGGAAAAATATGGTTTCTCGGGTTTTGAGTTTCTAGTGAAGAATCGGTACATTGACCTGAATAATAGGAAAGGAGATGGGGGGTTAGTAGAATACATGTATATTGAAAAGTAAGATGTTACATCATGGTTTTAACGATGAGAGTCATTGAAATTCTAATAAACGGATAGGAGATACAATGAACTGTTCCTAGATCATATTGACCTGTTGATTGTGGGATAAGTGGGTGTATATGAATGAACCATTGGGTTCGTGATCGAAAGTGTTGCAGAACAAGAAGGAATAAATCAAGAAGGCAGAACGGACGCTTCTCTTGAAGAGAAAACAATACTTTTGTTCCGTGGTCAACTTGAACACCCTGATTATGTTATCGACGACATTATATAGTGGCGGCTCAAAGATTGTCAGAAACTAGGAGGGGTTTTCCCGGAAATATGATTCGATCATCTCGCTATCTCTCCCGCATCTGCACGACGGATTGAGCGAGGGGGGTTCAAATACTGGATGTCAAGGGTCTCAATTTTACAGTTGCAATGTGTTATTCTTACATTCAATTGAAATAGTATATTGTAAATCTAATTTTACGTAGCATTGTATTGCCACATGGAATGACAAATATGGCAAATATTAATTATTATATATCTCACTTTAGAAATCCAGCCATCTGATTGGTCGAAATTGGAGTCGTGATTTTAGCCATTCCCGTAAAGAAACGAAAAATGCCAGTAACGGTCAATAGTCCAAGAGTGAGATCCCGAAAAATTCCGGTTACCAGGAAAATAGTAAAATTTGGCTGCGATACCCATTGGTTTACGTGTTAATATGTTCTTTGTGCGAGCGCGGATACCATACAGTGCTTTTTGTCTGCGATTCCCAAATGATTGTAAAATTCAGTCATCTTTCCAGCGAAGATTAACAAACAGTGTCTTAGATTTTCTGTGATGTTTTAACCAATCTTTACTCAAGAAAAGGATAAGGTAAGAATTCTTGGTAGATTTTTGTGTCAATTTGGTATATAAAAGAAATATCGACTGCTTTAATATTCGAGGACTGGCTGTTTCTTTACTGGCTCGCGGGGAAGTTTCATCCTGCCATCACCCTCGGCGCGCCGCCCACCCAGGCGCGCCTCGGAGTGATGGCAGGATGCAACTTCCCCTTGGGCATATCAAATCAGCCAGTCCTCTCGTAGCAGTCGATATATCTATACTATTCATTTTATAATATTGTTTTTTTTCTGGAGGTAGCGCATTTCCACTTTCGCTTCCACTACATATTAAGACGTTAACTATTCCTACCTGATTCATTTTAACGGTGTACTAATTTGGACAGTAACAACATCCCGTTTCGTATACTATAGAAATGAGTACACGTCAGTGTAACAAAACGCGTAGTGATTTGCTTAGATTATAAAATATATGCTCTAATCAATACCTTTGCAGATGGCGCTATCGACGAAGATGTTGAGTAGAAGTCATCGTGAAACGACAAGGGGGCTTTGAGTGTCAGACTCTTCAAATGAGGCATCTTGCAGAAAAACTGAGCGAGATCACGTGATGCTGAGGGACGTTCACTGAGATTACCAAGCCGTATGTTAAGAGTCTCAATCTGTTATGATAGTAACATTATGTGGAATTTTTAATTAATAACATCCGACTAAAAGTATATTCAAGATTAAACATTTTGGGAGTGTCGTGGCCGAGTGGTCTAAGGCGCTTGACTGAAGATGCGAAGGTCGAGGGTTCGAATTCCGACACGGTACTAATATCCTTTGGCAAGATATTAACCTGCACTTGCTACTCTCCACCCAGGTGTTAAATGGGTACCCGGTAGGATGCGACCGTCATTGTTGGTCAAACAGTTTTTGAGCGTCAAGTAACGCCTGGCTGGAATGCTCCCCAGGGAGTGGAGATTGTGCACACAGTGTGTGCGGGCAAGCACTGAATCCAATGACCGGGGTAATAGTATAGCTGTAAAGTGCTTAGAGACATTGTATTAAGCGCTATATAAGAGCGGATTATTATTATTATTATATTATTACAATTATATCAATATCAATACGGCTTTTTGAAAAATGTTTCTACTGAAATGGCATCATTGACTTACATTATTATATTGTTAATTCTTTTGCAAATAAATTGTATACAGTTGGTGTTTTTCTCGACCTAAGTAAGGCATTTGATTCAATTGATTACTTAATACTGTTACATAAATTAAGTTATTACGGTATTAGGGGACTACCTTATTCATGGTTTAAAAGTTATTTACAAAATCGAACTCAAGCTATGTCATACAACGATGTCATTTCAGATTCTTTGAATATTTCATTTGGTGTTCCTCAAGGATCGATTCTAGGTCCTTTGTTATTTCTTGTATTTATCTCCCAAATCTCCCAAATTGTTTCAAAATATTAAAATTTATATTGTTTGCTGATGACACCAATATCTTGTATTCAACAGATGATCATTTATCATTGTCAACTAATTTAAATAATGAACTACTAAAGGTCTCTAAATGGATTAATGCCAATAAACTTGCATTAAATATAGATAAATCAAAATATATGTTATTTTATACTGTGAAACAGTTACAAAGGTATAGTTCTTTGCAAAACTTAGTAGTGAAACTCAATAATTCATCAATTGAACGTGTATATTGTACGAGATTTCTGGGTGTATACATTGATCATGATTTATCATGGAAGACTCACATTTCTTATGTCAGAAAGAAGTTATCACAGAACATTGGTGTCATCAGCAAATTATGCTATATCCTGCCAAAATACATTTTTATCACATTGTATAATACTTAAGTCCTACCCTACTTATCATACTGTAATGTTGTATGGGCTATTACAAATTCTTACACGTTGGAAGCACTTTTTATATTGCGAAAGAGATTTGAAAGAATAGCTTCATCTACATATTTAGCACATACGAAACCTTTGTTCAGACAGTTAATCATACTGAATATTTATGAATTGAATAATTATGTTAATGCGATACTACTTTTTAAACACAGGCTTGGTCTATTACCCAATAATTTATGCAATATGTTAACATTAAATTGTTCAGTTCATGGATATAATACTAGAAATAGAATGAATTATTACTTATCTGCTATTACAAAACAATATGAATTACACTCTTTTAGACATAAAGCTCCTTCTGTATGGAATTCTTTACCATCAGATATTAATTCTGTTAATAGTTTGAATTCATTTAAAAGAAAGCTTAAAGGGATAGTTGAGTTCTTGTTTAAGACCGCAAATGCCTTCAAAGTGCATGGTTATTGATCTTATTATTATTTATGACATTTCTAGTGCCCTTTTAGAACCTAAAATTGCTATGAAGGTAATTTTAGACCCGAAAATGTGTGAATTTAGATTGAATACGATCATACCAGTTCAGCTCCACTTTCAAAAAGATACGGTGACCGTTAATTAATTAATTAATAATAACAATACAGGGGCCGGCTGGTTGTGCGTATTATAACCAACACGAAAAAGCCAACAAAAAAACAATATTGGCATTGGCTGGAATGAAACGTATAAGGCACTATTTCGTTTTTCAACGGCTGGTTCAAAATTACCGAATATTTGTGGACCACAACAAATATTAGAAATGGTTATATTTTTGGATATTTCAGCCGCCTCTGAACCGATTTTGATCAAACAAGATGATTTTGTCATTTAAATTGTATATTCTTTCAAATTGACACTCAGTTTTTCATTATCTCACAAAAATTATTTTGTGTAGCGCCCTCTGCAACAAAACTCAACTATCCCTTTAAAATATATCTTATTTCCAATGATCTTACATTGTAACAATACTCATATTACTCCACATTGCAGTTTTGTTTTGGGTTGTGTGGTCTATATCTTTGTTTATGTTCTATTTTGTTTTGTTGTTATTGTTTATTCATATATCATTTTGTATGATTCTTTTCACTAATTTTATTGTTTATGTAATTCTATCTCATTTCGCGGTGGCTGTCCAGACAAACCCACTAGGGTTTTTATACAACAACCAATTCTAATTTTTTACTGTCAATATTTTACTATTTTGATAACTGCAACCGAAATATAAAAAATATGTATAAGTTGTACTTCTATTATATATTTCCTGCATGTTGATGTTATTGCTTTTATCATGGAATTATGGAATTGAATAAATGCTGAATTGAATTGAAATTTAATTGAATTATGATTATTTGTTATTCTAATTTAAATCTTTATATGATGAATGCTTTCCTATTGTATCTTGGTTTAATGAACAATTACGTAAAATGTGTATTAAAAAATGTCGCTGATAAAAAAGGTTTATTCATAAGCCAACTCTTAATAATGAAATCTCCTATAAAACTTTTAGGAATAAGTGTAACAGTGAAGTAGAAAATGAAAAAAATAAATATTATCGTAATATGTTTATAAATTTAAAAAATAATATGAGGCACACTTGGAAATGTATAAATAAGGTTATGGGTAAAAAACGAACCAAAATTATATTGAAAAAATTACTTTTCTCTTGTTATTGATATGGCTAATGAATTTAATGATTTTTTTGGAGATATTGGTCCATCATTGACACAAAATATACATAATCCTCAGTTTTGTAGTAGAAATAACAATGTGCAATATTTGACTAGGAATCCTAATTCTGCCTTTTTCACTCCAATATCAGCAAAAGAAATTATTGATATCGTTTGTATTTGAAGAATCGATCAAGTACTGTTGGGTTTTGATGAAATTGATGTATCGATTGTGAAAAGAGTATTTCATATAATTTGTTATCCATTATGTTATATTTTTAATTTTTCAATGACTATGGGTATTTTCCCAGATGGCTTAAATATAGCAAAAGTGATACCTGTTTTTGAGAATGGATTGTCTGATTGTATAACTAATATCGACCTATTTCTGTACTGCCCATATTTTCTAAAATTTTTGAAAAATGTCTTTTTAATCGACTTTTAACATTTGTTGATCAGTGCAATATATTATTAACAGAAAGCCAGTATGGTTTCCGTCCCGGGTACTCTACATCCTCTGCTCTAGTTGATCTGATTTATAAAGTTACTAATGTCTTGATAAAAAGAAAATTTTAATTGGTTTGTTTCTTGATTTGAGTAAAGCTTTTGATACTCTAGACCATTCAATTTTGTTTCAAAAATTAGAAAATTATGGTATTCGTGGTATTCTTTTAGATTTATTTCAAAATTATTTAACTAATCGTAAACAATATGTAGTTGTCAAAGGTCATGCGTCTTATTTGAATGCTGTAGGATGTGGAGTGCCCCAGGGTTCCATTCTTGGTCCACTTTTATTTCTCATTTATATGAACGATATTTGTGCAGCATCTCAAAAGTTGGAATATATTTTATATGCCGATGATACCAGTGTCTTTTTATCCGATAACAATATCGATAATTTGATTCTTGATTTTAATTACTGAAAATAAATTCATGGTTGATCTCCAATAAATTAATTGTAAATACTAGAAAAAAATCACTAGATGATCTTTACTAATATGTTTATCGATGGTGATACGTTGGTTGTTTCTTTAAATAATAATGAAATTGACCGTTGTAGTTCCTTGAAATTTTTAGGTGTAACAATTGACGTTAAATTATCTTGGAAGGAACACATTGATGTAATCTGCACGAACATTTCTAAAAGTATAGATATTTTGAATAAAATAAAACATTTTCCTTCAAATATTTTGATTATGATTTATAATGCCATTATATCTCTTTATTTCAATTATTGTAACCTTGCCTGGGGATCCTCGACTGATCATGCAATGAGTAGACTATTATACTTACAAAAAAGACCTATTCGATTAATCTTACATGCCGATTATTTTGCTCATATTAAACCTTTATTTCTTAAATTAAAACTTTTGAATGTCTTAGATATTTGTAATTATAGTTTTGCAATATTTATGTATTTATGTTTTAATAATTTTATACTCATTAGTCTTTCCAGCAAATTTTGTCTTAATTCTGCATTGCATTCATATAATACTCGATGTTCTTCTAATTTTCATTTATATAAAATAAGACTAAATATAACCAAAAAAAAATTTATATATAAGGGCCACAATTGAGGAATAATATACCTCATGATATAAAATCTAGTCCATCAATTAATGATTTTAAAAGGAGATATAAATCAATTTTACTCCAAAAATATAAATAAAGATTGATTTTGTAAACGGTCAGGTTTTTGTTTTGTTTTTGTTTTTTCCCCCTCTATTTAGGCATTAGTTTATTTCTTCTTCAAATTACCTTTTTAAACAACAATATTATACTGTATTTCGTTTCGGTGGCAGCACCAATAAAGCCTTTGGCTTTGCTAGCTGTCTCCACATTCATATGACTTTTTTGTTGTTGTTGTATTCTATTGTAAATGTTTTTCTTTAACTTGTACACTTATGTTTTGTATTGTATATGTTTTTTATGTTTTTATGATGAATGAAATAAAGATTTATTACAATCATTCATTTTAAAAAGCAATATTATTCTTACATTTAGTTGAAATAGTACTTTGTAAATCTAATTTTACGTAGCTTTGTATTGCCACGTGTGAATGAAAAATATGATATATATAATTTACTGTCAATTTTTCTAATATTTTCTACAGGTAGCGCATTCCCACTTTCGCTCATTTGTCCCCTACTTCCTAAAATGATGGCTTTTCCTACCTGCTTCCTCTTAACGGTGTACTAATTTGAACAGTAAAATCATCCTGTTTGGTGTACTATAGAAATAAGTACACGTCAGTATAACAACACGCCTAGTGATTTGCGTAGATTAAAAAATATATTTGCTCCAATCAATACCTTTGCAGATGACGCTATCGACGAAGATGTTGAGTAGAAGTCATCGTGAAGCAAGACATTGTTCGATCGTCGTCTTCGACCATGGAGTGTCAGGTTCTTCAGATGAGGCATCTTACAGATGAACTGAGCGATATTACGTGATTCAGAGGGTCGTTCACTGAGATTCTCAAGCTTGATGTCAAGAGTCTCAATCTGTTATGATAGTAACATTGTGTAGAATGATTAACTAATAACAACCAACTAAAAGTATATTCAAGATTAAACATTTTGTTTAAAATTATATTAATAGCGTTGCCACGATGAAAACGTCTCAACGCATCCATCTTTATTTTGTAATGATGTACAAGTCTTGACACCTGAAATGAGCACTAACTTTGATAATTCCTGTAATCTTTTGAGATTAATAATGGTATTTCATACATTTCTGCTATGTTAAGGGGAACAATGTGTTACGACTGATCCAATTAAAGACTGTGGCATGACCGACAGCAATTGGGGGACAGTTGAATATGTCCAGAAGTATAATGTGACATTACGGATAAAATGAGACATCATGAATATTCTCTTGATCATAACTGACCTGTTAATTGTGGTAGCAGTGGGTATATATGTGCATGAACCAGTAAGTTCATGATCTATAGTGTTACAGAATAAAATATAATTAAACTATAGAAGGCAGAACGGTCGCTTTTCTTTAAGAGAAAACAATGCTTTTATCCGGGTAAAAACTTGAATACCCTGATTATGTTATCGACGTCAATATATAATGGCGGCTCAAATATTGTCCGAAAGGAGGGGTTTTACCGGACATATCATTCGGTAATCTCGGTATATCTCCCGCCTTTTTACGACGGACTGAGTGAGGGAGGGGGAGGGGGATATTCAAATACTGCATGGATGTCAAGGGTCTCAATTTTACAGTTGCCATCATCATTCATTTTATAAAGCAATATAATTATTACATTTAATTGAAATAGTACTTTGTAAATCTAATTTTACTTAGCTTTGTATTGCCCCGTGTGAATAACAAATATGGAATATATTATTTACCATCAATTTTTATAATTTTATTTCCTTTATGTAGCGCTTTCCCACTTTCGCTCATTTGCCCCCTCCTTCCTAAAACGTTTGCCTTTGCTACCTGCTTCCTCTTAACGGTGTTCTAATTTGGACAGTAAAACCATCCCGTTTCGTGTACTATAGAAATGAGTACACGTCAGTATAACGGAACGCGTAGTGATTTGCTTAGTTCATTTAATATATGTTCAAATCAATACCATTGCAGATGACGCTATCGACGAACAAGTTGAGTAGAAGTCATCGTGAAGCGCGAGATCGTGCATATCGTTTTCCTCATTGAGTGTCAGGTTCTTCAGATGAAGCATCTTACAGATGAACTGAGCGATATCACGTGATGCAGAGGGACGGTCATAGAGATCCTCAAGACAGATGTCAAGAGTTTCAATCTGTTATGATAGTAACATTGTATTGAATGATTAATTAATATCAACCAAATAAAAGTATATTCCAGATTCAACAATTTGTTAAAAATTATATCAATATCGTTGCCACGATGAAAACGTCTCAACACATCCACCTTTATTTTGTAATGATGTACAAGTCTTGACACCTGAAAGTGCCCCTCCACTTTTTCAGGTACCCCCAAAGTGCCCCTTTTTACATAGCAAAAGTGCCCGTTTACCTTAGTAAGGACTACCACTTCCCCTTCTAATAACCACCCCTTCTCCTTGTGATAAGCACCCCTTTTCCATTTTCCATTCTGGCTAAAATCATCTTATGACGATGGAAAACGCCATAAAAACCAACAACAATAACAACAACATATAATTGCCCCTTTTCATCTCTGGTGAGTGCCTCTTCTCAGGTGCGAGAAATTCGGCTTTTCACCTATGACAATTTGCCCCATTTTACTTCGACTCGTGTCCCTTTTCCTTTTCAATAAAAGCACTTTTTTCCTTCTGATAAGTGCCCTTTTCCCTTTGTAATAAGAACTACTTCCCTTTTTCTTAAATACCATATTTCCTTCGGATAAGTGCCCCTTTTTCCTTTTTTTTTATATGAGCCCCTTCACCTTTTAAAATGCTCCTTTTTACATCTGGTAAATGCCCCTATTAAAATCTGATATGTGCCCTTTTCCTTCAACAGATGCCCCACTTCCATTCTCACAAGTGCCGGTTTTCATCTCTGTCAAGTGTCCCTTTTCAGGTGCAAGACTAAGTGCCTCATTTTCAACTCAGATATTTGCTCTTTTTACCTTGACACGTGCACCTTTTCTTTTCTAATAACTGTCCCTTTCCATTCTGATAAGAGCCTACTTTTCCTTTCTCCATAACATGCACCCCTAATTCAAAGCAACTTAGAGCCCCTATTTCTTTAATTTTCCCTAGAGCTCGCTTGCTACGCTCGCTCGCATTTATAGTTGTTATAATTATGTTACTTATAAAATAGCTTTTCAGTCTTTCTTGATTAGGTTGTGTTACAACTCATCAGGGTTTGTTTTATGTCTTCTTCAAAAGATTTTTTGCACTGCGACCTCACAAATCTTAAAATGTTTGCTCGTTCGCTTGAAAATTAATATTCAGACCATCACACCCAACTGCAAAGTATGTTACTTAACCAGTATCTTGTATCACGTAAAGAGATAAACAAATATTGAGGTCATCCCTGGTAGTGTAATCGCAATCATAACGATGTAGGGGTATATACCAATGTCTAAAAATGGTGTATGTCTACTTTGAGGTTTCCCTTTGTAGGTGGCCCTTTTTTCCAGAAAGTGCCCTTTTTTGTTGGTGCCCCCCACTTTGGAAGACGGTCCGCCGCCTCTGACCTAAACTGTACGACGACATTTTATAGTTGCGGATCCAAGATTGTCAGAAAGGATAGTTTCTTTTTCTCCTGGCATATGATGAATTACGTTTAACATTACATGATGATACACTTGCCATCCTCATTAACATACAAAAGCAATACGTTATTACTATTTTTTTATTGAGATATTACTTTGAAAAATCTTGTTTCATAATAATGCAACACAAATATGTGAACAAAATAGACAAAGAATATTTTGCAGTTTCCAATGGTAAACACAATCACACAAACGGGAACGGAGAGATTCGATTTGTTATTTTGTAAGTTTTGAATTGATATATTTAGTCTCATCAGCAATACACAATTAAAATAGCCGTCACTTCATCAGCACTTCCATAGCCCTCGGTATTGCATTATGGAATATGAAATGAAAAGGAAAAAAAATATTCACTATCAATTGTATGATCTTTAATCTGTTTTGGTTTTATCTTGTTTATGACAGAGAGCTCGTTTTTTGCTTCCACTTCCTAAAACGTTTTGAAAATTTTCCTTATTGTTTCTTCTTCACGGCGTACTAGTTTATACAGTAAAATCACCCAATTTGGTTTTACTATGGAAATTAGTATATTCCAGTGGACCCCCTACCCGTCATCTCAGCCGTATAATGTCCGATTAACGCGGCAATTTGCATGTATCTCCCTTTTCCTGTAAGGAGCATTATCGTATATTTGCCCCCTAACATGCATTTGAAAAAAAAAACAATAGCGTTAATTATATATGCAAAATTGCCAACTCCATGCATTTTTCAGAAGAGTCAATATTTTTTGACGTTTCAGGACACCTACCCCCTGGACAACCACCCCCCGGATAACCACCCCTAGGAGAACCACCCTCTAGGACGACTACCCCCTAGGACAACTACCCCCCGGACAACTACCCCCAGACAATTACCCCCTAGGACAACCACCCTCTAGGACAACTACCCCCGGACAACTACCCCTTAGGATAGTTGTCCGGGGGCGGTAGTTGTCCTAGAGGGTGGTTTTCGTAGGGGGTAGTTGTCTGGGAGGTAGTTATCCGGGGGTAGTTGTCCTGGAGGGTGGTTGTCCTAGGTTGGTTTTGTCTTTGTAATGTCGTGAGTAAAACAAGTTGATGTAAGGTCGAAATTAAGTCAAACAATGATTTATAAATAACTTGGTATGGGTAGGCCTACAGTGATATCGTGGAGTTCCGGCCGGGCAATGCTGGCTGAGCTGGCCGGGCGCCTGATATCACAAATGAATCGAATTATCAGCAATTTCATCGTTCATATTCGTACTTTTAAACTATAATTTAAAAAATATAAACTTCTTTCTTGTAAAATAGCCCCCTTTTCATGCTGAACGCCATCTAGCGCTGCATGCATGCTGTCCTCACGTGCACGGCGCACGGCCAGAATTTACTATGTTTAGAACAATTCAGAAATACTGAAGCGAGAAACCTATTTCTAACTTTATTTACAATGTGCATTGGAAGCGCATATGACAGAATAATGATTTTTCTCCTATTTCTCATATAATATGTATACCTCTTCTCCATTAATTGCGCTTTTGCGCACCTTCAACGGCCGCCCGGGCACCCTGGGCCGGAGCAAGTGGCCCCTCTGCAACCCCATAGATACGGCACTGTTTTTGTGAAGAACTATCGAAGTCTGTTTATTATTCAAATTTTACTTTGCATATGTTATTTACACTGTTTTTTGCTGCGATGACATAGACAAGGAACAAAGAATTTATTTCCAGCTGCAAATTGAAGACAAAGGAGGATCTCAGAATTATATTTTTTGGGTGGTGCCACATTTCAGTTTTTAAATATGTCCGATTATAGGCATGTGTGACAATAAAAGTTTTGTTCTTCACGTTCCTGGCGGGCCAGAATGCAGTGATTTCAGGTCACTTTATCGAGAGAGAAAAAAAAAAAATCAGCTCGCGTTATGCGCTCGCATGATTTTATTGCCTATTGGGTATATAATTTAGACCCAAAAGGCAAAAAATACCGTGTTTCAAGGTAATCACCCTACCCCCCTCCCTAGTGGTGGTCTAAAAATGGGGGTAGAGCAAAAAAGAGAGAAGAAAAAGGAAGGCTTAACAATTTTGGACTGTCTATAATGGTGACAACGGGGGCAGTCGGGGGAAAAAAAATCTTCAAACGGCGGGTCAAAAACAAATGATGGAGCCCCCCCAATCCTGAAAATCTTCCTAAGCCTATGCAGTTGGTTCATGATGTAAAGTGTTACAGAACAAATATTAGAGTAAAAAAAGAAGGCAGAACGGTCGCAAACCAGTCCTGAATCACACTACTCTTGAAGGAAAACGTGCCCTTTTATTCGGGGGAGAACCTGAACACCCTGATAAGGCGTTAACAAAAAAATGTTGTATTGCCCTTTGCGACCGACCCAAAAATCTTGAAATCTACGGTCGGCAGTTTTTTTTTTTTTTAACCGTTTTTTAGGAAAAAAAGGTTTTTAATAAATAAAAAAATATGTATTAAAGCATTCAAAACTGAGAAATATCAGCCCAAAGAGGGAGAAAAAAAAAGAAAAAAAAAAAGAAGATTTCCGACCGACCGACCCATGTTTTGGCACCTAAAGGGCAATACAACATCTTTTTTTTTAAAGCCTAATGTTTTCGACGACATGAAAGATTGTCGGAACGGAGGGCTTTCCTGGACATATGATTCGGTAATCTCGTTAACTCTCCCGCATTTGCACGAATCAATACTATGACCTAACTATACATTAGTAGAATAACTTAAATAGCTTGATGTGACGTCACATTTTTAATAATGAGAGTCATTGAAGTTAAACGGATAAGAGATACAAATGAGATATCGTGATCTAGATCATATGACCGGTTGACCGTTGGAGAAGTGGGTATAGATCAGTGAAGCAGTTCCCTAACGATCTAAAGGCTTAACGGTCATAACCGTTGAAGATTTACGGGGAGAGCCTGAAAACCTTGTTTGTTTTATCGTATACATTAAACATCATTCAACTTAATACTACACAACGACATTGTAATATAGTGGTGGATGATCCAGGATTGTCTGAGAGCAGGGGGATCTTGTTACCCTTGGAATAAGATTGGGTAATCTCGCTGGCTCTCCCATATTTGTTGATCGAGGAGGAAAAAAACATTCCGAATATTGATATCTTGTTTTCTTCCTTCTTTTCCATGATTCACTTAAGTTAGTCCTCTATTAAACTAAGGAAGAATCGGGTAATTACGATTAGAGCGATTACAGATGAAGAAAATAATTTATTTGGAAACTCTCTGGTTTAAATCATGAAACATAACATCAATCATAATTATTATATAAATAGTTTAATGAAATATTACTTCTTTTTTTATTAAAAAAAATATCAAGACCTTTAAAATGTACATGTATTTTTCTAAAAAACAAATCTCTTTTTCCCAGTATTCTCCTAATTCCATTCGATCTTATGACATCAGGAAAACTATTATCCTGACTGAATATGGCATCCATTTTTTAAAAAAGAACGATGTATACACAGATTAATCCTGACCTTTGAATCGACTGCTTTATTCGCAAGCACCGAGTAGAAGACGTCATGCATAGTACGAGGGATCGTCACAGATCTCAGTGATCGTGATGAGCATATGAATTCAGCCAGGTCCTCTGAAGCCCTCGGTCCGCACTTCTCAATAATCAGGTGATCCTATAAGGTACATGTACACAAATCATATTGTAAGGCTAATAAAATAAACGCATGCAAATAATACCGGATCATCCTGATTAATCAACTTATTGGATAGTAGTTATACGGATTTTTAATATGTTTTTCCCATTTTCCGTGTGTGTCTTTATCATACTGGTTAGAACAGATTATGAACGCGAAAATGCTATTGGGATTCGTGATATTAAAAGTGTTATATCATTAAACAAGGTTTCATTGCAAATACATTACATGAAGACGGGTTGTGCTGCAATGACAATAAATCACAACTCCTATTGGCAGATTAAAGTCCTAATACTGATTAACTATTGTAAATAATACTAGTAAATGTTTTTCGTGTAAATTGCAGTTTTCAGATTAAAAATGATGATCAGAGTTGTACCCATGCTCCTGCATGCTAAATCCAAAGAATTGAAAGAAGTGATTTTAAACATTCTCCATGATTAAAGAAAATTGATTCTACAAGCTTCTTTTTAACATTTGGGTGAAGAGAAGTTTGGTACAGGATACATTATATTGCCTTATTAGCGCATGTCTGGATTCAAAGCAACTTTCGTATAGAGGGTTTATGTATACAGTCAAGTGTTCAAATCAAACGACTTCATCATAAGTCTGAGAAAATGAAATATATATCAAATAGAAACTTTATCCCTCAAAGAGACCATACAAAGATGACATTTATACGTTGCTACAATTCGACGTTACTTTCCTTACCACTTCACGATGATTCATGATGAAAATGTACCCTGATACTGTGTGTGGCTGCATATGTAAATCTCTAGTGATCTTCAGTTTCTTGCTAGACTCAGAGGAGAGATGATCCGCCACTGATATGGCCACTGATTGGTCTTGGCTCTCAAATGCTACATCTACGATGAAGTTATCAACAATCTTCGACGCTATGAGACGAGATACAATGTCCAAGCCGATCTCCTTCCGCTGGGCCGAGGTGAAGTACAGTAGGTACCGGTATTCCCTTGCTTTCGGTATGATATTCGCTATCAACCTGCCATACTCATTACGGTTTGAGTTGTAAAGAGATGCAAGATACATTCCAGATAGGTACTCCTGAAAGAGCTTATGGGGAAACTGCACATCTGCAGAGTGGAAATGACGACTTCTGTCTCTCCTCGAAGGAATATGCTTTTCTTTAGTAAGTATCCCAACTTTACAACCTGTATCCACAGACCCCGGACAGCTCTGAAACTCTTCTTCTTTGAACACCAACCGTCTCTCGAGAATACCCTGGAAGGCAGCACAACCAATGTAAATTACATGATTATGAATTTTCGAACGGCTTTCATCCGATTCTCCATCAGCATCTGCTGAGGGCACAATGACCTTGGAGAGGTAATGATCAACCAAAAATTGTACCATCTCATGAAATAGCTGGGAGAATGTTTCCAGCTTGGACATTGCCTCTCGGCGCTCTCCATCAAACTCTTTCCACATGATACACAGCATGGCTGTGTATATGGGGTAGGGAGCCATGTTCTCTCTTATCACAGCGTTATTTGATATGAATCGGCTGAGATCTTCAGAGGAAGCTGTGTCTGGATGAAAGAACTTGGTGATGTAAGAAGAGAGGTTTTTAGGAGAGAAACCTTCTACAGCAATGAAAGCAAACACCTTTCTGAGATAGGCATTCTTCCTAATCTCATCTGATCTCCATTGCCGTGATGTGATTAGTACTGTGCCTGATTTGAACAGCCGATTGAGAGTGATCAGGGCGATTTGCTGAGTGCTGTTAAGATCGACATCAGACTCATCTAGGCCGTCCAGGACAAGAAAGACGTCATCCGGATTTGAGAGGATGTGCTTGTCTAGCTGCTTGGCTGTGACCGGATTGTTGTCAGAAAGATACGACTTCACTACCTCTCCAACAGTCTTGTCCTTTGCCTCACGGAGGAGGACGACAAGGACAAGTTTGAAATCTTGGTAGCCTTTTCCGTGGATCCAATCCCAAGCGATCTTGGCGCAAAAAGTGGTCTTCCCCACACCACCTTCACCTTCCACCAACAAGCGTTTAGGATAGATTCCGTTGACTTTGGTCCCGAGGAGGTCGTCGTATAGAAGCGGTGTCTTGTGCTTGGTACCTTTGTCTTCTTCCATTAACGTTAGATTGGTGAATATGCGTTCAAATTCAAGTACAAGTTCGCTGTTCAGGGGATCGGCTTGAATCTGACAAAGAAGAATTGCCAAATGGTGTTTGACATCTTTAGCAACCCGATCGATTTCCTCCTCTGTCAGTGACGGTATGTGATCGCCAACCTGACCTGTAATGAAATGGGGAAGAACGTTGTCTCTAAATTGACACTGGTGTTTAAACGTAAAACAACAGCAACAACAGCAACAACAGCAACAACAACAACAAGAACAATACACACACAAATCACAGAAATGTATCATCAATGGACGTTTAACTTACTTTCCAAAACTCCGTTTGAATTTGAATGTGAATCATGACCAGGGGTAGCCTATCCGATAGGCGTCGGGCTTTATGGCAAGTATACTTATCGCGTTATGGAGACTGACATCGGCGCGGGCGTCAGCCCGAGCGCCTATCATCACTGGTGGATGCGAAAAGTTAATTTTCTTTTATGTACATTGTTTCGTTCGTAGAAAATCTACGAACCCCCTGCAAAGCTCTTCATTAATATTCATGTCCATTGACCAAAATAGGCCAATGGGCGATGAGGCCATGACGTCATGAACTCATGATTGGTTGAATAGAAGGGATCGCTCACCAAATATAAGGCTAGTCTTATGAATCATGCATGAGAATACACTCGTCACACATACGAAAAACATATATGAATAATGATGAGTTGATGATAAGCGTTCGGGCTGACGCCCGCGCCGATGTTTGTCTCCATAACGCGATTAGTATACTTGCCATAAAGCCCGACGCCTATCGGATAGGCTAGACCAGGGGCTGAGAAATCCTTGATTTTCTAGAAATGGGCTCTCACATTGAGTAATGGATTGACATTGTGCCCCGATGTCACTGCCCTTGGGAAGGGTTACTCAGATCTTTGTTAGAATGTCAAACTATTTGGTCGAAAATTGGGGTTCGGGGCCATATTCTATTAAGCAAATCTTGCGTAAATGTCATATAGAATGTACATGATCATGTCCATTTCATATCTAAACAAGGTAAAAACGACTTATGCGTATAATGCATGCACTAATGTCTTACATAATTATATTCTATTTCCGTGTTTTGTAGACGGAGATTCCTCCTTAATACCTGTTAATCCATATAGATACGCAAATCCAAGGCATTTGGTCCCATACGTTACCGCGTATAGTCGAGTTGAGAATAAATGTGCAATTGCACTGCATTTGTGGTCTGATCCAATCTCTTGTAAGGCTACTAATAAATGTTTGCAGTGAAATTATATTTGGGTCAGTGGCGCGTGGAGGAATTCCCCTTGTTATTGCCATCCCCTCTCACTCTTTTTTTCCTTCTCTCTCTCTCTCTCTTATTATCTTTACCTCTCCCTCTCTCTCTCTCTCTTTTAATGCAGTATCTAACAATATATATGACCCCCTATTAATAAACTTTAAATATTAAAATGTCACTCCTTATGCCTAGGTCACATTTGCTCTCCGGCTAGGATACGGCGGCCGTAGGCCCCCGAAATCGAGAGATACCTGCGGCGGCCGCAGAGAATCTGCGGTGGCCTCAGGGTCACCCTAGGGCGTATCCCTATCTTTACAGGCAGTAGGGGTCGCCGCGGGATTATAGCGTGGATAATAACTTTGCTCATTTCCAGGTTCGCCTTAGCAATTAGACAATAAATTTATTAGACACACCGTAGCCATGCCGTAGAGCGGTTCCACGGCGACCATACGTCGGGCGTACGGTGGCCTTGCGGCTACCATGCGTTTGCCTTGGTATTTGTCAAAAACCTACGGCCGCCGCAGGTTTTCTGTCTCCACAAATTCAAAATTCGCCGTGCGGCTACCCTTACATAATTATGTGATTGCTACCGTATGTGACCGTGGGAATGCTGCGGAGGCTCTATAATTGCTATTGGCCGTAGATATTTTAGACCCCAAGGCCGCCGCGGCAAATGTGACCTAGGCATTAGTTAGCCTTTAATCACGGCGGTTTTGCTTCTCTGTCGATCCCATGGTCGATCCTTGAAACGCGCGGAAAAGTTCTCTGCACAGGAAGGTGACACAGCTTGCTGCACGCCGCCTTTATCCACTGCCTAATGTTGTTGTTGTTGTTGTTGTTGTTCAGTGTTATATGGCAATCAGTCAGTTTTTTATGTTTATCGCCAACCAAATTCTCGTTTCTTAATACAAACTTTAATTATGAAAATTAATTGACCTCTCTCGTTTTATTTTTTTTTACTATTGATGTCGCTGGATTTGTCTCATTAAAAAAAAAAATAGTTATGTTATTATGCACCATCCTGACAAACCCGCTCGTATAATACTAGGGTTTCTCGGAAATTATAGAGGAAAAAAAACACAAAAACCTACGTCGCTCAAATGCGGAACAGGGTGGCTCCCTTCGGGATACCTTTACATAATAACTCAAATGAAAGGAAATTGGATGCACCGTCTTACATATATTTTGTTTAAAATGACGCAAATGTTATATCTACCGAGATACATAAGCAACAAGTCAACGCAAAGCGTAGCATCCCCTCGCAGGGTACAAATGGCCTATATACGTCAGAACAAGTTACCTCCATTAGACTATACTATTATATTACTAGGCAAGGAAGTTAACCACATTTTTACATATATAATTAGGTGTTTTTGCCTCATTTAATGAGCTTTGACCTTTCACCTTTGACCTACATACTCGGAAATCGAACTTAGGCTGTATTTTGATACCATGTACCTTCATATTAAATTTCATTAAAATTTATCAAACATTACTAAAGTTATCGAATGGAAACCAGATTCGCATATTTAATGAGCTATGACCTTTGACCTACATACTCCGAAATCGAACTTAGGCTGTGTTTTGATACCATGTACCTTCATATCAAATTTCATTAAAATCCGTCAAACATTATTAAAGTTATCGGAAACCAGATTCGCATATTTAATGAGCTATGACCTTTGACCTACATACCCGAAATCGAACTTAGGCTGTGTTTTGATACCATGTACCTTCATATCAAATTTCATTAAAATCCGTCAAACATTACTAAAGTTATCGATCGGAAACCAGATTCGCATATTTAATGAGCTATGACCTTTGACCTACATACTCCGAAATCGAACTTAGGCTGTGTTTTGATACCATGTACCTACATATCAAATTTTATGAAAATCCGTCAAACATTACTAAAGTTATCGATCGGAAACCAGATGTGTATTTTTTCGCATATTTAATGAGCTATGACCTTTGACCTTTGACCTACATACTCCGAAATCGAACTTAGCCTGTATTTTGATACCATGTACCTTCATATCAAACTTCATTAAAATCCGTCAAACATTACTGAAGTTATCGATCGGAAACCAAATTTGTTACGAACGAACGGACGGACGGACGCACGGAAGGACCGACAGCAGCGTTTCTATATCCCCTCCGACTTCGTCGGCGAGGGGATAACAAAATATGGGCTTTTGATTAAAACTGGTGCAGTTAATCAAAATGAAACAAAACGAAACATATACATAACATTAATTAATAAGTCTAACATCCATGAGATGCCCCTGTACTAAAGGCCTTTATCGTATTAGGTTAAACTAGCAGGGCCCGTGGAAAATCCACGGGATTCTAGGGGGTGGGTGTTGTAAATAATTATGTGCTATCGATTTTTTTTTTTTTTTTTTAAATATTTTTTATAGATAATTTCTGTTAGACCCTCGTCCGCCCGTCCTCCCCGGGACCCCGAAACCACGTTTAACTACACGGACGGCGACCACGCTGTTTGCGCCCGTTAAACGGGCGCTCTTTGCTGTGGCAGCCATTTTGTGTTTGTCCGCGGCATCCGTGGCGTACCTGTTTTAATGAAATGAGAGTTACATACATGTATGAGATTCCAATTGAAATAAACATTGGGTATTCTTGAAGAAGAAAAAATTGAAACGGAGGAACCTAAGGTGACAGTTAGCACTTGTTTTTCCTTTTTTTTCTTCATGGTATAATTGAAGTACGTATTTATTGAGGGGGAAAAAACAATTTTTATTAATTCATATATCATATATTTGTTAGAGTTAAATCAATTTAAACACAGGTAGTTCATCAGTTAAAAATCATTTTCAGTTATTTGGAGTATGTTGAAGTTTCCTGAGTTGGTTCGATCTTGATCGATGTCGTGTTTAGGCTAAATCGGTGCATCTTTGAAATTTGAAAAAATGTTGATTCCACACACAGTCTGTCGAGTACCGCGAGTGCCCGCCCGCGGGAGCACTGCATGAACATACTGTCACAATTAAACTGTTCGAATTTTGTATGAAATTTCTGCTGTGACAGAAATATACAAATTCGGTGAACCATGTAAAGATAATCATAATCCAAGCTTCTATTTTATTTTTCTATTATTTAAAAATAGATTGATATAGATTGTGATTCATTAGTACTGCATGAGATCGAAATTGACAGATTTCGTATACCAATCTGTATGCGCTGTTGCGGCCATGAAATGGCTCGCCGTAAACGAACTATACGATCTCGATACTTGAGTCTATTTGCGTTATTATTGTTGTGATTTCAATGTAGTTTTCATGAAAAGACAAATAAAGCAGAAGCTTGGATTATGATTATGTCGGCATGGATCACAGAATTTGTATAATTATTTTCAAAGTAAAGATTTTACGCGAAAATAGGTCCATGGTTTGCGCCCGTGTGTGGCAATCGACTCGAATCGACTCGAATCGACTGTGTGTGTGTGACGTGAGCGTAGAATCATCGGATACGTTATATACACGTACACGCATGGCCGCCTGGCCTACAAAGCATATCATATAGCAAGATGCCTAACACGGGGAAGGCCAACCTGTTGCAGCGTGTATCTGCTACGCCACATTACATGGGTCAATCGTCGTCTGCCATGTAATCTCTTTGATTAGACAGAGGGCGGGCCTACAAAGCATGTCATATAGCAAGATGCCTAACACGGGGAAGGCCAACCTGTTGCAGCTTGTACTTGCTACGCCACATTACTTGAGTGGATTGTCATATGCTGTACTGTATTTCTCTGGCATGCCCGTGATTAGACAGAGGGCGGGTGCACGCCTCTTGCTGCCTCACTCTCGCGGGTTCGTCGCCTCCTTGCACGGACAACGCCGGCCGTGCCCTCGTCGGCCCGTCCTCCCCGGGACCCCGAAACCACGTTTAACGACATGGACGGCGACCACGGGGTCGACGTGGCACGCGGGATACGGGAGACATGCCTCGTGGAATTGTGTCGCCGTTCCCGCGCCACGGCGAAGGCGGACGCGGTCGAGGAAAGACGTTTTTCATAAACCGTTTTTACCCCCCGCGGCGATTTTGCGTATTAATATATAGACTAGCAGGGCCCGTGGAAAATCCACGGGATTCTAGGAGGGTGGGAGGGTTGTAAATACTTTAAAATAGATATGTGCTATCGATTTTTTTTTATAATAATTTTTAATTATAATATTTATTATATTAAAAAAAAAGATATTTCTGTGCTAGATGATATTATTTTTCTTCATTGTATATGCCTACTTTTTATCATTTTATAATTTTTCTTCTTCTTTTCATTAATATTTTACTCGTTAGAATACCAACCTTTTGTTTGCTGTCCCATCATGTATCGTTTTGAATTTTTAATTTTTATCAGAATTATGTAATAAAACTTGAAAACTGGAAGAAAACAGTGAAATCAATTATTTGTAATCAAAATTGATGCAGATATTTTAGACTTTACCTTCGTTTTCACTTTCGTTATTTACGATTATTATTGTCGTCACTTCGTTCCTATTATTCTCACTATCCCTTTCCCGGATCCTCACTCTCGTTATCTATACGAATCAAGGGCGTCATTGCAATCCGAGTTTGAGCATGGGGGGACACAATTACATGTCACTCTCTCTCTAGTTACGCTGTTTCACGGCATGTACTTTCATTGGTGACCGGTTCATTTATTGTCTTTTTATCTTTGACGTTTCATTACATTTTTAGAGAAAGAAGACGATTGGTTGTACGGTTCTCGACTCTTAATCTTTGTCTGA
The DNA here is from genome assembly GCA_037976565.1 of Mesocentrotus franciscanus. Lineage (NCBI taxonomy): Eukaryota > Metazoa > Echinodermata > Echinoidea > Camarodonta > Strongylocentrotidae > Mesocentrotus > Mesocentrotus franciscanus. The sequence continues at coordinate 20,411,634 of CP137677.1, forward strand.
ATTCAGTTTCCCATCTCCCGCGCGAAGCGCGTAAGTTTTGACGTTTCATAATTATCAGAGAAAGAAGACGATTCGTTCTACCGTTCTCGACTCTTAATTCTTGTCTGAATTCAGTTTCCACCCTCTCGCGCGTATAGCTCGGAAGCTTTGACGTTTCATTAAATTATTAGAAAAAGAAGACGATTCGTTCTACCGTTCTGGACTCTTAATCCTTGTCTGAATTCAGTTTCCACCCTCTCGCGCGTAGCGCAAAGCTTGACGTTTCATTAAATTATTAGAGAAAGAAGACGATTCGTTCTACCGTTCTGGACTCTTAATCCTTGTCGGAATTCAGTTTCCACCCTCTCGCGCGTAGCGCGAAGCTGTGACGTTTCATTAAATTATTAGAGTAAGAAGACGATTCGTAATTGTACCGTTCTCGATCGACTCTTAATCCTTGCCTGAATTCAGTTTCCACCCTCTCGCGCGTAGCGCGGAAGCTTGACGTTTCATTAAAATATTAGAGAACGAAGACGATTCGTTGTACCGTTCTCGACTCTTAATCCCTGTTTCATTAAATTTTTAGAGAAAGAAGACGTTTCATAATACCGTTCTCGACTGTTTGAATAAAGTTCCCCCCCCTCCCGCGCGAAGTCAACAGAGAGAGAAAGAGAGAAAGAAAGAAAAAAGGAAAGATTTTAACCCCAAATCGTGGGGGGACATTTCACCACCTGAAAATTCGTGGGGGGACGTGTCCCCCGTCCCCCAGGATAATGGATTGACGCCCTGATAGGCCTACGAATATTGTTCTCAGCATGCACTTCACTCCCATTATCATTTTGGTTTTTTCACACATTGCTAAGTTAATTTAGTCCTACAATGAAAATAATATACAAATATACAATGACACTCGAAGGATAATGGATTGACGCCCTGATAGGCCTACAAATATTGTTCTCATGCACTTCACTCCCATTATCATTTTGGTTATTTTCACACATTACTAAGTTAATTTAGTCCTACAATGAAAATAATATACAAATATACAAATATACAATGACACTCGAAGTGACTCGAGGATCTAGCTAAAACTATTCGCATCGAAGGAACATCAAATCGTATTATATTATCCCGAGGGCCATCGATCGCGGCCCCAGAGAGAACAGTACTGTTCCCGAGTGCGAATAGTTTTAGCTTGTTCCGAGAATGAGTCATTGTATAATTGTTTTATATCCCTTCCACCTGTAGGCCTATCATTCCTTGGACACTTCTGTAATAGCATGTACCGTACTCACATTCACATCACATTCAATAAAGAAATAAAAGAAAACAACAATTCATTGCACGGCTCAAACACGAAACATTGAAGAGTCTAAAGACACGCTATACAGCCAGTATTACAGGTACAGCAGTAGAGTGCTGCAGTTACCGCACAGGGTACAGTAAATTGCATGGCGTGAGCGCCGTGACTGGCACCGCGGGAGTTGGCCGTGCGGAGGCATTTGATATTACGTGAGCTCGCTGAATTTACCTTCTCGTCAGTTATATGGTCTCGATAATTTCAATCTATTTGCGTTATTGTTGTTGTGATTTTAATGTAGTTTTCATGAAAAGACCAATAAAGCAGAAGCTTGGACTATGATTATGTTGACATGGTTCACAGAATATGTATAAATATTTTCAAAGTAAAGATTTTACGCGAAAAATCGGACGATTTGTGCCAATATATCGCAGCTGTCGCACGAATTGTCTCAACTGTGTGTGTGTGTAGCGCCTGGGCGTAGAACCAACATAATACGTTCTCGTCAGTTTGGCTGCTGCAAAGGCCTATATATAGCAAGATGCCTAACACCGGACAGGCCCAACCCGTTGCGCCTTGTACTTGCTACGCCACATGACTTGAGTGGATTGTCGTATGCTGTGTATTTCTCTGGCATGCCCGTAAAGTGCCTACAAAGCATATCATAAGCAAGATGCCTAACACGGGGTAGGCCCGCTCTGTTGCAGCGTGCATCTGCTACAACACATTATAGAGTGGATCGTCTCTTAAAAGTGTATCTCCTTGATTAGACAGAGGGCGGGTGCACGCCTTGCTGCCTCACTCTCGCGGGTTCGTCGCCTTCTTGCACGGACAACGACGGCCGTGCTCTCGTCCGCTCGTCCTCCCGGGACCCCGAAACCACCTTTAACGACATCGACGGCGACCGCGGGGTCGACGTGGCACGCGGGGTACGGGAGACATGCCTCGTATAATTGTGTCGCCGTTCCCGCGCCACGGCGAAGGGGGGCGCGGTCGAGGAAAGACGTTTTTCATGAACCGTTTTTACCCCCCGCGACGATTTTGCGTATTAATAATATAGATATACATGTATTATATATATATATATAGATCTATATATATATATATATAGGCGTGAAGAAAATGGTCTAGGAACGTGAGACGTAGCTGTACTTTACAATTTTATTACGAGCTTTCGGCTTGTGAGGCCTTCTTCAGGTTCTGAAGTGCAAACACATACAGAAACAAATACATTGTATGAACACACGATCCGAAATAAAGAACTCCCACTCGGCAACACAACACAAATACTACCATACACAGTACACTTCAACCTTCCATCCCACTCACTAGACAATGTTCAAATCACCGGAATCGAATTAATCCACAACAAATCACGCCACACAATCCTTCACAGAGAATCTTTTTGGATATCAAAACTTAAAACCCTACACCCAGACGGGATCAATGTTGATCAATAAGGCAATTAACACACCGACATATCAGACGCACGTAAACTTTTGATCACATGCATGATAAAAAAACTGCCTCAACGCAGTGTATTCGATCTTAATTTTAATTTTATTCTTAGTCTTTGATTCTCACGTTTTATCCTTGCATTTGTTATACAATGTAGGGTCAATATACTGCAACCAATCGGACTGCGTAGACTCCAATGCATTTGAATGAAGCCTTCTATCCGCCTCCCTCTCCCTCCCTAGACACAGGTCATGACACCGGCTGTGTCATAGATCAGTAACATCCGTGTCACAGGTCAGTAATCCACACTTGACCGCACATCCCTTATTACACGTACACATAATTATATCACATCAACTGAATAAACACACACACAGCACCCACAGCCCAACACACAAGCAAGGTAAAACACTTTGAAATTGCATAATCATTTCTAAGTTTATTCCGAAGTATTTCTCGTACTAATTTTTGCTATGTTCATGATGCTTGACTATATTATGATTGAGTGATATTAAGTTTGTATGCCATGTATATTTGTTCATACAATGTATTTGTTTCTGTATGTGTTTGCACTTCAGAACCTGAAGAAGGCCTCACAAGCCGAAAGCTCGTAATAAAATTGTAAAGTACAGCTACGTCTCACGTTCCTAGACCATTTTCTTCACGCCTACATTTTCTGGAACACCCGTTGTCATGTCAGAGTTGAGAATTCTCGCACTTTTTTATATATATATATATCCTAAACACCCCTATTCATTCATGGGCATATGTGTTATGTTGATGGAACTGCAAACTCTCCTAAAATCACCTGGCATTTCCTTCCTTATTGGCCAAGCTCCTGGTAGATAAAATGAACCAATCAGAAACACGATCATGACGATCGCACGGGGAAGCTCTGATGATGGACGGCAATCGCAGCTCCTTTTATTTGATTGGGCAAACGTAACGAGTTTAATTGGTTTATTGGGTAAACTGGCCTATTTCATTCTTAAATTATGCAAATGACATGTAGTATAATTTGAATTCTATTAATAACAATGAAGTACAAGTCGGAGAGAGTTAGCAATTTCAAGGTACTAGGCAGTGAGACCTCTCTCTCTCTCTAAGTGCCATATCGATTGACTTTGGCGATCATGCTGTTCCACACCTCTCGGCTCCTAGCCTTCTCTATTATCACCACTCCCAGTTCCTTCACTCCTCTCTCTCTTCTAACAATTTCTGCAGACTGTCCATCCAAAGTATTTTCTTCTTCCCCTACTCCTCCTTCCAACAATTTTCCCTGTCAAGGCAAGATTCTCTAGGCCTTCTTTACGTGCAATGTGACCCATGAACTTTAACTGCCTAATCAAGATCTCACGTATCATTTCCTTTGCACTCCAGCTCTTCTAAGAACTCCCTCATTACTAACAAAGGAAATTCAAAGGAATTTAACATTCAAATGTGGTATGTGCCGTATAAATCGGCCCGTGTGCGGTAGTAGTCATATTTGCAACCTCATATTCATAAACACATTAACTTACTTTAGCTGTGAAAGTATACAGCCATAACAAACAGTTTTTAATAAAAGTCGACATAAAAACGTTGAACATGTAACTTGTATGAACATTTTGATACATGACTATAGTACTGGAAAACACCATTCGTGCTATATAAAATAGACGTCTTTTTCTAAAAGATGATACTTTAAGTTGCTGTATGCACAATCATGGCTCACATGTATTCATAGAGTACACACCGCTTTAGTTAGGATTAGGGTTAGGGTTAGGATTATCAGCCACTAAATTAAGTGGCATAAACAATTAAAGTATATGTCTGTGTGTGAATACACCGAATAAGGATGGATTTTTTGATGAGCACATGAAGACAGATTTCTTTGAAGGGTTGAAACATAATATGTCATCTACTAAATAATTTTAGATAGCATACCCAACTAACATAAACATGAAATGGGCAAAATCAACATTTTCACGATTTCTTTTAAAGTATCGTTTAAAGTAAGATTCGCTGTTGATGTTGAAATGGAAAGAACATCTTCGTCATGAATTCAATGATGTAGTACTGGCAATCTTCCTATAAGGCTACACTGGTAGCCTGGTTAAAAATAAAACATTAATCAGTATATCATTATCTTTGCTATCAACATCTCGCACCTCATTCTACATATAAGAAGGAGGGGCATTGTGTTTGATATAACTGCATATTAAACTTGACTGTTGTTACAACAAACGGTGACTGGAAGACAGAAGTGATTGATACAGAAGTGACAGAAGTGACTGTTACAACAAAAAGTGACTGGAAGACAGAAGTGACTGATACAGAAGTGACAGAAGTGACTGTTACAACAAAAAGTGACTGGAAGACAGAAGTGATTGATACAGAAGTGACAGAAGTGAATGTTACAACAAAAAGTGACTGGAAGAAAAAAGCTTAAACATCCTTGGCTTAATGTCTTTTGATTTTGATTTTTTAACATAAATTTATTTACTTGGACATTCCAAATTTTTGAATATTTCAGCGTAAGATATTGATGCAGAAAACTGCATATGACCCAACTGTAAGCACATAAAACACATTGTGACTAAGGCAATAGCTGTGCTGCTGTCATGCTGCTGTTGAAAGATAAATTGACAAAAGTCCTGGCAAGTATATAGAGAAGCTATTCATTGAGAATGAACCTTGTCTGTGATGTTGGATAAATTTTTATCGTAATGAAAGGAGTTTGCCGACAGATGAAAAACTCTTGAGAAGACATTGATTAATTTATGGAGTGGAAAGGCATTAGCCCTTTGTCATGCTAAAAGCGTTGATTATACCTCAATTCTGTTTTGGATTTATTAAAATGAAATCCAACAAAAGAAGAATTACCAATACTATTTAAGAAACACCAAACTATATCTCATTATTAAGACTATAAATCTACAAAGGCGATGATGGGTCTGACAAGCCTGTATAACAGAACTGTGTCTTCTACCAAAGATGGAGAAGCTGATTTAGATTTGACTCAAGATACAATGTATATAAGAGGAGTTGGAGTTTAAAGACGGGGTCATATCATTTGTTAAATGTAAAGTAACAATGAGATGGTATTCAAATATTCATATAATAGAACAAATTGTATTTGCCACAATCAGGTGATAAGCTTTATGAAACTTGCTGTCTCGTAGTCTTTATTGAACTGGATCACAGTTTAAAAACAGCAAAAAAATATAGATACAATGAACTTCATTTCAAATCATGGCAAACTTTTTAAATGCCGGAAAAGACAAAATAAGTAATTTCAAACATGCTAGAGAATTGTCCATGTAGCCAAGCTAACCGATTATATTAGCAGACATGGAGTTGATTCATGGGATGATGAACTGTTAGGACAGAGATTAAGCTCTTCAAAGCATTTATTCGACGTAATTCAGTGTTTGTGAATACAACTGTTAAAAATAAACATTACCATTTAATATACCAGTACTTAAAGGGATAGTTGAGTTTTGTTGCAGCGGGCGCTACACAAAATAATTTTTTAGTCAGATAATGAAAAACTGAGTGTCAAATTTGATGGAATATACAATTTAAATGACAAAATCATCTTTGTTTGATCAAAATCGGTTCAGAGACGGCTGAAATATCCATAAATATAACCATTTCTAATATTTGTGGTGGTACCAAATATTCGGTAATTTTGAACCAGCCGTTGAAAAACGAGATAGCGCCTTATACGTTTTTTTAATTCCAGCCAATGCCAATATTGGCTTTTTGTTGGCTTTTTCATGTTGCTTATAAAACAGCTATAAATGCAGCTTGTTGTTGTACCAAATGATTGATTAAATTTCTATCAGTGTGCATGGGAGTCACGGTACTGTCTGACCCTTCACGACAATCGTTAACGGACACCTCGTATACACGTTTAGTAGCAGTACCCTCTGCCTTAGTGTCAAAGCTATCCAACAAGTCTAATGCATAATCTCGGATTTCCAAAAATGTTTTACTTGAATTAGCCAATTGGATGCGCCGTAGTTCAAGGCGTATTATATGACTACGTGCTCCATGCAGCTACAAACTTATCCCTAAGGACCGAATCTCTCAGGCCTTTGTATGCCTTTTTCTCACTACTTGGTGCCACATTTATGATAGCATTATACATACACATCAAAGCCCTAGAAAACTCATCAAAAGACTCCCCCTCTTTATGAACTCTTTCATGAAATCTCTTCTGGAGGAATTGAGTGGTTTCTTTAGAACCAAAATGGCGTTTCAACAAAGTAATCAATGAATCTAAATCATCTGCATTGATGGAGTGACATCTTATTTCTTGGCGTGCAGCCCCATCTTAATGGTTCAAAATCACTTGTGCCTTTTGACTTGAGGGAATGTCACACTGATCACAATAAATGTCTACCTCTTCTAACCATTGGGATAATGTAAATTCTCCAGGAGAGGATTTACCAGAAAATCGAGGTAACCTGGGTGCACGCAAATGTGTCACTCTACCTCCTTGAACATTCAAAACATTAGTAAGACCCAATATTAATTTATCCACTAAATCATCAGACTTCACTTCTTCAGCCATTTTGTACATAGAAAATACTAGAAGTTAAAATATAAATAAAGTTACTGTAACATTATTCATCATAGCATAGCAAATATATCCGGACTGAAAGTCTCAACAAAATATAGTTCTGGAATATATCTCAAAATGTCATGCTGTTTTTCGTCCAGTCACAAGTTCATCATTCATTTTTGCAAAGTTTTATAAATTATTGACATCCTTCTGACTCGTTCAAGACTTCAAATTGTCGTCACATTGTAGCATTCAAATATATGCTGTTCTATCTTTATTCGATAGAGAAATTGATCACTCACAAGTCACAACTTGACTGCAAAATCAATGAAGACAAATCCTTACCAGGTACTTGACTAAGGAATGGAGGGTTAAATGAACTTTCATAAAATCATCAAACCCTTGCCGTAATCTGTTCTCCCAAGAAGACACAAGTAATGCACAATATACATGTACATGTTTTCCAAAATGATCCACCCCGGCTCCAGCTAATATAGGTGGAGGGAAGACGATAACCAATCCGACATCCAAGTATCAACAGCTGGGCAGTAACACTGCAAAACGGATTCCATGTGAAGAAACTTAATTGGTTGATGTACAAGTAAAACAACTCCGAAGTTGGTCTCACATCTCAAAACACAAGCGGGCTGATCGCCATGTGCAGCTCCATGGTAGTACGGATGGGGTACGAACCCATGCGGACATTACGTCTCATCGGTCGGTCAACGTAACTCCATGCACTGCCAGTTCCAATTCCAGTAAACCAAGTCAGTCAAAAAGAAGTTAACTGGAATCCTGCCGATAACGCCATTTGTAACGAGTCAAGCAATAAGGACGCAGGATTCAAGAATTCCATTTGGTTCCATATTTATTGATAGGTTCAAACTTATTAAACAGCTATTTCCATGATTTCTGTATCTCTCAATATACATGTCGGTCCCGCAAAGGACACACCCAAATAGAACATGGAGTCTTAAGTGTACAAGCACCTCCTTTCTCAGAGCCCACCAAAACATGTCTGCCTCTACCAACATGACCAAGGAGCTAACACATCTTCCCTTTTTTTATTCAAACAATGTTAGAATGTCCAAATAACAATGAAGCCTTACACTAGTTGCAGACCTACACCTGAATGGTATACACATATCTGATTCAACTACTGCACCTTGTGTAAGCCATGACTTAAACAATGGTCAACACTTCAATGAGCATGCATGGGCATGAATATATAAATAAAGGTACATGAGTCCTGTCCAGACGGAGAAAAGTTACCCTAGGGTAAAGGTGGTGTTAAGAGCTAGTCGGGGTAAGTATAGCGGGCCAAGCATGCCACTATCCGAACAACTATACAACTATTCGACTATACGTCTATCCAGCCGGCCAATCAGAACGCAGGAAACTGTACATCTATACAACTATACCAGTGGCGGATTCAGGGGGGCACAGGGGGCCCGTGCCCCCGCGGTAAAAAAAAAGGGGAAGGGAAGGGGAAAAGAAAGATTGAGAAAAGGAGAAAAAGGGGAAGAAAAAGGAGGGAAAAGAAAGAAAAGGGAAGAGAGAAAGAAGAAGAAAAGAGGGAGGAGAGAAAAGGGAACAGGAGAAAAAGGAGGGGGAAAGGAAGAAAGGGGAAGAGAGAGAGGAGAGAAAAGGCGGAAAGGAAGAAAGGGGGAAAGACGGGGAAGAGAAAAGGGGGAAAAGGGGAATAATGAGAAGGGAAAAGAAAGAAAGGGGGATGATATTATAAGAAGGTTTTTTTCCGGGAAAGGGGCAGGGGGCGCGCAATTTTGCAGTGTGCATAACATGGGGTCCCTCTTGCCAGGCGGGGGAAAATTGAATTCAGACAAGGATTAAGAGTCGAAAGAAGTACACCGAATCGTCTTCTTTCCTAATAATTTTAATGAAAAGGTCAAAGCTTCCGCGCTTCGCGCGGGAGGGGGAAACAAAATTCAGACATGGATTAAGAGTAAAGAACGGTACAACGAATCATCTTCTTTCTCGAATAATTTAATGAATCGTCAAGGCTTCCGCGTTTTGCGCGGGAGGGGGAAAACTGAATTCAGACAAGGATTAAGAGTAGAGAACGGTACAACAAATCGTCTTCTTTCTCTCTAATAATATAATGAAACGTGAAAGCTTCGACGTGGTGACTCCACCCAACATCCCCCTCTCTCTCTTACTCCCACCCTCTTCTTTCAGGCTCTTACCCCCCTCTCTATCTCCTCTCTTTCATCCCCCGTTCCTTTTATTTCCCTTTTCTCTTCTTTTTTCCCTTTCTCCTTTTCTTTCTTTTCTTTCTTTTCCTTTCTTTCCTCTCCTTCCTCTTTTTTCTCTTGATTTCTTATCTTCTCTTTCCTTTCTTTTCCTTTTCTTTTTTTCTTTTCTTTCCCTTTTCCTCTCATTTTCCCCTTCCCCCTTTTCTCATTTTCCCGACAGCAGCGCAGTTTTACCGCCAATATCCTGACAGGTGAGGGGGGGGGATGTCACACCCCCACCCCCCTTTAGCGACGCCCCTGATTATTATCCCATCATTCTTTTATAAGAAATGCAATTCCTCATGCTCTCGCACCTCTCTTCTATCGTTGTGTAATTCTCTTTCATTTCTTTTCCTTTCTCCTTTAACTCACAAAAATTCTCTCTTTCCCCCTTTTTTTCCATCTCTTTTTTTGTTGTGGTTCTTCTTGTGTTTTTGTTTTTGTTTTTTTGTTTTTTTGTTTTTTTTGGGGGAGCTACACGCCTGGCAAGAGGGACCCCATATTATGCACACTGAAAAATTGCGTGCCCCCCCCGTCCCTTTCCCGGTAAAAAACACATTCTTATAATATCATCCCCTTTCTTTCTTTTCCCTTCTCATTATTCTCCTTTTCCCCCTTTTCTCTTCTCCGTCTTTCCCCTTTCTTCCTTTTCCGCCTTTTCTCTCCTCTCTCTCTTCCCCTTTCTTCCTTTCCCCTCCTTTTTCTCCTCTTCCCTTTTCTCTCCTCCCTCTTTTCTTCTTCTTTCTCTCTTCCCTTTTCTTTCTTTTTCCCCTCCTTTCTCTTTCCCCCTCCTTCTTCTCCTTTTCTCCCTTTTTCTTTTCCCCCTTCCCCGTTTCCCCACTTTTTGACGGGGGCACGTGCCCCCTGTGCCCCCAGAATCCGCTACTGGTATAGTTGTATAGATGTACAGTTTCCTGCGTTCTGATTGGCCGGCTGGATAGACGTACAGTCGTATAGTTGTATAGTTGTACAGAATGTACAGTACAAATAATGTCAATGATGCATTTGATGTTTTTATGAATCTTGTGTCATCTAAAATGAATAGTTGTTTCCCGGTAAAACAAACGAAACGGTCCAACTACAAAACAATTCCAAGGTGCCCTTGGATCACTCCGGGTATTTTGCGCTCCATAAACAGAAAGAATAATCTTTATATAAAAACAATTGAAAAACCATGTGAAAAGAATAACAAAAAGTATACCGATTACAAAAACCTACTTACAGGTATACTAAGAAGATCTAAACAAGTGTATTTTTGTAAGCAGTTTGACTTATATAAAAAAAGATGTAAAGAATACCTGGAAAGTTATTAAGAATGTTTTACAAGGTAACGCAAAAAAGTATACAGTTTCAAAAATAAACGTAGATGGAGAAATAATTGAAAATCCACAAAATCTAGCAAATGCGTTTAATGAATATTTTGTCGGTATAGGCCCAAATCTTGCCGGTATCATTCCCGTCGCTTCTAAACATTTTACAGATTTTCTCAATGATCCTAACCCAAATTCAATTTATATGACACCTACAGACGAAACGGAAGTTGCAGGCATAATAAGTGAATTGAAGAATAAACAAAGTTCAGGGCATGATAATTTTAATAACATATTGCTAAAAAAGAATTTGAATGAAATTGTAAAACCTCTGACTTATATTTGCAATTTATCTATCTCTACTGGAGTTGTTCCCTCAGCAATGAAATTAGCTCGAGTTATTCCCATTTTTAAAAAAGGAGACAATATGGTTTTAGGAAATTACCGACCTATATCGCTTTTAACTTGTTTATCTAAAGTGTTGGAAAAAATAATTTTTAAACGTACATATAAGTTCCTGGAAACACATGAATTATTATACCAGTTGCAGTTTGGGTTTCGTGCAAAACACAGCACTACTCAGGCGTTGTTGACCATGATTAATAAGATTGCTAGTGGGATTGATAATTATGAACATACTGTTGGGGTGTTCCTGGACTTCTCCAAGGCTTTCGATACAATTAATCATGATATACTTTTGTACAAACTCAGTTATTATGGAATCAGAGGAATAGCCTTGGAGTGGTTCAGGAACTACCTTCATAATAGGCAGCAGTGTGTTTCTATTGCCAATGCCCTGTCTCATACGAAAGATGTAAATTGTGGTGTCCCACAAGGTTCTATTTTGGGCCCGCTTCTTTTTCTTATTTATATCAACGATTTCTGTAAGTCTTCCGAGGTTTTATCTTTTATTCTTTTTGCAGACGACTCAAATCTCTTCTTTTCCCATAAGGACCCAAATTTTTTGCTTGCCACCATCAACCAGGAATTAAAACGTGTTTCAGAATGGATCAAAGCCAACAAATTATCCCTCAATCTGCAAAAGACGAACTACATGCTCTTCAGTAACATAATAAATGAACTTCCAGGCAACGTTGTTTTTGATTGTACTATTACTCAAAGAGTTTTGAATACTAAATTTCTGGGAATAACTATAGATGAAAAGCTTTCTTGGAAGGAACACGTAGATAATATTTGTAAAGTTATTTCAAGAAATATTGGCATTATAAACAAGGTCAAGTTTTACTTTCCAACTCGTATATTATTAAACCTGTATTCAACGTTGATCCTCCCACACTTAAACTACGGAATTATAGCGTGGGGCAATTGTGCTGACTATCATTTAAATAGAATTTTATTACTACAGAAAAAAGCGCTGCGTGTTATATGTCGTTCTGATTTTCGAGCGCACACAGATGCACTCTTTCACACACATAGTATTTTAAAGATAACAGATCTATACAGTTATAATCTGGGAATATTTATGTATAATTTAAATAGAAATGAACTGCCAAATGTTTTTTACTCAATGTTTACCAAGAATGTCAATATTCATCATTATCCTACTCGGTCTGCCGGGCTTTTTCATCTACCAAAAACAAGAACTTTGCTCTCAAATAAATCCTTTGTATTTTCAGGCTCAAAACTTTGGAACTCTCTTTCAGATACAGTTAGAGAAAAACCCACATATTATAGTTTTAGTAGAGGGTTCAAAAGAATTTAATACAAAAATACATGTCTCTTACGGATTAAACTAGGATATGGGTATACCTCTCACATCTCCCCTATTTCACACACACACACTCTCTCTCTCTCTCTCTCGTCTTCTAATTTTATGTAGTGTGCAGCTTTGTTTTGTCTTGTCATGTCTTGTTTTGTTTTGTCATGTCTTGTTTATTTTGTCCTGTTAATTGTTTCGTCATGTCCTGTCTCATCGTATTATGTCAGTTTCCTGTCTTTTGTGTCCCGTTTTGTAATTCTTTTCTTTTGTATATTTCGATTGCGTGGAAACTAAAAAAGGGTTTATGAAAATATGTTATTGTATTATATCTATTTTACTGTGATTATCTAGACACTTTGAAATGATTTATGAAAATAATGTTCATATTATATTTATTTTTGGGAACCTACAAAAACAAGCTATGCTTTCCAGTAGGTTCCTGTTTCATTTCATAATTTTGTACTTTGTCAACTATGTTCTTTATTGTGTGATATGAAATGAAATAAATTCGATCAAATCAATCAATAGTGGCATGCTTGGCCCGCCATATACCCCGCCATATTTACCCTGACTAGCTCTTAACACCACCTTTACCCTAGGGTAACTTGCCTCCGTCTGGACAAGACTATGGACAGTGTATGCAGAGAAGGTATGCATTAACCTGCATAAACACCTGTAGTCATATCACTACAATATCATGAGTGAGGAAAGACCAGAAACAATCTGTTGTCGACTAACAGTTACAATAAACTCTTTCAACACAGAGGGAAAATCATTATTGACTTCCGATCGCCTTCTCTCTTTGAGAGAAATTGATGAAGAATCGATCAAAGAGCTAACCAGCTTGGTTGATAAATAAAAGGTGCAAAACACCATGCAATGTATCTCACGATAATTATGTATAGTTGATCAAACAGAGGATGACAAAGTTTCACTCTCTAGGTTTTGGGGCCTTTTTATGTGTAAAGATACACTTGTGTTGTTGTTGCTTGATTTAAGTAGTTCTTTGCTGAGGTGGGACGCGAACAGAGCTGCCGGTGAATTGTAACACTAAAAGCGGCATGATTCTGGCCATATTTCCCACTGAAGAAACTTACTTGCAAAGGTAATTTTCGACCACAAAATTGCCTCGATAAGGTCATGATTGTACGAAGACTTAATGCCATCTCAAATTAATTAATGGCACATATAAGAATAGCGTAAAATTGATACAAATCAAGTATAGTCCAGAATCTGGCCGGTTCTTCATATTATATTGTCTACGGTTGATTCAAGCTGCCGAAGATGGCGTTGTCAACGAACTCATAGTTTACACGCTCACCAGCCCGCGTCTTTTTTTCCCGTAAGGTAGCCATCCTAGAATGCATATTAATATTTGAATATATGAATATTTGCGTTGGTACGTTGAGGTGGAGATCAAATTCAAAATTAAATCGTCCAGATTCTGGACTAAATTAACCAGTATGTCGCAATGATTATGGACAAGTTACGACCTGGGCAGTCATTCGTTTACGGTAAGCCTCCCGATTTTGTCGCAATGTCACTTATTTAAAGTAAACTTCGCTTTGCATTTGTAATTTTTGTATGAAATCTCATATTTGATAAATTATCGCATCAGATTCTGTGTGCGTGCGTATCATGAATATTTATGACTAGCGCATGACGTATAGGTCCTATTGAGCCAATCAAATGCAGCGACAGGATGGCTACCTTACGGGGAAAAAAGACGCCACCAGCCCAGCCTTATTTTTTCGCCGGGCGTCCTAATTTATTGATCACGCCATCTTCGGCTGACAGCAGGTATGTAGGGGGAGGCCGCATATTGCGTTGGTGTTGTGGAGATTAAAATTGAATATGCCAGATTTTGGACTACATCAAGTAGTGAAAATGCTGCATGTACATGTAAATGTAATATCAGGGAGGTGGCTCTCCTGGTAATATACATGAATACATACGCCCTTACCAGGAGACAAGGTAGGCTCGGAATTAAATTCTCGAGTTTCTACCTGTTGTAAGATTTAATTTACCTTCTTGAACCTGAACAAAGGCGATTGTCTCAGAAATTCATTCTCGAGTCTTTCACATAATGTATTATTTAGTTTTCCTTCTTGTACCAAGATAGGAATCGATAAAGTACTAAATTATTTAACTATAATATCACAAATACTCAGAGAAAGAGATTCTCCTGGTAAGTAGGAATGGGGAAGTAGCATTTTCTTAATTACAATGAGGTCCTCCCAAAACTGGGAGAATCCGGTAATGCACACCGCTACCTGCCGGTGCAACTTAAATTGTTTTATGCTCGACCTCGTTCCTCCCGAGACGGAGGCAAAAGTCAAACGTAAACGTGATTTGAAAGCTCCATTTATGTCCTCAAGATCATACTGGGCCATAATTTACTATCGATCTTTCCATTGGAAAGCACTTGATGAAGAAGATGGTCTAAAGCTTTAATGTCCACTTAGGGATCATAGCTGTTCGAGACAATGCAACAGATCCATCGCACCAGAAGATGTGCAGTTTCCACCTGGTTAACCAAAACGGCGGAGTTGCCCGCATACTTCGCATGTCAGGCTGTAATTGTAAGCGTTTATTGGACGACATGTCCACAAACTATAACCACCAAGGCTGGTTCAGCTGAGCTGCTATATAATAGGGACTTTTAGATTTTACACGACGAGAACGTGGACTGCCACGGTGACATCCTTTTAAGGTAATGTGACGTCCTTTTAAGGCACTGCCGGGCACGGGCTAGTGCCTTGAAAGAGTGACACACGTTGCAGTCCACTACGTCGACGTGCAAATCTAAAAGTCCCTAATAGACCAGTTCACGGTTAGCACATGTCCCAAATGACCCCGAATATCCACAGATCTCCAAAACATGAAGAGGTCCCACTTAGACATTTTGAAATTATCACTCCTACAGCGATGGAGGTGCTAACATACATAGCCTTTTCAAAGAATACTTCCACCTGTGTATCATGGAGGGCACTGCTTGTGCATAAATGAATAATGATTACATAACTTTCATGAGCACGTATCCAGTATTTTGTATCCGTGTATTTCACAATTTGGTCTGCAATGACCTTTATCTGCTCATGCTCAGACTGCAACTATGAACTGGCTTATATAGGCCAGTCTTCGGAACCCCGGTTCTCCTGGCTGCTGGCGGTTGCTGCAACCAGGGGCGGCGATTTCTATTCATGACCGGGGATGGGGGGACGAAATGCGAGGGAAAATCTGTATTCGTTGGTATCGTGGTGAGTCTGTCCTATAACTTCACATATTATTTCGCCTGTCATCCCTCTTGACTCCCAATACAAACAAATAACACAATAATACACTTCAATTATTGTGGGATAGCCTGACAACGACTACTGGGAGCCGGCCGTTTATTCAGTATGAATGTTTAACAAAAATTTCTTCTCGTTTCCTTCAGGAAACCGGACCGACTATGGTCCAGGATAGAAAAATCAGAGGTAAAACTCAACGAGAATAAAAACTCTGGAAAACCTTATTAAAACACAGTCATGTCGTAACATAACATAACACAACGCACTTTCATTGTAAATAAAAGTTGTCTCGTTGAAAGTTCAAGCAGGGACGTGAAAGAGAAGGACTGGAATCAAGCCGCTCTCCTTTGACCCCATGCTCCACGCCGCCGAAAAGTTATGCGCTAATCTGCAACTGTTGACCAGGTGGTGAGATAAAAGAGCGCATGAAATTTCAGGATTTAGAATTCCCAATCAGAAAATGGTATCACAGCAACTGTTCGCTGTCCCTTTCAATGATTTCTCATCCATTGTTGAATGTGTAAAGAGTAGAACAAGCGAACACAAACTTGTGTAATTTCATCCTGTTTTTAACTTCAAAATATAAAAACACGCGAAAACACGCATTAGCAAACTTAATGTTATTGAAGATTGTAAATCGTGGATTAAATAGCGGGACATTAAAACATGCACAAATTAGCGCATTATCCTAAAATATTGAGTTTTTGTCAGGATGTAATTTTTCTTTTACCAACTCTGGCACACAAATTATAGGAAGGACGGAGTACTAAATTTGAAAATTTGTTTGATGCACTATTCCCAATACAATCCCCATATAAAGTTTTTGATTTACACTGAAATTTTGCCGGTAATTTAATATTTTGTAATAAATGTAAAACTGGTACCTGGCTTCCGAAAGTCCCCGCAGTGGAAGCGCGGTTCGGAGCATGGAACTTCAAAGCCAAGTGGAATGTTACACATCCCATTGTTACGCTTTAGAACTCACGAATGCGTTTGAATAAATTACAAGAGTTTCGCCTCCTTTCTTTCACCTCCCTGGTTCAAGCTAGAATGATTCAATTACACACTAATTTATGCCACGCCCTGGTCTCCGTGGCAGAATTAGCTCGCACACCTGTACGAGCTGCTTATGCAAATTACATTCCATCGGGGCAACGGCCCCGAACCCAACATAAGTATGCATTCATTAACGATACAAACAACATTTGCCTGCTATATATACAATCGTACCGCAGACAAATAACATTATGGTGATACCAACGGAATACAGATTTCTGCAATATTTACTTGTACATTTTGAAGGATATTATGCGAGGGAGCGTAGCGACCGAGCGAGAAGAGTCCAAACGCTGCACTCTTGGGCCCTCGAGAGCCTAAAAGTGTGTTGCAGTCTTTAGTCAGTATTTGCTATACATTTATTTTGGCACTTTTTCAAATTTTCCGGGGGGCGATCCCCCCTAAAATAATTGAGGGGGGACGTGTCCCCCCCGTCCCCCCGGGATCGCCGCCCCTGGCTGCAACTGTAGTAGTAGACTCTGATCTGCTCTGCTGTCTTAATGCTGGACTATTGCTTCCTGCCGTGACACATGAATAGAAAAGATGACTACTAAAATAACGCACACTGGGCTATTTATAGGGCGCATACTTCATTTTAATTTTAAATTCCTTTGGGTTTTCTTTGTGCGGTATCACTGCCTAGGACCTGGAAAATATACTAACCATCTGAAGACTTAAAAATGTTATGCAATAGAATTTTCAATAATGTCTACTAATGAACCACGATCTCCCCTAATAGACCATTTCGTAGTTAGCACATGGTACAAATGACCCCAAATATATCCACAGATCTTTTACTCATGGAGAAGTCCCACTTTGTGTATTTAAGAATAATCAATGCCAAAGTCATGTATGTGCTTCATGAATAACTTTTGTTTGCCCTCTTGTATCGTATAATGTACCGTCGGTGCATAAATGAATAATGATTACATAACATGAGCACGTATTCATCTCGGTGGGTTTTACAATTTTATCACAAATGACCTTTATCGGCTCATGCGCAGATTGCATCTACGAAAAAAATGTTGTGATCCCCGAATTACTACGCCCTGCGAACCATCGATGCGTACGGATTCGTGGATACTGCCATCTTCGGCTTGCATCAGGTAAGGGATGGGAGAGATCGCGATTGGGAGAAAGATAAAACCGTCCAGATTTTGGATGAGTCGCACGCGTGTATGGCGCGCCGTTTGACCAATAATTCAGATAAACACTGTTTATCGCCGATAAACACTGTTTATCGTCGAAAAACAGTGTTTATCGACCGATAAACACTGTTTATCAAGCGATAAACACTGTTTATCGAGAGAAACTATGTTTATCGACTGAAAAACACAGTTTCTCTCGATAAACAGTGTTTATCGGAGATAAACAGTGTTTATCGGCGATAAACAGTGTTTATCAAGCGATAAACACTGTTTATCGAGAGAAACTATGTTTTTCGACTGATAAACACAGTTTCTCTCGATAAACAGTGTTTATCGGTGATAAACAGTGTTTTTCGGCGATAAACACTGTTTATCGAGAGAAACTGTGTTTTTCAGTCGATAAACATAGTTTCTCTCGATAAACAGTGTTTATGGCTTGATAAACAGTGTTTATCGGTCGATAAACACTGTTTTCGACGATAAACAGTGTTTATCGGCGATAAACAGTGTTTATCTGAATTATTGGTCAAACGGCGCGCACTCGTATTCCAGATCAGAGCCATATGCACTACTCTGCACGTTAGTCAGGTGGCTTAGTGAAATTACCGTTACTTGCCTGATAAAAGCACCATTTTTGGTACAGGGCTTCCTTAGGACCTACTAAACGATATTAGGCTAGGAGCCCCCGGCAAAATGTCAATTTAAGGCTCTGGGGCGGGGCGTCTTTTGGAGCCCCAAATAATTTCATAACATTGATTTGTTATACAAATATCATTTTTGGTACAGGGCTTCCTTAGGACCTACTGAACGATATTAGGTAGGAGTCCCCGGCAAGAATATCATATAAGGGTGTGGGGCGGGGCGTCGCCTCGTAGCCCACAAATAATTTATAAGGTAATATAACATTGAGTTTTTGTTGTACAAACGCCATTTTTGGTACAGGGCTTCATTTCAATTCAATTCAATTCAAGGTTTATTAAAAAAAACATGTGTCGCAGCCCAATGGCTGAATCGGTCATGTGTACAATTAAAAGACACTTTACATATTTCAAATATAAAATACAGTTACATTTGATTTGTCAATTTTGAAATATATATAGTTAATATGGTAATATTGCTTGGGCAGCAAAAAAAAAAAAACAGAAGATAACATGAAGTCTGAATAACGGAGAGGAGAAACATTAAGAAAAGAAGTAAAGAGGAAGTTATAAAAGTACATGTACATCAAAAAATATAAATTGCATACATGTACTTTTAAAGAGTCATTAACACAATATACGAATATAAAAATAGAAATGAAAATATTCTTTTCATAACATTGTTGACGTTTGATATTGCAAGTATTTGTATTATTGCTTAGAAAATGATATAAAGAACTACAATTATGGTACTTTAAAATTCTTTTCACTTCAGATATAAAGTGGCTATTGAAGGAAAGGGAACAGTGTTTTGTTATATTGGTGTGTTATTATCTTATGGAGAGTAACAATCAGGAAACTTCAACATTTATGAAAGGAGTATAATACAAATAAAAATTAAAAAATTAATTCATCTATTTCGATTAATTGGGTTTGGCTTTATTGAGAAGATCGACAAAGTAAGGTAGGGGCTATTTCGGAAACGATTGGTTTTGCACTTGAATTGTTGATATCTAGATGCATGGCGTAAGGAGATGGGTATGTTTTTCCGAAGAGGTAACCAGGTACTACATGTTGGGTGTTTAGCTAAGGATGTAGTTGAATGATGGTAGGGTAGGAGCCCCGGCATAACTATTCATATAATGTGTGATTGGAGACCCCATGGCGTTTGTACAACAACAACTCAATGGTATATTACCTTATAAATTATTTGTGGACTACGAGGCGATGCCCCGCCCCACACCCTTATATGATATTTTGCCGGGGCTCCTACCCTAATATCGTTCAGTAGGTCCTAAGGAAGCCCTGTACAAAAAATGGCATTTGTATAACAACAAATCAATGTTATATTACCTTATAAATTATTTGGGGCTACGAGGCGACGCCCCGCCCCACACCCTTATATGATATTCTTGCCGGGGGCTTCTACCCTAATATCGTTCAGTAGTTCCTAAGGAAGCCCTTTACCAAAAATGTCATTTGTACAACAACAAATCAATGTTATGAAATTATTTGGGGCTCCAAAAGACGCCCCGCCCCACCCTTAAATTGAAATTTTGCCGGGGGCTCCTAGTCTAATATAGTTTAGTAGGTCCTAAGGAAGCCCTGTACCAAAAATGGTGCTTTTATCAGGCAAGTAATGGTAATTTCAATAAGCCACCTGACTAACGTGCAGAGTAGTGCATACGGCTCTGATCTGGAATACGAGTGCGCGCCATTTGCCCAATAAATCAGATAAACAGTGTTTATCGCCGATAAACACTGTTTATCGCCGAAAAACAGTGTTTATCGAGCGATAAACACTGTTTATCGAGAGAAACTATGTTTATCGACTGAAAACACAGTTTCTCTCGATAAACAGTGTTTATCGGCGATAAACACTGTTTTTTGGCGATAAACACTGTTTATCGAGAGAAACTGTGTTTTTCAGTCGATAAACATAGTTTCTCTCGATAAACAGTGTTTATCGCTCGATAAACAGTGTTTTTCGGCGATAAACAGTGTTTATCGGCGATAAACAGTGTTTATCTGAATTATTGGTCAAACGGTGCGCCATACGCGTGTGTCGACTTCCCGTGCAATCAGAGGACCATTCCGCGCGTTTCGAGAATCGACCATGGGATCGACGTGCCAGAGCACCAAAGCCGGCGTGATTAAAGGCTACTCGTAAGTTTGCTGCACTGTTTAAATGGAATACGTAATTTTACCTATACATTTATCACATAATGCTAAATCTATTATTGCTTTAAAACAAAATATGGCTCGCCTTATATTAAAATAGAACAAATTAATATTCAATTTTATTGTTGGCCGGGGTGTGCTCACTTTTGTTGGATACTGCATACATAGGCCTTACGTGTGTTTGATGGGGATGCGTGTGTTTATATGCGTGCGTATGTATGTGAGTAATACTTTACCTTTCCGTACACTATCAGCAAGCTGAACCAGCTCAATGCTTTCTAACTTCTGGACTAGTATCTCCCTCGCCTCACTTTCTAGTACTGTCTTCCGCCAGTCGTAAAGCATCTGATAGGTAGCTTGCATAGAGCCGAGATTGTCTTTCTCAAACCGACTTAGTTGAGCCTCAGTGTATCCTAAAGCTAGTCCGACCTTCCTGAAATCTGAGGGATCCATACCGTCAGCGAGGAGATAGAGCTCGAGTTCGGTCAGACTTCCAGGGCTAAATTATAGACAAAAGAAGAATGATCAAATTCATATAGCGAATACACTGTTTAACTGTTATATGCTTTTACTCCACATTGCCTATAAATAATGCAGCCACTCCAACAACACTGCAAAGTATTAAACACGAGAATATGCGAAACTTCTACACATTTTGATTTCATTCATCAATGGCAACGATTAATGTTTACCAGCCAGTTTACCAGTCAATTGCTGTTATTCTACGTATATTTAAACCTGACGCTGGTCTTAAAGCCCAAGCCCACTCCAATTAAAAAAAATTATAGCATGTTGTTAATAAATCAATATCACAGGCGTACTTCAATCAGTTAATTTAAAGAGCGATTTTTGTTTCGGTTTAATATTTAGAGCAAAACATTTAAATTGCCGCACGGATGTGACGTATGCTCCTCACAACGAAAGTGCCAGCAGTATACATTCTGACAATAGGCTATTTTTGTAGTGTAACCAAATTTAATGCATACATCTTTGTGAAGTGCCTCGATACAAACTATTCATTCACCTGATAAGAATAATAGTATTTCAATAGACAATAGAATCCGAACTGCAACATTAGGCTTACGGTTGTTCAAATCGGCCAGGGGATAGTAGTAAGAAAAGTTTCTTTGGCATCCCAAACCCTTTGAAAGACAGGGGGAGATGTTCCCAATGGCTAAACAATATTGGGACTGACAAGTCCAACATACGAACGTACGAATTTGGTAAAAACAGAGTGGTACTAGTATGTGAGGACCACAGTCTAGTCTAGTCGAGTCGTCTATGGCGCGCCGTTTGACCAATAATTCAGATAAACACTGTTTATCGCCGATAAACACTGTTTATCGTCGAAAAACACTGTTTATCGTCGAAAAACACTGTTTATCGAGCGATAAACACTGTTTATCGAGCGATAAACACTGTTTATCGAGAGAAACTATGTTTTTCGACTGATAAACACAGTTTCTCTCGATAAACAGTGTTTATCGCCGAAAAACACTGTTTATCGCCGATAAACACTGTTTATCGAGAGAAATTGGGTGGTATTCCGATAGCGCGAACTAAGTTAAGCTTGGCTTAACTAGTTCACACTTTTATGGAGTGCCTGTTGCCAACTCATTTTCCCTGTACATATTATTTTAATCCTGCAATGAAAAGTGTCCAAAAAATTAATTTTGCAATGAAATAGGAAGAAAAAGATAATATGAGTATGAACTGAATTTCAATAAAGTCTTTGGTAGATTATCTTTGTCATGAATATTGAAGGAGCAAGATGAAACCTAGCATTCCATAGAAGTGTGAACTAAAATTCTTGTTTAGTCTGGACTTAGTCCCGGCTTAACTTAAGAGAATACCACCCACTGTGTTTATCACTCGAAAAACATAGTTTCTCTCGATAAACAGTGTTTATCGCTTGATAAACACTGTTTATCGCCGATAAACAGTGTTTATCACTCGATAAACACTGTTTTTCGGCGATAAACAGTGTTTTTCGGCGATAAACACTGTTTATCTGATTTATTGGGCAAATGGCGCGCACTCGTATTCCAGATCAGAGCCGTATGCACTACTCTGCACGTTAGTCAGGTGGCTTAGTGAAATTACCGTTACTTGCCTGATAAAAGCACCATTTTTGGTACAGGGCTTCCTTAGGACCTACTAAACTATATTAGACTAGGAGCCCCCGGCAAAAATTTCAATTTAAGGGTGTGGGGCGGGGGCGTTTTTGGAGCCCCCAAATAATTTCATAACATTGATTTGTTGTTGTACAAATGCCATTTTTGGTAAAGGGCTTCCTTAGGAACTACTGAACGATATTAGGGTAGAAGCCCCCGGCAAGAATATCATATAAGGGTGTAGGGCGGGGCGTCGCCTCGTAGCCCCAAATAATTTATAAGGTAATATAACATTGATTTGTTGTTATACAAATGCCATTTTTTGTACAGGGCTTCCTTAGGACCTACTGAACGATATTAGGGTAGGAGCCCCCGGAAAAAATATCATATAAGGGTGTGGGGC
The DNA here is from genome assembly GCA_037976565.1 of Mesocentrotus franciscanus. Classification (NCBI taxonomy): domain Eukaryota; kingdom Metazoa; phylum Echinodermata; class Echinoidea; order Camarodonta; family Strongylocentrotidae; genus Mesocentrotus; species Mesocentrotus franciscanus. The sequence goes on from CP137677.1 coordinate 20,435,038, forward strand.
GGGGGCATCGCCTCGTAGTCCACAAATAATTTATAAGGTAATATACCATTGAGTTTTTGTTGTACAAACGCCATGGGGTCTCCAATCACACATTATATGAATAGTTATGCCGGGGCTCCTACCCTACCATCATTCAACTACATCCTTAGCTAAACACCCAACATGTAGTACCTGGTTACCTCTTCGGAAAAACATACCCATCTCCTTACGCCATGCATCTAGATATCAACAATTCAAGTGCAAACCAATCGTTTCCGAAATAGCCCCCTACCTTACTTTGTCGATCTTCTCAATAAAGCCAAACCCAATTAATCGAAATAGATGAATTAATTTTTTAATTTTTATTTGTATTATACTCCTTTCATAAATGTTGAAGTTTCCTGATTGTTACTCTCCATAAGATAATAACACACCAATATAACAAAACACTGTTCCCTTTCCCTTCAATAGCCACTTTATATCTGAAGTGAAAAGAATTTTAAAGTACCATAATTGTAGTTCTTTATATCATTTTCTAAGCAATAATACAAATACTTGCAATATCAAACGTCAACAATGTTACGAAAAGAATATTTTCATTTCTATTTTTATATTCGTATATTGTCTTAATGACTCTTTAAAAGTACATGTATGCAATTTATATTTTTTGATGTACATGTACTTTTATAACTTTCTCTTTACTTCTTTTCTTAATGTTTTTCCTCTCCGTTTTTCAGACTTCATGTTATCTTCTGTTTTTTTTTTTTTTGCTGCCCAAGCAATATTACCATATTAACTATATATATTTCAAAATTGACAAATCAATTGTAACTGTATTTTATATTTGAAATATGTAAAGTGTCTTTTAATTGTACACATGACCGATTCAGCCATTGGGTTGCGACACATGTTTTTTTGAAATAAACCTTGAATTGAATTGAATTGAAATGAAGCCCTGTACCAAAAAAGGCGTTTGTACAACAAAAACTCAATGTTATATTACCTTATAAATTATTTGTGGGCTACGAGGCGACGCCCCCGCCCCACACCCTTATATGATATTCTTGCCGGGGACTCCTACCCTAATATCGTTCAGTAGGTCCTAAGGAAGCCCTGTACCAAAAATGATATTTGTATAACAAATCAATGTTATGAAATTATTTGGGGGCTCCAAAAAGACGCCCCGCCCCCAGAGCCTTAAATTGACATTTTTGCCGGGGCTCCTAGCCTAATATCGTTTAGTAGGTCCTAAGAAAGCCCTGTACCAAAAATGGTGCTTTTATCAGGCAAGTAACGGTAATTTCACTAAGCCACCTGACTAACGTGCAGAGTAGTGCATATGCTCTGATCTGGAATACGAGTGCGCGCCGTTTGACCAATAATTCAGATAAACACTGTTTATCGCCGATAAACACTGTTTATCGAGAGAAACTGTGTTTTTCAGTCGATAAACATAGTTTCTCTCGATAAACAGTGTTTATCGCTTGATAAACAGTGTTTATCGGTCGATAAACACTGTTTTTCGACGATAAACAGTGTTTATCTGAATTATTGGTCTCTGTCTGCGTTGTGAGGACCCTACGTCACAAAAAATGTCGCGCAATGCATTGTGGGGGAGAACCGGCTCGATCATTAACTTGTTTTTTGCTCATTAAAAAAAATTATTCAAAATAAGCACCGTTTTCCAAAACCAAGTTATATGTTGGCTTTTTAGATTTTTGTCTATCTAAGCAGCTCAACTTTTCAGTGGAGTGGACTTGTACTTTAAGCTTTGTTTAGAAACGGGATTAACAAAGGAAATTATTCTGAGGTATAATTGAATTATCGTTCGGTAAACGTGATCTTAGATCGAGAGTCGGGTTTAGTAGAATACGGACTGATGAATTTTAATTTTCATAATTACTCTTTCATGCTGCTTACTTATCATTCGGACCAGGGTTTCGTTCTACGTCACCGGACCTCATTAGGAGTATGTTGGTCATGTCTCCACAGTCATTCCCTTCGATTGCATCTGCTTCACTGCTGGTTTTCCCTGATCCGAGGACCGGAAAGGTCGGTGATCCATGATATTCCGTTACTTTCTGGAGGACAATTATGGACAGAAGAAACTTTTGAAAAGGATGATCAGACATTCTTTGTAAAAATACAAGTAGAATCACGAATGAATAAAAAATTCTATCTAAGAGCAAAGGACATTTTACTACTGATTACAGTGTAACGGACGTCACAACTATAATCTCCACAGCAATTTAAATAATCAGATCGTTCTCCAGTACCTGTTCCCATTTTAAATAGCTCATTTTTAATTTTTGTCCAATTACATGTATCTGTTCAAGAGCCCTTCTTTAATACAAACATGACAAAAGGAAATATCATATACAGTGCGTCCCACAAAATAAAAATGAAACCCTCCAAAAAATGATTATTGTGAACAAACTATGAGCTGTATGCTTTCAAAAGATACATTGATTATATTAATCCATACATGCTTCACTGAGCAACAGTTTTTTTGAAAATTTCGTGTCAAAATCAAATAGTGCCAGATTTGGCTAATACCGTGAAAACGTTAGGATCACACGTGAACATGACCGAATATTACCTGCAAGAAACAAAAACTTAAAAATCTAATAAGAAGATTGATTTAACATTCTTCTTTTGGTAATGAGAACAAGAGTTATGCCATTATAACAAACATAATGGATAATGGAGAAAATGCCGATGGTGAGGGTAAAAAGGGTATATTTTGTACTTAAATGGATCACAATGTGTCATTTTTCTCCCAGGACGTGCACCCTTTTCAATCACAAAAGAGGCACTATACATTGCTTAAGGGCTGTTTTTTTTGTTTTGGGGGAATTTCTAAGGGTGTGTGGCCCTGCCCTTGTTTATTTTGCTGCACGTTTCCCCACAATAGAAACGTTGGAAAATCATCTTTTCACACTTACATTTCATTTACGTCATGTCCAGCAAAAATGAATTTTGACATGCAATTTTCAAAACAATGTTCCCTAGTGAAGATTAATGCGATCAGTGTATTATTTGAAAGCCTATTACTTTATGAAAAGCAAGGAAGTATACTTATACAGCTCACAGTTTTTTCAACATAACCAATTGAATTTGGTTTCGTTTTCCTTTTTTCAGAGACGCACTGTAAAGTTTTCTGTTTGTATGTTGTTTTTAATATGTGAGAGGGGTGGTTCTAGGAAATACATAAATATAGCAATCATACCTTAATAAATGGTGTTGTTTGCTCGGTATTTCTCGTTGTATATTGCCTGGGTTTAGGTGATAAGTCCAATGATTGGTCCTCTATCCCCGACGGTGCAGAGTTAGATGTCTCCTCTTTGTGTAGTTTGATACGATCTGGCTCACCGGGAACGGCTGCAGGTACATGTGAGTACGACTCTGATGTGCCAACTTCAGGTTGGTCTGTTTTACTTATTTGAGAGGATTTGGTGGGGTGTTCAGGTGACATGAGATTAGTGTCTATGTTTCTATCGTCCACTGTGTCTTCCGTACATGGTCGGGGATCTGGGTTCTGAACGCCAGTGGTATTACGGACAGGGTTGGTCTCATTTGCCGTTGGAGAACTACTGTTTTCAGCGCACAAAGACTCAGAGTGAGAGACCTCGTTAGGTCCGGAGCTTTTTACATAACATGAGGATCCACTCTCTTTGACAGCATCGCACTCTGGACCGTCACATGGTGACCGAGTCTGAAAAGTGTTACATTCTGAGTTGTTTTCTTCGGGTGACTGAACAGTTTTGGCTCTTTTGATCAAGTTGAAAAGTTTCCTCGAAAAGTAGTTGTAGTCATATTCTTTCTTCCGCCGACGTATAAACGTGCCAATCCTGACACGCCACTCACCGAGAGACACAGGCATGGTGACATGTAGATGCTGTGTGACAGATTTAAAGAAAATAATTACTATTAGTAGACCTGATTTTAAAGTTATTTTATCACATCCAAAAGAAACTTTACCTGTAACAGTTTCGATGTCAATTTTCCGATCGCGGGTGGTTGTCGTTTTGGCGATTACTGCGTCATAATATCATATGTCAGACAGCTGGTATGCGGCGCTCCCGTCCCAGTTCATGTTGTCGGGCGAGCTTGATCCAGATAGCTTCCCGGATCCTCCTGGCCCAATCTTGGTTCTCTCTCGCTACGAGCCGTGTGCCCTCCCAGTCTATTACGTAATTTTCTCTGGCCGCGTGATCTGTAATTTTGTTTGGCCTCTGCTTTTTGTGAGTGGGTGAACTTATGTTGGTTGATTTTTGTCACTGTCCTTTTTGTGCTTTGTTTGTGTCTCCTATATAGACTGCAGGGCAGGATATACCCCTTGACTTTTGTCTAGTTGGGCGCATATAGAAGAGTACTTAAAGAGAGAAGATTGAGTGTGTGCGTGCGTGTGCGCGTGTGTGTGTGTGTTTGTGCAGGTGTGCGTGGGAGAGAGAGAGAGAGAGAGGAGGGGGTGCTATGCCTCGACATGCTTCAATTCCGATAGGTCTCTGGTATAGTTCTTGGTAATAATTATGCATTCTTTAAATATTAAAAAAAAATCACACTATTCATCTGTCTATTAACATTGTATGTTATGTCAAACAGTTTGAACAGTTTATGATTAGTAAAACGCAATTTGTGAAAACTTTTATTGAACTGCCATCTATATTACTATTTTAAGTAACTCTGTGTTACCAATATAAAGTTGTTTTGATATACAGATTACATGACTTGTAGAGTACAATAAATGTATCTTGGATTTTCATCAGAATTAATTATTCATAATCTATGATATTGGAGCACTTGCTGCAAATTCATTTGAAATTATATTGTAATTATATTACTCGAAGACAAATATCAACCAAAATAATCAGCTATTTTCTTAAATTAGTATCATAGGTGCTTACTCCTGGTTGTAACTAAAGATACGCCCTTTTGTCAAAGTAACGCTGGAGCGGGAGAGCGCATGGCCATGTGTTAGCTTTTTTTTGCTTTCCAAATGGATCTTAATATCCATTCACAATTCATTTGCCACTCAAATTGTCCTGTATTATACCCTAACCATCATTAAAGATCTCTGCAATACTTAAAAAAGAAATGTTCTATGAACAAAATGAAACTTTTGAAAACAGCACAATTTTTTTTCATCACAAAAGCATTTGCCGGTCAGGCAAAAGGGCATATCAGTTTGTCAAAATAATACTCGGCCGTAATGCGGAAAAAGGGCGTGTATGGGTTACGCCCTATTGCCGAATTAATGCCGAGCATTGTTTGACAAATTGAGTGCAACAAATGCTTTTGTGAACAAATAATTATGTGAGATACATCATACTATCTCTGAAATAGTTAAAGGGCAATCCAACCCTTCTAATAAGTTCATTTGAATGAAAGCAAAACAAATCAGAGAAACAGAATGGCGAAAGTTTGAAATAAATCGGACCAATATTAAGAAAGTTATGAGTATTTGAAATATGAGATCACTACAGCTGTGCGAATCTCAAATCGGCAATTTTGTCAGTGGATTGTGAAGTAGTGACGGATTACTCTCCCGTTTGTCGCGTACAAAAGTATCACTTATTTCTGTTTTTCTTCCAAGTGCCTTCACCCTCGGGGCACTACTCAAAATATATCATGGAGAGTACATTATTACAGGTCCTCTAAAAAGAACAGACCATCCCGAGTCATACATTTATGAAAAGTTAAAATTTTAGTCCTTTTGTGTATTGGAGCAAATGGGAAAGTTGTACGCCACTACATCACATAGACATTATCAATTCAGCCAATTTGAAGAGCCCATACCTATAGTTATTGCAACTTTCAAAAAATCGTAACTTTCTAATTTTTTGTCCGATTTCATTCAAACTTTCATCAGTATATGCTTCTCTGATTTTTCTGCTTTATTCTACACAAGTTTGCTACCAAGATTGGGTTTCCCTTTAAGTTTTGGGATTCGAGATGTATCTTTAATATCAGAAAGATCGTATTTTATTCACCCATGAAATGCTCTTAACACAAATTACTACTTACGCCCCTTTGCCTTATCATGGTTGTTAATACCAGTACTTAAAAAAAGTCCACGATGTTGACTTTTATGCCCTTTAAACATGTTCATTGCCATTCACGAATAAGATATTCTATACCAGTGGGAGAGTGGTATCACAAGCGTCTATATTATGAAAGGAATGACTCACTTACACAGAATGGAAACGTACCTTCATTGAAAACTGTTTTTAAAAAATATTGTTCACGCGGACGGGTACTGCATACAAAGATAATGTCCGAAACCTGGGGAGCTTGCATGAAAGAAAGACTTTGTTCTGTAGATTCTGTGGGGTAAATTTCAAGTACAAGTAGATCTATGACTAAACCTGAAATAGCATAAAGGTTAAAAACCAAAGCTGTTTGAAAAATGAATGAATTACTTTTGTTTTCATTAAGAGAGGGGAAGACTAATTTTGCCTGGTAGGAAGGTCAGAAATCATTATATTTTACTTCATTGGCCCATGGTGTAGACTTGCACACACTGTAATGTTCATTAACCATGCGGGGATAATATATACTGTACCACTTGAGCAATGGTGTCAACGATTATTGTTGACGACTGGCACCAGGGTAGCCTGGGTAAAAAACAGTTTGTATAATAGATTCAGTAGAGTATTATGTCTATACCCAATAATATGATAAAAGTGTAACAAACAAAACCTAAAATAATTCGAGTTTAATGAATGTAATAATCATGCCTTTGCTTGTATACTGACTGTCGTAAAAACAATTTTCTTCAGCCGAATGCTGAAACAGGTTCTCTCCCTCTCGCTAATTGCCCCGCGGAACGTTTTTCAAGGTGGGGGGCTAAAGTATTTACGACCAGGTAGAGCGTAGCGAGCGAAGTGTAAATTGGCGTAGGGTCCAGGGGAAAGGCCGCGGCGGGAGTCCAGTGGGCGAAGCCCCCGGAAGCTTAGGGGTTTTAGCAGGCCTGGGGCGGCGGAGCATCATTCAAAGTTGGGGGGGGGGGCATCAACAAAAAGGGCACTTTCTGGGGAAAAAGGGCACCTACAAAGGGAGACCTCAAACCGAAAATTTACAATTTTTAGACATTGGAATATACCCCTACATTCTGTTTACATTATCAGGGATGATTTCAATGTTTGTTTTTCTCTTTACATGGTCCAAGATACTGCTTAAGCATCATACATGTACTTTGCAGTTGGGTGTGATGGTCTGAATATTTATTTGCGAGCGAGCGAGCAGAAATTTGTGTGATTTGTGAGGTCGCAGTGCAAAAAATTACATCTTTTAAAGAGGAAAAAAACTATCCTGATGGGGTTTTAAGCATAATCTAATCATAAAAGACTAAAAAAGATCTTTAATAAGAAACATAATTATATCAACTTCAAATGCGAGCGAGCGTAGCGAACCAGCTTTGGGTGAAATTAAAGAAAAACATGCTCTTAATCGCTTAAAATTATGAGCACGTTTAAAATTATGGGGAAAGGAAAAGGGGGCATAAATCCAAAGGGAAAAGGACACTTATTAGAAAAGTAAAAGAGCACATGTCATAGTAAAAAGGGGAATTGCCAGAGGTGAAAATGGGGCACTCCTCGCACTTAATAAGGGGCGGGGCACTCACCATAGATGAAAACAGGCACTTATGACAACGGGAAAGAAGCACTTATTACAAAGGAAAAAGGGCAATTATCAGAAGGAATATGACACTAATTAGAAAGGATAAGGGGCACGTGTAAAAATAAAAGGGGCACTTATCAGAGATGAAAAGGGGCACTTATTACAGAGTTAAAGGGGGCACCTCTCAAATTTAAATAAGGGCACTCATCGGAGATGAAAAGGGGCACTTAAAAGAATGAAAAGAGGGCATACAGAGGAAAAGAGGCACTTTTCAAAATACAAGCGACACCTCTCAGATTAGAAAAGAGGCAATTATAAGAGTTGAAGGTGCACTTATCAGAGATGGTAAGGAGCACTTTTGTACCTAAGAAGGGGCTCTCACCTGAGATGAATAGGGGCACTTGTGAGAATTGAAAGGGGCACGTATTACAGAGGAAAATGGGCATCTATGAGATTTTAATAGAGGCATCTATCAGAGGTGTCAGAAAATTGCATTATGAGAAGGGGGAGTGGCTCTTATTAAAAAAGAAAAGGGGCATTTATCAGAAGGAAAAAGGGCACTTATTAGGACTAAAAAGGGGGCACGTGTCAAATTAAAAGAGGCACTTATCAGAGAGGAGAATTGGCACTTATTACAAAAAAAAGGGCACTGGTTAAAGTAATATGAGCACCTCTCAGATTTGAATAGGGGCAATTATCATAGGTGAAGGGGGCACTCACTTATCATAGGTAGTAAGAGGCACTTATAAGAATGTAGAACGGACAACTATTAGAAATAAGGGGCACTTATCTGAAGTAAAAGGGGGCACTTTTCCTATGTAAAAAGCGGAAAAGGGGCACTTTTGGGGTACCTGAAAAAGTGTGTGGGGCCACTGTGATCCACCTCTGCCCCCAGCTCCGCCGCCTCTGGGTTTTAGGCATTTAATTACGGCCAGATGAGCATATTTTTAATACCTTATTTGTGACACTGGCAGGTGACTATATTACAGGAGCGGATCCAGGAATTTTGGAGAGGGGGGGGGGGGGCACAATGAAAGACGGACAGAAGCGGCGCGTCCGCGCTTGCGCAGACAGGGGGATGTCTGAGGGGGATGTGCCCGCCCCACTAGCTGAAGAAAATATCAATTGTCAAACTCAATTCACGCGGTTTGGTGTATACCCTTTGTCAACATTTTCATTATAATTGTTGGCTTTATTATTTCTCTACAGTTGAAAAGAAAACTTTTGAAAATGTTACCGACTTTCTTAAATCCCCGACCATATCAGAAAACTACGACTGAATCGTGGCTGGATTACAAAAAAAATAAATTGTCATTTGACCGGTCCATTAGACTGAAGCCAGTAAATTTAAACTAGAAACGCAATTTATGTTTGTTTTATCAAATGATAACAAAGCTTTGTTATAATTATGTTGCAGTTTTGTATAAACTATGTTATGTACGAAAAAGAATTGGAGCTTTGAGAAATAAAATCAATGAATAAAAAAATAAAAAATAATTAAAAAAAGTCACCGCAAAATCATCGCATTTCAAGTTTAAATGTTTTTGAAAACTTTATTGCAATGCTAGTATGAACCACAGAATTTTCACAAGTTTTCTTTTTAACTGTAGAGAATAATAAAGCCAACTGTAAAGAAATAATAAAGCCAATATAATGAAAATGTTGACCTATAGTGAAAAAGTATTCACCAAATCGCGTGAATTGAGTCCGAAAATTTAAATATTCTTCAGCTAGGGGAGGAGAAAAATCTGGCAAAATGGGAACAAAAATGTGGCAAAATTGAGAAGGAAATAGGAAGAATCGGGAAGAAAAATGAACACCGGGAAGTCCGTGGTTTGCCCCGGCTGAAAGGTAGGGTGCCTACGCGTACGCCACTGGATGATGGGCAGCGCAGTACGAACACTCTAACCCATACCGCGCCTGTATTTAAAGCTTGACACCCAAAACAGGTTTTGTAAAACATACTTATCTCAATCTTTTAAAAAGTACTAATTTTTCTTTTTAAATTTAAACTTTTCTTCTTCAAAAGTGTATGAATGGGTTTGTTCGATTAGATTTCTATATTATATATAAATTATATTATATTATATATAAATATATACACATGAAAAATAGAATTTCTAATTTTAATCGGAATTTGCTCAAACTTTCATTAACCTGTTCCTCTCATTTTTCTGCTTCTATTAAAACCAAATTTATATCAGGGGGCACTTCCCCTTTAAGGTTTTAACGTCCCCAGGACCTTTGGCGACATCTTGAGCACACTATGGCCCGTATTCTCCGAACATTTGAACATTTAAAACCGACGATTAGTTTATGCTTTTATTCAAAATAATCAGAAGGGAGTCTTCGCACTTAGTTTACCTTTTGTTAATCGTGATTTTAGACCCAGGGTCGGGTTTAACTAATTAGTTAGTAAAATGCGGTCCAATAATTTGCTGGGTCTACATTCCCGTCTTTTGACTTTTATCTTTAGGTGATCTGCCTCGTAGCGTAGCAGAGCTCCTATTGATATCGTGAAAATCTATTTTTTTAAGGTGATCTGCCGCTTAGCGTAGCAGAGCACCTATTGATTTCGTCAGAATCTTTTTTTTCTTTTTTTCTTTTCTTATTCCAACAAAAAGGGCACTTTCCGGGGGGAACGCGCACCTGCAAAGGGTAACCTCAAGATTATTTTTAAACATGGGTATATACCCCTACTTCATTATCGGGATGACTTTAAAGATTTTCTCTTTACGTTGGCCAAGATACTGCTTCACCACCATACTTTGCAGTTGAGTGTGATGGTCTGAAGCGAGCGAGCAAAAAAATATATAAAAAATCATGAGGTCGCATTGCGACGGATTTTATCTTATTATCAGACGAATTTATTAATCCTGATGGGGTTTTAAGGACAATCTCATGATGAGAGAATGAATAAGAACTTTAATATGATATGTTACTTAATGAGATGAATTACAAATGCGTGAAATTTGAGAAAAAATATTCTCGATCGCTTTATTACACGACTCATTTAAGAGAGGCAATAAGAAATATATTGTTTCGGGGGTATAAGGGGTGATCAAAAAAATGTCTTGTTAAAGCACGTATGGCAATCATATTTCTTTTTAACATTAATATGAAGGACATTTAATAAATAAATGCAATAACCTTTGGGTTGGAAAACTCCGCCATTTTGTCTAACCCTTCATACTCTTCAACACTGCCTTTCATTATGGTGGTAGAAATAGGGAACATGTTACTACACAAAGCTGCTCCGATTCTTTGAAACTAGATGTGGCTCTTTAGATGACTGCAAAAGAGCACACTTTGTAAGGAACAGTGGAAAATGCCGATAAAAGGTGCACTTTCAAAGGGCAATTATTAATAAGAAAAAGGGACATTAATCAAAATAACAAACGGAACTTATCATATTTAAAAGGGGGCATTTACCAGAGGTAGAAATGAGGTATTTCTAGGAAGGTAAAGGGGCAATTATTAGAAAGAAAAATAAGGGGCACTAATCAGAAGGGCAAAAGCCACTTATTTGAAAGGAAAATGAGCACTTAATATACCAAAAAATGGGCTATCATCAGAGATGAAAAGGGGCACCTATTAAAAGGGAAAAAATACACTTACTACAAAGGAAAAGGAGCACTTGTCAAAGTACAAGGGGCACCTATCAATTTGGATAGGGACACTTATCGGAGGTGAAAAGGGACACTAGGGACAAAGGGGAAGAGGCGCTTATTAGGAAGAAAATGGAACATTTTCCCTACGTAAAATAGGCACTTTTTTGGGTACTTGAAAAAAGCTTCCAATTCTTTCCTTCTTTCTTTCTTTCATTCTAACTTTAATTTTCTTTCTTCTTTTCTTTCTATCTTATTTGCTTACGTTCATTTTCCTTCTTTCTTTCTATTTTTGTTGTTGTTGTTGTTCATTTTTAATTGATTGAAACGCCCAGTAAAATCATATGTGGCATAGAGGGATTCAACTTATTTTGCACCCAAACTTTCCCGGTGAACTATCGTAATGTTTATTTTTTCATCCCCCAAAGCGGAATTTCATAGCTTAAAAATAAAAATTAAACACAGCATCGGCACAAAACAGGTTATGACCTCCTCGGTCATAGGATAAGAGGAAAACATGTGGTATCCTGGCTCCACAAACCTCCTGATGATTTTCTTCTAAAGCAACAAGGAATCAATAAAAACGGATTGTTTCACGGAACAAGTACGTACATTCTCACGTGAAATAGAAAGGGTGTAAATTGTTCACATTATTTTACCAGTAACAGGAGAAGGGGAAGGGCAGGGCCCTGTGGGAATGATTTTGTTGTGGTCACTAGGGGAGCTGGAGTATAAGGTAATGATCTGAGGAGCATAACTGACGTCCGAAAATTCCAGGCCAAGTGATAACAGAACATACCAAAACAAAAATTAACCAAACAAAATGTGAAAATTAAAACAAATGAGAACACAAAAATAAAACCAACAAACACTGAAATATCATCTCGATCTTGGGGGGGGGGGCTGGGGCTGTGTAGCACCTTGAAAAACAAACACCTTCACTTCGGCTCGCAGGCCCACGAGAAGAAGGGGGAAAGGTAGGACTTTGTAAGACCCCAGCTCTTATCTTGATCACTTCACGACTGCGAGCCACAGTCTTTTGGCACAAGAAAAAAAGAAAAGAAACAAAAAAAGGTAAATTGCTTAAATTACACATGAATCTATCGTTTCCTAACGATATGGATATTAAAATAAAACTTGAACCAGAGGGATTTTTACTTATATAGGCCTACTTAAACGGAGTATTAATGCCCTTCTTACTTTCGTCATGGTCAAGGAATCCACTCAAGGAAACCAGTCTGCACGCACAGACTCCGATTCGACACTTTACCACAAATCCTAAAGCATTGATCAGCACTGGCGTACTGATGGGAGGGGGGGGGGGGGCAATTGCCCAAATGAAATTCAAACGTGGTTTATTTCTAATTCGATACCAGTGATTTAAAAATGTTGCTGAAACGACATGATTTTCCGGGGTTTTTTCTCACTTTTTTGTAAATTATATTTTTTTATGTTGCGGATTTTTGTTCTGCCCCCCCCCAACAAAAGTTTTTGCTCATTACGCCACTGGAGTCTAGCTGTGCCAGTCTCTGGCTGCATCAAATCAGCTAAGTAGAGCCTTTGCAGTTTGCCCTCAGCCTAGTCTCACTGTGCAGACACTATTACGCACAGCGACTGGTAAGGCTTTGTGTCTGCAAACTAAACTATCAGGACATCTGCCTAGTACAAGTAGGCCTGCAGCTAGTACACTTTGTTTGTGAGATCATAAAGTAGGCCTAGGCCGAATACGAGTTGGGTGTTATTTCCTGTTATTTTGAACTCTCATGATCTTTCTTTCCTCATCCAGGAACGGAGGCCACCTCAGGTTATCTAGGGATCAACATAGTCTACACAAGTCCCAGAGAACTATTAAAAAGGTATATATATAAAAGAGAGAGAGAGAGAGATTGAGACAGGGAGGGGGAAATGGAGGGGAAAGGGGGAGAGAGAAAGAGAGAGAGAAGGTGGAGGAGGGGAGAGGTAGAAAGAGAGAGAGAGAAAGAGAGAGAGAAAGAGTAAGGAAATATTGCCTCTGACAAAGTCTACGTAGTCAGAACAAATTAATATTGGTCGTATTCGTATTCCTCTAAATTAAATGTTATGATAATTCAGTTTATTTGGCATCATAAAACACATTACAAATCATAAATACAGAATAAAAAATAGGCCATACAGGATCCTCTTAGAAGCAACTTGTGCTTGTACATGAGGCCCCTATCAAGGTAAACACAATATAAAATAAAAATGCGAAATACATAAAAATTACTCAGTATATACACGATCATTAAGAAGAAGAAAGAAAAGAGGACCGACCACGAACTATCAGCAGGTATCACTTTGTTTGCGAGATCATGGTTGGGGACCTTCCTATATTTTTACAAAGTAGGCCTAGGCCGAATACGAAGTGGGTGTTATTTCCTGTTATTTCGAACTCTCATGATCTTTCTTTCCTCATCCAGGAACAGAGGTCACCTCAGGTTATCTAGGGATCAACAGAGTCTACACAAGTCCCAGAGAACTATTAAAAAGGTATATATAAAATGTTTAAAGAGAGAGAGAGAGAGATTGAGAGAGGGAGGGGGAGAGGGGGAGAGAGAAAGAAAGAGGGAGAGAAGGGGGAGGAGGGGAAATGGAGAAAGAGAGAGAGAGAGAGAGGGAGAGAGAGAGAGTGAGAGAGGGGAGATAGAGAGAGAGAGAGGGCTAGAGAGAGAGACAGAGACAGAGAGAGAGAGAGAAAGAGTAAGGAAATATTGCCTCTGACAAAGTCTACGTAGTCAGAACAAATTGATATTGGTCGTATTCCTCTAAATTACATGTTATGATAATTCAGTTTATTTGGCATCATAAAAAACATTAAAAATCATAAATACAGAATAAATAAAAAGCCAGGATCCCCTAAGAAGCAACTTGTGCTTGTACATGAGGCCCCCACCAAGGTAAACACAATATTAAATGAAATAGCGAAATAAATCAAACTTACCTGGTAACAAAACTTACTAAATCGTACATTAAGAAGAAGAAAGAAAAAAGTACCGACCATTAACTATTACCAGGTATCACCCATGTATATGCACTCACCCACAATCACACACAAACACACAAGAGCAATATAAAAAAGGGAGAGTTCAGAATGAGAAAGAGAAGAAAGGGAAGAGGTGAGAAAGAGAAAGAGAAGAAAAGGAAGAGGTGGGAATGATAAACAGAAGAAAGGGAAGAGGTGAGAATGAGAAAGAGAAGAAAGCGTCTACTCAGTCAAGGATGACACTGTTTCAAAAATGTAACGTTCGAATAAAGTTCTAAAACGAGAAAGTGTGGATCTGGATTTAAGGTTATTACAACCATTCATTTACTCTTGTAAAACGGATAGAATGGGTTCTTATAGTTGAACGGGTAATGGGAACACAAAGATTATCCCGTGTAAGAGTTTAAGAATTAGTTCTAAACATATTATCGACAAATACTGGGAGAATCCCTTAGTGATACTTAAACATGAAAACTGATATAGTTTTAAAAGTTCAAACTCTGGGAGAATTTTTAATTTAACAATTTGATTTTAAAGTGGTAAACTGGGATTACGAAAGTCACTCTTTTTTATCAGTCGTATTGCACGTTTTTGTAAAATATATAGTTTATCAATATAGATTGTTGGGTATAAAATATCTGAGTTTGGATAAAAACCTTTATTCTTGAAAGCTTAGAAGATATATTAGCAATGTGATACTTCCAGTCAAGTGACTCATGAATAAGAATGCCTAAGAAAATTAATGACTCAGTTCTCTCCATAACAGTATTTTCAATTCTTATCGGGTCAATGTTTGATAGAATTTTTTTCCTTTTAGAATGGAATAATACATAGGCTACTCTGTTCTCTTAAAATTCATTAATAGCTTGTTACATCTGAACCAGTCGTTTAACATTTGTAATTAGGTGATCTGCCGCGTAGCGTAGCAGAGCACCTATTGATTTCGTCAGAATCTATCTTTTTCTTCTTGTTTTCTTCTTCCTATTCCAACAAAAAGGGCACTTTCCGGGGGCGCACCTGCATAGGGTAACCTCAAGATAATTTTTAAACATTGGTATATACCCCTACTACATTATCAGGGATGACTTTAAAGATTTTCTCTTTACGTGGTCCAAGATACTGCCGAATTTGGAACCTTTGCCGACGATTCCTACGTGTTTTTACTTCTCGAATTTGCTATTTTTTCGCGCTTTTTTGCTGAATAAGGTTCGCTAAATCGCGTTTTTAGGTAAATGTGGTCTCGCATTTAGCAGACAAAAATTGAAATTTTTGCCGGGGCCTTGGTTGGTTTCGTTCTATTTCTCTTTAACATACTTTTTCAAAAAAGTGTGTGGGAGGGGGGGCTTTAGCCCCACCCTGTAACCAAATACGAATACCTGTAACAAATTGCGATACATGAATTGTTTTTGTTCATGTAAGCTTTTCCTGTGTTTTGGAGTTTTATCAAAACGATGTGTATGATATACAGTAGGCTTACAGTTGCACAATGGGAGTCCTGAAAAGGACTGTCAGATGTGTATGATGTTGTACTGTATGAAACTAAATGAATGGTGAAAAAAACATAGGCAAAATATGGATCAAGGCATATCACTATCCATTTATCATTTGCCCCATTGGCACTGTCTAGGCCCCGTCTGGTCTCAGTTGGTCTCGCTTCCAAGAAAAATGGGCAAATTATAGGTCAAGCCACATAGGAAGGTTCATTTATCATTTGCATCATTATCTTTCTTTCTTTCTTTTTTGCCTTTTTCAATATTTTCCCCATTTTTTCCTCTTTTTTAAATCTCCTTCCCCTAATTCATAATTTCTTTATTGTTACATATTTTTTGACTTATTGACTTTCTATGTATACTTTGTTTTCAAGACGTATTGCAAAACATCCTCTGAGGAACTAATAATTCAACAAGCTATGCTTCTACTTAGTTCCTCTTTTCTCGTGCCATTACTGTTCTATTTGTCTACAATTTCATATATATTCATATATATGCATGAGAAATGAAATCATTTGAATTGAATTGAAGGGAAAAACGGTGGGCAATATGGACCAAGCTATATGGTACGGTCCATTTATCTATAGAACTATTGGAATTATCTTTCTGCCTCTCCCTAAAACGGTTATGTTCATTACGCCACTGTCTGGGCGTACACCAAAACGAAACCGTCCACATGAAATGCTTTGCGAAGTCATCATCGTAGCTATGTCAGCAAACATTTCAATACATATTTATTGCTAAGTCAGTCGGAAAAACTATTTGTGATGCAAATCATATACTTGGCCCGAGCTTGCTGTCTAGGAAAGTACTGTAGATATAGAGTACCGAAGTGTGACGTCATATTAGCCAACTTTTCAAGGTAGCTGGTTCCAAACAATTTTGTGCTAAACAATGGCGTGGTGATCACACCAGCGCCAAACATTGAATGGGTCAAGTTATAATTATGGGTCCAAAGTGAGATTTACTTGTAAGTGCTAATCCCTTCCACTAATTCTTATTGATGACTAACCAGTATACGATATAATATTATATATATCACTCTTCCAATTACCATCGACTGTGTAAGGGCACAATTAATACCCTATGTTTTACCAGAGTATGGGGTATATTTTACACACATTAACATAATTATCTTGTGTATGTTGTAAATCGTATATAATACTGATAAGGTGTTTTTATATAACTTAGCTACTCTACATTTACTATCCAAAACAACTGGTTCATCAAAGGTTTAAAGATGACAACAGATTAGTATTTTCTTATTTCAAGTTGAAGGTTGTTCGAAGGCTTTGGAGCGGCAAAAACGAAAGTGCAATCTTCAAGAGTTACTTTTGATTTAATTTTCGAGGCAGTTTTGAAGCAGTAAAGTGTATATAGATGGAACTATAAAGATAATGATTTGGACATATAGTTTGGGGTGTGACCTTTAAAAGCTTTGTAACCGAATAGAAGCATCTTAAATGCAGCCCTGTGCCGTATTATGTTATCATGTTAACATGTTAAAACAGACATAATATGGAGGAGGGAATCGACAAATTGGCCACAAGTCTTGCACAGGCATTAGGAACACGAATACAAGCATGGACAAGGGATTTAGTGTAAAAGTGGTATCTACGGATGTTTCGGCAAAAAAGGTCGCCACATTTTGCCCTAAACGTTTATTTTAAGTAAGTCATGTTTCAAGTTATTCTAATCCATTTGACATAGCGCTAGAATCGGAGAGCGATATATTGTTCGATATAAAATTTGTCAAGGTAGCCCGTATATTTTACCATTTTTAATGATTTTTGGCAAGTGACCATTTTCCATGGAATTGCCCAAAGGATAGACATCATGGGTTCTACACTGAAAAAATAAAATCCAGATTGGTCCTCTGATGATTTGCTAGCTGTGCACATAATTATAACGGAGGACCGTGCAAGGATCAATACATTTAGGTATAACTTTCTGTGTAACTTCCATTAAGATGTATGCGTATAAATAGTACATTGCTGCCTGCAAATATTAATCATGGTATCTTAACATCACGCTCATTCAGTGTAGGTTTAAACGGACTTGTATAATCTGTAGTTTATTTCCAGTTATACATAGCTTGACCTCATTATCTTTCAATCTTTTTTAAAATATCAAATCATCTACTCTAATGAGTTGAACATCTTTAATATCGAAAATTAAATTTCAAATCCGAAATAATGGAAATCCAATTTACACTCAGTAGAATTGTTTAAAGAGTCATCGTTATGTTAAATATTCTCATGAGAATTTTAATGTTGAAGCTTACCGTTTGCTTAATTCTGTGCTATGTCCCCCAAAACCGATGAAACGGGGCCTTCAATCTTTTGTCTCATCAGCAGTGTTGACTATATTAACTAAATGTATTCCAGCTACCAAGGTTCACATGTATCTTGTTCGAATTTCAGCCAAAGTAACAGGTAACAAATCATTTGAAAGGTTTGTTCTTAAACGTGTGATGAAGAAACAAAATGAGGTTGAAATACTATTGTGCACGATCAGAAACAGAAGGGGTGGCGTTCATGTAATAGCGAATCCGGTATTGGCACTATGTTGAAACACGCAGTGCAATACACCCTTTCACGGTTACAAGAGTGCGCATGCGCCGACTGCGGCGCCATTTTAAATTACGAGTAAACAACTTGTTTACTCGTAATTTTAAATGGCGCCCATTTCAATATGATGTGAGCGTGCAGCGCAGGCAGTGACGCAACAATACATGCGCATCTAAAAACATTGATGACGCAATGTTTACTCGCAAATTAAAATGGCGGCCTTAACCGTGAAGGGGTGTATTGCCCCAGAAATTATTCTCAATACAGATTCCGTTTGCAGAAATATGTTTTATCCATAATGCGAGTCCCATGTAGAATCAATTACGAACACAGATACCATGACTTAGATAATGAAATGCACAGAGCGGTGCGTAAATCTACTTAGTATAGAAAGGTGGTGTAGAGTGTGTGTGTGTGTGTGTATTAATCTCTGGGCCGCTACTGGAGTACCGATGGGGGGCTTCAGGGCCCCCAAATAAAATTTCAAACGTGGTTTATTTCTAATTCGATACCAGTGATTTACAAATGTTGCTGAAAAGACATGATTTTCCGTCTTTTTTAAATCTCTGCCCCCAAGAAAGGTTTTGCTCATTACGCCACTGTCTGGGCGCACCCCAAACGAAACCTCCCACATAACAAGCTTGGCTAAGTCATCATCGTAGCCATGTCAGCATACATTTCGATACATAGTTATTGCTTAGTCAGTCGGAAAAACTATTTGTGATGCAAATCTTATACTTTGCCCGAGCTAGCTGTCTAGGAGAGTACTGTATAGATATTCGGGAGTTTGACATCGAAAGAAAGAGAGCAAGAGAGAGAAAGGGAGAGAGAAAGGGAGAGAGAAAGGGAGAGAGAAAGGGAGAGAGAGGGAGAGAGAGAGAGCGCGCGCAATCTCGATAAAGAACGAGAGCGAGATAAGGAAGGGGGGGGGGGCAACTCGGGCATGTGGGAATCTGATCCCAGTTATTGGAAATTTGCCGTCCCAAACATTACAAACAAATAATAACTAGAAACGGGCATCGTGAATGCTAATGATCTTTGGTCCAAGCTCTCGCAGGGCTGTCAACATGATAAAACAACCGATATGCAAAAGTTTGTGGTGAGGTCGGTAGCATACTACATAGTCTGGAAGCACAGACCCCAAATGGACACTTTACCACAAGTCCTAAAGCCTTGAGTAGAGCCTAGATATGTCGGTCTCTGGCTGTGTCAAATCCGTGTCAAACAGCAGCTAAAGTACAGTGCCTAATGTAGTCTAATTTTGCAGACACTCTTTGCTCGACGACAAGAGTTTGTGCCTGCAAACTAGGTAACATACAGGATAAGATTCTTTAGACTTTCCCAGAATCAAACAGCTGTACAGGCACATTTTCCGCAAGGGGGCCAACACCTTTTGCCTGAATATGAAATTTTCCAGCTTATGAAACTTGCGATCGAGCCGAAAAAAGCACTTTAATGTGGTAAAACTTTTATTTAATCATCTGCAAACATTAGATGATATATCTAAATACTATATATACTTGCAAACTCGTGCATCGATCTTGCTGCCTAAATATAAGTGTGATGGTTGCCCCAAATATTGATAATGGTTAGGCATATTTCAAGTTTTAGGGTGGGGAGGGGGATGCACCCACCACACCCCAGCCCGTCGCATCGTAGAGCTCTTCGTATAAACTTTTCGTATGGTTCGCTTTGATTTACTAATGGATTAAGAGCTACATTGATTTACAGATCAAAAGTAAATTCTTGTTTAATAGAGCTGTGAATTCGATGTAAACAACTACCAAATCTTACTGGCTCTAACCGATTTAGACGGACTGTTTATAAGTTACAACCTAATAATTTCTGCCGAACAACTTTGATAGATGTATGAGGATGTCCGGGATAGTGATACTCTGTCTTAACTTTATCCCATTATAGTTTTCAATGGTGCCTTCTCTCTTCGTCTTCATCATGTTTTTTTTCCTTTAGGCTGGAGGGGGTACCTAGAAATAATGTTTAAAGGTACTATGTCCCATTTGCAGCCAACATCAAATTCTGTAGAACTTTGCAGGAATTATGAATATGTTACGTAAGTCCTATCTGATAAATTTAGCATCGTCCTAGTATTCAAATTATGCAAGGAAACCCGTTTAATTTCTAAACTTCACTGTCAAACACTATTGAGTGACTGACTGACTTCTTTTTTTCTTTTGTAATAACATACATAAAATGAGCTGTAAAGGGTGGTTCTCGGATACCTACCCCCTGGACATCCACCCCGGATAATCACCCCCAGTCAACTACCCTCTAGAACAACTACCCCCTAGGACAACTACCCCCTAGGGCAACCACCCTCTAGGACAACTACCCCCCCGGGACAACTACCCCCCGGACAACTACCCCCAGACAACTAACCCCTAGGAAAACTACCCCCTAGGACAACTACCCCCCGGACAACTACCCTCTAGGACAACCATCCTTTAGGACAACTACCCCCTAGTATAGTTGTCTGGGGGTAGTTGTCCGGGGGGTAGTTGTCCTAGGGGGTAGTTGTCCTAGGGGGTAGATGACTGGGGGTGGTAATCCGGGGGTGGATATCCAGGGGGTAGGTGTCCGGATACGGTAAAGGGTACCTGAGCATTTGTCTACATCAATAACCCACTTTTTGTAATGGCCGAAATTAAACGGATTGACTCTCTGAGTAGCACAAAACGTACGACCATTCGGTACAAGGGTCTGAAAATCAGACAATTTACTAAAAGGATTGCAATCCCTAAAGAAGATTCGACAACTAACGGTCGTTTTTTCCACAAAAAGACATTTTCAAGCCCTTTCGTTTTGAGGGAAATTCGAAATTAGTATTATCTTTCAAATGCCGGTGGAATTTAACCTTTTCATTTTTTGGCCTGCAAATGGGACATAGTACCTTTAAGGGGGAATATTATAGAGATATCGACTGCTACGAGAGGACTGGCTGTTTTTATACGCTCAAGGGAAAGTTGAATCCGCTGCCATCACCCCGAGGCGCGCCTGGGACCCGCGAGCCAGTACAGAAACAGCCAGTCCTCGAGTATTAAAGCAGTCGATATGACTTTTATATGCCGAATTAAAACAAAAATCTACCAAGAATTCTTACCTTAGCCTTTTATTGAGTAAAGATTGGTTAAAACATCACAGAAAATCTGAGACACTGTCTGTTAATCTTCGCTGGAAAAATGACTGAAAGTTTCAATCATTTGGGAATCGCAGAAAAAACCACTGTATGGTGTCCGCGCTCACACAAAGACAATTTTAACACGTAAACCAATGGGGATCGCAGGATGAGGGCACAAATTAAAGACTATTAACTTGTGGGCGGGTACGAGGGCACTTTTTAAAGATTTTTGACTGGTAGGCGGGGCATGGCTTAAAATCACGACTCCAATTTCGACCAATCAGATGGCTAGATTTCTAAAGTGAGGTATATAATTCTCCATAACCAAGGATCTTTAATGCTGAACCCATATTAAATAACTTCTTGTTATGACTAGTTCCATAAACATGACTATTAAGACTTATTGTGACGGTTATCGTCAAAGAGTTCGGTCCCGAGACACAATTGATCATGTCTGATTGGTACACGTCTCTAAAACCCAATTACATGCACCCACACACACACCTCCACCACACCCTCAAGTATCATTTTCCAATGATATGAAGGGTGGATCTCAAAGAAGGGAAACGCAACACATTGAAATGATATTGTTACGTTCTTTACGCAGCTATGTTATCATTAAAAGTAAATTATTATGGTCAATGTTAGAGATCTTTGGAACGCGGGTGAAAAAACATGCCTTTGTAAAATACATTCTGAAGAGGAGAATTTCAGTTGAAGCTTGTCTGACATTGTTTATCGGTTTTTCGATCAAAGTAAGCCGTTGTTTCAACTTTTCGACAAAGTATTTTTACGCTTGTCTATTGATTTCAGAGATTACAATGTAGAAGTAAAAGTAACTGATATTGTTGTCAAATTGAAGAACTATTTATCGTCAATTTAATCCTCATAAAGACCTTGTCCTAAAAGGTTTAAATGAACTGGAACCAACCAAACTTAGACTTGAAAATGAAATAAAAGAGTATTATCAAACTTTAGTTTTTTCAATTCTCACCGACATACCACCTACCCGAAAAGTACCCACTACAGATAAATATGAATCCATCATTGAATGAATTAAGTAATGCGTATATGACTATTATATGTATTCATTTCTTGTCCTATTGACTCTATTTTGTCTTAATCATAATAGCGAAACTTTGCAAACCATACCTTTGGCAGTCCATCAGCAATCACGTTAAAACATATTCACTGATATCATGCGTACAAGGCCTAATAACACTTACATTACACGGTAGATACCGTCCATATAGATGGCAATAAACTTTAAAGTGAAATAATTGATAGAGGTTCTGCCGTTAATTTCCAATGAACTGAAATACATTAGATGGCCTAAACTGGTTTATTGTTGCAGTATTTCTCTCTCTCTCTCTCTCTCTTCCCCTATCTTTTTAGCTCTCTATTTCCCTTCCTCTCTCTCTCTATCTCTGTATGGGATGATGCTTAAACATTAAACGCGCCTACATGCACACACACATACGCACACACAAAAGTCACATATTTGATTTGAATTGATTTGATTTTCTTCTGCATTCATATAAGTACACAGTTTTTCGATAAAAATAGTACTATAAAATACAATAAGTATTTTTCTGACAATGAATCGTAAATAAGTAAATATAATTTTGTGTATAACAATTGTTTTTTTTTCAAAAACGAAATGATAAACTGTGATAAATACTAAATTTCATCAAACATTATACAATTATTTGCGTAAGAAGGACTGTTATTGTAAGCAAATTACTTGAAAATAAGACAGCCCCAGTCAGGAGGTATCCATGTATTCTACTTGTAAAAACTTAAAGCTGAAATGTTTCCGACAACATGTGCAGGAATAGCGTTCCATAGAGTGCGGAACATCGCTCTCTTTGACCCTGCTTATCTCAGTGATCTCATAAAGTGGCGTATTCAGATATTGATAAAAAAGGGGGATTTTTCCTAGACGTAGGAAATGAAAGTAGCCCCCACCCTCCCCGTTCAAAACATCCAATTTATTGTCATTTTTAGCGCCTTGAAAAGGCGGAGGCCGGGCCATACGTTGGCTATAAATATTATACTGGATACCATAGGGTCATAACTTATAATAATATTCACAGACTTAAAGTCACCCATTAATATTGAATGGCGTCATGTTCTAGCTTAAGTCAAATGAAATTAATCGAATTTTAACTAAATTTCGACCACTTTCAGGGCCGAGTGATTTGAATACACTGCAACTTTTATTTCAGTACAACAGTGCTGATGTATATTATGATAAACATCTCCTTTAATATAGAAGACTGACTGCTTCCATGATCCATCTCATAAATGATAAAAGAAAAAACAACAACAATGTTGCCCCACTTTCTCTCTCTCTCACTCCCTCTCTCTCTCTCTCTCTATATATATATCTCTGTCTCTATATGTCTATGTCTGCCTGTCTCTCTCTGTCTCTCTCCCACCTTCCTCCTCCTATTCCCCAAGTTTTATTAACTTCAGGGCATTTTTTCTTCATTATAAGTAAGTTTATATCGCACTGTTCATTGGCAAGAAATGTTAAAAGATATTATGTTTCCGGAGCAATTGATTCGGGTATTCTTTGGCGTATAATGTTAGGGTAAGACTGGTTTGAAATTAAGAATTCGGTAAGTGAAGAATATATAGCGCAGAACAATACTCATTGTCGCCGGAGGAGAATTTCGCAGGACGTCAGTTTAGGAAGTCTAATATGAAAATATAGATAATGTTTTTATCTTTTTAATTCCATGTAAATCTTAAGCCATAACATCAGATTTTTTTCTTGACGCATGCAAAGAGCTTGATTAAGTCTAATAATAGCTGTTCACAAAGAGTTTAATCAGCTCAAGGGAAATTTCAATATCATGTTGTATTGCCTGTATAAACTTCAAGTTCGGTTGAAATAAAAGGTTCGCACATTTCAAAAGGCGATGTAAAAGGCTACTGAAATTGCTTTCACGTTGATTTTGGAAAGCCTTTGTGATCTAGTTTGATGATGTGATCACTTGCTCTGACATCGACATCGACCGCGATGACCGTCTTTGCTTCCATCGAAATCGGTGGAGTTGGAGACATCGACCGTAATCTGACGATTCTTGCATCCTTTTTCTTTTATTGATCTCTTCGTGAGCTCCATTTGACCTGTTGGTAGTAAAGGAAATGAAAAGGGATAGTTAAGAACAAAACTGATTAAAAAAAGAAGAATACGTCAAGGGGCAAATACCACTGAGCTCTTATTCGCAATTTTGTTGTTATTATAGACGTGCAATTGTTTTCTTTAAAACTAACTTACTGAAATTTTCTTTAGAATTTATATTTTTAGGATCCTTAATCAAA
The DNA here is from genome assembly GCA_037976565.1 of Mesocentrotus franciscanus. NCBI lineage: Eukaryota > Metazoa > Echinodermata > Echinoidea > Camarodonta > Strongylocentrotidae > Mesocentrotus > Mesocentrotus franciscanus. The sequence continues at coordinate 20,459,778 of CP137677.1, forward strand.
TCTAAAGGTGAGAAGAAGGCAATTATTGCCTTTTGCTTTAGCGGATCCAGGAAGGACAGAACCCCCCAAAAGGTAGTCACTCTCAGGGACGCTTCATTTGGATTGTGGACTACATTTAATATTTCCTCCGACTCCCCTGTTTTCTGGACATCCCCCTCTGCCTTGTCGTTTCCCAAATTCGCTTCATGTGAAAGAACAATACAAGACGAGATCATAATGATTAAAATTATGTAAAATTATATAAATTATTGATCAACTAAGCCCCATATTTTCAAGAGTACTGTAGTGAAAATAGCATGCAATCTTTAGCTAACTTGCCGTCGATTCGGATAAATGTCAACCTGTTATCGCTCGGGGTATAAGTCTGGAAATACATAGAATAGGCGATAAAGAAATGGCATATGACATTTCTCGAAATACTTACAGATATGATAGAAGATTTCTTCGACACCTTGACCAGTCTTGGCACTAGAATGAAAATGAAATACTCCTTTGGTTTGGGCCTTACTCTCTGCCACTTCCTGGTCGACAACACGATATGATTCAAGGTCTACTTTGTTCCCAATCACATAAATCAAGATCTCCTCAGGACCATCCCTCCTTAGCGCTGAGATCCAGAAATCAACCTCATCGAACGATTCCTAAATATTTTTTTTAATGAAGAAAAAAGAAAGGCCTTGACATTTTCTGCTATTTTTCATTTGGGCAGTTGCCCCTCCCCCAATGATATTGCGTTGGTATCTTATGCAGTGTTTGCACAGAATAGTCTTACCCCTCACATCGCACAAGAATTTTTCATCAAAAGTAAAAAGAAACCAAGATGAAGATGGAGAAGAAGAAGACAAAAAGAAAAAGAAAGAAAAGTAAAACATTTGTTAGGCAACGGCGGGGCAACATTTTCCCTCCCCCGGTCGGATGGCCCTTAGCGTCATCTTAAAGGTATAGTTGAGTTCTGTTGCAGAGGGCGCTACACAACATAATTTTTTGTGAGATAATGAAAAAAAATGAGTGTCAAATTTGAAAGAACATACAATCTAAATGACAAAATCATCTTTGTTTGATCAAAATCGGTTCAGAGACGGCTGAAATATCCATAAATATAACCATTTCTAATATTTGTGGTGGTCCACAAATATTAGATAATTTGAACCAAGATAGCGCCTTATCCTTTTTATTCCAGCCAATGCCAATATTGGTTTTTTGTTGGCTTTTTCGTGTTGGTTATAATACGCACAACCAGCCGGCCCCTGTATTGTTATTATATATTAATTAATTAACTAACGGTCACCGTATTTTTTTGAAAGTGGAGCTGAATTGGTATGATCGTATTCAATCTAAATTCACACATTTTCGGGTCTAAAATTACCTTCATAGCAATTTCCGGTCCTAAAAGAGCACTAGAAATGTCATAAATAATAATAAGAGCAATAACCATGCACTTTGAAGGCATTTGCGGTCTGAAACAAGAACTCAACTACATGTATCTGTATTCTCTTACCTGATTTGTGATGTCATAAACGATTAGTGCGGCGTCTGCAGACCTATACGTCAGAGGGGCCAGTGAACGAAACTGTACGAGAAAAATAAACAGGTGAGAATAATCATGATAATGGTTAGGTTAAATTAAGTGAAGATACATTAAGTTAAGTTAAGATAACTTAAGTTAGGTTGAATCAATTTAAATTGAGGTAAGTTAAATTAAATTCAGTTACGCTAATTAAACTCAGATGAGACAAAACATGAAGTAGAATTGTCTATGAAGTTTTAATGTGTAACGAACATGACACCAAATGATCAAATACTCGACTTACAATTGTTTATTATTCCCAGTTTTCTTCTTTCCTGTGTATTATCAAGTTAACATAAAAAGACGTTTTGGATATTAGCAAATTGCCAATAGTATTCATTTAAGCTCACTTTAATAATTCCTGCTATTCGTGAATCAAATAGAACTATGCCATTTAGATAACTTATAACATTTAGATACACGTATACTCGTTTGTCATCGAAATGGCTGCCTATTGAGAATATTTTCTAATTCTTAACAATTTCAAAGTTAAATAGACATGGTGCCATATCTTAAGTAAATAATGGTCACTGCATTATGAAAGAGGGATGCTTTCTTTAGTAATTACTGTTGTGGAACAAAATGCCATTTATTTAGCAAACAAACAAAAAAATGATAAGAAAATAGCTTCAGGGATCTCTTAAACAGACTTGAAGATGTTTGCAATAAATTATTAGATAAATGATTTTACACCTAAAATACCCGCTATCGCTGAAAAACAATATCCTTCTTCTTCTCAATAAAAGAAAAAATCTTCAAGAGAAAATCATAGTTACCCTTTCTTGCCCCGCCGTATCCCATAATGCAAAACTATATTCGATGTTCTGAAAGTAGAGTGATCTTGACAAGAAGGCGGCGCTATGATGAGAGAGAGAGAGATGAGAGAGAGAGAGATAGAAGAAGAAGAAGAAGAAAGAGAGAGGGGAGAGAGGGAGAGAGAGAGAGGGAGAGAGAGAGAGAGAGAGAGAGAGAGAGAGAGGGGGAGGTAGGTCAGATGTGTAAAGTGTTATGACCAAAAAACTACATGCGAACTATCAAAAAATAGCTAATGACTCCATAGCGAATTTCAGTTACAGTTAGGACTATTTTGATACGCATAGAAAGAAAATACAGCCTATTCATGATTACAATTCTATGCACATTTAAACAGATATTGAAGGTCTAAGAGGTCATACGTCTGAAATGATAGTCTAGTTCTCGAAAAGAAAGACATAAAAGATGCATTGTTCTGATAATCATCAAATCACAACTTATTGTATACAATATTACTAGTTTATGACAATTTCAATGTGTGAACACTCCTATGATCAGACTCAAGAGAAACGTCTCGCATCTTTTAAAATCCAGAATGGTACGAGTCTATGGCGCGCCGTTTGACTAATAATTCCGATAAACACTGTTTATCGAAATAAACTGTGTTTATCAGTCGATAAACAGTGTTTTTCGACGATAAACAGTGTTTATCGGCGATAAACAGTGTTTATCTGAATTATTGGTCAAACGGCGCGCCATACGAGTCTCACTTTGCTATTCATATTTCTGTTCTAGTTTTACTTCATTCTAACTAGTTTCATAAAGACATAATAATTTCCATAAAGCCAAGAAAAACCTTATTGAGAATATAGGTTGTGCTTTAAAGCGTATTGGCCATTCCAACCAAGGTTTAAAGGATATAATTATGTACAGCGGCATTTGGTACATACATGGACGATCACGAAATTCTGGTTGAAAATAAATTTTCATCTATATGTTGACCAAGATCCTGCCGTAGGAAATTATTGTAATGTGATACATTGTATAATAATAAATTAACGATATTGTGTATTTTCGAATAAGATTTAGGAGACAAAGGTGAGAGGAGAGAGACAGAGAGGGAGATCCCGGGGGAAGATCATACGAAATCAGGGGGAAAAAAGAGAGGACCCTGGGAGGGGGAGAGAGAGAGAGAGAGAGAGAGAAGGGGGCGGTTGAGAACGTGGTCGGGAGGGTATAGAAGCTTACCCGACAGTGCTGATGTATTCCGTATCAAACCTTTCTTTGACGAATCGTGTGGTTATACTGGTTTTCCCTACACGGGTAGTCTATAAAACATGACACGAAAGTAAACATTATATATCATCATGATGATTGTGGTAAGGAAAGATAGGGCTCCAACAACCTTGAAAAGGGAAATGTAGAGCAAAACGGCAGTAAATAGGCGTCTTAAAGAGAGAGAGAAAGAGAGAGGGGGGGGGGTGCAGAGATCGTCCATAATTATGTCTACAGTATTATGGTATTCGTTTAAAAGTATATTTGCCTTTACAGTGCAAGCTGTAATGAAAACAGCTCTTTTTACCCGAAATTTTCAAACAATTTCATCGTGAAGTCACACGAATACATTTATCCGAAGGGTCATAATGTATTGTAGTATAATCATAGATGTTCCCGACAGGTTTAGCCAACTTCCCCAGATCAGATCTATTCGACATAACAATGCATGACATGACTGCGGTGACTCCGCCGGAATGGGGAAGTCCCCTTTTGTTGCCCAAACCTCGCACAGAAGTGAATCATATTTTGAATGCAATTAATACGTTGGACCATGAAATGTTTTATATGCCGGTTGTGCTTTACTAACCAACATCATGAAAGTTAAACATGTTATGCTTTTCAATGATTAAGCAAACAATATCATGCGTATATGAGGCACAATTATTAATCGTAGGAAATTTATTTTGTGATTCATATCAATTCCTTTCATAGCAAAAGCGCTCCTCACAATTTCTGTAAAGTTGGCAGTTTAACGCTACGCGTACCGCCTTGACCGGACTGTGCGGTATCTGTGCAGTTCTGTGTGTAGAGAGGTCGGGCCGTATTCATTATTTCTTGGGGTGCATAAATTGCTCTTATTATACGTACGCGTGTAATGCGCACTTGCACTGTAATGCATTATAATTTTATACTTGGCACTAAACCCATCCCACTCATTGTTCCCTATTTTCATAATGGTACTGACCCAATGAAAAATAGTCGATGCTGCTTCATATTTATTTTTTAGATTTCTCAATCTCAGATATAGTCTATACATTTTTTTGTACAGTAAATGATCCCAAATCTCAATGGTATATGAAGTGATAATGTCATGAAGAGCATCACATATTTACATACTTTACTAAAATTAGCTTAATTTCATTGCTAGAATCAAACTCTTCGAAGAAAAGATCTAAAACAAAGACAAAGTCAAGAACACCAATTCGCTCTTTCTCCGTCCACATCTACAGTAGATTTGATATACATACTACGTTGTGCTGCTGCGCTGGTCGGGATTAGTCTGAACTTTTTAACAAGTTAGTACTACTCCATTTATCTTCTTTTCCAATACTTTCAGGCAAAGCAAATGATAGGTCAAAATAAAAAAAATATTAATTTTTATGTAAACATATATTTGTAATATTTACATTACCAAAAAAGGGTCAAAAGGCCCGGTCAAAAGGTAATTGCAGTAAAGACTCTCGAGTTCAGACAAGTAAGATGTATAATGTAGTGCAGTGCGCTCGTACGCGCTGCGCTGCGTGTGTACATGTACTGTACTTATGCATGTTCAGTTAAGTGTATGCATAGCATTATACGTACATGTATGCATACAGGGCTAGCTGGCACAAAACCCTGGGTCGGGCTTCTAAAATGGGACATGAAGCATGATTTGACATGAAAATTGACGGGGCTAAAAATGAACCAATCAGAATGAGCTTTATATGTATGAAAAGCTTACGTATCATATGTCATTGTCTTGGATTGAGGATTTACAAATTTGACGCAAAACGCGTTGCTGCAAAGTTGAAGATTGGTATATTGAAAGGCAATCGAGCACAGTGCGACCGATCAATGGACATTATGTATGATAGAGAAACTAAAAAAAGTTAAATGGATTGTAAAGTTCAACGTCAAAATGACGGAGGTTTTTTTTCAAGTAAGGGCATGGTTTTACATGGAATGTAAAGGAAATGTTTCCTTCTTTTCCTATCTCGATTGAGGATATTATACTCAATTTCGATTTTTAATGGTAAAGAAAAGTGTAAAAAGATGTCGAGAATTTTACAATATGTCATGTAATATAAAATGCGCGCGGGTCGGTTGATCTCCCAAAAGGAGCGCGAAGGAATTGATATGTTGATAATCTTTGTTAAGCTATATGCCTGACAGAGGCATTACTCTTTCAATTACCATCAATATCAAGGAAATGCAAAAGAAAATAATTAAGCGCGCTTCGAATCCCTATTGACCAAAGGGCTCATTGACAAAATAATATAGCAACTAAAACACTCTCGAAAAGATTGTCTGTGTGATATACTTACGCCAAGAAAGCACACTTTCATCGTCTTCTGTGGCATATTCTCGGCGACAATAATATTCCATAGACGATCGGACCAGAAACTGAAAGCATTTTCTTTCTTACGCTGAAGTCAAAGTCCAGATTGTGGAATTTCTAAAGCTGCACAGAAAACGGAACAAAACTACAAATAAACATTGATCCTGCGAACTGTATATAGGATCGCACTCAGTGATAACGGAAGCCAAAATGAACACAATTCAAGGTCGAAATATGAACAGTAAAGTGTGTGTATTATCTCTGGGCGTACCCCAAATCGAAACGAAAATCATCGTAGCCACGTCAGCATACATTCAGTCGGAATAAGTTGATAATGTTGATAGGCATATTTCAAATTTTAGAGCGGGGAGGGGGAGCTGCAACCACACCCCACCCCCATCGCATCGTAGAGCTCTTGGTATAAGCTTTTCATATGGTACGCTTAGATTTACTGATGGATTAAGAGATAAACTGATTTACAGATCAAAAGTAAATTTTTGTTTAATAGAGATGATAATTCGATGTAAACGACTACCAAATCTTACTGACTCCAACCGATTTAGACGAGCTGTTTATAAGTTTACAATCTAATATAGGTTTTCCCGCCCAATTTCATCAGAGTTGCATCTGATTTAACAATGCGATCATTCAATTTCGAGCGAATTTGAATGATCACCGAGATCAACATTCAAAAAGCTAACTAGTTCATTCAATTTAATTGTATTAGCATGCGATTTCATGAGTTTCTCACATAAACGTGTAAAAGCGCGTTCAAATTAAAAATGCACATAAATGCATTCAAATTCGTACCTGCACCGCCCTGATGAACGTTAAGGTAATCAATTTCACGAATAGGCAATCATTTATAGCATTTGGGCAGTCTTTTTTTTTTACTGTTTAAGTTCTTTGCAATCTGCATCTGTTTGAATAAATTATGCAAACTTTATGTACTTTGAAATGGGACCTTTGCCTTATATTGAAATATCTTACATGATAATAACGTAAGTAAGTACATGATAAGTACTTACTTACATGTAACAAAATTATGAGTTATAACCATTCTGTAAGTGTTATATCCATACTGCTAGGGAATAAATTGAAACTCGAAGAGAAGATTAGAAAGAAAAGAAATATATATAATATGATTAAAATAAACATTATGGAAGTTTAAAAATGAAAATGAAATTATATAATTGAAAACAGTGAAAGAGGGTAAATATGACGTGAACAAATTGCGGTAAGAATTACATAGAACTACAGAACTTGTGTATGTTAATTTAATTCGAACGTTCAAAGTGCGAAGATGTGTGCCAACAAATGAAATTGAAATTGGTATTAAGGACGAAATTGAACGTCTATCCAGCTGGCGCGAAATTGAATGACAACTTCGCGTCACTAAATTGAATGGATTTCTCTCTAAATTGAATGAAATAAAATTTAAAAGGAATGATATAAAACGAAGTTGAATGCTCAAAGAATGAAAATGAACCATGAGAGCAGAGACTTGACGAAAATCGTTCGAACTTGAACGCCTATTCATGAATTCGAATGCAACTCTGATGAAATTGGGCGGGAAAACCTATATATTATTTCTGCCGAACAACTTTGATAGATGTATGAGAATGTCTGGGTTAGTGTTACTTTGTCTTAACTCTATCCCATTATCGTTTTCAATGGTGCCTTCTCTCCTCATCCTTATTTTTTTCTTTAGGTTGGAGGGGTTCCCTAAAATCATTTTAGGGGGAATATTTTTCCATAACCAAGGATATTTTATGCTGAACCCATATTGAATAAAGAGTCCTTGTCATGACTCGCTCCTTAAACATGAATATTAAGACTTCTTGTGACGTTTATTGTCAAAGAGTTTGGTCCCGAGACACAATTGATCATGTCTGATTAGTACACGTCTGTAAAACCCAATTATATACTCCTACATGCATACACACACACACACACACACACACACAAACACACACCTCCACCACACCCTCAAGTATCATTTTCCAATGATATGAAGGCTGGATCTCAAAGAAGGGAAACGCAACACCTTGAAATGATATTGTAACATTGTTTACGCAGCTAGGTTTATCATTAAAAGTAAATTATTATGGTCAATGGTAGAGATCTGTGGAACGCGGGTGAAAAACATGCCCTTGTAAAATACATTCTGAAGAGGAGAATTTCAATGGAAGCTTGTCTGACCATGGACCTACTACGAAAGATCCATGGTCTGACATTGTTTTTCGATCAAAGTTAGCCGTTGTTTCAACTTTTCGACAAAGTTTGTTTGCGCTTGTGTATTGATTTCAGAGATTACGATGTAGAAGTAAAAGAAACTGATATTGTTGTCAATTTGGAGAACTATGTATCATCAAGTTAGTCCTCATAAAGATCTTGTCCTAAAAGGTTTAAATGAACTGGAACCAACCAACATTAGACTTGAAAATGAAATAAAAGAGTATTATAATATCATACTTTAGTTTTTTAAATTCTCACCGACATACGTACCGCCTACTCAAAAAGCACCTACTACGGGTAAATATGAATCCATCATTGAAAGAATTAAGTGATGCGGCTTTAAATGTATTCACTTCTTGTCCCATTGACTATATTTTGCCTTTATATATTTAGTCTTGAAGGCCTCATAAAATGCGAAGCTGCTCAGTCTGCTATTCATATTAAACAATAATATTCTGACATCGTTTAATTCAAACATCTCTAAATGTAAAATTCTCGCACCCAAAAGCTCCAAAGCTCTGTCATCCACACATCTTTCCGTTGTTGTGATACTCTCCCATTGATCTGAAGACTAATAATGTTTTTTTAAATAAATGTTTTAGTACCTGGGTCTCAAAACTCAAAAGGATATCCGGGTTAGTGTTACTTTGTTTCATACCCCCTTCCGTATAACGTGTACCATTTTACAATTCAATGCAATTCTAGGCGTTCTTCTGCTTCTGTGACATTAGTGAATTTTGTCAGGGCAGGAATGAATAATTCATGACTTCTAGTGTTCGGTTTTATAAACGTTCAGGTGGTGGAAACATGTGGTGGAAATAGGTGAATAATCTATTTATAGGCTCGTTACTCCTCTTCCTTTTTATATATTTCTTTTTCTTTTTTTCTCCTTTTTTTTCTCCTTTTTTTTCTGTATGTTATTTTTTTGAACTCGTAAACAATTATTTTTCAAATTACTGCCCTCTTACATTTGATTATGTACGTCCCTCTAAAGTAAACATTTTCTGTCCCTGTCATTTGTTCAAGTCTGCCAGGAACCTATTCTTTACAAGCTCTGCTTTTCTATAGGTTCCTGCACATTTCACAGTTTTGTGCTTCTCTTGTCTGGGTTTAATTTAACATGATAATACTTGTCAAACAAATTTGATGATATGTAACTTTGTAGTCTGATTAATTTGTCAATTACTATAATCATTTTATTTATTTTGTTATTATGAAACAATATGTCGTTTATGTATATTAATTTTGTTATCTGTATTGTATTTGCATGTGAAATGTGAAACCAATAAACTCAAACTCAAACTCAAACATACACGGATTTTTCTTTCGAGTCCCTACGGATCGCACAAATTCACGGATCTTTCACGGATCCTTACGATTTGGCCACTTTTACGACCGATTTAAGAGTTGTAACGAGTTATTACGAGCTATTTACGGTTTATTACGGATTATTACGAGTTATTACGATGTATCTACGGCAAAATTCCACGATATGTTACGAGTTGTCACGGATAACTACGAGCGACTTACGTGTTAGTTACGACCTTTTTACGTGTTGTTACGAATAGTTACGAGTTAGTTACGAGTATTTACGAGTCCTTTCGATTTTTAGCCCAAAAATAACAACTGAAAATGAAGTGTTCGAATTTGCAGCTTTTATACCCTTCCCCAAATCGTAAACAATACGTAAGAATACGTAAAGTATACGTATCTATTCGTAAAGTACTCGTAACTACACGTAAAGTGCTCGTAATAACTCGTAAAAATCCGTAAAGCCATCATAACACGACCCGAATGAAATCGTAAACAACACTAAGCACTCGTAATAATCCGTAAATAATCCGTAAACAAATCGATAACAAATTTGTTACGAGTCATTTACGGATTCTTGCGAGCAGTTTACGGATGGTTTACGTATTGTTGCGAGCGGTTTACGATACTTACGGATTGTTACGAGCTATTTACGAGTTATTTACGGAAAAATCAATCCGTGGACAATCGTAAGAAGATTTTTGACATGTCAAAAAATTTGCCTCTCCTTTCACGGATCCTTAAGAGTGTCTGCGAGTTGTTGCGAGCTGTGACGAGTTGTTTACGGATACCAGCGAGTTATTTACGGATGCTTGCAATTGACTACGAGTTGGCGATCCGTAAGGACTCGTAAGAAAAATCCGTGTATGTGAAGGGGGTATTAACGTTATGCCATCATCATTTTTCGCTGGTGCTTTATCTCCTCTTCTTTATTTTATTTTTTTATTTAGGTTGGAGGGGTTACCTAAAAACATTTTTATGGGGGAATATTTCTCTATAATCAAGGATTGTTTATACTGAACCCATAATAAATAACTCCTTGTTATGACCAGTTCCATAAACATGATTATTAAGACTTCTTGTGAAGGTTATTGTCAAAGAGTTCGGTCCCAAGACATAATTGAACATGTCTGATTGGTACACGTCTGTAAAACTCAATTACTTTTTGTTTTGAATATTATTTATTGTTCTTCCATTCAACACATTCACAGAGAACAAAATTACATTTTATAGATAATACAAACACAAGCTAATACGTTTCGAATAATATGAAAAATAATGACAGAATGGAAACAATATAACATAGAATACCTCAAACTCCCTCTCCCCTTCAAACTCCATCTCCCCCAAACCCCTCCCCCCTCCCCCTACAAAAATATTTAAAAACCCTTCCCTCTCCCTAAAACCCCCTCCCCTCCCCCAAAAACCCCTTTGTACATTTTTGTTTTGTTCTTAATACAGTTTATTTATATCTCATTAAAACAATTCAATACAGAAAAAACAAGTAAAGAAAAAATCAAATCCATTCCATATAACGATGTATGGAAACACAGGGACACTGATTATATACAAATAATCAAGGAATGGAACAATATAACATAACATATAAAAAACACATAATAGAATCCATCATACAATGAGTACTTAAAGTTCCTATATCTCCCTTCCTTCGACCACCAAAATGGCCTCCAACCAAAAGAAAATCTACCCAACCCCTCCCCCTAAGGACCCCTGACCACCCCACCTCCATCATACTTGGCGCCACCCCGCCCTGCCCATCTATCCCTCCCCATTACACACATACACTTAAACGTACGCAAATACACACATACAAACACGCACATCCTGCTAACTGGAAAAAAAAACTTCGATTAGTTTTACTTCTACCCACTGCTGCAAATGTAAACCTAGTTTCAGACCTTTTGTGGCTATCTCATTTTCTTCATCCCTATATTTCTTTATTGTTTTATGTACTTACGTACTGGCGGAGGTATTATCGAACTTGTTCTATACCGATAAATCATATATTTAATTATGAAAATAACTGAGTTACAGCATTTAACTCTTTGGGAGTTTCCTGAAATTCCTACATGGATATCCTGCCAATCTGCATTTCTTAGTTCCACTAATTTTAACATCTCGATAGTATCATGCCATAAAAATTGTACTTTAACACAGTTCCAAAACAAATGCGAATATGTTCTGTACTTTGTTCACAGAAAGAACACTTGTCATCTCCAACAAAACAAAACTTAAATAAATGCTCCTTTGTGTACATCGCCCCATAAAGTAATTTGTATTGAAATTCTCTTAGTTCCCTAATTACACGCGCCTACATGCACACACACACACACACACACACACGCACACCCACGCACGCACGCACACACACACCCACACACACACGCGCGCACACACACACACACACACACCAACACTCACACACATGCACACGCACACGCACACACACAAAAGTCACATAGTCAGGAGGTATCCATATATTCTACTTGTAAAAACTTGAAGCTGAAATGTTTCCGACAACATGGGCAGGAAGAGCGTTCAATAGAGTGCGGAACGTCGCCCTCCTTCACCTGCTTATCTCAGTGATCTCATAAAGTGGCGTATTCAGATATTGATAAAAGAAGGGGGATTCTCCCTAAACGTGGTAAAGGAGTGTGGCCCCCCACCCTCTACGATCCGAACATCCAATTTATTGACATTTCTAGGGCCTTGAAAAAGGGTAGGCCGTGCAATTCGTTGGGCAATACCTTATTTGCTGGATACCCAACTCATAATTCACAGACTTAAAGTCAGCCATTAACTAAATGACGTCATGTTCTAGCATAAGTCAAATGAAATTAACAAATTTTAACAACATTTCGACCCCTTTCAGGACCGAATGGCTTGAATACACTGCAACATTTATTACAGTACAACAGTGCTGACGATGTATATTATGAATAACATCTCCTTAAAAGTAATGCAACGTTTTGGGAAATTTTGAAATTAGATGGATAGTAATTCTTTAAATTGTTGATATATTTGGATGCCCCTGTGGATGTATTATAAGCACTAAAAAATTTAGCCCCTGAAACACTTCTGCTTTCGAGCAAATTGAATAATCAAAATTTACCGGTGCTCCCGGTAAATTTCAAATATTTCAAATAGCGCCTAAGGCCATTCCATGGTAGCTGCGACCATGAAAATCTCAGAATATGCAGTTCTGATATATAATTTCCAAACGGGAATAGCAAATCGGTCGATTGTAGTCAAGAAACATTGTTTTAAAGCTAAAGTAATATCAGCCTTGAGAGGGCGCTATACAACATATTAACAGAGTTTATTATTTACAATTTCATCACTTTAGACTCGATTTCAACCGCGACAACGATCATTGAATATTGTAAAATCGCATATGCTTCCAATATGTTCATTTGAACCAAATTCATGACCCCGTACCAAAACTTTGTAATACCTTTAAATATAGAAGACAGATTGCTTCCATGATCCATCTCATAAATGATAGTGGACGACAACAAAAATACAACAGTGTTGCCCCTCTCTCTCTCTCCCACCTTTCTCCTGCTACCCCCCATTTTCTATTAACTTCAGGGCATTTTTCATTATAAGTAAGTTTATATCGCACTGTTCATTGGCAAGAAATGTTGAAAGATATTAATATGTTCCCGGAGCATTATTGATCCGGGTATTCTTTGGCGTATAATGTTAGGGTTAGGCTGGTTTGAAATTAAGAATTCGGTAAATGAAGAATATTTAGCGCAGAACAATAATCATTGTCGCCAGAGCAAAAATGTTTTTTTCGTTTTAATTCCATGTAGATCCTAGCCATAATTTTTTTCTTTTCTTGACGCATGCAAAGAGCTTTGATCAAGGGAAATGTCAATATCCTGTTGTATTGCCTGTATACAAATTATGTTCGGTTGAAGTAAAAGGCGATGTAAAAGGCTACTCAAATTGCTTTCACGATGATTTTAGAAAGTCTGTGCGATGATCACGTGCTCTGACATCGACATCGACCGTGATGACCGTCTTTCTTTCCATCGGAATTGGTGAAGTTGGAGAAATCTACCGTACTCTGAGGACGCTTGCATCCATTTTCTTTACTTGATCTCTTCATGGACTCCATTTGACCTGTTAGGAGTAAAGGAAATGAAAAGGGATATATAGTTAAGTTTTGGTATAGAGGGCGCTGCACGAAATAATTTGTTTGTGATATAAATGAAAAACTGAGTGTCAAATTTGAGAGAGCATACAATTTAAATGACAATTCCTTTCGAGCATGGTGAAGTTATAACTAATAGTTTGTAATGCAATGGTGCAGGTTTTGGTTACCAAAATTCAGTTTGACCAAAACTGTACTCTCTGTACCAAAACTCAACTATCCCTTTAAAATGAAGAAAATGTCAAGGGGCAAAATTAATACCAATGAGCTTTTATTCGCAAATGTTTTGTTATTATAGCCGTAATTCTGTTTTCTTAAAAACTAACTGAGTTCTTTAGAATTTAGATTTTTAGGATCCTTAATCAGTTGTAAAGGTGAGCGGATCCAGGAAAGGACAGAACACCCCCAAAAAAAAAAAAGGATAGGCACTCTCAAGGACGCTTCCATGGGATTATGGACTCCTCCGACTCCCCTGTTTTCTAAAATTCGCCTCTGCCTCGTCGTTTCCCGAATTCATGTGAACAAAAACGATAAGAGACGAGATCATAATGATTACAATTATGTAAATTATTGATCAACTGAGCCCCATATTTTCAAGAGTTGTGAAAATAGCATGCAATCTTTAGCTAACTTGCCGTCGATTCGGATAAATGTCAACCTGTTATCGCTCGCGGTATTAGTCTGGAAATACATAGACTAGGCGATAAAGAAATGGCATATGACATTTCTCGAAAGACTTACAGATATTATAGAAGATTTCATCGACATCTTGACCAGTCTTGGCGCTGGAATGAAAGTGAAACACTCCTTTGGTTTGGGCGTAACTCTCTGCCACTTCACGGTCGACAACGCGGTATGATTCAAGGTCTACTTTGTTCCCAATCACATAAATCAAGATTTCCTCAGGACCATCCCTCCTTAGCTCTGAGATCCAGAAATCAACCTCATTGAATGATTTCTACATATGTTTTTTTTAATGAAGAAAAAAGAAACGGCCTTGACATTTGCTGCTATTTTTCATTTGGGCAGTTGCCCCTCCCTCCAATGATATTGCGTTGGTATCTTATGCAATGTTTGCACAGAATAGCCTTACCCCTCACATCGTACAAGAATGTCGATTTTTCATCAAAAGAAATATAAAAAGAAAACGAAGAAGAAGAAAGAGAAGAAGAAGAAAAAGAAGAAGAAGAAGAGGAAGAAGAAGAAAAAGAAGAAAGAAAAAAAAGAAGAAAAATAAAAGGATCGAGAATTTTTTGTGTGGAACGGCGTGGCAACATTTTGTGGGATGTCCCTTAGCTTCACCCTAAGCGAGAATCTGTATTCTCTTACCTGATTTGTGATATCATAAACGATGAGTGCGGCGGCTGCAGACCTGTACGTCAGAGGGGCCAGTGAACGAAACTTTACGAGAAAAATAAACAGGTGGTGATAATCATGATAATGGTTAGGTTAAATTAAGTGAAGATACATTAAGTTCAGTTTAGATAAGATAAGTTAGGTTGAATTAAGTTAAGTTAGGTTAAATTAAATTCAGTTACGCTAATAGCCTATACTTAAACTTAGATGAGACAAAACATGAAGTAGAATTGTGTATGAAATCTTGATGTGTAACGAACATGACACCAAATGATCAAATACTCGACTTACAGTTGATTATTAATTTCCAGTTTTCTTCTTTCCTGTGTATCATCAAGTTAACATAAAATAACACGTTGTTGGTATCGGCTAATTGCCAATAGTATTAATTTCAGCTCAATCTAATAATTCCTGCTATTTGTGAATCAATGAGAATTATGCCATTTAGGTATCTTATAACATTTAGATACATGTATACTCATTTTTCATCAAAATGGCTGCCTATTGAGAATATACTCTAATTCTTAGTCATTCGAAAGATAAATAGAAAAGATTATACATGTATATCTTTAGTGATAATGGTCATCGCATTATCAAAGAGGGATGCTTTCTTTATTATTTAATGTTATGGAACAGAACGTCATTTATTTAGTGAACAATCAAACAAATTATAATAAAATAGTTTCAGGGATCTCTTGAACAGACTTGAAAATGATTGCAATAAAGTATTAGATGAATGATAAATGATTTTACACCTAAAATTCCCGATATCGCTGACAAAAAAAAATCCTTCTTCTCCTCAATAAATCTTCAAGAGAAAATCATAGTTACCCTTTTTTGCCCCGCCGTATCCCATAATGCAAAACAATATTCGATGAGCTGATAATAGAGTGACCTTGACGAAAAGGCGCCGCTATGATGGGAGAGAGAGAGAGAGAGAGAGTGAGAGGGGGAGTGGGAGCGGGAGAAAGGGGATATAGGGAGTGGAAGAGAGGAGAGAGAGAGAGAGGGGGAGGGGAAGAGAGTGAGACACAGAGGGAGAGAGAAGAGTAAGGGAGAGAGAGGTAGAGAGAGAGAAGAAGAAAGAGAAAGAGAGAGAGAGAGAAGAAGAAAGACAGAGAGAGAGAGAGGGGGTGTGTTAGAGGAGAGTAGGTCAGATGTGAAAAGTTTCACGACCAAAACTACATGCGAATTACCTTAAAAAAGCCAATGACTCCATAGCGACTTTCAGTAAGGACTATTTTCATAAGCATAGAAAGAAAAGGCAGCGTATTCATAGATACATGCACATGTAAAAAAGATATTGAAGGTCTTAGAGGGCATATTTCTGAAAAGATAGTCTTGTCCTTGAAAAGAAAGATGTTAAAGGTACGTTGTTCCGACAGTTATGAAATGAAAACTTATTGTATACATTATTACAAGCTTATGAAAATTTGAATGTGTGAACACACCTATGATATTCGTTTAAAAATGTTTGCCTCAGACTCGAGAGAAACGACTCGCATCATTTTATACCCAGAATGGTACGAGTCTAACTTTGCTATTCATATTTCTGTTCTAGACTTACTTCCTTCTACTTTCATAGAGACATAACTATAATTGAAATAAAGCCGAGAAGATCCTTATTGAGAGTATAGGTTATGAATTAAAACTTATTGGCCGTTCCAACCAATGTTTAGAGAATATAATGTACGACAGCATTAACAATATATACGACCACAAAATCCTGGTTAAAAAGGCCTTTACATTTATATTTCGACCAAGATCCTGCCATAGGAAAGCACTGTAATATTATGATACATTGTTGTAACGACAAATTAGCGATATTGGGGTATAAGGTTTACGAGACAAAAGGTGAGAGGAGAGAGACAGAGAAGGAGATCATGGGGGAAGATCATAAAGGATTAGGAAGAAGAAAAAAAGAGAAAATGAGAAGAGGACCCTGGGAGAGGCAGAGAAATGGAGAGGGAGGGAGAGAGGAAGGTAGGGAGGGGGAGAGAGGAAGAGAGAGAGAATAGAGATAGAAAGAAAGAGAGAGAGAGAGAGAGAGAGAAAGTGAGAGACAGGGAGAGAGAATGAGAGAGGGAGGGGGGGGGGATTAAGAAAGTGGTAGTGAGGGTATAGAAGCTTACCCGATAGTGGCGCTGTATACCTCATCAAACGTTCCTTCGATGAACCGTCTGGTTATACTAGTTTTCCCCACATTGCAAGCCTATAATCCATGACATGAAAGTAAGCATAAATCATCATGATGATTTCGGTAAGGAAGGATAGGGCTCCAAGAATCTTGAAAACGGAAATGTGGAGTGAAACGGCAGTATATAGGTGTCGTAAAGAGAGAGAGAGAGAGAGCGAGAGGGAGAGAGAGAGAGAGAGAGAGAGGGGGAAGGGTGCAGAGATCGATCATCGATCATTATGTCTACAGTATACGGTATTCATTAAAAAGTATATTTGCCTTTACAGTGCAAGCTGTAATGAAAACATTAGCTCTTTTTTCGAAATTTTCAAAACAATTTCATCATGAAGTCACTCGAATACATTAATCCGAAGGGTCATTATAATAGGGAGATGTAGTATAATCCTAGCTGTTCCCGACAGGTTTAGCCAACTGCCCAAGATCAGAGCTATAATATACGATGTAACAATTCAGGACAGGACTGCGGTGTCTTCGCCGGAATTCCCCTTTTGTTACCCAAACCTCGCACAGATATGCGCACGTAATGATGTCAAATAAATCATATTTCAATGCAATTAATTAGTTGGACCATTAATGTCTTATATACCGGCCGTGTTTTACAAACCAACATCATGAGAGTACAGTGGCGGATCCCGGGGGGCCCCCTCCTCTAGCAAAAAAAAAAGGTAAAAACACCCTTTTTTGAAAAAAAAGAAGTTGGGCCCCCTCCCCTGGCGCCCAAGGGGTGGCGGTGGAAAAAATAACCCTTCCCGTAGGGGATAAATTTTTTCGGGTGCCAAAAAAAAAAATTGTGCTCACTACCCCTGGCGCCCCAGGGGGGGGGTGGCGGTGGAAAAAAAATTACCTTTCCCGGAGGGAAATTTTTTTTTCGGGTGCCAACATTTTTTTTTTGCTCACTACCCCCCCCCCCAACTGTGCGAAAATCGACCGGCACGATTTTCAAATTTTCGCACGAAGTGGGCCCCTTTTTAGGCCCCCTCCCTTGCCGCCGGCTGGATCCGCCCCTGTGAGAGTAAATCGGAGTAAAAACATTTTATGCATTTAAATGATGAAGCGAACAATATCATGCGTATATGAGGCATACTTATTAATCGTAGGAAACCCACGTTGTGATTTTGATAAGTTAATCTGTATGGCTGACTGAGGAAAGTACCTCATGTTATTACACTCTTTCAACTACAATCAATATCAAGAAAATGCAAAAGAAAATGATTAAGCGCGCTTCGAATCCCTATTGACCTAACGGGGATCATTTACAAAATAATAAAGCAACTAAAACACTATCGAAAATACTGAGTGTCTGTGTGATATACTTACGCCAAGCAAGCACACTTTAATCCTCTTCTGTGCCATATTCTCGGCGATAATTCCGTAGGCGATCGGACCAGAAATTGACAATATTTTCTTTCAGACGCTGAAGTCAAAGACTAGATTGTGGGATTTCTAAAGCTGCACGGAAAACGGAACAAAACCACCAATAAAAATTTAATATTGATCCTGCGAACTGTATATGATCGTACTCAGTGATACTAAATGCCAAAATGAAAACAATTCAAGGGTCGAAGTATGAACAGTATTATACAAGCAGTATAAATTACAATGCGAAAATTACTGAAAGCTTCCGACCGTGACTTCAGATTCGTAAGTATGTTTATGTTTTCGAAACCAACCTAAAATCTGCGATCAATAAAGCAAGATGTCGAGGATATGGGCGGCGCAGCTACTAACAAAGTTAATGGCAGATATCGTGGATGAGCAAAGGTGAATACCCCCCGAGAATTTTTCTTGCCGCATGTGAATGGACACGTATGTTAAGTGCAACATGGTCTTAAAGTGGAACACGGTGCCTAAGCTCCTGAAAAATTAGTCGCTGTGATGTGGGTGCACAGTGCGTTGTCATTACATAATGCTGCTCGCTCGAGCTAGCTTTAGTTGCTATGTTTCGCCGAATTCACGCGAGAGTAAAGTGTAACGAAATCAGCATTTAAAGCTTAATGGAGACCAATAGGAAAGAGCATGCCTTACATGAGTAGGTTCAGGATCCATCTTTTATCCTATACACAAATCATTGCCAATTAACAGCAATATGTTTGTAAAAAGAGAGAGATTCAAGTAAACAAGAACGAAGATTAGCGCGAGGCATTTGACTGCGCTGCACACTAGCAGGCCATGTCAATCGCTGTTCGCTTCACAATCACCGGCACAAAACCGTCACCTTACCACGGAATTTAGGCGGGTTAGTTACTGTCCCTCTCATTGAGTCTAATACCAGTGTTCTGCCAGCGGAATTGGGAGATATAAACGATTATGCTTACATCTAGCACATGTAACTTTCTATTGATGATGAAAACATGCCGGAAAGTAAAGCTCCCATCACACCAAACTAGTTCTCATGCACTACGTTCAGGAACCGTCCTAGAAAAATCGTAAAAAGGGGTTGTGGTCGGAGTAGCATGTGTAAATAATGTCTATAATATACGATCCTAGTTCGTTCATAAACAGTTATCAATACTTCCATCTCGTCTGTACCCCGTACACCGTCAGTTCATATCAAAACTGTATTGAGGTCCGTATTATAATCTGCAAGCACAGACTCTAATTTGACACTCTACCACAACTCCTAAAGCCTTGAGCAGAGCCAATAATTATGTGCCAGGCTCTGGCTGTGTCTCTAAACATGTGTATAAAGATTATTCTGTACCCCAAGGATCTGTTTTGGGGCCTTATGGGGTCTTATTTACAGTGTATACGAGTCCTCTGCGTGATGTGATAATGGAGCACAATATACAGTACCATTTTTACGCAGATGACACTCAATTGTACTTACGGTTAAAACCATCCCAATGTAATGTTGATATTTTTTTTTATGTATAAAAAAAACTCTCGAATCATGCCTTAGGTCGGTTAGTCAGTGGATGAGTGATAACTTTCTGAAGGTAAATGGAGATAAAACTGAGTACATGTTGATTGGATCTGCCAGGCAGTTGAGTACATTTTCTGCACAAAAGATCATCATTGGCAATTGAGAAATAAAATGTGTTAATCAGGTTCGTAATCTTGGAGTTTTGTTTGATGCTGGAATGACCATGAAGTCTCAGATTTCAAATGTTTTTAGTTCAGCATCATTCCACATTGATTTTCACAATATCTGGAGGATCAGAAAATATCTGAATCAGAAAGCCACTGAGCAGATTGTTTATTCTTTTATTCCATGTCGTTATGATATGTGTAATTCGTTGTATATTGGCCTTCCTCAGATCAAATAGCCCGTCTGCAACGAGTTCAGAACATGGCAGCTCGGCTCGCCAACCTCCGTAGTAGATCAGACAGTATTTCAGATAATTCAAATCTCTTCATTGGTTATCAGTCTAAAAAAAGAATCAAGTATAAGCTGTTACTCATTACTTACAAAACACTTCTTCATTCTTCACCCCATCATTACTTGTATCAGATTTTGAAACCGTACACCCCACAACGGAATTTACGTTCAGGTTCACAGCTAATTATGTACACCCCAAACCAATAAAAAATGGGGGACAAGGCTTTTGCTAACGTTGCACCCAAATTATGGAACACTTTACCATTAGAAATAAGACAATCATCATCAATTGAAATATTTAAGAAGAAACTTAAGCACCATTTGTTTATGTCGTAGTTGTAATATTGTATAATTATTTTGAAATTGTACAGAGCGCCTTGAGTAGTCTTTTATAATGGATATGTGCGCTTTATAAGTTGACTTTATTATTATTATTATTATTAACATCAGCAGCTAAAATACAGTTCCTATTGTAGTCTCGTTTTGCAGACGCTGTATACGCACAACGAAAAGGGTTTGTGACTGCGAAATAGGTAACATTAGGGATAAGATTCTTTAGACTTTCCCAGAATCAAACAGGTGTACAGGCACATTTTTCGCAAGGGGGCTAACACCTTTTGCCTGAATATCAAATGTTCTAGATTTTGAACTTTGCAATCGAGCCGAAAAAAATGATTACTTACTAACTCCAACCGATTTAGACGGACTGTTTATAAGTGCAACCTATTCATTTCTGCCGAACAACTTTGATAGATATATGAAGATGTCCGGTCAGTGTTTTGTCTTAACGTTATATCATCATCGTTTTCTCGGTGGTGCTTTCCCTCCTCTTCTTACTTTTTTTCTTCTTCTTGAGGTTGGACTGGGGTACCCGAAAAACTTTTTTAGGGGAAATGTTATTAAAGTAGTTTTTATGCTGAACCCGTATTAAATAATTCCTTGGTATGACCAGTTCCATAAACATGACTTTTAAGACTTTATAATCTATTTTGTTAGAAACTCCATGAATCTATTTTGTTAGAAACTCCAACTATACCAATTGGTACAAAAGAAAAACAATTAAAATTTGTGTCAAGTAAGGTATTTTATCATATTCTAGCAAGGAATAAAATAGGAGATGAAAGTCTATCATACTGGACAAACTTTATTGATTACCATGTGAACTAGAAACAGATTTTCCAAAGAAATTTGATGACTGTAAAGGAAAACAAATTGAAAAAAAATTAATTTCAAGACAATTTATAATTTAATTATTTTAAAGTGACCCGGTAACATTGTTGAAAGTTGATGAAAAAACTGCGTAATTTTTGTATGAAATGTTACTTATTATATTCCTTCTACTGTATTAACGCTCTAACATGCAACAAATCTTGAAAAAATTGTCAAACCACAAAGATATTAATGATTTTCTTTGAAGGCGTCACTGTGCGACACCCTCTATGTTACAAAATCCCTTTAAACAGAATGTTGTTTTTATGGGGACTTAGTAATTCCGATATATGTGAAACATGTAAGTGTAGAGAAGATTTATTTCATGCTATTTTGCAATGTGAAACGAACTAATGGAAATGATAAAACATGTCTATAATGTAGATATTGTTTTTAATATTGGTATTTTGTTAAAAAGCTATTTGGAAAAATATTGATGATAGTGTTACAATTGCCTTTTGGAGCTTATAGAAAATGATAATTTTGAGAAACGGAAAGGGGAAAGATGAAAGGAAAAAAAAGTTGTGGTATATTTTTGAAAGAAGTTAAAATACGTTTAGATAGCAACGCAGCTCTGTTCAAAAAAGGAAAATGAAAAATGTATAATTTACCTGAATTGATAGAAAATGTATGTGTTAAATATTATAGTTGTTATGTGTAAAAAAAAAGTATGCGATTTTGATTATTTTGTTTTAATAAATACACCTGTTAAGGGTGAAAGAAAAAGATTTTTTTTTGTGACGGTTATTGTCAAAGAGTTCGGTCCCGAGACACAATTGATCATGTCTGATTGGTACACGCCTGTAAAACCCAATTACATGCTCCTACATCAATTTAACCCTCATAAAGATCTTGTCCTAAAAAGGTTTGCATAAACTGGAACCAACCAACCTTAAACTCGAAAATGAAATAAAAGAATATTATAATATCATACTTAAGTTTTTTAAATTTCACCAAATTACACCTACTACAGGTAACTTTAAAGTGAAATAGTTGATAGGGGTTCTGCCGTTAATTTCCAATGAACTGAAATAAATTAGATGGCCTGAACTGGTTTATTGTTGCAGTATTCGTCTCTCTCTCTCTCTCTCTTTCTTCCCCCTCTTTTTAGCTCTCTTTTTCCCTTCCTCTCTCTTTCTCTGTAGGGGATGATGCTTAAACATTATAAGGGGAGATTAGCCTGAAGTGAGCTGGAAAAAGAAAAAAAAAGAAAGAGAAAGCGAGGAACTCGGGGGAAAACCTAGAAAATACAGACAAAGAATATGGAATTTGCAAATCCATAAACATATCTATTGATACGGTCACGGTGAGTGATGTTATTTTGGCACAACCTTTTCGATTCGTTTGTAACACATTAAAAACAAAATTATTGGACAGGGGGCATTTTAGTTTTAACTTCTAGTACGCAGTAGATGTATAGTTGAAGAAATATATAGTTATATATATATATATAGAGAGAGAGAGAGAGAGAGAGAGCGATATATATATACTATGAAATTATTAACGAGATAGTATATAGTAGGACTATCTCTGTGTCATGACTGATTTCAACTGTTTCCTTGCTATCAAATTTTCTTTTTCTGTGTTCGCTTCTTTAAAAAAGGAATATTATGTACACCTCCCAAACTTGAACTGGTTCAAGGCGACACTATGTTCCTATTCGTTTTGTTGTTAGTCTTATAGGCCTCATGAAATGCGAAGCTGCTCAGTCTGCTATTCTCATTAAACAATGATATTCTGACACCGTTTAATTAAAACATCTAAATGTCAAATCTCGCACACAAAGACACCATAGCTCTGTCATCCACACATCTTTCCGTTGTTGTGATACTCTCCCATTGATCTGAAGACTGTTGTGTCTTTACCTTTTAGTACCTAGCTCTCAAAACTTCAGGTCCAAGGTAATTATGTATGTGACAAACAATCTAATCATTTCTGCCGAACAACTTTAGATAGATATATGAAGATTTCTGGGTTAGTTTTACTCTGTCTTAATGTTATACCTTTATCATTTTGCGCTGGCGCTTTTTTTTCTCGCTTTCTCGCTTTTTCTTCTTCTATTTTAATTCTCATCAACATACCCCCTGCCCGAAAAGTACATACTACAGGTAAATATGAATCCATCATTGAATGAATTAAGTAATGCGAATATGACTATTATAATTGTATTCATTTATTGTCCTTTAGACTCTATTTTGCCTTAATCTGATATCTCAAACAACTCACCATTCTGTTATTTTTCAGCTTTTTTATACAATAGAACTTATTACAAGGGTTGGATTGCCCTTTGAATTTGCTGAGCTAGATTTTGCCACCAGTTTTAGCATGTCAATGGTGTTGGCCTGATTTTGCATACGGCCACAAAATCACAGAAACTGTTGATTATGGAAAAGGAGAACATGGACATTTATCTAGTTGTATGTATGCTCATTATGTTCGTTTATTCAGTAGGTGTAAGTCTGTATTGTCAGGGTGGTTCAGTCTTTGTCTTAATCCCATTGTGTACCCCAGTATGGGTTATAAAAAAAAAGGAATGCGTTTATGCGTGTATGTGGGCATGCCTCGTGCGTTAATATGGGTATCCTATGTCATACCAAATACTTTTTTTTTAAATGTACATTCAATTTTGTAAATGTGAATAGGAAAAGAAAGAATCGTTGATGTTGATCAATATAAAATTACTAGCTATTATGGCATGATGTTTTTCCTGGTTACTCACATACTGCATTGTCTCATTTTCCTAGTGTTGAGAATTCAGAAAACAATGGGCAGTTAATGGGCAAAACAGACAATATAATAGTCAAACATTGGACATTAAATTTTGTTCTCCTACATATATTATTAAACATTTTCCTTGATCTTATGTAAGGAGATTTTTCATCTCAAGGAAACATACTTAGTCGAGACATGAAGTGAAGTTTTAAGTGATTTTAAAGTTTTGGGCCCGTAACACAAAGATAAACTAGCAATTGATTGCTATCTTGAAATTGACCATGATTTACAATTGGTTGATTTTACGATCGATCAATCAATCGTACAATCAATTACTAAGCTTTGTGATACAGGGCCCTAGAGTATCCAGACAGCGTAGGATTTTCCGTCAACTTTTTTCTCCAATTGTATCACATGTTCAGCAAAAGGGTGTATCTTGAAATATCACATTCGGTGAAGAATTTGTTTGAATGTTTCTTGTTTTATTTATTCTGTTTGTTCATGGAAGATAATGGTTGAATTGTTTATAGTCTGGTTCTTTACGGACAGTTTTTATCATAGATTCAGTAGAAGACTATGTATATAGCCCAATAATATAATAAAGTTTTAGCATACCAAACTTAAATAATTCGAGTTTATAATCATGCCTTTGCTTGTATACTGACTGTCGTTAGAATAATTTTCTTTAGCTGAATGCTGAAACGGGTTCTCTCCCTCTCGCCAAGTATATATAAGAAAATACGATACATGAATTGTTTTTCTTCATGAAAGCTTTTCCTGTGTTTTGCAATTTTATCAGAACGATGTGTATTATGCTTTTCTGTATACAAACCAAATGAATGATTAAAATAAAATTGGCAAATATGGGTCAAGGTGTTTCACGGTCTAGTGACCATTTGAACCATTAGCATTGTCTAGGCCCCATCTGGACTCAGACACTCAGTTGGTCTTGCATCCAAGAAAAGTGGGCAAGATTAAAGATTAAAGATTAAAGATTTATTTATTTCTTTCCACTTGCATGAAAACATTACATTCATGAACAGTAACAACAAGTTCATCGCCAACTAGAAAAAATTTCATTAACAATAAGAAAGTTTTAAAGACTTTGAAAATGTGGAAAAGAGGTGGTCTGTAAAAAAGCACAGCTTGTTAAACACAGATCACCTTTACAGGAACAACAATTTTTTTTAAAAGAAAGTAGATTACAATACAGGGCAAAATATAGGTCAAGCAAAAAAGGAAGGTTCAGTTATCATTTGCATCATTAGCATTGTGTAGCCCTTAAAAGTGCTCAGAAATGGGTTTCGCAACCAAGAAAGGTGGGCAAAATATGGACCAAGCTACATGGGACGGTCCATTTATCATTAGCACCGTTGACATTGTCTAGGACCCAACCGGGCTCAGAAATGTGCTTCACATTGTGGGCAAAATATAGGTCAAGTTATAATCATGATCTTAAAGGATACTTTGTTGAGATTTGGTGTAGTGGCTGACAAGAAGTGTACTTTTTGTAATAGCAATGATGAACCTATCATACATGTTTTTTGCTTTTGTAACTATTCTAATGAAGTATGGTCGAAATTCGACCAGTCACTGCAGGTTCTAGTGGTTCACACCCGTCCTGGCTTGTCCTCGCCGGTGTGAAACTGCCACCAGTTCCCCGAGAGAGTGCCGTTTAATAGTAACTTGCAAGAGCTACCGGTCCTTATATTATATACCCACCTTTGCAAGCAGCCTTCATGGAAGTGAAGGCGGTCATTGTCGCTTCGTGACAGACAGCTACTACTATACTACTATAGTCGAAATTTGAGTTCTGGATATTTCGTAATACGGGGGAAAGGATCATACTTACAAATCAAAATAAATTGTTTGGATTTCGCGGTAGCACTAATAATGCACTCAACTGTGTTTTGATGGTTGTAAGACAATAAATATTTTCAGCCAAATTACGAAATCAACTACCTTCATTTGATATAATTTTATCAGCTGTAAAACGTTGTTATGAAATGGAAAATATATATACCAAACAAATCTCAGAGAGAATAAATTGAAAAAGAAATGGTTTCACTTTAAAAAATATTTTGAGAGTGTTGGAAATGTGCCAACACAAACATGATCATGTATTTTATGTTTGGTGTTTTTTTTACAATTTAAAATACTAATTTTGTCATAAATGTTTGTTTTTATCTGCCACAAAGTTTTCGGTTTTGAGGATTATTATCTGCGTAAAGCCATTATGTATGGAAATTATTTCTTTAATTATTTATATATATAATGTATGGATATACTGTTTATGATGGAATTTGTTTTGAAAATAAAGAACCCTGTGGAAGGGGAAAAAAGTTATAATTACGGGTCCAAAATATGGTTTACTTGTAAGTGCTAATCCCTTCCACTAATTCTTATTGACTTCTAAACAGTGTACGATATAATATTATATATATATATTTATATATATATCATTCTTTCAATTACCATCATGGCCATAGACTATGTAAAGGCACAATTATTAATACCCTATATTTTATGTTGGAAATCGTATATAGTAATGCTAATATTTATTTATATAATTGAGCTACAGAAAACTGTTCATTTACTATCCAAAACCACTGGATCATCAAAGGTTTGAAGATGACAACAGATCAGTATTTTCTTATTTCAAGTTGAACGTCGTTCAAAGGCTTTAGAGCGGCAAAAACGAATGCGCAATCTTCAAGAGTTACTTTGGATTTAATTTTTGAAGCATTTTTGAAGTACTAAAGTGTATATAGATGACATTTTAAAGATATGGATACATATAGTTTGGGGTCATGGGGTGTGACCTTTAATTTGTAAACAAATTAAAGCATCTTAAATGCAGTTTTGTGCCGTATTATATTATCATGTTAAAATGTTAAAACAGATTTAATATGAAGGGAAAATTCGAAAAATGGGCCACAAGTCTTGCACAGGCATTCTTAATACGAATACAAGCATGGACAAGGGCTTCAGTGTAAGGGTGGTATCTACGGATGTTCCACAAAAAAATGTTGCCATATTTAGTAAAAATAAGGATAATCCCCTAATTCCATAGCATTTTGCCCGAAACGTTTTTTTATTGAAGTCAAGTTATTTTAATCCTTTTGACATACCACTAGAATCGGAGAGCTCGTTGGAATATATTGTATCATAATGTGCAAGAGGATGTCATTTAAGACACATTTCTGCAAGGATTTTCAAAACAAATGTTTTTGAAGTCGAATATTGATGAAAGAATACAAAATTTAGGTTTTCTTCGTACAACAGAAAACCCAAATTATGTATTCTTTTAACAATATTTGTCTTCAAACACATTCTTTTTTTTTTGGGGGGGGGGGAGATCTTTGCAGAAGTGTGTCATCCTGAAATCCTTTCTCACATTAAATTTTGCCATCAATTTTTTGGAGAATTTGTAGCTCCCAACACTTTAGAGGGGCTTTGATATCGAGATTCAAATAATTCAAATAATAGAAATTACAATTTACACCATATTACAGTTTTTTAAAGAGTTATCGTTATGTTGAATATTCTCATGATAATGTTAACGTGGAGGCTTACCGTTTGCTTAATTCTCTGCTATGTCCCCCAAAACCGATGAAACGAGGCCTTCAATCTTTCCCCTCATCAGCAGTGTTGACTTTATTAACTAAATGCATCCCAGCTACCAAGGTTCACATGTATCTTGTTCAAATTTCAGTCAAAATAACAGGTAACAACTCACTTGAACTTGAATGTAGTGATGAAGAAACGAAATGAGGTTGAAATACTTTTTTATTACGCACGAGAAGAAAACAGAAAGGGTGGCGTTCATATAATAGCGAACTCGGTATTGGCACTATGTTATAACACGCAGTGCACTTGCCCCAGAAATTATTCTCAATACACATTCCGTTTGCAGAAATATGTTTTATCCATAATCCGAGTCCCATGTAGAATCAACAAACAACATACCATGACTTAATAGATAACTACTTAGCACAGAAAGGGGGTGTAGAGTGGGTGTGTTTTATCTCTGGGCCGCCACAGGCGTACTGATAGGGGGAGGGGTTCTCCCCCCCAATAATTGAAATAATAAATCTAATTCGATACCAGTGATTTACAAATGTTGCTGAAAAGTCATGATTTTCCGGGGTTTTTTTTCTTCCTGCCCCCCTAAAACGGTTATGTTCATTACGCCACTGTCTGGGCCTACACCAAAACGAAACATTCCACATGAAATGCTTTGCGAAGTCATCATCGTAGCTATGTCAGCATACATTTCAATACATATTTATTGCTTAGTCAGTCGGAAAAAAACTATTTGTGATGCAAATCATATACTTGGCCCGAGCTTGCTGTCTAGGAAAGTACTGTAGATATAGAGTACCGAAGTGTGACGTCATATTAGCCAACTTTTCAAGGTAGCTGGTTCCAAACAATTTAGTGCTAAACAATGGCGTGTTGATCACACCAGCGCCAAATATTGAATTTGCCCTGCTACAGCACGTTGCTTTAATGATGTCGCCGTGAACCTCATGCCAAGATATGTCGGTCTCTGGATGTGTCAAACAGCAGCTAAAGTACAGTGCCTAATGTAGTCTAATTTTGCAGACACTCTTTGCTCGACGACAAGAGTTTGTGCCTGCAAACTAGGTAATATACAAGATAAGATTCTTTAGACTTTCCCAGAATCAAACAGGTGTACATATACAGTACAGGCACATTTTCCGCAAGGGGGCCAACACCTTTTGCCTGAATATGAAATGTTCCAGCCTATGAACCTTGCGATCGAGCCGAAAAAAGCACTTTAATGTGGTAAAACTTTTATTTAATTATCTGTAAAAGTCAGATGATATATCTATATACTATATATACTTGCAAACTCGTGCATCGATCTTGCTGTCTAAATATAAGTGTGATGGTTGCCCCAAATATTGATAATGTTGATAGGCATATTTCAAATTTTAGGGCGGGGAGGGGGGAGCTGCAACCACCCCACCCCACCCCGTCGCATCGTAGAGCTCTTGGTATAAGCTTTTCATATGGTCCGCTTTGAATTACTGATGGATTAAGAGCTACACTGATTAACAGATCAAAAGTAAATTCTTTTTCGAATTCGATGTAAACAACTACCAAATCTTACTGACTCCAACCGATTTAGACGGACTGTTCATAAATTACAACCTAATAATTTCTGCCGAACAACTTTGATAGATGTATGAGGATGTCCGGGTTAGTGATACTCTGTCTTAACTTCGTCCCAGTATCGTTTTCAATGATGCCTTATCTCTTTGTCTTCATCATGTTTAATTCCCCTTTAGGTTGGAGCGGTACCTACAAATAATGTGTAAAGGTACTATGTCCCATTTGCAGCCAACATCAATAGAATTTTGCAGGAATTATGAATATGTCACGTATGTCCTATCTGTGAAATTTAAACGTTAGCAGTGTCCTAGTATTCAAATTATGCAAGGAAACCCGTTTACTTTCTAGACTTCACTGTTAGAAACTTACTATTGAGTGACTGACTGACTGACTTCTTTTTTTCTTTGGTAATAACATACATAAAATGAGCTGTAAAGGGTACATGAGCATTTGTGTACATCAATAACCCACTTCTTGTAATGGCCAAAATTAAACTGATTGAATCTTTGAGCAGCACAAAACGTACGACCATTCGGTACAAGGGTCTGAAAATCAGACTATTTACTAAAAGGATTTCAATTCCTAAAGTAGATTCGACAACTAACGGTCGTTATTTTTCCACAAAAAGACATTTTCAAGCCCTTTCGTTTTGAGGGAAATTCTAAATTAGTATTATCTTTCAAATGCCGGTGGAATTTAACCTTTTTCATTTTTTTGGCCTGCAAATGGGACATAGTACCTTTAAAGAGGAATATTTCTCCATAACCAAGGATCTTTAACGCTGAACCCATATTAAATAACTCCTTGTTATGACTAGTTACATAAACATGACTATTAAGACTTATTGTGACGGTTATCGTCAAAGAGTTCGGTCCCGAGACACAATTGATCATGTCTGATTGGTACACGTCTCTAAAACCCAATGACATGCTCCTACATTCACCCACACACACACACACACACACACACGCGCGCACCCACACACACACACGCACACACGCACACACACGTACACACACACACGCACACACACACACATACACACACCTACACCACACCCTCAAGTATCATTTTCCAATGATATGAAGGCTGGATTTCAAAGAAGGGAAACACAACACCGTGAAATGATATTGTTACGTTCTTTACGCAGCTATGTTATCATTAAAAGTAAATTATTATGGTCAATGTTAGAGATCCTTGGAACGCGGGTAAAAAACATGCCTTTGTAAAATACATTCTGAAGAGGAGAATTTCAATTGAAGCTTGTCTGACATTGTTTTTTGAATAAAGTTAGCCGTTGTTTCAACTTTTCGACAAAGTTTGTTTGCGCTTGGCTATTGATTTCAGAGATTACAATGTAGAAGTTAAAAAAACTGATATTGTTATCAATTTAAAGAACTATTTATCTTCAATTTAATCCTCATAAAGACCTTGTCCTAAAAGGTTTAAATAAACTGGAACCAACCAACCTAGTTTATTGTTGCAGTATTCGTCTCTCTCTCTCTCTCTCTCTCTCTTCCCCTCTCTTTTTAGCCCTCTTTTTCCCTTCCCCTCTCTCTCTCTCTCTCTCTCTGTATGGGATGATGCTTATGCACACACACACACGCACAAAAATTCACATATTTGGATTCATTTTATTTTATTTCATTCTGCATTCATATAAGTACACAGTTTTTCGATAACAATAGTAATATAAAATACAATAAGTATTTTTCTGCCAATGAATCATAAATAAGCAAATATATATAACAAACTGTCATAAATACTAAATTTCATCAAACATTATAAAATTATTTGCGGAAGAAGGACTGTCATTGTAGGCAAATTACTTGAAAATAAGACAGCCTTAGTCAGGAGGTATCCATTATATTTTACTTGTAAAAACTGGAAGCTAAAATGTTTCCGACAATATGTGCATAGAGAGCGTTCCATAGAGTGCGGAACATCGCCCTCCTTCACCAGGGGCCCGTTTCTCGAAACCGCCATAAGTCGAAACTTCTTGACTAAATCAGCGTTAGTACTTAAGCTTGTCCGCTACGTGTTTCACGAAGCCCTCTTTGCCAAGATCAAAGACAACATCCTGGCTAAGTAGTTATGACGCTTCCGACCCGACCCCGTCATACATGCATAGGCCTATCTCTGTCATAACTTTGTAGTCGATGGGCAGCGCCATCACATGTCATTTATTGGGTAGACTATGGCTGGCAAAAAAGGACAAGAAATCCTCCAGCTATGATCTTTCTACACATTCACTTATTAAAACAGGGAGTTATCGTTTTTATATTTGAAAATCTTATGAAAATATGCCATGTTTATAAGTAAGGCCTTTTCCACATAACTAAACTGATTATACGCGTTTATTTCCACATTGTAAAATCCTCGAAGAGATGGGTTATCTGCCACGGCAGGCAAGCCATAGTTAGAAGTGTATTCTCCAGTTTTCAGACCCATATTAATTTCAAGATAAATTCTATCTTCAAATGTGTAAACTGAATAGTTTAAAACATGTGTTTTAACGTTTGGAATGTTGAAGTTTTGTCATTTTAATATTGTTTTGAAACCTAAAACATTGGACAAAACTTTCATAACATCGTATTTTTACTAAGAATGATATAAGGGTGTATTTTTTTAATAAAGTATCAAATGAAAATATCCGGGGGTTACCCATCTCAGAAACAAAACTGATTCACCTGTCATGAAATGAAATACTCACAATTATATTTTACAAGTAATTATATGGTACAATCTACACAAATTTTGAAGTACATTGCATCTCTTATTCCCTGGTACTATTTTCAATCTTTTGTATTCCGTATTCATTTAAATAATTGCATTTCTCCTGAAATTACTTTTTGTTTAATCTGGTGGAATTGCGACTAAGGATATGTCTTGAACAGAACTGATTTACGTGCCTTATTATAAAGAAAACAACAATAAATCTCCACAATTATCTTTTTCTGATCATTATTATCGCCGATAGTATTGATTTCACGAGAGGTCTAGCTAGTACGCTCTTCGTGAAACGGTTTAGTAAGATCAGAGACATCTCCGTAGTTGGCGGATAAAGTTATGACTGTCTTGTCGTTGGTTTCGAGAAACAGGCCCCTGCTTATTATCTAAGTGATCTCATAAAGTGGCGTATTCAGATATTGATAAAAGGAAGGGGATTATCCCTAGACGTGGGAAATGAGAGTAGCCCCACCCTCCCCGTTTAGAATATCCAATTCATTGTAATGTCTAGGGCCTTCAAAAGTCGGAGGCCGGCCGGGCCATACGTCGGCTATAAATATTGAACTGGATACCAAATGTCATAATTCATAATTCACAGACTTAAAGTCACCCATTAATATTCAATGGCGTCATGTTCTAGTTTAAGTCAAATACAATTAATGGAATTTTAACTAAATTTCGACCCCTTCCAGGGCCTAGTGATTTGAATACACTGAAACTTTTATTTCAGTACCACAGTCCTGATTATGTATATTATGATAAACATCTCCTTAAATATAGAAGACAGATTGCTTCCATGATCCATCTCATAAATGATAATGAAAAAACAAAAAAAATGTTGCCCCTCTCTCCGGCTCTCTCTCTCTCTCTATCTCTCCCACCTTCCTCCTCCTATCCCCCCAATTTCTATTAACTTCAGGGCATTTTCTTTCATTATAAGTAAGTTTATATCGCACTATTCATTGGCAAGAAATGTTGAAAGATATTATGTTTCCGGAGCAATCGATCCGGGTATTCTTTGGCATGTAATGTTAGGGTTAGGCTGGTTTGAAAATTAAGAATTCGGTAAGAGAAGAATATTTAGCGCGGAACAATAATCATTGTCACCGGAGAAGAATTTAGCAGAAAGTCAGTTAAGGAAGTCTAATATGAAAATATGGATAATAGCAATGTTTGTTCGTTTTAATTCCATGTAAATCTTGAGCCATAAAAATCAGATTTTTGTTCTTGACGCATGCACAGAGCTTTGATAAAGTCTGATAGTAGCTGTTCGCAAAGAGATTAATCAGCTCAAGGGAAATTTCAATATCCTTTTGTATTACCTACAGCTAAATCAGTAACCCCTTACTAAATGTTGTATTTTTGTTTTAAGTATGTGAAAAATTGATTTTCCCCGATTTATGTGTCTTGAGAATGACATATATTAAAGCTTACATTAATTATTCAACAAAGGCTCTAATTCAACCAGTTCACATTTCATTCTTGAGTTACAAAAAACACAAAAACATCAAATTTACAAAGGGTATGAATAATTCAGTTGTTAGCTCATATAGAAATCATGGTCGGTTGAAGTAATATAGGTTCGCGCATTTCAAAAGGCGATGTAAAGGCCACTGAAATTGCTTTCACGTTGATTTTAGAAAGCCTTTGCGATCTAGTTTGATTATGTGATCACTTGCTCTGACAGAGACATCGACCGCGATGACCGTCTTTGTTTCCATCGGAATTGGTGGAGTTGGAGACATCGACCGTACTCTGGTGATGCATGCATCCATTTTCTTTTATTGATCTCTTCGTGAACTCCATTTGACCTGTTGGAAGTAAAGGAAATGAAAAGGGGTAGTTAAGAACAAAACTGATTTTCAAAAGAAGAATATGTCAAGGGGCAAATACCACTGAGCTCTTATTCGCAAAGTTTTCGTTATTATAGACGTACAATTTTTTTCTTTAAAACTAACTTACTGAAAATTTCTTTACAATTTATATTTTTAGGATCCTTAGTCAAATCTAAAGGTGAGAAGAAGGCAATTATTGCCTTTTGCTTTAGCGGATCCAGGAAGGACAGAACCCCCAAAAAAAGGTAGTCACTCTCAGGGACGCTTCCCAATTGGGATTATGGACTATATTTAATCTTTCCTCCGACTCCCCTGTTTTCTGGAAATCCGCTTCTGCCTTGTCGTTTCCCAAATTCGCTTCATGTGAAAGAACAGTACAAGACGAGATCATAATGATTAAAATTATGTAAAATTATATAAATTATTGATCAACTAAGCCCCATATTTTCAAGAGTACTGTAGTGAAAATAGCATGCAATCTTTAGCTAACTTGCCGTCGATTCGGATAAATGTCAACCTGTTATCGCTCGGGGTATAAGTCTGGAAATACATAGAATAGGCGATACAGAAATGGCATATGACATTTCTCGAAATACTTACAGATATCATAGAAGATTTCTTCGACACCTTGACCAGTCTTTGCACTGGAATGAAAATGAAACACTCCTTTGGTTTGGGCGTAACTCTCTGCCCCTTCCCGGTCGACAATACGATATGATTCAAGGTCTACTTTGTTCCCAATCACATAAATCAAGATCTCATCAGGACCATCCCTCCTTACCTCTGAGATCCAGAAATCAACCTCATCGAACGATTCCTAAATATTTTTTTTAATGAAGAAAAAAGAAAGGCCTTGATATTTTCTGCTATTTTTCATTTGGGCAGTTGCCCCTCCCCCAATGATATTGCGTTGGTATCTTATGCAGTGTTTGCACAGAATAGTCTTACCCCTCACATCGCACAAGAATATCGATTTTTCATCAAAAGTAAAAAGAAAACGAAGATGAAGATGGAGAAGAAGAAAAAAGGAAAAAAGAAAGAAAAGTAAAACATTTGTTATGCAACGGCGGGGCAACATTTCCCTCCTCCGGTTGGATGTCCCTTATCGTCACCTTAAAGGGATAGTTGAGTTCTGTTGCAGAGGGCGCTACACAACATAATTTTTGTGAGATAATGAAAAAATGAGTGTCAAATTTGAAAGAACATACAATTTAAATGACAAAATCATCTTTGTTTGATCAAAATCGGTTCAGAGACGGCTGAAATATCCATAAATATAACCATTTCTAATATTTGTGTGTTACCACAAATATTAGATAATTTGAACCAGCCATTGAAAAAACGAGATGGCGCCTTATACGTTTATTCTAGCCAATGCCGATGTTGGCTATTTGTTGGCTTTTCGTGTAGGTAATAATACGCACAACCAGCCGGCCAGTGTATTGTTATTATTAATTAATGGTCACCGTATTTTTTTGAAAGTGGAGCTAAATTGGTATGATCGTATTGGCTAAATTTCACACATTTTGGGGTCTAATATTACCTTCATAGCAATTTTCGGTCCTAAAAGAGCACTAGAAATGGCATAAATAATAATAAGACCAATAACCATGCAATTTGAAGGCATTTGCGGTCTGAAACAAGAACTCAACTATCTGTATTCTCTTACCTGATTTGTGATGTCATAAACGATGAGTGCGGCGGCTGCAGACCTGTACGTCAGAGGGGCCAGTGAACGAAACTTTTCGAGACAAATAGAGTACCGAAGCTGTGACATCATAAAAATCTATTCTGGCTCATAACATTATGAGCCAGAGCAATATAACACTGAGCTCCTATAGGAAATCTTTTATTCAGATGGACATATCTCAGCCAATACTTAACTTTTTCAACTGGTTTTCGACATTTGGACATTATTTTTATGCTCTTTCGGAAAATGAAGAAAAAAATTGAGAAATTCTAATAATAGATTTTTGATGACGTCACACTTCACCACTCTATAAACAGGTGATAACAATCATGATAATGGTTAGTTTAATTAAGTGAAGATACATTAAGTTAAGTTAAGATAAATTAAGTTAGGTTGAATCAATTTGAATTGAGGTAAGTTAAATTAAATTCAGTTATGCTAATAGCCTATGTAAGAAATTTTGATGTGTAACGAACATGACAACAAATGATCAAATATAGTACTCGACTTACAATTGTTTATTATTCCCAGTTTTCTTCTTTCCTGTGTATCATCAAGTTAACATAAAATAACACGTTGTTGGTATTGGCAAATTGCCAATAGTATTCATTTAAGCTCACTTTAATAATTCCTGCTATTCGTGAATCAATAAGAATTATGCCATTTAGGTATCTTATAACATTTAGATACACGTATACTCGTGTGTCATCGAAATGGCTGCCTATTGAGAATATTTTCTAATTCTTAACAATTTCAAAGTTAAATATACATGGTGCCATATCTTGAGTAAATAATGGTTACTGCATTATGAAAGAGGGATGCTTTTTTTTTAGTATTTACTGTTGTGGAACGAAATGCCATTTATCTAGCGAACAAACAAAAAAATGATAAGAAAATAGTTTCAGGGATCACTTGAACAGACTTGAAGATGTTTGTAATAAATTATTAGATAAATGATTTTACACCTGGCTAAAATACCCGATATCGCTGAAAAACAATATCCTTCTTCTTCTCAATAAAACAAATCTTCAAGAGAAAATCATAGTTACCCTTTCTTGCCCCGCCGTATCCCATAATGCAAAACAGTATTCGATGTTCTGAAAGTAGAGTGATCTTGTCAAGAAGGCGACGCTATGATGGGAAGAGAGAGAGAGAGGGAGAGAGGGGGGCAGAGAGAGAGACAGAGAGGGAGAGATCAGAGTAAGAGAGAGAGAGAGAGAAGGAGAGAAACGAAGAAGAAATAGAGAGGGGGAGAGAGGGAGAGAGAGGGAGAGAGAGAGGGAGAGAGAGAGAGAGAAGAGAGAGAGAGAGAGACGGAGAGAGAGGGGGAAGAGAGTGAGACACAGAAGGAGAGATCAGAGTAAGAGAGAGGGGGAGAGAGGGAGAGAGAGGGAGAGAGAGAGAGAAGAAAGAGAGAGGGGAGAGAGGGAGAGAGAGGGGGAGAGGGGAGATAGAGGGGGAGAGAGAGAGAGAGAGAGAGGGAGTAGGTCAGATGTGTAAAGTGTTATGACCAAAAACAACATGCGAACTACCAAAAAAGCTAATGACTCCATAACGAATTTCAGTTACAGTTAGGACTATTTCCATACGCATAGAAAGAAAATACAGCCTGAATACAGATCTTTGCACATTCAAACATATATCAAAGGTCTAAGAGGGCATAAGTCAGAAATGATAGTCTTGTCGCCCGGCTGGCAGAAGGGCGTTAGCGCGCGAGCGACTCGAAAACTACTTTTCAAATTATTCGCATTTAAAGATTTGTTTTATATTCAAACTGCTTTCCGTCCCGAAAATTGGTTTAAAACTTAAAAGACTAAAATAAATGTTATAGTAGAACACGGCCACAAATTTTTTTCGGAAATAAGTCAGTTTTATAAAAGTTTGAGGCGATTTAGTGCTAACGCCCTTCTGCTTAGCGCTTCATATTTAACCTGAAATTCGAGCTAACGCCCTTCTGCCAGCCAGGCGACTCTAGTTCTCCAAAAGAAAGACATA
Organism: Mesocentrotus franciscanus; assembly: GCA_037976565.1. Taxonomy (NCBI): domain Eukaryota; kingdom Metazoa; phylum Echinodermata; class Echinoidea; order Camarodonta; family Strongylocentrotidae; genus Mesocentrotus; species Mesocentrotus franciscanus. Next base: position 20,497,610 of record CP137677.1, read on the forward strand.
AAAGGTGCATTGTCCTGATAATCATTAAATCACAACTTATTGTATACAATATTACTAGCTTATGACAATTTGAATGTGTGAACACTCCTATGATCAGACTCAAGAGAAACGTCTCGATTTTTTAAAAATCCAGAATGGTACGAGTCTCACTTTGCTATTCATATTTCTGTTCTTACTTTCTTCTAACTAGTTTCATAAAGACATAACTATAATTTCCATAAAGCCAAGGAAAATCTTATTGAGAATATATGTTGTGCTTTAAAACGTATTGGCCATTCCAACCAATGTTTAAAGGATATAATTATTTACAGCGGGATTTGGTACATACATGGACAACCACGAAATTCTTGTTGAAAAGACATTTTCATCTATATGTTGACCAGGATTCTGCCGTAGGAAATTATTGTAATATGATACATTGTATAATAATAAATTAACGATATTGTGTATTGTGTGATAAGGTGATAGAGAGGAGACAAAGGTAAGAGGAGAGAGACAGAGAGGGAGATCCTGGGGAAGATTATACGAACTCAGGGGAAAAAGAGAGGACCCTGGGAGAGGAGAGAGAGAGAGAGAGAGAGAGAGAGAGAGAGAGAGAGAGAGAGAAGGGGGCGGTTGAAAACGTGGTCGGGAGGGTATAGAAGCTTACCCGACAGTGCTGACGTATTCCGTATCAAACCTTTCTTCGACGAATCGTGTGGTTATACTGGTTTTCCCTACACGAGGAGTCTATAAAACATGACACGAAAGTAAACATTATATATCATCATGATGATTGTGGTAAGGAAGGATAGGGCTCCAACAACCTTGAAAAGGGAAATGTAGAGCAAAACGGCAGTAAATAGGCGTCTAAAGGGTTAGCCCCACCTATAGTCCGGAGTTTAAGCTTATTCCACTTTCTGTTCAGACACGTATTTACCAAAGTGGGCTAGCCCCGCCTATAGTACGGGGTTAGCTGGTCCTGCAAAAAAACAGGGCTAAGGCCCCGCAATTGTGGTGCTAACTCCGCAATTGCGGTGCCAAGCAAATGAATGTGAACAGAAACGAAAAATAGTCCGGTACTACGCAATGTAGCGGATTAATGAATATTCACGCTATACAGCTAGTACGTGGCTAAGCATGAATTTTCTTATTCCGGGATAGGCGCTTAGTACAGGACTAAAACAGCGTGTGTGAAAAGCCAAAAAAGTTAGTTAGGATAGTACGGGGCTAAGCAAAGTACGGGGTTAAGCAAAACAAGTGTGAAAAGAGTTTTAAAGAGAGAGAGAGAGAGAGAAAGGGGGTGCAGAGATCGTCCATATGTCTACGGTATTACGGTATTCGTTTAAATGTATATTTGCCTTTACAGTGCAAGCTGTAATGAAAACAGCTCTTTTTCCCGAATTTTTCAAACAATTTCATCGTGAAGTCACACGAATATATTAATTACGAAGGGTCATAATTAAAGGGAGATATATTGTAGTATAATCATAAATGTTCCCGACAGGTTTAGCCAACTTTCCCAGATCAGATGTATACGATGTAACAATTCAGGACATGACTGCGGTGACTCCGCCGGAATGGGGAAGTCCCCTTTTGTTGCCCAAACCTCGCACAGACATGCGCACGTAATGATGTCAAGTGAATCATATTTTCAATGCAATTAATACGTTGGACCATGAAATGTTGTTTATGCCGGTTGTGCTTTACTAACCAACATCATGAAAGTTAAACATGTTGTGCTTTTCAATGATTAAGCAAACAATATCATGCGTGTATGAGGCATAATTATTAATCGTAGGAAATTTACTTTGTGATTTTGATAATCTTTGTTAATCTATATGCCTGACAGAGGCATTACTCTTTCAATAACAATCAATATCAAGGAAATGCAAAAGAAAATAATTAAGCGCGCTTCGAATCCCTTTTGACCAAAGGGCTCATTGACACAATAATATAGCAACTAAAACAATCTCGAAAAGATTGTCTGTGTGATTTACTTACGCCAAGCAAGCACACTTTAATCGTCTTCTGTGGCATATTCTCGGCGACAATAATATTCCATAGACGATCGGACCAGAAACTGAAGGCATTTTCAAAGTCAAAGTCCAAATTGTGGAATTTCTAAAGCTGCATGCACAGAAAACGGAACAAAACTACAAATAAACTTTGATCCTGCGCAGGCACGGATCCAGGGGGCGAGCGGGCCTTGCCCCGCAAGAAAAAAAGAGAGAGAGAGAGAGAAGGAAAAGAAGCGAAAGGGAAAGAGGAGAGAAAGGGAAAGAAAGAAGAAAAAGAAAAAAAGAAAAGGGGGAAAAATAAGGAGATCGGGGGGGGGGCGAAAGGGCCTTGCCTCCCAGGCAGTTGCCTCCCCCCATAACAAAAAATAAGAGAGAAGGAAGGAAGGGAAAGAAAAAAAGGAAAAGAGGAGATAAAGGGAAGGAAAAAGAGGAAAAGAAGAAAAGAAAAGAAGGGGGATATCAGTTGCAATTTCCCCGCCAACAAGTTGTGGATCGGGGGCAAAAGGCCCTTGCCTCTCCACTTTTTCCTCACTTTTTAGTAAATTATACTTTTTTAGGCGTTTGTTGGAAAATGACAAATTCCTAAATTTACAGTCAGGCAGGAAAATCTTTATTTAGAGGCCTACATGCCAGGGCCTGCGGAACGACGGGGCTCGGAGCCCTCGAGCCCCTTTCACTTTGTTGAAAAAGTAGATTGAAGAGAAATGATAAGACAATGAGGTATCAAAATATGCTCATCTGACCGTGATTAAATGCCTAAAATCCCCCTGAGCTTCCGGGGGTTCTGCCCCCTGGATTCCGCCTAGGGCCCGAAGGCGGGCCCCTGGATGCTGATCTGACGGTAATTTAATGCCTAAATCCCTGAGCTCTGGGGCTCCGCCCCCTGGACCCCACGCCGATTAGTGTCATGCCAGTGTCACAAAATAATAAGGTATACAAAAAAATGCTCATCTGACCGTAATTAAACGCCAAAAACCCCTGAGCTTCCGGGGGCTCTGCCCCCTCTACCCCACCAGGGACCCTCAGGCGGGCCCCTGAATGCTTATCTGCCGTTATTAAATGCCTAAAGCCCCTGAGTTTCAGGGGATCAGCCCCCTAGACCCACGCCAATTAGTGACCTGCCAGTGTCATGAATAAGGTATCAAAATATGCTCATCTGACCGTTATTAAATGCCCATACCCCTTGAGCTTCCGGGGTTCCGCCCCTTGACCCCCGCCGGGGCTTTGCTCCTAGACCCACGCCAATTTCTGCTACGTTCTATCTGATCGTAAATACTTATTAGGGGCCCTAGGGCGGGCCCCTGAATGCTTATCTGACCGTTATAAAATGCCTTAAATCCCTGGGTTTCAAGCGTTCAGCCCCCTGGATACCACGCCAATTAGTGACCTGCCAGTGTCATGAATAAGGTATCAAAATATGCTCATCTGACCGTAATTAAATGCCCATACCCCCTGAGCTTCCGGGGGCTCCGCCCCTTGACCCAAGCCGGGGCTTTGCCCTAGACCCCACGCCAATTTACGCTACGCTCTACCTGATCGTAAATATTTTAGCCTCCCCACCCGCTTTGAAAAACGTTCGGCGGGGCCTGCATGTAAGAGTGGTGGATGCGGACCTTTTTCTACCCCGGACCCCAAAAAAAAGTTTTTGCTTATTACGCCACGGCTGGTCACTATTACGTACCAATATTTGGCTCGCATGATTTCAAATTTGGGCCCCCCTAAGAAATCCTGGATCCGCGCCTGATCCTGCGAACTGTATATAGGATCACACTCAGTGATAACGAAAGCCGAAATGAACACAATTCAAAGGTCGAAATATGAACAGTATTATACAAGCTGTAAAAATAACAAGGCGGACATTACTGAAAGCTTCCAAACGTGACTTCAGATTTGTAAGTATGTTTATGGCTTCGAACCAGCCTTTACTCAGCGAACAATAAAGCAAGATGTCGATGAAAGGGGCAGCATAGCTACCAATAAAGTTAAAGACAGATATCGTAAATGGGCAAAGGTGAATCCCCCCCGGAACTTTTCTAGCCACCTGCGAGTGGACGCGTACCAATCTTTTTAGGCATCTTTCTGGCAATGCTAGGAAATGCACACAATTAATAGAGGTTTATGATAAGATTATTTATATTGTAGGGTGGCCTGTGCGGCTAAGGCAAGGCGTGGCTCTTACTTGCAGAGAACACGAAACACATCTTCACTCCTTTCTAGCCTGCATGTAGGGAACTGCCTGGGATTATGCATGCTTGCAACCTCAGGGGTTTATTTTGCTAATCTATATTAACATGTACATTTGCATCACAACTGTAAATAATATATATTCAAATAACAGAGCTTGTAAATGAAAGGAGGTACATGGATATACATAGATTTCTGTGCATGTAAATGAGCTGCTATGCATGAGCACTGAATAAGGGCTTAGCTAATCACACTGGAAAGGACAAGTCTACTGAACCATGGGATGAACAGTTAAGCAGAGCTCCCATTTTGCCGAGTTGTGGTAGCGAGTTATGGCGAGTTGTGGTGAGTTACCTCTAAGAGGCACTCTCAATAACTCGCGAAAAGCTCTTCTTGTAATTCGGGATAACTCGCGACAACTCGGTATGGCTCGGCGTCACTCTTTACAACATTCCACGACTTTCCTCGAAGTCGCGAGCTGCTCCAAAATTTTGAACATGTTCAAAATTTGTACTGATTCGTTGTAACTCGAGGTGAACTCGCTTACACTCTTAATATACTCGCATTACTCGTAACAAGCTTGCACTGCACTCTTCATAACTCGTAGCAACTCGTCACCTTCTTGAATTATACTTAATTATACTTAATTATACTTAAGTATACCGAGTGCTATTCGAGTTTCAAAGAGTTGAGTACGAGCCCGACGATCGTGCTGCGAGTCATGCCGAGTTGTCCACGAGATTGACGCGAGTTTAGATCGAGTACGGGGACTTACGGCTTTGGCTTGATCGCATATGACTCGTATAAAACTCTTATCACTCGTTAGTAGATCTTGATAACTCGTTGGTAGATCGGTACAAGTCGTACACATGGCATCGCCACTCATACCGAGCTCGCGTGACTCGTATCGCGCTCGGTTTACATCCATCGTAGGAAACTCGATGTTGCGTCGTAGATCACTCATGAAAATATCATTAAAAAGTAGTAAATTTCAAGCGAGTTCACGCGAGTTTACGCGAGTTTAAGCTCGCGCCAGCTCGCCACAACTCGAGGCTCCAACTCGGCTAAGTGGGAGCCCTGCTTTAGGTGGATGCAATGGGAGAGCTCATTTTGGGAGGGTCATTCATCTTCTGGCCACCTCCCATTCCCTCTCGCTTCTCCTCCTCCTTCCTATTCTCTATCTCTCTCTCTCTCTCTCTCCCTCTCTCTCTCTCTCTCTCTCCCTTCTCTCTCTCTCTATTTCTCTCTCTCTCTCTCTGAGTCTTTCTTCATTTTTTTCGCTTTTCGAGGAAGCCGTATCCCCCTCTCGATCGTGCCCGATAGCTACATCACATTGCATCTTTGGATTAATTCCTGTCAATCTAGAACCCATACCCTATTGCCTTCTAAAACATGAAATATGAAATAAAATGTTTCTTCATTGGTAATATCGTAAATACGTTTTTATTGGATTTACATTCTCCATTGTCAAAAAAATTCTTTGACAGAAATACATTATCGATGCAGAAAGGTATATACAAAGAGTTCGGTAAGGCATGCCATCTCACATCGAAATCATTAATGGGTGTAGGCCTATATCTACCATCAGATAGTGTTACTATAACAGAAATCAAACTATACCTATAGGTCTTGATTATTAGTTAAAGTATATCAGCATAATTATGCAACTTATTTAGATGAATAGACATATGATGTACCTGAGGCCTGATGGGCAACGTACTAATCGGAAGCTTGCTCGATAACAATTACGTGGTGGATGAGGGAGGGGCAACCAGACATGCCTCTGGCTCCACATTAATTCTATATATTTGGTTACTTAAAACGAATAAAAGGGGGGAGAAGAACAACTAAGTGATTTTTAAAATTTCTTTATATAAGTTGAAAAAAGGAACTATAGCTTCACCAAACATTTTACGAAATGTGCTGAAACAGGAGACTCTCACTGAGAACTATGGTGGGCCAATATGGTCCACTGCATCTCGGAATAACTGAACGATTCCAAAGAGGCGATACAAAGGAACAAACTAATACAAACACGCAATAAAAAGCGAGGCAAAGCACATACATACACGCAGGCACACACTTTTTCTTTTTCCATATTTTTTAATTAGAGATTTCATTCAAAATAAATCATTACATAAAGAATCAATGTAAATAATTCCATACAAATACAAAACTTCATTTCGTTTTCTTAACACAAATAAATTATTCACAAAACAGTAAGCAAAGGGGGAGAATAATAGAATGAAATCACTAAATTTTTATAATAATAATAATAACATATTGAACTTAGTTATTACATGTACCATCATTCCTGAAAAATAACATAATACATATTTGTATACAATGCCCCTCCGTTAACCCTCCACCCCTTCTACTACTTAACCCCCCCCCCGTAAACATTCACATTCACACTTACGAGCTCGCACCTCACAAACATACACAGATTCACACGCGCGCAACACTGGACACATCATACCTGTTCACATTCACATCCTTATTTACTTTTAGTTCTTCCCACTTTTGTAGGTTCAAATTCAACTTGCCTACCCTCACTGCTAAGTTTTTTTCTTCCTCTATAAATTCCGCTATATATTTTTGTATCTTCACACTGGAAGGTACATGGTTTTGAGCCCTACAATGGAAGATTACATATTTAATAAATAAGACCAAAGAATTCACACATTTATTTATATTCGAATTACCAGGTAGTCCCATGAATATATCCCCCACTTCATATCTCTTAATTCAGCCAAGCCGAAATATTGAATACAGAATTGCCATAACTGTTTAACTTTCGTGCAGTTCATAAAAATATGTAAGTAAGACTCTGTCTCTTTATTACAGAATGAACAGTAATTGTCCCCCACAAATCCAGACCTCATCAAATGTTCCTTTGTGTATAAGCCTAAACTGAAATTCCCTTTGTTTTCTGATAAGAGTTGTGCTCCTTGCTCGGACAAAAAATTACATATTTCTTTTTTTGTAAAGTTAAAATTGCTGTGACCATCCTTTACACACACACACACACACGCACACACACACACACACGCACGCACACATAAAAAAGTCACATAGCCAGGAGGTATCCATGACTTCTATTTGTAAAAACTTGAAGCTGAACTTACTGTTTCCGACAACATGGGCAGAGAGAGCGTTCCATAGAATGCGGAACATCGCCATCCTTCATCTGCTTATCTCAGTGATCTCATAAAGTGGCGTATTCAGATATTGATAAAAGGTTGGGGGGATTATCCTAGACGTGTGAAATGAGAGTAGCCCCCACCCTCCGCGTTCAGAACATCCAATTCATTGTAATTTCTAGGGTCTTGAAAAGGCGGAGGCCGGGCCGGGCCATACGTCGGCTATAAATATTGTACTGGATACCGAATGTCATAACACATAATTCACAGACTTAAAGTCACCCGTTAATATTCAATGGCGTCATGTTCTAGCTTAAGTCAAATAAAATTAATCGAATTTTAACTAAATTTAGACCCCTTGTAGGCCCAAATGATTTGAATACAATGCAACTTTTATTTCAGTACCACAGTCCTGATTATGTATATTATGATAAACAACTCCTTAAATATAGAAGACTGACTGCTTAGATGGTCCATGTCATAAATTATAATGAAAAAAAAACACAACAATGTTGCCCCCTCTCTCTCTCTCTCCCACCTTCCTCCTCCTATTCCCCGCCCCCAATTTCTATTAACTTCAGGGCATTTTTTCATTATAAGTAAGTTTATATCGCACTGTTCATTGGCAAGAAACGTTGAAAGATATTATGTTTCCGGAGCAATTAATCCAGGTATTCTTTGGCGTATAATGTTAGGGTTAGGCTGGTTTGAAAATTAAGAATTCGGTTAGTGAAGAATATTTAGCGCGGAACAATAATCATTGTTGCCAGAGAAGAATTTAGCAGAAAGTCAGTTTAGGAAGTCTAATATCAAAAAATCGCATTGAAAAGAGACATACTGAAGCTTTTCGTCTTGCACTCATCAGAGCAAAACGCAAGAATGAACAGAAAGCCGAAATCGAAGCCACATACATTCAGTAAGCCATAGAGGTGTCGTGGTCGAGTGGATACGTCGACAGACTGTCGATCTTAAGGTCCGCGGTTCGAGTCCCGCCGCAGCACTAATGTCCTTTGGCAAGACATTGATCTACATTTGCCACACTCAACCCAGGTGATGTAAATGGGTACCTGGCAGTAGTTGTGCAAATGCCATTTTTGGTACAGGGCTTCCTTATGACCTACTGAACGATATTAGGGTAGGAGCCCCCGGCAAGAAAATCATATAGGGGGGGCGTCGCTTCGTAGCCCCAAATAATTTAGAAGGTAATATAACATTTATTTGTTGTTGTACAAATGCCATTTTTGGTACAGGGCTTCCTTAGGACCTACTGAACGATATTAGGTAGGAGCTCCCGGCAAGAATATCATATAAGGGTGTGGGACAGGGCGTCGCCTCGTAGTCCACAAATAATTTGTAAGGTAATATAACATTGAGTTGTTGTTGTACAACGCCATTTTTGGTACAGGGCTTTATTAGGACCTGCTGAATGGTGGTAGGGTAGGAGCCCCCGGCATAAATATTCATATATGTGTGATTGGGGGCCCCATGGCGTTTGTACAACAAAAACTCAATGTTACATTACCTTCTAAATTATTTGGGGGCTACGAAGCGACGCCCCTGCCTCACACCCTTATATGATATTCTTGCCGGGAGCTCCTACCCTAATATCGTTCAGTAGGTTATAAGGAAGCCCTGTACCAAAAATGGCATTTGTACAACAACAAATAAATGTTATATTACCTTCTAAATTATTAGGGGCTACGAGGCGACGCCCCGCCTCACACCCTTATATGATATTCTTGCCGGGGGCTCCTACTCTAATATCGTTCAGTAGGTCCTAAGGAAGCCCTGTACCAAAATGGCATTTGTACAACAACAAATCAATGTTATATAATCATTTGGGGCTCCAAAGACGCCCCGCCCCCACACCCTTAAATTGAAATTTTTGCCGGGGGCTCCTAGCCTAATATCGTTAAGAAGGTCCTAAGGAAGCCCTGTACCAAAAATGGTGCTTTTATCCGGGAAGTAACGATAATTTCACTAAGCCACCTGACTATTTTAGAGGACCTGTAATAACGTACTCTCCATGATATATTTTGAGTAGTGCCCCGAGGGTGAAGGCACTTGGGAGAAAAAAGAAATAAGCGCTATTTTTCTACACGACAAACGGGAGAGTAATCCGTCACTACGTCACAATCCACTGACAAAATTGCCGATTTAAGATTCGCATAGCTATAGTGATCTCAAATTTCAAACACTCATAACTTTCTTAATAGTGGTCCGATTTATTTCAAACTTTCGCCATTCTGTTTCTCTGATTTTTCTGCTTTCATTCAAATGAACTTATTAGAAGGGTTGGATTGCCCTTTAAGAGTTTTTTATTTTTTGGTAAACTCTATTAGTTTGCCAACTTCTGAACTCAAAGAATTTTCATGAGTTGTTCTACATCCGGTTTTTTTTTGTATGTTATACTTTATGTGCTCAGTATACTGTTGTTTCTATTGTGCTGGCATTTTATTTTACATTAACATGTGCTCCTTTCATCTCACATATATGTCACCCCTCCCTTCCCTCTTTCTCTGTCTCACTCAGCCATGCACCTCCATGTTATTCTCGTATTCTCTCTCCCTATTTATCTCCATCTCCATCTGGTTCTCTATCCCTATCCACCTATCTATGAATCTATTGTGTCTGTCTTTCATGTGTCACCCCTTCTTCCTTTACACTTGCCTGTCCCTCTCTCATCGATGTCTTAGTTTCTGTATCCCATTATGTTTCCATTCCATTTCTATTTCTATTAATCGATGCTCTGATCTATTGAATGCATTCCGCTCATGAATCCTTCACCACAACTCCTTTTGTGACAGCTGCTCAAATGAATGGCTAAATGAATTTTTATTCAGAGCCATAAAAATGTACTAGATGCATGATTAGAAAGAGTGACAAATTCTGCACACACTGTTGCCTTTTTGTTGCATTACCATATTTTGTTTGACACCAAGAATAAAAAATGAAAAACGGGCCTTCAAATTCTTAAAGTTGCACCTGTTTCAATTTTCAAAATCACATTTCTTTCTGATAATATTTGCTGCTTCATATTTTTTAAAATAACATTTTATTCCATATAATACTTCCATGTACATTGTTTTCTGAAACAGGACTTTTTATTAGAGCAATGTAGCAATGAAAGAAAATATTGTTTCCAAGTGAAGAAGAAAAGTTAATTAATCTATCCCCTCAATATTTGCTTGAATAATTCCTGTACCTTAAATATGTTCATACTGTAGGATTTTCCTGATAAGCCATGGTTCCTGCCATACTGCTTTGGTGAGCCAGCACCAAGTGAGAGCTTGGTTGCCAAGTGTGCTGGGATGAATGCTGAAAACATCAATGAATTGGTAAAGGGAGCGGATGTTCCATATAGTCCCATCAAGCAGTTCATCCTCAATCTCACAGAGGAGAGCAAGGAACGTATAGCATCCTATGAGGAGAAAGTCGACACCCTCCTGTGGTGAGTGCCAAGAATCTTTTGTGATTAAACGAACGTAGCTCTTGTCACTTTACTGGGATGGTTTTATATCCCACCGCTGCCACCGTCAGAGACGACGACACTTCAATTTAAAAATGTGCCATGTCAGTATTTTCTTTGGCAGACAGAAAGTCATGGAGTTTTGAAAAACACTACAGGACTAGTTTTAATGACACTTCTCTGAAAATAAAGTCATTACTAAAACTAATGATTACATCTAGCTATACCTCTTGAGCTCTAAAATACCATTTCATCATTAGAATCCAAGATTATCTCCTCTAATGATCCCTATATTCTCTATCTCTTACTAGGTACTATGAGGATTTACATTGCCCCAAAATAGATGAGGAGATCTGCCGTCGTATCAGCGATGGAGAGGCAGTGACTCTACCGTCAGGCAAGCTGACTGAGAGGTTGCTTTTAATGAAGACCCGAGGAATTGGGGCCTGCGTCATGGAGTCTCTCATCCCAGAGGCAGCAAAAAGGCTCAAAGTCATGAAGTGAGTTTAGTCAGTTTACAGCTCTGTAACTGATATACAAAACGAAAATGTAGGTGTTGTACTTGAGTGATTTAACCACTTGAATGGATATTTAAAGGTCACAATTTTGAGCCCGAGTAATCACCAATGTCCTTTGGCAAGACATTAATCCGCATTTACCACTCTTAACCCACGTGCAGTTAATGGATACCTGGTGGGAAGGAATTACTTCAGACTATTTGTCTGCTTAATGAACAATCCAAACCTGTAACAAAGCATCTGTCTCTGGTGTGGTCAAGTGAAAGCTGTGTTACTTTTAACCCATATATGATAAAACTGGAAACGATGATTTGTTTTCTGATCAGGGTTTCCTTGGAGGCTCCTGTAGCTATACTTGGTGACTGTTCACCTTCCATGGATGTTGCCATCAAGACCAGTACTATCATAGCAGGTCTCCTGACTGCCATCACAGATGCAAAACTCTCCTTCTTCTCGATTAAGGACTATGTGCCTGAAAAGATCCCGAAAACCATAACTGAGGTAATTGATCGAACCCTCAAATTCCTTTTGTCTGATGACTTAATAAGGAATTAGCTCTACCGCTGCTCAAACAGTACTATTCACTTTAATGTGAAAAGAACTTCCATGCCAATTTAAATGTTATGACAGCTAGTTTCACTGAGATAGGTTATCTACTAAATGCCATACTTTGATCCGAACCTCTTTGATGTCCAATTGCCATTAGAGTAGATCATAGCTCTTCCGGTAAGCCTAGAATGATGAAACAATTTTTGGGAAGAATTGAACAATTATTTGAAAATAAAGCAATTGTTATCACGATAAGCTATGATTTACAGATTCTTGAGATGGCCTCTACGCTGAGGACAGATGGAGGCACGGCCCCTGCAGCCAGTCTTTGGCCGTATTATGAACGCAAGGAGGTTATCAAGACATTCGTAGTTGTGACGGATGAGGAGGAAAACTGTGATAATAATGGCTATCGGTAAGTTCAAGATTCAGATTTGAATCTGATTGGTTGAGCAACATACTTATGCAAAAATTGACAAAATCATAATGAAAAGCAAATTGATGCCTTTTTCATTGGTTCGTACCTGTTTTACCAAAGGAAAGCCTCCAAGGAAACCCAGAAGAAATATTCTGAAATCTAGTGAATCAATAGTTATGTCATTTTTTATCCCATCATGAACACACCAAATGCTTCTGAATCTAAATATTAGAGATATGTGCGGGCATACTGGAGGTGTATCATGTACACAGTCTTTATCTTCATATATGGTAAGCTTTCTTTAGCGTTATGTTACTAGTGAAATCATGTCCATCCTTCATTAGTTTCAGCTCAATTCTCTCGCAACACTGGCTAGGTGCGCGCGAAATATTTTTCACAGACCTAAACAAATTATCTAAATGCAAACATGTTGAGACACATAGCTGTTGCCTCTATCTCTTTCATTGATTATACAATTCATTGTACAATGTATGCACCGAATACCGAGATAAACTCTGTTTCTTTCTCTACCTTCAGCTTCCAAGCACTATTCAAGAAATACCAGGAGGAGGTGTACGCCGATGCCAAACTGGTCTTCATCTCCTTCCTTGACAACCAGCACGCTGTTGGTCAGATGGTTAATCAACTGACTGCTGATGGTATCCACCCGATGCAGTTCAAGTTCAGTCGTGACCGGCCTGATCTGACCAAGCTTGACAGTGTGCTAGGTCTACTGTCCACTTCAAAGAGTGATTTCAAGAAGGAGGTGGACCGCATCGCCCAAGAAATGACTTATGCTCAGACCAATGCTCAGAAACTATCTTTCTAATAATTATGTTAGTTATAATGTTAAGTTAGTCATTTTAGTAGTTATAAGATTTGTTTATTCTCTTTGTTGATTTCTTTTTGTGATTATATTTCTCGAATTGCCAATTAATGCTTGTACAGCGCATAGATAAACAGACTGTTTATTATGCGCTTTATAAATATTTTATTATTATTATTATAAACAGGCTGAACCATAAATGTAGAGCTTCCGTGCAGACTTAGTCCCTTATGTCGAAATAATTGCAATTAAATTTATCAATTAAGCACACCCTTACAAACATTACCCGATCAAAATCATGCATTCATTGAAAAAACCAAAATGGGGCTGTTAAAATATTATGAGCAAATTCTTTGTCATACCAACTGTTGTTTTTGACCTGTCTGACTAGCAATTATCTGATAATCTGTGATCTGTATTGTTGCTACCTGTACTGCAGAAGCCTTATCATGATAATCTTGATTATTATTTCCTGTCAGTCATTTTCAATGGCAACACTAAATACAGGAAGATGATTCAATTTCAACCCTGTTCTAGTCTAGATTCCAGACAGATTGTGTCCTTTCAAAGCCTCCTACAGTATGCAGTATGCAATAAAACGATAATTTCTTACTACACAGAGCTCAATGAACACACGTATGACCTTTGTTACACTCAGTACCGTGTCATATCTGATCAAATCAAACCTGGGAAATATAAACTAAATCACTTTCAATTCTATCTTCTCAAAATTAAAGTATGAACACAGTGTTATGTATGCGCCTCGGAATAGAATTTCTAGATAGACGGCGCTATAGAAATGCCTATAATTATTATTATTATTATTATGGGAACGTCTGTAGATAAAACAATTAAGTTGGAGTGGTTAGCAAGGCAGTCTAGATAGAAAACATTCACAATTGAAAATTTCCTCTTAAAAGAGATAATAAAATTATGGATAACTAGTAATTACAGCAAGTGTCTTGTCAGTTCTAAAGGGATTACAGTTAACAAATACATTATTCATACCTCTTGTAAATTCGATGTCGTTTGTGTTATCTTCAACTCAAGAATGAAAGGTGGACTGGTTGAATGAGGGCCTTTGTTGAATAATTTTAGATGTAAGCTTTAATATGCCACATTCTCAAGTAACATAAATCTGGACCAATCAATTTTTAACATGCATTAAAAGTTACAAACCTTTTAAGGGTATGGATAATTTAGTTGTTTAATGTATGTATTGAACATCAGACCAACAAGATTTTATTCTCTTTATTTGTTTGCTGTTCAGCCGTTACCAATTCTCCATCGGATATCCTTTATTTTCAACATTCACCATAAGTTTTTGTTTGATCATTTGGGGGATTATTTTTTGTCATTACCAGATCGTTTTAACCACTGATTTAAATTTGTTTTAGTGTTTCATGCAATATTTCATAGAATCTAGCCCAAGTAGTTCTATCATTTTCACTGGTCAAACTTAAAGCACAAGCATTCTTAGGATCAACATCCCTGGATGATAAAGAGTGTGTACATATCGTCAGACGGATGGAAATGGTGAATGAAATCTTTAAACCGAATTTCATTGAAACAGGATCACATTCTTTATTGCCACTCATGATGTGTAAGAGTAAATGAATATATTTGGATCCTGTTTTATTTTAAGTGTCAACTCCTACAGAATTCCATGTCGAACCTGAAATCGATTCAGGTCATGTAATATCGATGAAGTGCTTGATTTTGTATTTATGTACAGAAATTCCAAGAGCATTCTTACAATAATTTCAGATTTACGTTGAATTAAAATTTGCAACAAAAATCCCTTTTATCACATGTTTTTCTGTTTATATTCAGGTGGGCTGTATATAATACAGACCACCTTATGTTTTCGTTAGAATTGCCTTTATTATTTATTTATTTATTTATTTATTTTTCTTATTTCCACCCACTTTTTTGTTAGCAAGATAACATGAAAATGGCTCAATCAAATGCCTTGAAATTTGTCACACATATGTATAGGCATATGGACAAAGCAAAATAATGTTTTCAACCTTGACCTTGACTGATGACGTCATCTAGGCGCCATTTTGTAAAATTTTCTGAAAATCTACTCATGATCATATCTTCACAACGAAAAGTCGTTTCTCATTCATATTTATCATGATCAAGGTCAATATCCGTCCGATCAATTTCAGGTCAAAAATTGCGCGCGCATGCGTACGTCCGCGCATAAGCGCGCGCAAAATTAAAAATGCTCCAAATCGTCTCAAATTCATTTTGGATACGTTTCAGGCCATTTTAAGCATTTTATAAAAATCGCGCACATGCGCGCGCGTTTTCGCGCGTAACACCATTACAGAACATAGAATCGACATTTTTTTTTCTTTCATGATATTTCCCATATTTTTTCGAACAATTTGATACCATGTTTATCTCTTTAATGACCATTAACAAGATGAGCGTCCATTCAAGATAAATGTCCGTGCGCGCGAGCTCTTGTAATACATAGCATATATGGGCAAAAACATGCCTATACAAAATTCATTGTAACTCTTCAGAATGGATGAGAACTCCCAATTTTTTTCATATTTGGATAGATTATGAGTCGGAGATATGATTTCATGTCTCATTTGACCCTCAATTAACTCATGACGTCATCATAATGGCCTCCGAACTCAAAATTTCAATTTGCATATTATGACGTCAGCATATTTTTGGAAAATTGATTGTATCTCTGTAAATATTGATTGATTTTCTTTCAAATTTTGATATGTTCTAGCTGAGACAATCTTCTACAAATGCAGTTGTCACGATTTTTCATTTTGACAAAGGCATCATGGCGTATTTTTGCGATTAAAGGAGGCATGTCAATTTTTCACATTTTGCGTGTATTCTCTATGGGACATGACTTTTTCTCAAAACTGGATTCTACATTCCCGTCTTTCGCGAGCAATATCTCCGTCGTTTTAGTTTTGTTTTCGCTGAGCTTCGAGTATGTTGTAGCTGAGACAATAAGCTATCACAAGTGTGCCCTTTATTTTTCGATCAGATGCCGGGATCATGCTCATATTTCACTTGCAAAGTGGGATTTGAGAATTCCATTTTCCGTTCACGTGTAATGTCTATGGGGATTATTTTGGTATAGTGGTCATAGCACTTGCCTCCCATTCCGGCGACCCAAGTTCGATTCCTGGTGGGTCATTTTTTTTTTTTTGCCGTCGTTTTGAATTTGATTTTATGATCTTCTTCGACTATTATAACATATTATCATATACTATCACAAACAATGTAATAAAATGCCTAATTTTGCGTGTTATATCTATGGGAGAAATATGTCAATCGTTTGAGTACAACCTTATGGGAAATCTGAGTCCTTGTCGTGTATTAATTTTTATTCATAGTTGGATATAGTATGAGTCGGAGATATGATTTCTTATAAAAACAAAATCTAGAAAATGCATATTTCATTTTGATATTTAGATTTGAGGGTCAAAGGTCAAATATACTGTACATGGTTTCTCTAAAACCATGCATTGTATAGACTTGAAATTTGGCACACTAATAGACCTGAATAAGAGGATTATTTCAAAAAATAAGGTCAAATCATGCCAATGTTATCTTAACTACTTAGTATGTCACTAAACATGTGTGGCATGCACTTGGAACAGCCCACCTATACTTGTTATTAACAAGTATTACATGTCTAGTTTGTTATTTTTATATTACTACATGTAGTGATTACCGTTATGCAACATATTCTTACATCTTGTTAAAGTGCAATTGGTATACTACTTTTGTATGATGAAATGTTACAAATTTTCATTTTGTTCATTTTTTAAACCTTAGATTTTTAAGCATAGAATGAGAATAGCATTAATAAAATTTATCATAGAAGTACAGTAATTATGTGTTACACGATTGAAAATTCCTTGTATTTCTTCATTATTATTATGTTTTGATAGGGTGATTTACAATAAAGAAATATATTCATGACCATTATCATGTACTTTACTTTTACTTTTCCTCCTCGCGTGTCTGTCATCATGCACTCCTTCATATCTTTTATATTTCAGCCATATCCTAATTTCATCTTCAACTTTGATATTGCACTATCCATAACTTCAGCCTTTTCTGCTGCCTACTTAAGTCTTTTCCTTCTCCTTTTTTTCTTTGGTCCATGTAAGACTTTAAGAAATCAACCTAACACAATTTCAATAAACTTGATGGATCAACTATTCAAATTGTGATCAGTACAATCACAGGTTATCAAAACATAACAGCAATCCAAAAGGGCAATGAAATCGCTGTGAAGCTGACTTCTTGATAGTTGTTGAAATGTCATCATCTTGAATTTCTTGCTTTTCAGCCTTTCCTGGTTTTCAAAGGACAAGATTTCTTACCCGTTTGTCTTCAGCCTTCCGTCCTACATGTTCACCTATATTTTCTTCCTCTGACACAGTCTCCGTTGCGATGTTCTCTCATCCCTTCAAATCCTTGATTTAAAAATATCTATCATTATTATCTGCAATTTTCGTTTTTCTGAGAAATGTTATATTTTTCCCTTGGAAACTGTGTGGACATACTGCTTTGGCATCATATCATGTTAAATAATGACCAACATGTAATGAATCTAAAACAAAATCTAGAAATTGTTCCATGATGAGGCATTTTTCTGCAGTACTGCAATCTTGAGTATAGCTTGACAAACAATCCTGCAGTATGATACTAACAGTGGCTGACGCATATGACAAAGAATGATCGAACACCAATTCTCCCATTAAGGTATGATTTTTTAGACTACCAGCTAGCAATTTCCCAGTGATTTCGTCATTCAAAATGTACACCAACAAGATGTGTGTCAACGTATGGTGCGAGAATTGTCGGCTGCTGATGTGGCCTAGGCCGAGAGTATTACATGTATAAAAGAGCTTCTGCCAGTTTTTGGATAACAACATATTATAATCAGAACTGATGGGGAATTGACGGTGAAGAAACTTGTGCGATACAGCTGATAGGTAAGTCTGTTACTTTGACTTTCATAAATGATAAAGCATTAAGCTGCAAGGGAAGATTCGCTTCTCGATGGCGACCGCGCCCCTTGATCGGTCCCTGCTCGTAGAGACAATACGTCCGCTGTGGCGATCGATCGGCGGGTCGTAGGGAAAACAGAGAGGATTAAAGGAAGGGAGTTGAATAGTATGACCATGGTATTATTGTTGTTTTTGTTGTTATTATTATGATTATGTTTATTTTCATTGCCGTTATATAAATGGTGAAACTGCCACAGCAGAAAGAGAGTAAAACATCAGCCAGGCATTATGAAATATGATATTAAAGGGATTGGGTATATTTGTCTCAGATTCTAAACAAAATCCTGGATTTAGCTCATGCTGCAATCATAATTATAAACATTTAGGTCAGTCAGGAACCCCGTGACGTTTATCAGCCGATCGCCCGTCTGATTATCAAGATTTTTATGATTGGAATTCGAAATTTCAAAAACCGTTTACCCAACGGGTTTTATAACACTACAGTCTATTGGGTAAAATGAGTATGGTAAAACCGGTCACTCAAAGATTTCTACTTTCATGGGGCACTTCATGATCATTTTGAAGCGCAATTTTTTTTAGGGCTTCAATATTACACCATGTCACAAACGCTGATAACACGTAGGGCCATGCAGATTTGGCATTGTTAAACAATGCCTTTAATTAATATCAAATTCATTATTCATATGTTTTGCTCTTTTGAATTAAGCTCTCATCCAAGTTTTGACGATCTGCACTGGGATATGTAGTAATATATATCTAGCCTTCCAAATATTAATATATAGGATATAAATGATCCTGTGAAACATCTGAAATTCCAAATTTTTGCCTATATATGGCTTTATCAGGAAATTATTTTTATTAACTAGAAATCGTCAAACGTAGCTATGGAATGCAGTGATAAAGTAGTTCTGTAAAAATCCTTGTCTTTATGGGTTTATAAATACTCGCGAAAGGGCCGCCGAAGTTGTGTGAGCGATATAAGGTGTTGAAAGGACGTAATTGAGAGTTGACATGTTGAATGGTGGATTGGAAAAACAAAACAAAAGAAGTTGGTGAATGCTATCCTATACATAATTATAATAATAATGATATGTGCTTATATAGCGCCTAACACTTACTTTGTTGGAAGTCTCTAAGCGCTCTGTAATAATGCAGCATAATTACCCTGCATGGCTTTAGCAGAGCAGCCATCCCCGCAGCCGTCACGCGCTCTGCGTTTCAAGGAATACATTCCTACCAGGTCCCCATTTACTTCACCTGGGTGGAGTGCATCACAATGTGGATGAATTTCTTGCTGAAGGAAATTAACGTCCTGAAGTGGGATTCGAACTCACGACGTTATGATTGAAAGACGTGAGTCAGAACCACTACACTATGACGCTTCCAGATCGTGTGCACCTAATACATGTACAATAATAAATCCATTCTTATTTTTAGGTGATTTGATGCCGTCTATACAGTAGCGCATTTACCCCCAACAAAAAGGAGTAAAATAGACATAAATAGTGAACAAAATGTATCAGATATTTGTTTTGTATTTTAATGGTTTTTTAAATTGAAATTTGCCTAAAAGAAAAATGATTTAAATGAGCCAATACACATACATGTAAACAGAACACAAAAAGTAACTACTAACTACCCCCTAAAGAATTGCTCATAATTTCGAAACCCTTAAAATGTATCACGTACTCTTACCACAATATTGGTAGAGTCGTT
This sequence comes from Mesocentrotus franciscanus, assembly GCA_037976565.1. Classification (NCBI taxonomy): domain Eukaryota; kingdom Metazoa; phylum Echinodermata; class Echinoidea; order Camarodonta; family Strongylocentrotidae; genus Mesocentrotus; species Mesocentrotus franciscanus. Next base: position 20,517,463 of record CP137677.1, read on the forward strand.
AGGTACATTCTGTGTGAAAATCAGAGATATCCATCACTGTATGGCTGAATGAGCACAGATTAAAGACAAAATGGCCCAATTCAAAAGTCACAAGACATTGTGCGTGCCTGTAAGCCTACATTGTTGTGAGACAGCACATGACTGAATGCATGGATTATGAAACAATGCTTTTTGATATTCCATCCATTTTTATTTGTAAATGGCACGTGTGGTTAAATGCAAATTGCAATTGTAAAACAGTGCATTTTGACAATTTTTAATACTCAGTAAACTGCAATGATGATAATATTACTTTTGCGAATTTTTAAATATGAAAATAAAAATTCACTAATGTGTGCTTACTCAACTATGAATTAATGATAACCTATTATTGTTACACATTGTTTTCCTAACTACCATAGAAATATTTTTGCAAGACGAAATCTTGAAACGATTCTACGTTATAAAGTTATGAGCCATTGTTTAGGAGTGTAGTTACTTTTGTGACAATCAACCATCAATTGTTTTTCTTCCAAGGGGGCTCTTTTTTAATTTACAGAAAGAGCCCCATCAGGTTTCTCATAGGGGTTCTTTTCATGACGGGGGCTACTTTTTTGGAATTTAATTTGGTTTCTTAATTTTAGTCCGGCCGTATCGTATAGATACAGCATTCATAGAATCTTACATTTCAGTTAATGATTCCATCCACTATTACTCAAATGGAAATGTTCTTATACTATTAGATATTACGTCGTGTCAAGATATATGTCGTGTAGTCACTATTTTTTAATTTATCATTTTGAGCTGTCAAAAATATGTCTCAATAATAATTATGGCATAACTTTGGAAAATTATGAATTTGTTGATAGATATTAATTGGTATACGACTATTTGTTCATGTTATCTTGAAACCATGATTAAATTAAAAGGAAGACAAATAGAGAAACTTAAATTGTTTTATGTACTTTTCATTTTAAACTTTTGTCCTATTTGTTGACGTGTTTCTCATCATTAATCATGTAACTTCATTTTTCACGTACATTCAGCACCTAAGAAATATAGAACTACCAAATTTGCAATACAGTACGAGACTGCTTAATAAAAAGTTAAGAGGACACTGATCAACTGATGTGTAGAACTCCCAGGGCGAGGGTCGTACTTTTTAACTTGACGATCTCACGAGGAAAAAACCACACTATCAAACAATATAGATTATATAATTAATATCAACGATATAGATGATCAACACAAATATCAAGGGTCGTATATGGTCACTACAGATGTAACAAAATCTTATCCTGTCCCAGAAAATCAAAATATATTTGTAATTTCACTTATGTTCACAACTGGGAATTTTCACAACTGTATAATTTTCACATGATCAGATCAACGCGAACGAAAAAGTAGATTAACCAAATACATAGATTGAGCGCGCGTAAACAATCACAGCTTTCGTATTCGCTTTCCACGTAAATGAAGGCACCAGCGAACGCAACGGTACTATGAAATTGTTGCTTATTTCAGTTATCGATGAAAACGTTGCGAGAAGAAATCCCATAGAACAGTACAGACATTTTCTCTCGCGGAACCATACTTTTATACATGCTGAAGGTATCGCTAATTTCATTATTCTCAATTTGAAGAGTGTACATTTGCTCAACAGTGCAAGTACCGATATCCGTTGCCGTCCTCTTTCAGGAACTACTTTGCGTTTTTATATTTCATTTCGAGATTTCAAACAACTTATTAAAAAAATCCCAAGCTTTACAGCTATCTATAGGCAGAACGAATGACACGTGAAATTGTTTTAGACCGAAGCGTGCAAAACCCTAAAAGTATTTAAATTTCAAAGGATTTCCTTACTCAAATTATAATATAAATATTATAATATAAATATAATATAAATATGCGTTGCTACGAAAGACAGTTCTATAGTTTTCAAAATTATTGATTTCTTACAGGTAATTGACAGTGACACTTGGGAATCTCCTGAGCCACACACAAGATACAGCAAATATCACTTGATAAAAGTCTAGTCTTCCAAATTCAATATAATACATAATACATATATATAATTAAAAAATGCCTGGACGAGGTCGAGGTCGTGGTCGTGGACGTGGTCGTGGCCGAGGTGGTGGCCGAGGGACTGGAAGGAATCAGGGCGGTCAAGGACAGCAGCCTGATCAGGATACAGAATGGAACCTCACTGAAACAGCTACTTCTGATAAGGACTTTGTAAGTCTTTTTTTTTTTTCAAAACAAAAGGGGAGTCTGATTTGGAACTATTCCACATACTATTGAACTTACTTTGAGATAAGATTCCACCATCAGAGTGGTAAGTATGTGTCAAAATGTAGCCAGGAAAGAAGATGGACATTATGAAAAATAATCAAATAACTATCAAGTTTGCAGGAATATAGTGCAGTTATTGGCTTATTGTGTTAAAAATAGTTATGTAAAGTTCTTAAGAAATAATCTGTCTATTTTTTCTGCGCAATTTGAAATAGATTCATATACACTCCAAAAACAGTCAAATACCACCTTCAAATGCTTGCATATTGTTTTCTATATGAATATCCCCAGTTCGTATCCGGACACATACCCCCGGACATCCACCCCCGGGACAACTACCCCCTGACAACTACCCCGGACAACTACCCCAGACGGACACTACCCAGACAACTACCCCTAGACAACCCCAGACAACTACCCCCGGACAACTACCCCCAGACAACTACCCCTAGGATAGTTTCCCAGGGGGTAGTTGTCCTAGAGGATGGTTGTCGTAGGGGGTAGTTGTCCGGGGGTTGTTGTCCTAAGGGGTACTTATCCGGGGGTAGTTGTCCGGGGGTAGTTGTCCTAGGGGGTAGTTGTCTGGGGTAGTTGTCCGGGGGTAGTTGTACCGAGGGGTAGTCGTCCTAGAGGGTGGTTGCCCTAGGGGGTAGTTGTCCTAGGGGGTAGATGACTGGGGGTGGTTATCCGGGGGGTGGATTTCCAGGGGTAGGTGTCCTACAACCTCCCACTTGTGTATTGTGTGTACAAGTGAATCTTTGAATATAGGATTATGAATATTAAATATAATCACTTATTTTAATCACTTTTATCTTCTAGTGTTTTGAGAAAATACAGCAATTGACAAAGTCAAGAAAGACATATTGGTACGATCTGATTTGAAAAGTACCAAAATGTCTTTATGTTTACATCCAATTAATATAAGTTATTTGCAAAATTTCATTTTTTGGGTGACAGGAGAAACGACCCGAGTTGCTCTTCACATCATCCAAAGTGACCTTTGAACAGCACTTCGCTGCTCAGGAAAGCTACAGGAATGTTTATCTGGCTACTCTGAAGGTCCTGCTTGCCAATGGCGTCAGTATCTCACAAGGTAAAGGATTGTCACAAAATGTGCGTTGAGGCTCGTTCTGATCTGACGCCGTAATAACCACCCCCCCCCCAAAAAAAAAAAACACTGACTGTTTTTAACGTGTAAATGAAAGACAACTAGCTGCACGCAAAAAAGGTCGTATGTAGTGTGTATTCATCTAGCTCTGTTTTATGAGACACATAAATGTGAGGTGTATTACACTTTAAGTCATAATCACGAAAAACCGGCCGCGGATTTGCCGCGTCATATGTAACCAAGATTTCATTCGTTCTTCCGCATGTCCTTGAACATTGCGTAAATGGCGTGTGATATACACCAGCAGTGGCGGATCTACAGGGGGGTAGGGGTTTAATCCCTCCCCCCTCTTGGGCTGCCAAGTGAAATGTGATGTGCATAGAAAAACGCCATCATGTGTCCAGACCCACACAGGATCCGCATCGTCATCCCCCCTCCCTTAGCAAAAAGCTAGATCCGCCCCTACATATACTAACTAGGCCACACGTTTTTGTCTTATCTAGCTGTATGTAGGCCTACATCAGAAAATAACCATGGAAAGTGCCCCCCAAAAGAGAAAGCAAACATCAGTGAAAGACTTTTTCAGGTAGGTCTCCATTGTGTTAGTAGATGCCAGGAAAACATCACTGACAGGGGTCAAAATAGCAACAAACTAATCGCCTCCTGACCAGTGACGGCCAACATGTCTAAAGAAAATGTTAACATGAATAGCATCATGCTTTGAGGAATCACCAAATTCAAGTGTAGAATAATTTTCTGCTATGATAGTCTTGGGCTTGAAACCACGTTAATGGAATGGCTAGGAATTGGTTCCTATAACATCCAAAAGGTATTTACCTGATATCTGTGGTTCAGGCACCTTCTGATCATACTTCCTTGTACTGGCAAACTATAAAGTTAGCTGCCATTCATAACCAGGGTTTTATCAAACCATGTTGGTTTTTATTATTGTGTTTATTATGGTTTCCTTATTTAGCTTGTAAGTCAAGTATGTAAAGTGCTTTTGTTTTATGAACCACATGTGGAAATAAACTAAACTTGAAACTTGGACTTGAAACAGGGATTAAAGCTCGTACATTGGCTGTAGCATGGGCTCGTACGGACCATGCCCTGGCTGAGACCTTGCTTAAGGACTCTGAAACCTTCACCATGGTAGAGATTCTGAAGGCTCTTAACCTCCTGGATGCAGGGCGTAAGCTGCGAGAGAAAGAGCGTCGCCTCAGGCAGCTTCAGGTTCAGATACAGGAGAAGGTCAAAGTCAACCCTAAGAAGATGTCAAAGGTCAAATCGGATATATTCAATCTCAATGCCACCAAGCTTAAGGTAAATTATCTGTTTTGAAAAATGAAATATAGAGTTTTATAAACAAATCATAGTTAATTCCACTTTGCATTCAGTGAGAGTTATATTGCCTCAAGATGTTATGATGTTGTTTTAATTCAAGGTAGTTTAATGTGCTATGGAAATTTGAGTGGGCTAGGGTTAGGAATATATGTATAATTGTGCCTCAATGTATGTGGAATCACAATCATAAAGAAAATATCTGCAAGAGAATGTTGTGACATACATCTACGAGCTACAAACACAAGACAAATAAACCATGTAACAAGCACAAAGAATTTAATTGCTATGTTTTGATTGGCTACTGTGTGTGTTTGCATAACAGGTTGGTTCAGTGAGTGGAGCGTTGAGTCGTCATATCCGCCGTTGGGTACGCAGTCTGACTAGTGCTCAGCTCGAATTCTATGCTCTGCACTATCCCAAGGAACCATGGAAAACTCTGGCTGATATTTGCCATCTTAATCCAAACAAGGTAACATAAATTTCCATCATTTTCCTATATGTCATGCTTTAAATTTGTATTCTTAAATGGGTGTAAAATTGTATAGTTTTGAACTTTCGGCAAGACTTTAATTATTGTATGTGATTTCAGTCTTTAAAGGGAAATGGGGGTAAAGAAACAACAAGTTTTGTAAACTCTATTATTTTGCCATTTTCTGAACTCAAAGAATTTTCATGAGTTGTTCTAGATCAGGGATTTTTGTATTTTATACTTTATGTGCTCAATATACTGTGGTTTCTATTGTGCTGGCATTTTAGTTTACATCTGACATGTGCTCCTTTCACTTCACATGTTTCCTTCACCCCCTCCATCTCGCATATGTCACCCCTCCCTTCCCTCTTTCTCTGTCTCACTCAACCAAGCACTTCCATGTTATTCTCTTATTCTATCTCCCTTTCTATCTCCATCTCCATCTGAATGTCTATTGTGTCTGTCTTTCATGTGTCACCCCTTCTTCCTTTACACTTGCCTGTCCCTCTCTCATCAATGTCTTAGTTTCTGTATCCCATTATGTTTCCATTCCATTTCTATTTCTATTAATCGATGCTCTGATCTATTGAATGCATGCTGCTCATGAATCCGTCACCACAACTCCTTTTGTGATGGTTGCTCAAATGAATGGCTCAATGAATTTTTATTCAGAGCCATAAAATGTACTAGATGCATGATTAGAAAGAGTGACAAATTCTGCACACACTGTTGCCTTTTTTGTTGCATTACCATATTTTGTTTGACACCAAGAATAACAAATGAAAAACGGGCCTTAAAATTCTTAAATTTGCACCTGTTTCAATTTTCAAAATCACATTTCTTTCTGATAATATTTGCAGCTTCATACTTTTTTTTATAACATTCTATTCCATATAATACTTCCATGTACATTTTTTTCTGAAACAGGACTTTTTATTAGAGCAATGTAGCAATGAAGGAAAATATTGTTTCCAATTGAAGAAGAAAAGCTAATTAATCTATCCCCTCAATATTTGCTTGAATAATTCCTGTACCTAAAATATGTTTATACTGTAGGACTTTCCTGAGAAGCCATGGTTCCTGCCATACTGTTTTGGTGAGCCAGCACCAAGTGGGAGCTTGGTTGCCAAGTGTGCTGGGATGAATACTAAAAACATCAATGAATTGGTAAAGGGAGTGGATGTTCCGTACAGTCACATCAAGCAGTTCACCCTCAATCTCACAGAGGAGAGCAAGGAACGTATAGCATCCTATGAGGATAAAGTCGACACCCTCCTGTGGTGAGTGCCAAGAATCTTTTATGACTCATTCATCGAACGTAGCTCTTGTCACTTTACTGGGATGGTTTTATATCCCACCGCTGCCACCGTCATAGAAGAAGACGACACTTCAATCTCAATTATTGTCAGGTCAGTATTTTATGTTGGCAGACAGACAGACAGTCATGGAGTTTTGGAAAAACACTACAGGACTAGTTTTAATGACACTTCTCTGAAAATAAAGTCATGACTAGAACTAATAATTACATCTAGCTATACCTCTTGAGCTCTAAAATAGCACTCATCATTAAAATCCAAGATTATCTACTCTAATGATCCCTATATTCTCTATCTCTTTCAAGGTACTATGAGGATCTGCATTGCCCTAAGGTAGATGAGGTGATCTGCCGTCGTATCAGCGATGGGGAGGCAGTGACTCTACCCTCAGGCAAGCTGATTGAGAGGTTGCTTTTGATGAAGACCCGGGGATTTGGGGCCTGTGTCGTGGAGTCTCTCATCCCAGAGGCAGCAAAGAGGCTCAAAACCATGAAGTGAGTTTACAACTCAGTAAGTGATATACAAAACGAAAATGTAGGTGTTTTACTTGAGTGATTTAAGCACTTGACTGAAGATTTACAGGTCACAATTTTGAGCCCGAGTAAATCAGCAATGTCCTTTGGCAAGACATTAATATGCATTTACCACTCTTAACTCAGGTGCAGTTAATGGATACCTGGTGGGAAGGAATTCCTTCAGACTATTTGTCTCTTTTAATGAACAATCCAAACCTGTAACAAAGCATCTGTCTCTGGTTTAGTCAAGTGAAAGCTGTGTTACTTTGAAGCCATATATGATTAAACTGGAAACGATGATTTGTTTTCTGATCAGGGTTTCCTTGGAGGCTCCTGTAGCTATACTTGGTGACCGTTCACCTTCCATGGAGGTTGCCATCAAGACCAGTACTATCATAGCAGGTCTTCTGACTTCCATCACAGATGCAAAACTCTCCTTCTTCTCGGATGAGGACTATGTGCCTGAAAAGATCCCGAAAACCATAACTGAGGTAACTGATCGAACCCTCAAACTCCTTTTGTCTGATAACTTAAAAGGGATTAGCTCTACCGATGCTCAAACAGTACTATTTACGTTAATGTGAAAAGAACTTCCATGGCAATTTAAATGCTATGCCAGCTAGTTTTAATGAGAAAGGTTATCTACTATTAAAATGCCATACTTTGATCCAAACGTCTTTGATGTCCAATTGCCATTAGAGTAGATCAAAGCTCTTCTAATAAATCTAGAATGAAGAAACAATTTTTGGGAAGAATTGAACAATTATTTGAAAATAAAGCAATTGTTATCACGATATGCTATGATTTACAGATTCTTGAGATGGCCTCTACGCTGAGAACATGTGGAATGACGGCCCCTGCAGCCAGTCTTTTGCCGTATTATGAACGCAAGGAGGTTATCAAGACATTCGTAGTTGTGACGGATGAAGAGGAAAACTGTAAAAATAATGACTACCTGTAAGTTCAAGATTCAGATTTGAATCTGATTGGTTGAGCAACGTCATTATGCAAAAATTGACAAAATCATAATGAAAAGCTAATTGATGACTTTTTCATCGGTTCGTACCTGTTTTACCAATGGAATATGGAAATTGTGAAAAAATATTTTGAAATCTAGTGAATGAATAGTTATGTCATTTTTATCTTATCAAGAACGCACCAAATGCTTCTGAGTCTAAATATTAGAGATATGATGTGGGTATACTGGAGGTGTATCATGTAGGGGTAATAATAAATGCGCCTCGGAATAGAATTTCTAGATAGATGGCGCTATAGAAATGCCTATTATTATTATTATTATTATTATTTACATTCATAGATGGTCTGCTTTCTTTGGCGTTATGTAACTAGTGATATCATGTCCATCTTTCAGCAGTTTCAGCTCAATTCTCTCGCAACACTGGCTAGGTGTGTGTGAAATATTTTTCACAGACCATATTAAACAAATTATCTAAATGCATACATTTTGGCTTACATAGCTGTTGCCTCTATCTCTTTCATTGATTATACATCATTGTACAGTGTATGCACCGAATACCGATATAAACTCTGTTTCTTTCTCTACCTTCAGCTTCAAAGCACTATTCAAGAAATACCAGGAGGAGGTGTACGCCGATGCCAAACTGGTCTTCATCTCCTTCCTTGACAGCCAGCACGCTGTTGGTCAGATGGTTAATCAGCTGACTGCTGATGGTATCCACCCGATGCAGTTCAGGTTCAGTCGTGACCGGCCTGATCTGACCAAGCTTGACAGTGTCCTGGGTCTACTGTCCACCTCGACCGGTGATTTCAAGAAGGAGGTGAACCGCATCGCCCAAGAAATGTCTGATGCTCAGACCAACGCTCGGAAACAGGCTGAACCATGAATGAAGAAATTCTGTGAAGACTTAGTCCCTCATTTCAAAATAATTGCAATCTAATTAATCAATTAAGCACCCCTTACTGATATTACCCAACCAAAAGCATGCAATAATTGTAGTCTCCAAAATGGGGCTGTTGAAGTATTATGAGCAAATTCTTTATTATACCAACTGTTCTATTTGATCTGTCTGACTAGCAATTATCTGATAATCTGTGATCTGTATTGTTGCTACCTGTTCTGCAGAAGCCTTATCATGATCATCGTGATTATTATTTCCTGTCAGTCATTTGTCATGGCAACACTAAAAACAGGAAGATGATTAAATTTAAAACAAGTTCTAGTCTGGATTCCAGACAGATTGTGTCCTTTTAAAGCCTCCTACAGATATGCAGTGATAAATCGCAGCGTTTTTTTTAATGATAATTTCTCTATCTTACTATACAAAACTCGATGAATACATGTATGACCTGTGTTACACACTGTACCGTGTCATATCTGAACAAGCTTTAAAGATACTGTGTCCCTTTTGCAGCCAACATCAAATTCTGTAGAACATTGCAGGAATCATGAATATGTCATGTATGTCCTATCTGTGAAATTTAAACGTTAGCAATGTCCTATTATTCAAATTATGCAAGGAAACCTGTTTACTTTATAAATTTCACTGTCGGACACTATTGAGTGACTGACTGACTTTTTCTTTGGAATTAACATACATACGAGCTGTAACAGGTATATGCAGCATTTGTCTACATCAATAACCCACTTCTTGTAATGGCCAAAAATAAACTGATTGAGTCTTTGCGCAGTACAAAACATACGACCATTCGGTACAAGGGTCTGAAAATCAGACTATTTACTTAAGTGATTGCAATCACTTATTTCGATTTGACAACTAATCATTTTGACCGAAGTTCTAAATTAGTATTGTCTTTCAAATGCCATTGGAATTTAACCTTTTCATTTTTTCGGCCTGCAAACGGGTCATAGTACCTTTAACAGTGCAAATCAAACCTAGGAAATACAAACTAAATCACTTTCGCTTCTTTCTTCTCAACATTAATGTATGAACACTGTGTTATGTATGGGAACATCTGTAGATGCAAAAATTAAGTTGTAGTGGTTAGCAAGGCAGTCTAGATAGAAAACATTCACAATTGAAAATTTCCTCTTAAAAGAGATAATAAAATTATGGATAATTAGTAATTACAGCAAGTATCTTGCCAGTTCTAAAGGGATTACAGTTAACAAATACATTATTCATACCTCTTGTAAATTTGATGTCGTTTGTGTTATCTTCAACTCAAGAATGAAAGGTGGACTGGTTGAATTTGGGGCTTTGTTAAAGAATTTTAGATGTAAGCTTTAATATGCCACATTCTCAAGAAACATAAATCTGGACCAATCAATTTTTCACATGCATTAAAAGTTACAAAACTTTGTAAGGGTATGAATAATTTAGATAATTAATGTATGTATTGAACATCAGACCAAAAAGATTGTCTTGTCTTTCTTTGTTTACTGTTCAGCCGTTACCAATTCTCCATCAGTTATCCTTTATTTTCAACATTCACCATAAGTTTTTGTTTGATCATTTGGGGGATTATTTTTTGTCATTACCCTATCCTTTTAACCACTGATTTAATGTTGTGTTGTTGTTGCCCTAGAATCTAGCCCAAGTAGTCTATCATTTTCACTGGTCAAATTTTAACCACAAGCATTCCTAGAATCAACATCCCTGGATGATAAAGAGTGTGTACCTATCGTCAGACGGATGGAAATGGTAAATGGAACCTTTACACCAAATTTCATTGAAACAGGATCACATTCTTTATTGCCACTCATGATGTGTAAGAGTAAATGAATATATTTGGATCCTGTTCTATTTTAAGTATCAACTCCTACAGAATTCCTTGTCGAACCTGAAATAGATTCAGGTCATGTGATATATATTAATTGCTTGGTTTTGTATTTATGTACAGAAATTTCTAGAGCATTCTTACAATGATTTCAGATTTACGTTGAATTAAAAAATTTGCCACAAAAATCCTTTTATCACATGTTTTTTTCTGTTTATATTTTGTTATTTATATATTACTACATGTAGTGATTAACGTTATGCAACATATTCTTACATCTTGTTAAAGTGCAATTGGTATACTACTTTTGTATGATGAAGTGTTACAAATTTGTTATTTTGTTATTTTTTAAACCTTAGATTTTGAAATATAGAATGAGAATAGTATTAATGAAATTTATCATAGAAGTACAGTAATTATGTGTTACACGATTGAAAATTCCTTGTATTTCTTCACTATTATTATGTTTTAATAGGGTGATTTACTACAAAACAATATATTTATGACCATTATCATGTACTTTAATTGTTATCATAGCAGTGTTATTAAAAAAATCTCATACTCATTTTATTTGCTGCATTACTTTACAGGTAATATTGCCTTTAATGATTTTGTCACAAATCATTCGTTAATGTGTATTTATAAGGTAACAATGATGATTCGATAATACAATGTAGTTAGGAGAGAAATTTATATATGTCATGTGATTTTATATAGTCTACATACATGTAAGTGCAATAAACAACATGCAATTACTTTGATATTTTTCATTAGCTATTTGTGTGTTATTTGAATTATTGATGTGTCACATTATTCACAATTGGAATGAACTAGATAGGGCATTTGCTTTATGAAATCAAGCTAAACAAAATAGCTTATATGCCTCTAGTTGGTTTTGTGTGATGATATTGCACTTTTGGATTCTGTTACAAATTTAATCTGTGTATAAATGATTCAATAAAATAGAGGAGAGAAAGAGAGAGAGAGACACACACACACACGCACACGCGCGCGCACACACACGCACACACACAAGACACACACACAGAAAGAGTCACCAATAATATTGAAGGAATCCTTCCTTGAGAAAAGAAAATGTTCCTTCTGCAAACAGTGTGTGTGTGTGTGTGTGCGTGCGTGTGTGTGTGTGTGGGTGCATGTAGGAGCATGTCATTGGGTTTTAGAGACGTGTACCAATCAGACATGATCAATTGTGTCTCGGGACGAACTCTTTGACGATAACCGTCACAATAAGTCTTAATAGTCATGTTTATGGAACTAGTCATAACAAGGAGTTATTTAATATGGGTACAGCATTAAAGATCCTTGGTTATGGAGAAATATTCCCCCTTAAAGGTACTATGTCCCATTTGCAGGCCAAAACATGAAAAGGTTAAAGTCCACCGGCATTTGAAGGATAATACTAATTTAGAATTTCCCTCAAAACGAAAGGGCTTGAAATTATCTTTTTGTGGAAAAATAACGACCGTTAGTTGTCGAATCTACTTAAGGAATTGCAATCCTTTTAGTAAATAGTCTGATTTTCAGACCCTTGTACCGAATAGTCGTACGTTTCGTGCTGTTCAAGATTCAATCAGTTTAATTTTGGCCATTACAAGAAGTGGGTTATTGATGTACACAAATGCTCATGTACCCTTTACAGCTCATTTTATGTATGTTATTACCAAAGACAAAAAGTCAGTCAGTCACTCAATAGTAAGTTTCTGACAGTGAAGTCTAGAAAGTAAACGGGTTTCTTTGCATAATTTGAATACTAGGACACTGCTAACGTTTAAATATCACAGATAGGACATACGTGACATATTCATAACTCCTGCAAAGTTCTATTGATGTTGGCTGCAAATGGGACATAGTACATTTACACATTATTTGTAGGTACCCCTCCAACCTAAAGGGGAAAAAACATGATGAAGACAAAGAGAGAAGGCACCATTGAAAACGATATTGGGATGAAGTTAAGACAGAGTATCACTAACCCGGACATCCTCATACATCTATCAAAGTTGTTCGGCAGAAGTTATTAGGTTGTAAGTTATAAACAGTCCGTCTAAATCGGTTGGAGTCAGTAAGATTTGGTAGTTGTTTACAACGAATTCGAAAAAGAATTTACTTTTGATCTGTTAGTTAGTGTAGCTCTTAATCCATCAGTAATTCAAAGCGAACCATATGAAAAGCTTATACCAAGAGCTCTACGATGCGACGGGGGTGGGGTGGTGTGGTTGCAGCTCCCCCTCCCCGCCCTAAAATGTGAAACATGCCTATCAACATTATCAATATTTGGGGCAACCATCACACTTATATTTAGACAGCGAGATCGATGCACGAGTTTGCAAGTATATATATAGTATATAGATATATCATCTGATTTTCACAGATGATTAAATAAAAGTTTTATCACATAAAAGTGTTTTTCGGCTCGATCGCAAGGTACATAGGCTGGAACATTTAATATTCAGGCAAAAGGTGTTGGCCCCCTTGCGAAAAATGTGCCTGTACACCTGTTTGATTCTGGGAAAGTCTAAAGAATCTTACCCTGTATGTTACCTAGTTTGCAGGTCCAAACTCTTGTCGTCGAGCAAAGAGTGTCTACAAAATTAGACTACATTAGGCACTGTACTTTAGCTGCTGTTTGACACGGATTTTACACAGCCAGAGACCGACACATCTAGGCTCTGCTCAAGGCTTTAGGGATTGTGGTAAAGTTTCCATTTTGGGTCTGTGCTTTCAGAGTATGTAATGTGCTACCGACCTCACCACATACTTTTGCGTATCGCTTGTTTTATCATGTTGACAGCCCTGTGAGAGCTTGGATAAGATCAAAGAACATTAGCATTCACGATGCCCGTTTTTAGTTATTATTTGTTTGTAATGTTTGGGACGGCAAATAACCAATAACTGGGATCAGATTCCCGCATGCCTGAGTTGCCCCCTCCCCCCTTCCCTATCTCTCTCTCTCTCTGTCGTTCTTTATCTAGATCGCGCGCTCTCTCTCTCTCTCTCTCCCTTTATCTCTCGCTCTCTTTCTCAATTGCCCTCTTTCTCTGTCGATGTCAAACTCCCGAATATCTATACAGTACTCTCCTAGACAGCTAGCTCGGGCCAAGTATAAGATTTGCATCACAAATAGTTGTTTTCCGACTGACTAAGCAATAACTATGTATGATGACAATGATGACTTTGCCAAGCTTTTTATGTGGGATCTTTCGTTTTGGGGTACGCCCAGACAGTGGCGTAATGAGCAAAAACTTTATTGGGGGCAGAAAGAAAACAAACGGAAAATCATGTCTATTCAGCAACATTTGTAAATCACTGGTATCGAATTAGAAATAAACCACGTTTAAATTATAATTGGGGGAGGCGAGGCACCACCTTTCTGTACTAAGTAGATTTACGCACCGCTCTGTGCCTTTTATTATCTAAGTCATGGTATCTTTGTTCGTTGATTCTACATGGGACTCGGATTATGGATAAAACATATTTCTGCAAACGGAATGTGTATTGAGAATAATTTCTGGGGCTAGTGCACTGCGTGTTATAACATAGTGCCTATACCGGATTCGCTATTATATGAACGCCACCCCTTCTGCTTCTGATCGTGGCGCAATAAAAAGTAGTTCAACCTCATTTTGTTTCTTCATCACACGTTCAAGAACAAACCTTTCAAGTGAGTTGTTACCTGTTACTTTGACTGAAATTCGAACAAGATACACTTGAACCTTGGTAACTGGGATGCATTTTGAGTCAACACTGCTCATGAGGGGAAAGATTGACGGCCCCGTTTCATCGTTTGATTTGGACATAGCAGAGAATTAAGCAAACGGTAAGCTTCCACGTTAAAATTTTCATGAGAATATAAAAAAAAACATAATTCTTAAAAAAAATAATCTAAGTGTGAATTGTAATTTCTATTATTTCGGATTCGAAATTTAATTTTCGATATTATAGATGTTCAACTCATTAGAGTAGATAATTTAAAAAAAGATAACGAGATCAATCTATAGATGTATAACTGAAAATAGACTACATATTATAAAAATTTAAACCTATCTACACTGAATGAGCGTAAAGTTACTTAAGATACCATGATTAATATTTGCAGGCAGCAATATTTAATTTATACGCATCCATCCTTAATGGAAGTTACACAGAAAGTTATACCTAAATGTATTTGATCTTTGCACGGTCTTCCGTTATATGTGCACAGCTAGCAAAACATCAGAGGACCAATCTGGATTTTATTTTTTCTGTGAAGAACCCATGATGTCAATCCTTTGGGCAATTCCATGGAAAATGGTCACTTGCCAAAAATCTTTAAAAATGGCGATATCTCCAAAAATTACCATGACAAATTTTATATCGAACAATATATCCCAACGAGCTCTCCGATTCTAATGGTATGTCAAAAGGATTAAAATAACTTAAAACATGACTTACTTAAAAAAAAACGTTTCGGCCAAAATGTGGCAACCTTTTTTGCCAAAACATTCGTAGATACCACATTTACACTGAAGCCCTTGTTCATGATTGTATACGTGTTCAGAATGCCTGTGCAAGACTTATGGCCAATTTTCTCGATTTTTTCCCCCTCCATGTTATGTCTGTTTTAAAAAGTTAACATGATAACATAATACGGTACAGAACTGCATTTAAGATGCTTTTTATTTGTTTACAAAGCTTGTAAAGGTCACACCCCAAACTATATATCCGAATCATTATCTTTAAATTTCCATCTACATACACTTTACTGCTTCGAAACTGCTTCGAAAATTAAAACAAAAGGAACTCTTGAAGATTGCGCTTTTGTTTTTGCCGGTCCAAAGCATTTGAACAACTTTCAACTTGAAATAAGAAAATACTGATCTGTTGTCATCTTTGAAACCTTTGATGAACCAGTTGTTTTGGATAGTACATGTAGAGTAGCTCAATTATATATAAAAATCTTATAATTATTATATATGATTTCGAACATACACAAATTATGTTAATGGTAAAATATAGGGTATTAATTGTGCCCTTACACAGTATAAGGCCATGATGGTAATTGGAAGAATGATATATATAATATTAAATCGTGTACTGTTTAGTAGTCAATAAGAATTAGTGAAAGGGATTAGCACTTACAAGTTAACCTCATTTTGGACCCAAAATTATAACTTGACCCATATTAATTTTTTCCCACAATGCGAAGCACACTCCTTAAACCGAATGGGTCTTAGATAATGCCAATGGTGCTATAGATAATTGGACAGTACTATAATAGCTTGTTCCATAATTTGCCCACCGTTTATCAATTCAATTCAATTCAAATGACTTCATTTCTCATGCAAAACATAATACAATAAAATTGCAATGTTATTCGCAATTTAATATTAGAATATTACAAACAAATATACAATGAAACAAGACAAATACAATAGTAATGGCACGAGAAAACAGGAACTAAATAGTAGCAGAGGTTGTTGAAGTATAAGTTCCTCAGAGGAAATTTTACAGTACGTCTGGAAAACAAAGTATACATAGAAAATCAATAAGTTAAAAAATATGTAAAAATAAAGAAATTATAAATTTGGGAAGGGAGATATAACAAAAAGAGGACAAATGGGGGGAAATTGAAGAAGGCCAAATAGAAAGAAAGATGGAAGAGGAAAATGAATGATTGCAAAAGCTCTAGAAAGAAGAGGTTAGATCAGCAGAAAGAGGGAGAAAGAATTGAGTCGAGAGTCAAACAAACCGAGAGTCATGCATCCCGACGTTCCTGGATGCGAGACCCATGTCTGAGCACTTTTAAGGCCAATACCACGTTATGATGCTAATGATAAATGAAACTTCCTATAAGGCTTGACCTATAATTTGCCCATTTTTCTTGGAAGCGAGACTAACTGAGACCAGACGGGGCCTAGACAATGCAAATGCGGCAAATGGTAAATGGACCGTGATATGCCTTGATCCATATTTTGCCCAGGTTTTTTTTTCATCATTCATTTTGTTTCATAATCGTTTCGATAAAATTCCAAAACACAGGAAAAGCTTACATGAACAAAAACAATTCATGTATCGTATTTTGTTATATGAAGAGCTTGATCCCAAAAGGAGCTAAATCCATATTTTACCAAAATTGATTTTTTTTTTTTTTTTTTGTTGTCTTAAAATAATGATTTCCTACATGGGGACAAAATGCACTATATCACATTCTAAAATTTCACCAGGAAGTATGAACAATTTTAGGTACAATATCATGTTTCATTCCAAAAGGGGCTAAATCCAAATCGGTTTCATTCCAAAAGGAGCTAAATCCACTTTGGGTACTTCTGAGTAACTCACCTTTTTTGATTTCTCCAATTTCCCTTTGGCCATGTACCTTCATGTTGTTATATATGTTAAAGGTGTCACCCTGGACCAATAATATATGATAAGAAAAGAATCTACAGTTATTTCTGATTTTTACTAAATTTTTAGATTTTGTGGATTCAGCTCCTTTTGGAATGAAACTGTGATATGTTGTTTACTTCCTTTTCAAAAGGTTTTTTTTAGTTGTGATTTCACTATTATTATTTATAAGGAAAGGTTTGCTACTAAATTTGAATAAATTCAGTGACTTTATTGAGAAAATATTCTAAAATTTCACCAGGAAGTATGAACAATTTTAGGCACAATATCATGTTTCATTCCAAAAGGAGCTAAATCCACGAAAAAACAAAATCTAAAAAAGAAAAAACAAAATTTATTAAAAATCAGAAATAACTGGTAGATTTTTTCTTATCATATATTATTGGTCCAGGGTGACACCTTTAACATATATAACAACATGAAGGTACACGGCTAAAGGGAAAGTGGAGAAATAAAAAAAGGCGATTTACTCAGAAGCACCCAAAGTGGATTTAGCTCCTTTTGGAATGAAACTCTTCATAAACAATCGGCGAGAAGGCAAGAACCTGTTTCAGCATTCGGCTGAAGAAAATTGTTTTTACGACAGTCAGTATACAAGCATGGCAAAATGAATATTATAAGACATTGGACAACAAATTGACCAGTTTCAATTTGGAAATAGAAAATGTCTACGAGCATCTCATTGTTTAATGCTCGTCATCATTTTAATTTAAATGCCGAAAACCCTCAAACGTCGTCAACAATTCTTTTAACTGACTTTAAGAAACTTTTGATCGAATTGACCACGCTGTCGCTATAAGCAACTTACATCAAATAGGGGTCCAATCCTCAGCAATTACTTGGATATGTGACTTCCTTTCCTGTCGTACGCAGTGTGTTCATTATCATGGTGTTCTGTCTGATTCATGTACCATTAATGCTGGTTTCCCTCAGGGTACGAAACTGGGTCCTTTAATATTTTTAGTTATGATTAATGACTTTAAAATAAATAATAACATACACTTATAAATATTTTGATGACTTAACAATGATCGAGTGCCGCGAACTTGTCCAAGAATCTCGAACGCAGGGAGCTGCTGATAGCCTATCTGTCTGGGCTGATAATAACAAAATTAAGTTAAACCCTTTAAAATGTTTGAGAATGGATATTTGTTTCTCTAGGACACCAGTTAATCAAACGAGTATAATTTTAGAGAATTGTCTATTGGCAACAGTGAGTGAAGTTAAATTGTTAGGAATTACCGTACAAAGTTATTTAAAGTGGGATGCTCACATAAAAGACATCGCAAAAAGAGCAAGTGCAAAACTATACGTGCTACGTTCTTTGGTGAAATATGGACTTCCACAGGAAGAAGACCTTATTACTGATTTTGTCGGTTATATTGGCCCCTTAAATGAATATGCCAGTCCTGTTTGGAGTGGAGGACCCAAGCAAAATCAAAACGAGAGATTGGAGAGAATATAAAAGAGAGCGTTGCGGATAATTTTTCGTAGGGATTATAATGACTATACAAATGCACTTGAACAATCTCAAATCCAAACATTAGACAAAAGACGCCAAAATTTATGTGTTACATTCTTTCAAAAAACATTATTACTCACTGATCCATTTAAACAATTTCTCCCCCCAAAAACAATGTACTAGAACACTTAGAAATTTAAAGAAAATTCCTGATTTTAAATGTAACACAAGTCGCATGGAAAAAAGGTCCTATTCCAAATTTGATTCGCCTGTATAATAAAAGTTAATTTGCTCGTGTTTATATTCATTGTAATAATTTTTCATTTTAATGTCTTGATTCGTGTACATTCTTTTAATGATTTTGAATATGGTACCAATATGTTTTAATGATATTTAATTGCTTTTAACTTTTAAATTTGTATAATTATTTTAAATACTACTAAATCGCTCGAGCATAGAATAATTTGTATCTATCTCTCTTACCAGTCATTTCTGTTTCCTTATCTCCTTTTCAATTGTTCATACCACTGCTCTTGCCGCTATCCTTGATCATTTTTCCACTATTCCCACACACGCAATATTGAAATATGTAGAACTGTTATATAATTTGTCTTAGTCGATATGTTGGCATATAATTATGTTTATACATTTTCGTTTTGAAATTATGCACTGGTATTAGTAACCATGATAAGGCAAAGGGATATAAATATTCATTCGTGTTAAGAACATTTCATGGGTGAATAAAATACGATCTTTCTGATAAGATAGGTCTCAAATCCCAAAACTTAACTATTTCAGAGATAGTATGATGTATCTCAAATATTTTTGTCACAAAAGCATTTGTTGCACTCAATTTGTCAAACAATGGTCGGCAGTAATTCGGCAATAGGGCGTATCTTGACAAATCCCATACACGCCCTTTTTCCGAATTACGGCCGAGTATTATTTTGACAAACTGATACGCCCTTTTGCCTGACCGACAAATGCTTTTGGTATTGTGAGGAAAAAAATGTGTTGTTTTCAAAAGTTTCTTTTTGTTCATTGAACATTGTTTATTAGACTATTGCATAGATATTGAATGATGGTCAGGGTATATCTCAGGACATTTTGAGCGGGAAACGAATTGTGAATGAATATTCAAGATAAACTTGAGTTCTGGTAAATATAATAAAATAAATTCTCACAGAATCCAACGAAACTTACACTGAATGTTCAAAATTACAAACAAATGACATGTGCCTAACAATTTTGGTAGAAAATGTATAGTGGCTAAGTAATGAGCATAGAAAAATAAGGAAATCCGGGTAAGTAGGCCCTATGTGCAAATGGGAGTTGTGGTTTTTATCGAAGATGATGCCTAGTAAGTTTTTGGTGCGTTTGTTTTTATTTCAGTGGTTCCGACAACCAAGCTACTGTAGGATAAACAATCCAGAATAAATCAGAGCAATTTTCTCTCAAAATACGATTCACATACCAGAGCTCAAGATAAGCTTTAAAGGCATCGTTTAACAATGTTAAATCTGAGATGCATGGCCCTACGTGTCATCAGTGTCTGTGATATGGTGTAATATTGAAGCCCTAACAAAATTGCGCTTCAAAATGATCATGAAGTGCCTCACAAAAGTAAAAATCTTTGAGTGACCGGTTTTACCATACTCATTTTCCCCAATAGACTGTAGTGTTATAAAAACCGTTAGGAAAACGAAAAATGAAATTTCGATTTCCAATCATAGATATCTTGATAATCAGAGAGGCGATCGGCTTGTTAAAGTCATGGGATTCCTGACTGACCTAAAGGTTTATAATTATGATTGCAGCATGAGCTAAATCCAGGATTTTGTTTCAGAATCTGAGGCAATGTTACCGAGTTACTTTAAGATCCATTTGGTAAGAAAACAAGAAAGTAACTAACCCATGTGCTCTCCCGCTAAAGCGGTGTTACTTTGACAAAAGGGGCGTTTTTTATAGTTACAACCAGAAGTAAGCACCTTTCATACTAATCTTAACTAGCTGAATATGTTTGTCTAAAATTTATTTTATATATAATTACAATATATAATTTCAAACAGTTTTCATGTCAAGTTACAATTTGCAGCAAGTGCATCAATATAATAGATTATGAACGAATTATTCTGATGAAAATCCAAGATAAATTTATTGTACTTTACATGTAGTCTGTGTATCAAAGAAACTTTATATTAGTAACACGGAGATATTTAACACAGTAATATAGATTGCCAGTTTAATAAAAGTTATCACAAATTGGATTTTAATAAGCCATACACTGTTAACACTATACCTTGCCGTGCAACTGTAATTGATAGAGTAAATGTATATAAATGATGCAAGAATAAAACATGTATTATACATGAATTATGAAATATGAAAAAAAAAATTGACATTCGCAGGAATAGGTGTTACATGTACAACAAAAACCTTTATACAAACTGATCAGCGAGTTTCTCAAATTAATGTCAAAGCTGTAATTTAAGATTTAAAAAAAAAAAAAACTTCCCGAGGAGAATACATCGGTTTTGTGTTTAGATGCATCGGCCCGGCACCGAGCGTATTTTGGGCGGCGAGTGAAAAGTGAGCAGGCGCCGCCAGAATTTTAACTCCGCGCTAAAAATTCAGCGGCGACCGAGCGATGCCCTAAAAACAAGCAGTGCCCTGGCGGCCGCCGCTCGGTGCCCGGGCGAAATTGGCTAAAAAATCGCCGCCCGGCCGCCGAGCAGGCTACTTTTTGGGGTTGTGACCATAGCTTACGAGAGCTTTAATAACACCAAAGAACATAGGCATTCACGATGTCCATTTTTATTTATTCTTTATTCATAATTTTTAGGACGTTAAATCACCAATAACCGGGATCAGATTCCCACATGCCTGCGCTGCCCTTCCCCCTTTTTTTCCCTTCTTCTCGCTCCTCTCTTTCTCGATCTCTTTCTATATTGCTCTCTTTCTATTGCTGTTATGCTCCCAAATATCTACAGTACTCTCCTATAGATAGCTAGCTCGGGCCAAGTATATTATTTGCATCACAAATATCTTTTCCGACTGACTAAGCAATAAATATGTATTGAAATATATGCTGACATGGCTATGGGGATGACTTTGCAAAGCATTTCATGTGGAAGGTTTCGTTTTGGTGTGCGCCAAGAGATAATACGCATACTCTACACCACCTTTCTGTACTAAGTAGATTTACGCACCCCTATGCCTTTCGTTATATATTAGTCATTGTATCTTGTCCGTTAATTCTAAATGGGACTCGGATTAGGGTTAATAACATATTTCTGCAAACGGAATCTGCATTAAGATTTATTTTGGGGGCAAGAGTTTCCCGAGCACTGCGTGTTTTGACATAGTGTCAATACCGGATTCGCCATGAAATGGACACCAACCCTCCTGTTTCTGATCGTGCGAAATAAAAGTATTTCAACTTTATTCCTTTCAGAATATAGACGCTTGAAATACCGCTCTCCCAGTGGAATGGAATATCTTATTCGTGAATGGCAATGAACATGTTTAAAGGACATAAAAATCTACATCATGGACTTTTTTAAAGTACTGGTATTAACAACCATGATAAGGCAAAGGGGCGTAAGGGGTAATTTGTGTTAAGAACATGTCATGGGTGAATAAAATACGATCTTTCTGATAAGATAGGTCTCAAATCCCAAAACTTAACTATTTAAGAGATGGTATGACGTATCTCACATATTTTTTTCACAAAAGCATTTGTTTTACTCAATTCGTCAAACAATGCTCGGCAGTAATTCGGCAAATAGGGCATATCTTGACAAATCCTGATACGCCCTTTTGCCTGACCGACAAATGCTTTTGTAATGGAAAAATTTGTGCTGTTTTCAAAAGTTTCTTTTTGTTCATAGAGCGGGAAACGAATTGTGAATGAATATTAAGATCCATTTGGAAAGGAAAAAAAAGTAACTAGCCCATGCGCTCTGCCGCTAAAGCGGTGTTACTTTGACAAAAGGGCGTACCTTTAGTTACAACCAGGAGTAAGCACCTATGCATGACCTTTGTCATCATGACCCTAAAATTTATTCAGTTCATTGCCTCTGCAAGATACATACATGTCCTGAGTTTGATAGTAATCCATCCGTCGTCGGTTGTAAAGATAATGCGTTTCAAGCTATTTTTGCACACATGAGCCCATGACCTTTGACCTTTGACCTCATGACTCCAAAATCGAATCAGTTCATTGGCTCAGCAAAATACATACATGTCTTGAGTTTGATGGTAACCCGTCAATCGGTTCTAATGATAATGTGATCACGAGCTATTTGTGCATACATAATGAGCCCTGTGACCTTTGACCTTTGACCTCATGACCCTGACATTTATTCAGTTCATTGGCTTTGCAAGATACATACATTACCCAAGTTTGGCGGGAATCAATCAATCGGTTCTTGAGAGAACGCGATCACGAGAACGGGACGTTCGGACGGACGGACGGACAACCCGAAAACATAATGCCTCCGGCTACTTTGTTGCGGATGCATAAAAATGGGTACGCTTTCACTCACAGGTGGCTAGAAAATTTCCGGGGGGGGGGGGTAATTGCCTTTGCTCATCCACGATATCTGCCTTTAACTTTATTAGTAGCTGCGCCGCCCATATCCTCAACATCTTGTTTTATTGATTGCAGATTTAAGGTTGGTTTCGAATACATACACATGCATACAAATCTGAAGTCACAGTCGAAAGCTTCAGTAATTTTCGCCTTGTAATTTATACTGCTTGTATAATACTGGTCATATTTCGGCCCTTAAATTGTGTTCATTTTGGCATTTGTTATCACTGAGTGCGATCATTTACAGTTCGCAGGATCAATATTTATTTGTTCTTTTGTTCCGTTTTCCGTGCAGCTTTAGAAATCCCAATATCTGGACTTTGAGTTAATAATTAAGCGTCAAAAAAAAATGCAGTCAGATTCTGGATCGATCGCCTACTTCCGGAATAGCATTGTGACCGAGAATATGCCACAGATGAAGGTGAAAGTGTGCTTGCTTGGCGTAAGTATATCACACAGATAATTTTTTCAAGTGTGTTTTAGTTGCTCAATGAGCCCGTTGGTCAATAGGAATTCGAAGCGCTTACTTATTTTCTTTTGCATTTCCTTGATATTGACTGTAATTGAAAGAGTGTACTAATGTCGTAGTCTGTCTTTTTTTTGGGGGACGCATACAAACAGGCAGCAAACACTGAGTAGTAGGGCGAGTCAATTTGTATTGGCTATCTGAAATAAGGGGAACAAAACCCCTGCAAGAAGAAACAAAGCATCATGAATACATTGTATATAATGATGTTCACATGACATCATATAAGTCAAGGTTTTCATTCTGACATTTCTCCAATCTCTATATTTTCCTAAAGTTGATAATGAATATCCAAATGTATGTGTTTACCTCATTCGCATCACAAAATGTAGGCCTACGACAAAACAAATTCCTGTCTTACTCACCACATAATATCCTGTCTTAAAGAAAGCAGTTTATAATTACTTCATACCTGTGGACCTCTATGTTTGATGGTGCAAACTAGCAAAAAGATATGTTCACTCTACAACATTATTCATTGCGAAAACTTGGCCATCCTAACTTACCCTACGGTGAATTGGCCGAGAAATTATACATCATACACATAAGTACAGGTTACATCAACTTTCTTTCCAGGTCAGTCTCTCTGGGAACAGACATCACCTATAGGCTAATCCAATCACAGTTATTCTCATATTGTAAACAACATATTTCTAACAAATCATGATCGATAACAGTAAGATCTACATCTTATATTATCGATTCAACCAGAATAATTAGTTGCAAATTGAATCTAAACAAAAGGTCTCTTTAGCCAGTGATCACATTATACGCCTTTAAATCTACTGAACAATATACATGTATAGTCACTCATATATTATCTTCATATATTTGACAACCATTTATGTGGTCATAACTTAGCATATGATAACAGAAATAAGCCACATCTTTATACATGAAAGCATTATATCTCTACTTCTCACAATATACAAATGAATTGATTACAAGCAGATAGATACATGTATATATTACATTTGTTTGTCTCAGTTACTGTTCAGTACGCTAAACATTCTTCATCAATGCCTACCTATATCAGGTCTCTTAATTACTGCAGACCTCCTCACCAGTGGCTACTCATTACACGCATCAGGTCTCACTGCAGACCACCTCACCAGTGACCATTGTCTATCGGTCACTCCCTCAACTCAGGTCCCTGACTGCAGACCTAAAATCAATACAACACATATATCAACTAGTATGGATTTACTTTTAGGTTCTTCTTCGATAAAACACCATTATCTAATAAGAGTCTGAATTTCAAGACTAATATGTAAACAAACCCTGCAAGTGCATTGTATTTTTACTATGCACTAATGTAACGGCATACACATGGTATGATATCAAACATCAAAACATTACTGAACTCTATAGTAAGTTTTGACATTAAATTGGATCTTATTCAAACAAATGTATGAGTTTCACTTTAACTCTAAATAAATGATTCACTAGGCATATTATTACATTTTCAATATCTCTATCTGATTGAGAAAATGTTACCGATAAAAATGAAGTAACCTCAGGCATAATGTACGTACAGACACTCCACATTCTGAGTCAAACTCGAGTTGTAACCAGACAATGAAGTTCCGAGCTTTGATAAACTTCCATAAAATAATGAAACTGTCCTCATCAATTCACTATTAAAACCCAAGTCCACTCGAAAAATAACTTACTTTCAATAGAAGCAGAAAAATCAGACAAACCAATCAAAAAAAGTTTGAGCAAAATCGGATAACTGATAAGAAATTATGAATTTGTAATGACATGAACAACTTTGAAAATCACTAGACAAATTGGCAACTCACTCATGAGTCTGTGACGTCATGTCCTCACTATCCACTAATTATTTTCTTTATATTGATAATATAAATTTCCTATTTTCTCCCTAAGAATCTTATTTCTTCACACCAGCATCCAAGTTAGATTGATAGTAATATGTTTTTGTGTGGATGCACTAATATAGAGTATTTTTTTCCAGTTAAATCATGAAAAATTTGAATTTTGATAAACTATTTATATAAAAATCAATAATTATGAATATACAATATTCAGAAAATAGTATCAATTCTTCAAAGTTCATGAAAATTTTGTGAAATGTCATGCACGCAATATGATACAAATCATATAACCTGGGCAAAGGCATGGGAAATCAAGTTTTAGGGGATAAAAAGGGAAATTAATGGGATTAAACTATATGAACTATAATATGATAAATAGTGAGGACATGACGTCACAAACTGATAACCAAATTGGCAATTTGTGTAGTGATTTCCATTGTTCCATAGTTTTACATACTTTTTCAAAAATTCATAACTTTCTTATCAGTTATCCGATTTTGCTCAAACTTTTTTGATTGGTTTGTCTGATTTTTCTGCTTCTATTGAAAGTAAGTTATTTTTGGAGTGGACTTGGGCTTTAAAGCTAATATTGTTTACAATATTCAGTTATACTCTACATACCTTAAGGACTGAAAATGACAGAAGAGTTTTCACAGCACTCCCGACACACACGAGACAGCCTCCTTCGTTCAACTTGTTCTCGTGTGTATACAGTCTGCCTAGTCTCTACAGTACGAGAATGTATGTCAGCGTAGTGACGTGACCAAAACAAGAACTATGTTCTCATATATCCTTCCGTAAAATCTCTCATTGATTTAAAAGCGTACAATACACGATAGTACCCCTGATCTTAATTCACGCATTCAAAATAAGCGTTTTTGTACAAATACATACATTTGTATGAACAAAATAAAGACGTAATTGATGAACGATTTTGTCCTCGAGTAGTTCATTTCTATTATACAGTGATTTGATACTTTGCATAGAATGTTGTCCAACTACGCCTACAATGTTGTAAGGTAGTTCGTAAAAAAATATAAAAAGAAATCCACTTTCCCACCCTAAAATAAGGTATTTTCCTCAGTCAGGCATATAGATTAACTTATCAAAATCACAAGGTGAATTTCCTGCGATTAATAATTATGCCTCATATAATATACGCATGGTATTGTTTGCTTAATCATTGAAAAGCACAACATGTTTTTAGTGTTATACTTTCATTTACTCTAATGATGTTGGTGTGTAAAACACAACCGGCATATAAGACATTTCATGGTCCAACGTATTTATTGCATTGGAAATATAATTCACTTGACATCATTACGAGCACATGGCACGGCACCTTGTCGTCTTTTTTCTTTTTTTTCTTTTATTCGTTTTTGTTGTTGTTGTTCTTACCTTGTTCGTTTTCTTTTATTACATTTTTATTGATTAAAGGTATTGCAAAGTTTTGGGAAAATTATGAAAATTGGATGGATAGTAATTCTTTAAAATGTTGATATATTCGGATGCCCCTGTGGATGTATTATAAGCACTAGAAAATTTAGCCCTTGAAACACTTCTGCTTTAGAAGAAATTGGGTAATAAAAATTTACCGGTGCTCCCGGTAAATTTCAAATATTTCAAATAGCGCCTAAGGACATTCCATGGTAGCTGCGACCATGAAAATATCAGAATATGCAGTTCTGATATATAATTTCCAAACGGGAATAGCAAATTGGTCGATTGTAGTCAAGAATCATTGTTTTAAAGCTAAAGTAATGTCAGTCTTCAGAGGGAGCTATACAACATAAAGAGTTTATTATTCACAATTTCATCACTTTAGACTCGATTTCAATCGCGACAACGATCAATGAATATTGTAATATCGCATATGCTTCCAATATGTTCATTTGAACCAAATTCATGACCCCATACCAAAACTTTGTATTACCTTTAATATTGATTGGACACAATTACCCCTGGGAACCAAATATTTGTACAAGCATTGCTTCTTCTTGGTTCCCCCATATTCCACGTTATGTTAATTACAAACAAATTGTTGAATATGTAATATTTTATTGTACTTTAGTCTTCAATTTATTCATTTAACTGTATTTCGTTTTTGAATGTATTGTTTGTTTGTATAAAAATACTTGTTCAAATTTATTTGTGAAATATGGAAATAAATTCAAATTCAAATTCAAATTCAAACGTGTCTGGGCGAGGTTTGGGTAACAAAAGGGGACTGATGTGGGGAAGTTGGCTTAACCTGTCGGGAACAGCTAGGGTTATACTACATCTCCCTATTATTATGACCCTTTGGATTAATGTATTCGTGTGACTTTGATAATATTTTCATTACAGCTTGCACTGTTAAGGCAAATATACTTTTAAATGAATACCATATACTGTAGACATTATGATGGAGATCTGCAACCCCCCTCTCTCTCTCCCTCCTCTCTCTCTCTCTCCCTCTCTCTCTCTCTCTCCCTACCCCCTCTTCAAGACGCCTACATAGTGCCGTTTCGCTCCTCATTTCCCATTTCAAGATTCTTGGAGCCCTATAAATAATTCTTTCTTACCACAATCATCATGATGATAATGTTTACTTTCATGTCTTGTATTATAGAATATGCGTGTAGGGAAAACCAGTGTAACCACACGATTCGTCAAAGAAAGGTTTGATAAGGATTACGTCAGCACTATCGGGTAAGCTTCTATACTCTCCCGACCACGTTCTCAATCCCCTTCTCTCCCCTCTATCTCTATCTCTCTCTCTTTCTCCCTCTTTCCCTCTCTCTCTCTCTGCCTCTCACAGGGTCCTCTGCCCATTTTCTCTTTTTCGTGATCTCTTATGACCCCGGGCCTCTCTCTCTCTCTCTCGCTCTCCCTCACTCTCCCTCTCCCTCTCTCTCTTCCTCTCCCAGGGTCCTCTTCCCATTTTCTCTTTTTCCCCCTGATCTCTAGTGATCTTTTCCCAGGATCTCCCCCTCTCTCTCTCTCTCTCTTTCCCTCTCCCTCTCCCCCTCCCTCTTTCTCTGCCTCTCCCAGGGTCCTCTTCCCTTTCTCTCCCCCTCCCCCCTGATCTCTTATGATTTCCCCCCAGGATCTCCCTCTCTCTCTCTCTCTCTCTCTCCTCCCACCTTTGTCTCCTAAACCTTATTCCACAATACACAATAGCACTAATTTATTATTATACAATGTATCATATTAAATAATTTCCTACGGCAGAATCTTGGTCAAAATATAGATGTTAAAGCCCCACTGCACTACTTATAGCTACTTGCGCCCTCTAGCCTATATAGCAAACAATGCCTAATCTGTGACCATTGGTCCCCCATGGTCCACTTTTTCATATGTTAAAGGGAGTGTAGCATGGCAAATACTGATTAACGCCATCTACGTCTTCTTTTGGACAACTGCACGTAAACGAATGGACTTGATTAACGGTAGTCAGCGACTTAATCTCTACATGGTCAGCGCGCGCTAGCATTCGCGAAACACACCGAAGTTCCCCCCACGCTTCGGGTTCGCGTATGTTGCACGCACGTGAATGCTACGGTCGCGTCGTTCGTAGTCGTATGATACCCGATTGGCCCCGAGTAGGGCCACGGGAAAGACACATAGTTTCGTCATGCTACACTCCCTTTAATTGAGAGCTGATTTGATGAGATAACCACCTGCCAGTGACCATGCAGGGAGGTCTAATCCCTCCTGGCCAAACTAGTGCAGATAGGCTTTAATGTCTTTTCAACAAGAATTTCGTGCTGGTGCATGTATGTACCAAATGTCGCTGTACATAATTATATCCTTTAAACATCGGTTGGAATGGCCAATACGTTTTAAAGCATAACCTGTATTCTCAATAAGCTTTTCTTTGGTTTTATGGAAATTATAGTTTAGTTTTTTTGAAAGTAGAAGGAAGTAAGTCTAGAACAGAAATATGAATAGCAAAGTCAGACTCGTACCATTCTGGATATAAAATGATGGCGAGTAGTTTCTCTTGAGTCTGAGGCTAACATTTTTAAACGAATATCAAAGGGGTTTTCACACATTCAAATTTTCATAAGCTTGTAATAATGTATACAATAAGTTTTCATTTCATAACTATCGGAACAATGTACCTTTTACATATTTCTTTTCAAGGACAGGAATATCATTTCAGATATATGCCCTGTTAGCCCTTCAGTATCTTGTTTAAATATGCATAGATCCGTATCTATGAATAAGCTGTATG
Source organism: Mesocentrotus franciscanus (assembly GCA_037976565.1). Taxonomy (NCBI): domain Eukaryota; kingdom Metazoa; phylum Echinodermata; class Echinoidea; order Camarodonta; family Strongylocentrotidae; genus Mesocentrotus; species Mesocentrotus franciscanus. Next base: position 20,547,253 of record CP137677.1, read on the forward strand.
TTCTTTCTATGCATAATTATGAAAATAGTCCTTACTGAAATTGAAATTCGTTATGGAGTCATTAGCTATGTTTTGGTAGTTCGCGTGTAGTTTTGGTCTTTATACTTTTCACATCTGACTTACTCCCCCTCTCTCTCTCTCTCTCTCCCCCTCTCTATTTCTTCTTCTTCTTCTTCTCTCTCTCTCTCCCTCTGTGTCTCACTCTCTTTCTCTTTCCTCTCTTCCACTCCCTCTCCAACCTCTCTCTCTCTCTCTCTCTCTTGCTCTTGCTCTGATCTCTCCCTCTGTGTCTCACTCTCCCTCCCCCTCTCTCTCTCCTCTCTTTCACCCCTCTCGATCTCTGTCTTTCTGTCTCTCTCTCTCTCTCTCTCCTTCTCTCTCCCATCATAGCGTCGCCTTCTTGTCAAGATCACTCTTCTTTCAGAACATCGAATATCGTTTTGCATTATGGGATACGGCGGGGCAAGAAAAGGTAACTATGAATTTCTCTTGAAGATTTATTGAGGAGAAGAAGGATTTTGTTTGTCAGCGATATCGGGAATTTGGCGCTAGTTCAGAATTATTACTCTAACCATACTTACGACCCGTAACTCCGGCGTGGAGATACCAAGATCAACTAAATCTAAGTTCAACAAGAATTGTTCAAATAATGGTCATGATTTAAAGGGATTAGGTAACTTTGTCTCAGATTCTGAAACAAAATCCTGGATTAAGCTCATGCTGCAATGATAATTATAAACCTTTAGGTCAGTAAGGAACCCCATGACTTTTACAAGCCGATCGCCTGTCTGATTATCAAGATATTTATGATTGGAAATCGAAATCAAATTTTGCGTTTTCCTAGCGGTTTTCATAACACGACAGTCTATTGGGGAAAATGAGTATGGTAAAACCGGTCACTCAAAGATTTTTACTTTTTTGAGGCACTTCATGATCATTTTGAAGCGCAATTTTTTCAGGGCTTCATTATTACACCATATCACAGACACTGATAACACGTAGGGCCAGGCTCAGATTTAACATTGTTAAACGATGCCTTTAAAATTCGTTATCTTTCTTACCTGATTCGTGTTAATTTTCTTATCTTTGTTGGATTACTTTTCCTATAACCGAAGACATTGTAATAAACACTTTCTCACATGTTTCACGGCAAACCGCTGCACAATACGAGTGCATACCGACAGTGGGTTTCGAGCGGGCGCGCGCGCCTGCGTGAAGTTAGTTGACCGCAATGATCATCATCGATTCATAATGTGAGCGTTAACGATCAGGTAGAGCGTAGCGAGCGAAGCAAGTGAAGCGTAAATTGATAAAGCGTAAAAATCAGGGACGGAGCCCCCGGAAGCTCAAGGCCTTTAGGCATTTAATTATGGTCAGATAAGCGTATTTAGAAAACTGGGGTCCAGGGGGCTGAGCCCCATGACGCTCAGCGGTTTCTAGGCATTTAGTTATGGTCAGGTGAATTCAGGGGCCCGTCTTAGGGCCCCTGGTGGGGTCCAGGGGGCGGAGCCTCCGGAAGCTCAGGGGTTTCAGGCATTTAATTACAGTCAGATGAGCATATTTTGGTACCTTATCTGTGACACTGTCAGGTCACTAATTGGCGGGGGTCCAGGGGGCTGAGCCCCATGAAGCTCAGGGTTTTTAGGCATTTGAGTACGGTCAGATGAGCATCCAGGTACCCGCTTTAGGGCCCTTGGTGGGATCCAGGGGGCAGAGCCCCCGGAAGGTCAGGGATTTTAGGTATTTGAGTACGGTCAGATGAGCATCCAGGGGCCATCTTAGGGCCCTTGGTGGTGTCCAGGGGGCGAAGTCCCCTGTTATGACACTGGCAGGACACTATTCTTTCTTTCTTTCTCTCTTTCTTTCTTTTTCTTTTTAACATACTTTTTCAAAAAAGTGAGGGGGGCTCGAGCCCCCCGGGCCCCGCCGTTCTGCAGGCCCCGACATGAAGGGTTCTAAAAAAGCATATTTTTTGCCTGACTGTAAATTTTGGAATTTGTAAGTTTCCAACAAACGCATAAAAAAGTATAATTTATACAAACAATTGAGAAAAAATCCTGGAAAATCATGTTATTTCAGCAACATTTGTAAATCACTGTAGGTATCGGATAAACCACGTATGAATTTTATTTTGGGGGGCCCCCGAGTCTCCTCCCCCAAGTCCCCATTAGTACGCCAGTGTTCAGGGGCTCATATCTTCTCACCCCTATAATAAAAAACACACACGTTTTCCCATCCTTTCACAATATTTCCACAATATGCGCGTATCGCTATTATCAAATCCTCCATTGATAAATATTGCGGCATGGGGAATGTTTAGGATATTTAATTCCTGTTTACTCTCCTTTTCTTTGAATGGGATATAATTGTTGTTGTGATTCAATTCAGGTTTTATTTTTTTCTTCTTTTCTTTCTGGTTTTGCCCCCCCCCACACACTTTTTCATACGGGGGGACCGCCCCCCCCCTACATTGAGACTAAGAAGATAATTGCTTGCTGCATTGCGGAGGAAACCTAGAAAAGCATAGCTTGTAATTTAGGTTCCCTGACATAAACTATCATAGTATCATAAAGAAGAAAATGCAAGAGGAAAAAAATGGGGGAAAACGAGATGGTACAAAACAAGACAATACCAGACAACACATGACAAGACAGGCAAAACAACACAATCACAAGAATGGGACACTGAAGTTTGCATTCTGCAGCTATATCATGCACTAAAAGCATCATGATTATTATCACCTGTTTATTTGTCTCGTACAGTATCATTCAATGGCCCCTCTGACGTACAGGTCTGCAGCCGCGGCACTCATCGTTTATGACATCACAAATCAGGTAAGGGGAAATAGATTTCCTCTTAGGGTGACGCTAAGGGGCATCCCACTGGGGGAGGGAAAATGTTGCCCCGCCGTTACAAAAGAAAAATGTTTCGATCCTTTTACTCTCTTCTTCTTCTTCTTCGTGTTCTTTTTATAATTCTTTTAATGAAAAATCGACATTCTTGTGCGATTGTGAGGGGTAAGACTATTCTGTGCAAACACTGCATAAGATACCAACGTAATATCGCATTGGGGGAGGGGCAACTGCCCAAATAATAATATCAGCAAATGTAAACAGCTTATTACTTTCTTCTTGAAAAAATAGGATTCGTTCGATGAGGTTGATTTCTGGATCTCAGAGCTGAGGAGGGATGGTCCTCAGGAAATCTTGATTTATGTGATTGGGAACAAAGTAGATCTTGAATCATACCGTGTTGTCGACCGTGAAGTGGCAGAGAGTTACGCCCAAACCAAAGGAGTGTTTCACTTTCATTCCAGCGCCAAGACTGGTCAGGGTGTCGAAGAAATCTTCTTTCATATCTGCAAGTATTTCGAGAAAATTCATATGCCATTTATTTATCGCCTACACTGCAAATTCGTTGTGTAACGTTGTGTAACGACTTTACACAACATTGGGTGGTTCACTCCTTACACAGGAGTTGTGTTAAGTTGTGTAAAAAAAAAATTACCCAACAAATTCCTGCAAATTCGTTGTGTAAAGTTGTGTAATTTTTTAAAACACAACTTAACACAACCCCTGTGTAAGGAGTGAACCACCCAATGTTGTGTAAAGTCGTTACACAACGAATTTGCAGTGTATTATATGTATTTCCATACTTATACCCCGAGCGATAATAGGTTGACATTTATCCGAATCGACGGAAAATAAGTTAGAGATTGCATGCTACTTTCACAACTCTTGAAAAGACATATTTAACATCTTAATCATTATGATCTCGACTTATATCATTCTTTTATACGAAGCAAATTTCGGACACAACAAGGCTGAGGCGGATCCAGGATTTTCAGAATAAAGGGGGAGTCGGATAGGGAATAAAATGTAGTCCATGTGCCCGAGAAGTCCCGGAGAGCGACTAACTCTTTTCTTTATTTTTAGGGGGGTGGGTGATTCTCTCCTTTCCTGAAACACTTGGCTAAACTGCCTTCTTCACTCCTTTCCAATAAATTACCATAAATATCTAGATCCTAACGAACTTTTCAGTAAGATAGTTTTTTCAATAATTTAACGTCTATTACAACAAAACACTTGCTCTCAGAGCTCAATGTTAGTTGCCCCTTGACATTTTCTTTTTGTTAAATCAGTTTTGTATTTAATTATCATTTTTCATTTCCTTTACTCCTAAAAGGTCAAATGGAGTTCACGAAGATATCAAAAAAAGAAAATGGATGCGTGCATCACCAGAGTACGGTCGATGTCTCCAACTTCACCAAATCCGATGGAAACAAAGACGGTCATTGCGGTCGATGTCTATGTCGGAGCACGTGATCACATCATCAAACATGATCGCAAAGACTTTCTAAAGTCATCATGAAAGCAATTTTAGCGGGCTTGTACATCGCCTTTTGAAATGCGCAAACCTATACATCAACCGAACATGATACAACTGAATTATTCATACCTTGTAAATTTGATGTTTTTGTGTTTTTCGTAACTCAAGAATGAAATGTGAACTGGTTGAATTAGGGCCTGTGTTGAATACTTTTAAATGTAAGCTTTAATACTTGTCATTCACAAGAAACATAAATCGGGGCAAATCAATTTTTCACATACATGTACTTAAAAAAAAAAAAAAAATTTGGTAAGGGATGACTAATTTAGTTGTAGGCAATACAATAGGATATTGAAATGTCCCTTGAGCCGATTAATCTCTTTGCGAACAGCTATTATCAGACATCATCAATACCTGAAAGCATGCGTCAACCAAACAAACAAAAAAATAAATTTTTGGGCTTAAGAGTTACCTGGAATTATTGCTATTATCCATACCTTTATATTAGATCTCTTAAACAGACGTTCTACGAAATTATGCTCAGGCGACAATAACTATTGTTCAGAGCTAAATATTCTTCACTAACCGAATTCTTAATTTCAAACCGGCATAATATTAACCCTGACATTATACGCCAAAGAATACCGGAGAAATTTGCTGCGAGAACATGGTATCCTACAACATCTCTTGCCAATAAACAGTGCGATATATACTTATGGAAAAAATGTCCTAAACTTCAAAGAAAAAGAGGGGGAAATAGGAGGAGGAAGGAGGCAGGGAGAGAGAGAGAGAGAGAGGGGGGGGGAGAGAAAGAGAGAGAAAAATTGGCAACATCTTTTTTTCTCCATATTATTATTTTATGAGATTGATCATAGAACCAGTCTTTCTTCTTTATATTTAAGGAGATGTTTATTATAATATACATCGAGAGTACTGTGGTACTGAATTAACGGTTGCAGTGTATTCAAATCACTAGATCCTGAAAGGAGTCAAAATATTGTGATTTAGCGTATCAAATGATATTGCCAAATCCATAAAAATCCCCATTGCACGTTTTTTATTGGCCCTTGCATTTGATATTTTATCATACATTTGAACCAAAGCTAGGTCAGTGGATTATGATTTTCTGAAACCATATTGATTTAAATTCAATATTTCATGGTTATTCAAAAATGTATATAACCTATTATAAGTATTTTTTCGAGACTTTTTGATATGCTCGGAAGAATACATATGGGCCTATAATCCATGTGGATTATCTTTTTTATATACCGGATTTACCATAGCAATTTTTAGAGTAAAGACACTCGCTAGATGATAAGGAAAGATTACAAATTTGAGTTAAAGGAGAAGCAATTACATATATAATTTGTTTAAGGAGCGATGTACTTATTCTTTCGTGGCCTTGTGATTTACTACTTTGTTACATTAATTATTTCATTGGGGTTAGTAGGGTTGAAAAACAGTGATGAGGATGTAGGTTCAGGAAGGAATCTAGAAAAATCTACGCCGTCATTAATCAATTTGTTTGCAAGATTAGGACCTATATTAACAAAAAAAGGAGTTTAAAAGTATATTAGCTTTATACATTATTATTATCAATAATGGTATCGTTCCTCACATAATTTTCCTTTGGTAGATGTTGCCTTTTCTTTCCAATGATTTCATTTATAATTTCTGAAGTTAATTCAATGTTAGATTTTACTTTATTTAATTGTTCTGAATAAAGCATTTTACGGGAAGTTCGAAGAACGTCGGTTACTTTATTCCGGTATTTTTTATGTCTATTTAAATTTTGTGTGGTTGCGTCACATAAATAAACCTATATATCCTATTTCTTGTGTAAATAGATCTTAAAATCGCCTTAGTTATCCATGGCATTTTATTACGTTTATACTTACATTTACTTTTTATCAAAGGAAAATTGTTGTCATAATAAAATTGTAGTTTCTTATTGAAATTATCATATGCAATGTTTACGTTTGACTTGGTAAATACATTTGACCATTCTTCGTGGATTAAATCATTTAAAAAATATTGAATATTCTGGGGTGTTTCTTTCCTATACATTATTAATTTGTTTTCAGTGACCATATTATTATAACATATAACAAACATTGGAAGATGATCTGATATGTCTGACTAAAGTAGGCCACTAGTAATACTTTTATCACAAATGTTTGAAAATATGTTATCCATCAAAGTCGAAGAATGATAATCAATCCTTGTGGGTTTGTTAATATGAGGGTAACAGGCGTTTGAATACATCACATTAAGAAATGTTTCAGAATTACTTTTATTCGATAAAAGATTGATATTAAAATTACCCATTAAATATTAATGTTTATTTTCTCGCAAGAGTAGCAAAGCATTTCTCCAAGTTCTCATTAAATAAATCAATATAACATTGGGTATCCAGCAAAATAAGGTATAGCCGATCGACGTATGGCCGGGCCGCGTCTTTTTTAAACCTAACGTAGCCATCCTAGCGCTGCGTATTAATATTTGAATATATGAATATTTGCGTTGGTACGGTGTCGTGACAGACAGACAGACAGAAATTCTGAGAAAGAGAGATAAAGAGAGATAGAGTTTGACAATAAATAGAGAGATGGGAGGAATTAAAGACAGGAAAAAAGAAGGGATAAAGGAGAAAGAGAGAGAGAGAGAGACTGATAGAGACAGACAGACAGATATAGAGTTGAGAGGGACGTTTGAGAGGGAGTGTACATTTAAAAACAATCGACTGTCTTGACAATATGATTGTTTTAAATTTATATAAATTTATATTGTAAAGCTATATTTTAAACAAAACATTGTACTTTAGCATGAATGTAAGCATCCTATCTTCCCATCTTTTTATTTGTATCTCTCTATCACCCTATAAACTTTAGTGTCCTTCTTTTCTTCTTCTTCCGGTTAAGTACAGACCGCCGTTGGCGTCTTATCGTACTTGTGCTTGTCGAGTGCCCAGATGAATAGTGCAAGTAAAAATCTCACTACAAGTTGATGCTATGTGCGGCTAAAAAAAAACAAAAGAGGCTTAACGAAGCCTCATTTGTTGCACCCCCTGCTTGAAGATCGCTAAGGAGGTGCTGTTAACTATACTCGCTGGGATGGAGTTCCATAGTCTGATTGCATCAGGAAAGAATGTCTTTTGATACGTTTGGGTTCTGGCGTAGGGGATTTGGAACTTGTTTGGATTCCCACGTGTAGATGGCCCAGTGGCTGGAATGAGGTGTACGTCAGGAATGTCAATTAGCCTGTGGATTATGCAGTAGACCACATACTCTCTGTTGGGCCCTTCTTTCCTGGAGTGTGGTCCACTGGAGTTGCTTTAGCATATCAGCTACGCTGCTTGTACGTCTAAAGTCTCCTAAAGCGAAGCGGGCATAGCGACGTTGTACCATTTCTAATCTTGCGATGTTCTTCTGAGTAAATGGGTCACATACCACAGCAGCATACTCCAGTACTGGAAGGACGAGTGTTTTGTAGCACAACACTTTTGTCTTGAGAGGACAGTCTCTGATATTTCTCTGCAGGAAGCTGCTAACAGAATTTGCCGACTTGGCAATGGCATCCACATGGTGATTCCACTTCATGTTTTCCTGAAAGTTAACACCAAGGTATCTTGCTTTCTCAGTTTCCTTTAGAGGCGTTCCATGAATGCAGTAAGGTGTTGAGCTCCTGAGTGCTTTCCTCTTATTGGTGACATGCATAACTTGGCATTTCTGCGGGTGAAATTGCATAAGCCAGTCTGCTTCCCATACATGAAGAGCATCCAGGTCCCTCTGCAGTTGTTCAGTATCTTCCTCTGTCTTGACCTTTCTGTACATGATGCAGTCATCAGCAAAGAGCCGCACCGTAGACTGTGTGGAGACATACTCGGGGAGGTCGTTAATGAAGAGAAGGAAGAGCAGAGGTCCGACCACGCTACCTTGAGGAACCCCTGAAAGGACAGGTGATGCATGTGATGCTACTCCTTCAAGCAGAACCCTCTGAGACCGGTTACTGAGTAGACAATCAATCCACTTATGGATATTGCCTCTGATTCCATAATATTTGACTTTGTACATCAGCCTACCATGGGGAACCTTGTCGAACGCTTTTGACAAGTCCAAAAGAATAACATCAAGTTGTTCGCCATCCTCAATACCTCTGGCAAGGTCCTGCACAGCTAGTAACAGTTGAGATGTGCACGAGCGCTTCTTACGAAAGCCATGCTGGGCATCACTTAAGATGTTATGGTTGTCGAGATGATCAAGTATACTGCTGCAAACAATATGTTCCAAGGTCTTGCACACAATGGAGGTCAGAGAGATTGGTCTGTAGTTTTCTGCTTTATATCTCTCTCCCTTCTTGAAGATAGGAACTACATCAGCTTTCTTCCAGTCATCAGGAATGATGCCTTGGTCGACTGATGCTTGAAAGAGGATAGTGAAGATAGGTGTAAGTTCTATGGCAAGTTCCTTCAGGAGCCTTGCTTGTAGACCATCTGGACCAGTAGCCTTGTGTATCTGCAGAGTTGAAAGCAGCTTGTACACTCCAGCAGGATTGATGTTGATTTGATCCATGTCTGGATAAAGGTTTTGTCCCTTGTCTTTGATGGTGGTCATGTCTTCATCCTTGTTGAAGACAGATGCAAACTGTTCATTCAAGATGTGTGCCTTGCCAGTGCTATCTGAGATAGTCCTTCCACTTTGAGCTTTAAGAGGTGCTACTCCGGTGTTGTCATTCCTCTTGCTGTTAATAAAGCTCCAAAAGCGCTTGGGATTTGAGGACATGTCTGGACTTATAATGTGATTGATGTAGTCACTGTACGCTTGTTTGCAGGCCACCCGTGAAGACTTTTTCCGATCTTTGTACTTTAGGAAATCTTGTGCCAGGCTGGTAGAGCGAGCTCGTATGAAAGCACGTTTCTTCCTTCTGGCAAGCCGCTTAACTGAAGAGGTGATCCACGGCTGATTAAAACGGCTCGAGGTCATCTTTGACGGTACATGCTTTTGGAGCAAATTCTGTAAGGTGGTCTTGATTTCCTCCCACATGTTGGTGACAGAGCTCAGTTCATTGTGAGTTTCCATGAAGTGCCGTTGATATATGTGGCATTCCCTCTTCATTTCCTCAAGGTTGGCATTCTTCCAGATGTGCACTAACCTCTTCACTGGTTTGCGCCTCTTTGCTGTTACATCTGTGTCTACACTGGCTATGTCATGGTCCCCAAGTCCTGGTAGTGGGGTGCACTTGTTGACGAGAGATGGTCGGTTGGTCAGAAATAGATCCAAAATGCTCTCTCCACGTGTGGCAAAAGTTACCATCTGTTGGAGGGCGCAGTTATAGGTCATGTCCAACAATCTGTTGTTCATGTTGGCTGGATAGTTATGACCGCTGATGCTGAGGTTCACCCAATCAATGTCTGGTAGGTTCAGATCACCACCAATCCACAAGTTACGGCACGTGAACATATCTGGCATGGGTATTTCGGTGCTCTGGGCCCCGGATTCAGTTCAATGTCAGCAGCATTGGATAACAATATAAAACTCAGATAAAGAAGAGTATGCCTCTCACGATGCATGGTGTGCTGGCACTTCCTTGATCTCTTGCGGGCGAGTGTTGACATAAATAGAGAGTCCTGCAACCAGTTGGCGTCATTACTCTTTGAATTGCAGAGGTGATTGCCATAAAAGCTCAGGTTGTGATTCATACTACATGTAGTATCACGATCAGACACGATATGCCCTTGATGTACATGAATGTTGATGACAGAAGCTGCTAGGAATAGCCAGCAAAGGTAATCTAGGAGAGAGCTAGGCATGATGACAGCATAGACCTATAAGCAGTCAAAGCATAGATCTGTATCCTAGCTATCACTAGACTAGTCTCAATCTCACTCAGCATTCATGCAGAATAATAAACAATAAACAATCAGTTCAACTCTCACTTCAATTCAGCAGATGAAAGGATTGAGAATAAAAATATCAAATGTCACATTGGCAAAAGAAATACTTGCTATGTCATTATGGAGTCACAGATTCACAAAGAGGTCCATGGCTGATATCAGCAGGCACTCATTGATGTCTCCACACAACTTGAGTATGTCCAACATTAAACCTTAAACCTTATGTATGGGACAGGAGTGACATTGTATCATTCAAACCATTCAAATCTTTTGTTCCTTCGTTCATGTTCATCCCATGGTTCAGTAGACTTGCTCTTTCCAGTGTGATTGGTTAAGCCATTATTCAATATTATGCACAAATGTAATATTCATGTACCTCCTATCATTTACAAGCTCTGTTATATGAATATTTATTATTTACAGTAATTGTGATAAAATTAATGTACATATAAATATATATGTGCAAATTAACCCCTAAAGTTGCAAGCATGCATAATCACAGTTCCTCACATGCAAGCAACCAAGGGGTGAAGATGTGTTTCTTGTTCTCTGCAAGTTAGAGCCACGCCTTGTCTTAGCCGCATAGGCCACCCTACAATATTAATAATCTCATCTTATCATAAACATGTATTAATATTGTGCATTTTCTAGCATTGCCAGAAATATACATAAAAAGGTGTGTACGCGTTCACTCACAGGTGGGGGGGGGGGGGGGCTAAATCACCTTTGCCCATCCACGATATCTGCCTTTAACTTTGTTAGTAGCTGTGCCGCCCATATCCTCGACATCTTGCTTTATTGATCGCTGAGTAAAGGTTGGTTTCAAATACATAAACATACTTATAAATCTGAAGTCACGTTTGGAAGCTTTCAGTAATGTCCGCCTTGTTATGTTTACAGCTTGTATAATACTATTCATATTTCGACCCTTGAATTGTGTTCATTTTGGAATTTGATATCACTGAGTGCGATCATATACAGTTTGGAGGATCAATATTTATTTGTGATTTTGTTCCGTTTTCGGTGCAGCTTTAGAAATCCCACAATTTGGACTTTGACTTCAGCGTCAGAAAGAAAATGCTATCAGTATCTGGTCCGATCGCCTACGGAATATTATTGTCGCCGAGAATATGCCACAGAAGACGATTAAAGTGTGCTTTCTTGGCGTAAGTATATCACACAGACAATCTTTTCGAGAGTGTTTTAGTTGCTATATTTGTTAATGAGCCGGTTGATCGATAGGAATTCGAAGCGCGCTCAATCATTTTCTTTTGCATTTCCTAGATATTGATTGTAATTGAAAGAGTGTAATAATATGAGGTATTTTCCTCAGTCAGGCATATATTAAAGTAACTCATCAAAATCACAACGTTAATTTTCTACGATTAATAATTATGCCTCATTATACGCATGATAATTGTTTGCTTAACCATTGAAAATGTTTTTACTCTCAGTTACTCTCATGATGTTGGTTTGTAAAACACAACTGGTGTATACGACATTTCATGGTCCAACGTATTAATTGCATTGAAAATATGATTCACTTGACATCATTACATGCGCATGTCTGTGCGAGGTTTGGGTAACAATAGGGGACTTCCCCATTCCGGCGGAGTCACCGCAGTCCTGTTCTGAATTGTTATGTCAAATAGATCTGATCTAGGGAAGTTTGCTAAACCTGTCAGGAGAAGCTAAGATTATACTACATCTCCCTATTATTATGATGACCCTTCGGATTAATGTCGATTCGTGTGACTTCACGATAAAATTGTTTGAACATTTCCAAAATAAGGGCTAATGTTTAGCTCCACATTTCCCTTTTCAAGATTCTTGAGAGCCCTACCCTTCCTTACCACAATCATCATGATGATATATGTTTACTTTCATGTCATGTATATTAGACTACCTGTGTAGGGAAAACCAGTATAACCACACGATTCGTCAAAGGAAGGTTTGATGAGGAATACATCAGCACTATCGGGTAAGCTTCTATACCCTCCCGACCACGTTCTCAACCCCCCTCTCTCTATCTCTCTCTCTCTCTCTCTCCCTCCCTATCTCTCTCTTTCCTTTTCCCTCTTTCCCTCTCCCTCTCCCCCTTTCTCTCTCTCCCTCTCTCTGCCTCTCACAGGGTCCTCTTCCCATTTTCTGTTCTGTTTTCCCCCTGATCTCTTATGATCTTCCCCCAGGATCTCCCCTCTCTCTCTCTCTCTCTCTCCTCTCACCTTTGTCTCCTAAACCTTATTCCCCAATACAATTTCAAGGACAAGACTATCATTTCAGAATATCTTTTTTCAATATGCATAGATCTGTATCTGTAAATAAGCTGTATTTTCTTCCTATGCATATAGAAATAGTCCTTACTGAAACTGAAATTCGCTATGGAGTCATTAGCTATTTTGTGATAGTTTTGGTCATAAAACTTTTTTTGTTACTTACCTCCCCCTCCCTATCTCTCTCTCTCACTCTCTATTCTTCTTCTCTCTCTCTATTTCTTCTTCCTCTCTCTCTCTCTCTCTCTGTCTCTCTTACTCTGATCTCTCTCTCTCTCTCTCTCTCACTCTCCCCTCTCTCTCTCTCTCCTCTCTTCCACTCCCTCTTCCCCCTCGCTCTCTCTCTCTCTCCCTCTCACTCCCATCATAGCGCCGCCTTCTTGTCAAGATTACTCTACTTTCAGAACATAGAATATAGTTTTGCATTGTGGGATACGGCGGGGCAAGAACAGGTAACTATGAATTTGTTTTGAAGATTTATTGAGAAGAAGAAGGATTTTTGTTTGTCAGCGATATCGGAAATTTTATTAGGTGTAAAATCTGTATTTAATTTTCTTATCATTTTTTGGTTGTTCACTAAATAAATAACATTCTGTTCCATAACAGCAAACAATATCTTCCTCTTTCATAATGCGATGACCATTATTCTCTAAATATATGGTATCATTTCTATTTATCTTTGGAATAAATAAGATTTAGAAAATATTCTCCATAGGCAGCCATTTTGATGACAAATGAGTATAATGTGTACATTAATGTCATAAAATATCTACATGGCATAATTCTTATTGATTCACGAATAGCAGGAAATATTATAGTGAGCTGAAATGAATACTAATGGCAATTTGCCAATACCAACAAGGGGTCATTTTATGTTAACTTGATAATACAAAGGAAAGAAGAAAACTGGGAATAATAAACAATTGTAAGTCGAGTATTTGGTCATTTGGTGTCATGTTCGTTGCACATCAAAATTTCATACACAATTCTACTTCATGTTTTATCTCATCTAAGTTTAAGTATAGGCTATTAGCGTAACTGAATTTTATTTAACTTACCTTAACTTACATTGATTCAACCTAACTTCACTAATCTTCACTTAATTTAACTTAACCATTATCATTTCATTTCATTTATTTCCACAATAACAGCAAATAAAATTTACAAAGCTTTTCGTTTTACAAAGTCATTCCAATTAAAATATTAACAAACGAGAAATATACATAATATGGTACGTGCAGTGCAGTAAAAGTATACAATTGAGACTAAGAAGATAATTGGTTGCTGTATTGCGGAGGAAATCTAGGAAAGCAAAGCTTGTAATTTAGGTTCCCTAACATAAAATATCATAGTATTATAAAGTAGAAAATGCAAGGAAAGGAAAAGATGGGGAAAACGGGATGATACAAAACAAAACAATACATGACAAGACAAGCAAAACAACACAAGCACAAGAATGGGACACTGAAGTTTGCATTCTGCAGCTATCATGCACTAAAAGCATCATGATTATTATTACCTGTTTATTTGTCTCGTAAAGTTTCGTTCACTGGCCCCTCTGACGTACAGGTCTGCAGCCGCCGCACTCATTGTTTACGACATCACAAATCAGGTAAGGGAATATCGATTTTTCTCTTAGGGTGACGATGATGGGGCATCCCAGCGGGGGAGGGAAAATGTTGCCCCGCCTTTGCAATAAAAATGTTTCGATCCTTTTACTTGTTTTGTTCTTCTTGTTCTTGTTCTTGTTCTTGTTGTTCTTGTTGTTCTTGTTGTTCTTGTTGTTCTTGTTGTTCTTGTTCTTCGTCTTCTTCTCTTTCTTCTCTTTCTTCTTCTTCTTCTTCTTCTTCTTCTTCTTCTTCTTCTGCTTCTTCTTCTAATTCTGCTTCTTCTTCTTCCTCCTCCTCCTCCACTTCTTCTTTTTCTTCCTCTTCTTCTACTTCTTCTTCTTCTTCTTCTTCTTCTTCTTCTTTTTCTTTTACCTTTTCTTTTTATATGTCTTTTGATGAAAAATCGACATTCTTTAAATATGCGGTGTGAGGGGTAAGACTATTTTGTGCAAACACTGCAAAAAATACCAACACAATATCGCATTGGGGGGAGGGGCAACTGCCCAAATCAAAATAGCAGCAAATTTAACAGATCATTTCTTTCTTCTTCTTAAAAAAAATAGCATTCGTTCGATGAGGTTGATTTCTGGATCTCAGAGCTGAGGAGGATGGGTCCTGAGGAAATCTTGATTTATGTGATTGGGAACAAAGTAGACCTTGAATCATACCGTGTTGTCGACCGGGAAGAGGCAGAGAGTTACGCCCAAACCAAAGGAGTGTTTCACTTTCAATCAAGCGCCAAGACTGGTCAGGGTGTCGAAGAAATCTTCTATCATATCTGCAAGTATTTCGAAAAATGTCATATGCCATTTCTTTATCGCCTATTCTATGTATTTCCAGAATTATACCCCCGAGCGATAATAGATTGACATTTATCCGAATCGATGGAAAATTACCTTGAGATTGCATGCTATTTTCACAACTCTTGAATAGACATATTTTACATCTTAATCATTATGATCTCGACTTGTATCATTCTTTTATGCGAAGCGAATTTATTTTGGACACAACAAGGCTGAGGCGGATCCAGGATTTTCATAAACGGGGGAGTCGGAGAAGGAATAAAATGAAGTCCATAATGCCCGGGAAGTCCCTGAGAGCGACTAACTCTTCTTTTTTTTTTTGGGGGGGGGGAGGGGCGATTCTCTCCTTTCCTGGATTTGCTAGAACAATAGGCAAAACTGCCTTCTTCACAACTTTCCAATAAAGTACCCGAAGATTCTAGATTCTAACGAACTTTTCAGTAAGTTAGTTTTGATAAATAAATTATTGTACGCTTTAATAACAAAACATTTGCTCGTAGAGATCAATTCTATTTGCCCTTTGACATTTTCTTCTTTTTTAAACAGTTTTGTTCTTAATTATCCCTTTTCATTTCCTTTACTGCTAACAGGTCAAATGGAGCTCACGAAGAGATCAATAAAAGAAAATGAATGCAAGCAACATCATAGTACGGTCGATCTCTCCAACTCCACCAATTCCAATGGAAACAAAGACGGTCATCGCGGTCGATGTCGATGCCAGATCAAGTGATCACATCATCAAACATGATCACAAAGGCTTTCTAAAATCAACGTGAATGCAATTTCAGTAGCCTTTACATCGCCTTTTGAAATGCGCGAACCTATTACTTCAACCGAACATGATTTTTATACAGTCTGTTGGCTCAGTCAGTAGAGCGTCCGCCTCACAACCGGGAGGTCGTGGGTTCGAACCCCGGCCGCGTCATACCAAAAGACGTTAAAAGATGGGAGTCGCTGCTACCTTGTTTGGCGTTCAACAATAAGGGGATAGAGCAATGTCGATCTGGCTCAGTGGCTGCCGGGCTCACGATCAATTGGGCACAAAGAATTTCCATTTTCGGTTTAATAAAATTTGGAGTGGACTTTAAAAGATTATTATTATTATTATTATTATTATTATTAATAACAGGATATTGAAATTTCCCTTGAGCTGATTAATCTCTTTGCGAACAGCTATCATCAGACTTTATCAAATTCTTTGGATGCATCAAGAACAAATCTGATCTTATGGCTTAAGATTTACATGGAATTAAAACGAAAAACAATTGCTATTATCCATATTAAGACTTCTAAAAAAAAAATACCCGAATCAATTGCTCCGGAAACATAATATCTTTCAACGTTTCTTGCCAATGAACAGTGCGATATAAACTTACTTATAATGAAGAATATGCCCTGAAGTTAATATAAATTGAAGGGGGATAGGAGGAGGAAGGTGGGAGAGAGAGAGAGAGAGAGGATCATGGAAGCAGTCTGTCTTCTATATTTAAGGAGATGTTTATCATAATATACATAATCAGGACTGTGGTACTGAAATAACAGTTGCAGTGTATTCAAATCATTCGGGCCTGAAAGGGTCGAAATTTAGTTAATATTTGATTAATTTTATTTGACTTAAGCTAGAACATGACGCCATTGAATATTAATGGATGACTTTAAGACTGTGAATTATGAGTCATGACATTTGGTATCCAGTATATTATTCAGAGCCGACGTATGGCCCGGCCTTTTCAAGGCCTTAGAAATTACAATGAATTGGATGTTCTGAACGGGGAGGGGGAGGGGCTACTCTCATTTCCCACGTCTAGGGATAATCCCCCTTCCTTTTATCAATATCTGAATACGCCACTTTATGAGATCACTGAGATAAGCAGGTGAAGGAGGGCGATGTTCCGCACTCTATGGAACCATGGACCTATTACGGATGGACATTCGTCGTTTTCTTAACGAATTCATTGTGATTGTCTCCGTCAATGTCGTTTCAATAACATTCCATACATGTTTCTTCACTTTGATCTCATGAGGTCCACCGCCAAAAAGCCGGGACAGAATCAAGATAGTGATTTTACACATGTTAATCATCATGCGCAGAAGATAATAACTCGCTTAAATCATGGAAAATCGATGTGCAGTTCTGGTTTATAATCGGAAATTGTTGTTCCGTGTACTGTATTTTATTTTGAAAAACACGTTTATATTTCCAGATAGAGGTTATATTTGGATTGGTTGTGATTTAAAATCCCGTTTCCAATTTCCTCATAATATTCCAAAGTTACAATGCACAGGGCTTATAAAGGTCATGGCCTTCTAATTGTTTTATAAGGTCATGGGTGTGTGCGAAAGTGTGCGAATCAGTAATAATACATTTCATATCACCAAAATCGTCTGCTTTTCCACTTTGCTGCTCCCCATTGGGGATGCTTTTTTTAAAAGACACACTCTTAGACCCCGTTCTCACTCACTTTGAAAGTGGTCTTAGTTAGACCGCTCCAGAGGAACGGGTCTTGAGGAACGGTTTGCGAGGGTTCACACTCCGAGCAGTTTTTTATGGCTCAAACCGCTCCACGAGTCAAAGTGGTCTTGTTGCTATGGCAGCTCAGGTCAGCGAGTAAATTTTTCGCGCGCGGAATACTAAGCGTATGTACCGTACTACATGTTTCGCGTGCAACGTCACTAGACCACTTCCGTTCAAAGTACGCTTCCGTTCTCACTCGCACGTTAGAGCGCTCCAAACCGCTCTTAATAAGACCCGTTCCTCAAGACCACCTCCCGAGGTGGTCTTCTGGAGCGGTCCAGAAGTCCACTTCCTGGACCACTTTGACCGTTCTCACTCACCTAAGAACCGCTCCTGAGGAACGGGTCTTAGTTAGACCGCTCCAACGAAGTGAGTGAGAACGGGGTCTTACAGAGCACACCATCCAAACAAAACCCAAAAGAGGGAAACTGCTCCCTTGTCAATGACCGATAATGCTTGAGCAGTCGTTATTGTTAGAACAGCTGAATGTTCTCATTAAGATGCACATAATCAGAAGGCGGTGGAACTCATTGGATCAAAGAAAGAATCACGTCGAATGTCCATCCGTAATAGGTCCATGATGGAACGCTCTCGCTGCCCATGTTGTCGGAAACAGTTCAGCTTCAAGTTTTTACAAATAGAAGTCATGGATACCTCCCGACTATGTGATTTTTGTATGTGTGCGTGCACGTGTGGGTGCGCGCGTGTGTATGTGCGTGTATGTGTGTTCTATATATATATAGAGAGAGAGAGAGTGTGTGTGTGTGCCGCCAAGAAAAACTGAAAACTGAAAACAAACGGTAATTGTGAACAAACTATGATCGAGCAATATAATTATAATTTCCTCAATCGTGTTTAAAGGAATCCGGTAACTTTGTCTCAGATTCTGAAACAAAATCCTGGATTTAGCTCATGCTGCAATGATAATTATAAACCTTTAGGTCAGTCAGGAACCCCATGACTTTTACAAGCCGATCGCCTATCTGATTATCAAGATATTTATGATTGGAAATCGAAACCAAATTTTGCGTTTTCCTAACGGTTTTCATAACACTACAGTCTATTGGGGAAAACGAGTATGGTAAAACCGGTCACTCAAAGAATTTTACTTTTTTGAGGCACTTCTTGATCATTTTGAAGCGCGATTTTTTTAGGGCTTCAATATTACACCATATCACAGACACTGATAACACGTAGGGCCGTGCATCTCAGATTTAACATTGTTAAACGATGCCTTTATTACAAAATGACATGAAACTGTTGCTTCTGCATAACTACAGTGAGTGTGTCCAAGACAAATTGAAACCTGACACCAAAATGGTGATTGTGTACAAGCTGTGAGCTGTAGAAATATCATTCCATGTTTTATATAAATAAGAAGTAATATGGTTTTATATGATATTGTTTACATAACTCTATACATGCTTCACTGAGCAACATTATCATGGAGCTAATCAAGACTGAAAATGGGTAAGTTTGCAAAGCAAAGCCAATACACACACACACTCACCCACGCACACGCACACACACACGCCACACACACGCACACACGCACGCGCACACACAAACACGCACACACACACACACCCACACGCACACACGCACACACGCACACGCGCACGCACACGCACATACACACACGCACACGTACACGCACACACACCTACACCACACCCTCAAGTATCATTTTCCAATGATATGAAGGCTGGATTTCAAAGAAGGGAAACACAACACCGTGAAATTATATTGTTACTTTCTTTACGCAGCTATGTTATCATTAAAAGTAAATTATTATGGTCAATGTTAGAGATCTTTGGAACGCGGGTAAAAAACATGCCTTTGTAAAATACATTCTGAAGAGGAGAATTTCAATTGAAGCTTGTCTGACATTGTTTTTTGATCAAAGTTAGCCGTTGTTTCAACTTTTCGACAAAGTTTGTTTGCGCTTGTCTATTGATTTCAGAGATTACAATGTAGAAGTTAAAAAAACAGATATTGTTATCAATTTAAAGAACTATTAATCTTCAATTTAATCCTTATAGAGACCTTGTCCTAAAAGGTTTAAATGAACTGGAACCAACCAACCTTAGACTTGAAAATGAAATAAAAGAGTATTATAATATCATACTTTAGTTTTTCAAATTCTCATACCATACCACCTACCCAAAAAGTACCTACTACAGGTAAATATGAATCCATCATTGAATGAATTAAGTAATGCGTTTATGACTATCAAATGTATTCATTTCTTGTCCTAATGACTCTGTTTTGTCTTAATCATAATAGCGAAATTTTGCTAACCATGCTTTTGGCAGTTCATCAGCAATCACGTTAAAACATATTCACTGATATCATGCGTGCAAACATTACACGGTAGATGCCGTCTATATAGATGGCAATGAACTTTAAAGTGAAATAGTTGATAGGGGTTCTGCCGTTAATTTCCAATAAACCGCAATACATTAGATGGCCTAAACTGGTTTATTGTTGCAGTATTCGTATCTCTCTCTCTCTCTCTCTCTCTTCCCCTCTCTGTTTAGCCCTCTTTTTCCCTTCCCCTCTCTCTCTCTCTCTCTGTATGGGATGATGCTTAAACATTAAACGCGCCTACATGCACATGCACACACACACACGCACAAAAATTCACATATTTGGATTCATTTTATTTTATTTTCTTCTACATTCATATAAGTACACAGTTTTTCGATAACAATAGTAATATAAAATACAATAAGTATTTTTCTGCCAATGAATCATAAATAAGCAAATATATATAACAAACTGTCATAAATACTAAATTTCATCAAACATTATAAAATTATTTGCGGAAGAAGGACTGTCATTGTAGGCAAATTACTTGAAAATAAGACAGCCTTAGTCAGGAGGTATCCATTATATTTTACTTGTAAAAACTGGAAGCTAAAATGTTTCCGACAATATGTGCATAGAGAGCGTTCCATAGAGTGCGGAACATCGCCCTCCTTCACCAGGGGCCCGTTTCTCGAAACCGCCATAAGTCGAAACTTCTTGACTAAATCAGCGTTAGTACTTAAGCTTGTCCGCTACGTGTTTCACGAAGCCCTCTTTGCCAAGATCAAAGACAACATCCTGGCTAAGTAGTTATGACGCTTCCGACCCGACCCCGTCATACATGCATAGGCCTATCTCTGTCATAACTTTGTAGTCGATGGGCAGCGCCATCACATGTCATTTATTGGGTAGACTATGGCTGGCAAAAAAGGACAAGAAATCCTCCAGCTATGATCTTTCTACACATTCACTTATTAAAACAGGGAGTTATCGTTTTTATATTTGAAAATCTTATGAAAATATGCCATGTTTATAAGTAAGGCCTTTTCCACATAACTAAACTGATTATACGCGTTTATTTCCACATTGTAAAATCCTCGAAGAGATGGGTTATCTGCCACGGCAGGCAAGCCATAGTTAGAAGTGTATTCTCCAGTTTTCAGACCCATATTAATTTCAAGATAAATTCTATCTTCAAATGTGTAAACTGAATAGTTTAAAACATGTGTTTTAACGTTTGGAATGTTGAAGTTTTGTCATTTTAATATTGTTTTGAAACCTAAAACATTGGACAAAACTTTCATAACATCGTATTTTTACTAAGAATGATATAAGGGTGTATTTTTTTAATAAAGTATCAAATGAAAATATCCGGGGGTTACCCATCTCAGAAACAAAACTGATTCACCTGTCATGAAATGAAATACTCACAATTATATTTTACAAGTAATTATATGGTATAATCTACACAAATTTTGAAGCACATTGCATCTCTTATTCCCTGGTACTATTTTCAATCTTTTGTATTCCGTATTCATTTAAATAATTGCATTTCTCCTGAAATTACTTTTTGTTTAATCTGGTGGAATTGCGACTAAGGATATGTCTTGAACAGAACTGATTTACGTGCCTTATTATAAAGAAAACAACAATAAATCTCCACAATTATCTTTTTCTGATCATTATTATCGCCGATAGTATTGATTTCACGAGAGGTCTAGCTAGTACGCTCTTCGTGAAACGGTTTAGTAAGATCAGAGACATCTCCGTAGTTGGCGGATAAAGTTATGACTGTCTTGTCGTTGGTTTCGAGAAACAGGCCCCTGCTTATTATCTAAGTGATCTCATAAAGTGGCGTATTCAGATATTGATAAAAGGAAGGGGGATTATCCCTAGACGTGGGAAATGAGAGTAGCCCCCACCCTCCCCGTTTAGAATATCCAATTCATTGTAATGTCTAGGGCCTTCAAAAGTCGGAGGCCGGCCGGGCCATACGTCGGCTATAAATATTGAACTGGATACCAAATGTCATAATTCATAATTCACAGACTTAAAGTCACCCATTAATATTCAATGGCGTCATGTTCTAGTTTAAGTCAAATACAATTAATGGAATTTTAACTAAATTTCGACCCTTCCAGGGCCTAGTGATTTGAATACACTGAAACTTTTATTTCAGTACCACAGTCCTGATTATGTATATTATGATAAACATCTCCTTAAATATAGAAGACAGATTGCTTCCATGATCCATCTCATAAATGATGATGAAAAAACAAAAAAAATGTTGCCCCACTCTCCGGCTCTCTCTCTCTCTCTCTATCTCTCCCACCTTCCTCCTCCTATCCCCCCAATTTCTATTAACTTCAGGGCATTTTCTTTCATTATAAGTAAGTTTATATCGCACTATTCATTGGCAAGAAATGTTGAAAGATATTATGTTTCCGGAGCAATCGATCCGGGTATTCTTTGGCATGTAATGTTAGGGTTAGGCTGGTTTGAAAATTAAGAATTCGGTAAGAGAAGAATATTTAGCGCGGAACAATAATCATTGTCACCGGAGAAGAATTTAGCAGAAAGTCAGTTAAGGAAGTCTAATATGAAAATATGGATAATAGCAATGTTTGTTCGTTTTAATTCCATGTAAATCTTGAGCCATAAAAATCAGATTTTTGTTCTTGACGCATGCACAGAGCTTTGATAAAGTCTGATAGTAGCTGTTCGCAAAGAGATTAATCAGCTCAAGGGAAATTTCAATATCCTTTTGTATTACCTACAGCTAAATCAGTAACCCTTACTAAATGTTGTATTTTTGTTTTAAGTATGTGAAAAATTGATTTTCCCCGATTTATGTGTCTTGAGAATGACATATATTAAAGCTTACATTAATTATTCAACAAAGGCTCTAATTCAACCAGTTCACATTTCATTCTTGAGTTACGAAAAACACAAAAAACATCAAATTTACAAAGGGTATGAATAATTCAGTTGTTAGCTCATATAGAAATCATGGTCGGTTGAAGTAATATAGGTTCGCGCATTTCAAAAGGCGATGTAAAAGGCCACTGAAATTGCTTTCACGTTGATTTTAGAAAGCCTTTGCGATCTAGTTTGATTATGTGATCACTTGCTCTGACAGAGACATCGACCGCGATGACCGTCTTTGTTTCCATCGGAATTGGTGGAGTTGGAGACATCGACCGTACTCTGGTGATGCATGCATCCATTTTCTTTTATTGATCTCTTCGTGAACTCCATTTGACCTGTTGGAAGTAAAGGAAATGAAAAGGGGTAGTTAAGAACAAAACTGATTTTCAAAAGAAGAATATGTCAAGGGGCAAATACCACTGAGCTCTTATTCGCAAAGTTTTCGTTATTATAGACGTACAATTTTTTTCTTTAAAACTAACTTACTGAAAATTTCTTTACAATTTATATTTTTAGGATCCTTAGTCAAATCTAAAGGTGAGAAGAAGGCAATTATTGCCTTTTGCTTTAGCGGATCCAGGAAGGACAGAACCCCCCAAAAGGTAGTCACTCTCAGGGACGCTTCATTTGGATTGTGGACTACATTTAATCTTTCCTCCGACTCCCCTGTTTTCTGGACATCCCCCTCTGCCTTGTCGTTTCCCAAATTCGCTTCATGTGAAAGAACAATACAAGACGAGATCATAATGATTAAAATTATGTAAAATTATATAAATTATTGATCAACTAAGCCCCATATTTTCAAGAGTACTGTAGTGAAAATAGCATGCAATCTTTAGCTAACTTGCCGTCGATTCGGATAAATGTCAACCTGTTATCGCTCGGGGTATAAGTCTGGAAATACATAGAATAGGCGATACAGAAATGGCATATGACATTTCTCGAAATACTTACAGATATCATAGAAGATTTCTTCGACACCTTGACCAGTCTTTGCACTGGAATGAAAATGAAACACTCCTTTGGTTTGGGCGTAACTCTCTGCCCCTTCCCGGTCGACAATACGATATGATTCAAGGTCTACTTTGTTCCCAATCACATAAATCAAGATCTCATCAGGACCATCCCTCCTTACCTCTGAGATCCAGAAATCAACCTCATCGAACGATTCCTAAATATTTTTTTTAATGAAGAAAAAAGAAAGGCCTTGATATTTTCTGCTATTTTTCATTTGGGCAGTTGCCCCTCCCCCAATGATATTGCGTTGGTATCTTATGCAGTGTTTGCACAGAATAGTCTTACCCCTCATCGCACAAGAATATCGATTTTTCATCAAAAGTAAAAAGAAAACGAAGATGAAGATGGAGAAGAAGAAAAAGGAAAAAGAAAGAAAAGTAAAACATTTGTTATGCAACGGCGGGGCAACATTATCCCTCCTCCGGTTGGATGTCCCTTATCGTCACCTTAAAGGGATAGTTGAGTTCTGTTGCAGAGGGCGCTACACAACATAATTTTTTGTGAGATAATGAAAAAAATGAGTGTCAAATTTGAAAGAACATACAATTTAAATGACAAAATCATCTTTGTTTGATCAAAATCGGTTCAGAGACGGCTGAAATATCCATAAATATAACCATTTCTAATATTTGTGTGTTACCACAAATATTAGATAATTTGAACCAGCCATTGAAAAAACGAGATGGCGCCTTATACGTTTATTCTAGCCAATGCCGATGTTGGCTATTTGTTGGCTTTTCGTGTAGGTAATAATACGCACAACCAGCCGGCCAGTGTATTGTTATTATTAATTAATGGTCACCGTATTTTTTTGAAAGTGGAGCTAAATTGGTATGATCGTATTGGCTAAATTTCACACATTTTGGGGTCTAATATTACCTTCATAGCAATTTTCGGTCCTAAAAGAGCACTAGAAATGGCATAAATAATAATAAGACCAATAACCATGCAATTTGAAGGCATTTGCGGTCTGAAACAAGAACTCAACTATCTGTATTCTCTTACCTGATTTGTGATGTCATAAACGATGAGTGCGGCGGCTGCAGACCTGTACGTCAGAGGGGCCAGTGAACGAAACTTTTCGAGACAAATAGAGTACCGAAGCTGTGACATCATAAAAATCTATTCTGGCTCAAACATTATGAGCCAGAGCAATATAACACTGAGCTCCTATAGGAAATCTTTTTATTCAGATGGACATATCTCAGCCAATACTTAACTTTTTCAACTGGTTTTCGACATTTGGACATTATTTTTATGCTCTTTCGGAAAATGAAGAAAAAAATTGAGAAATTCTAATAATAGATTTTTGATGACGTCACACTTCACCACTCTATAAACAGGTGATAACAATCATGATAATGGTTAGTTTAATTAAGTGAAGATACATTAAGTTAAGTTAAGATAAATTAAGTTAGGTTGAATCAATTTGAATTGAGGTAAGTTAAATTAAATTCAGTTATGCTAATAGCCTATGTAAGAAATTTTGATGTGTAACGAACATGACAACAAATGATCAAATATAGTACTCGACTTACAATTGTTTATTATTCCCAGTTTTCTTCTTTCCTGTGTATCATCAAGTTAACATAAAATAACACGTTGTTGGTATTGGCAAATTGCCAATAGTATTCATTTAAGCTCACTTTAATAATTCCTGCTATTCGTGAATCAATAAGAATTATGCCATTTAGGTATCTTATAACATTTAGATACACGTATACTCGTGTGTCATCGAAATGGCTGCCTATTGAGAATATTTTCTAATTCTTAACAATTTCAAAGTTAAATATACATGGTGCCATATCTTGAGTAAATAATGGTTACTGCATTATGAAAGAGGGATGCTTTTTTAGTATTTACTGTTGTGGAACGAAATGCCATTTATCTAGCGAACAAACAAAAAATGATAAGAAAATAGTTTCAGGGATCACTTGAACAGACTTGAAGATGTTTGTAATAAATTATTAGATAAATGATTTTACACCTGGCTAAAATACCCGATATCGCTGAAAAAACAATATCCTTCTTCTTCTCAATAAAACAAATCTTCAAGAGAAAATCATAGTTACCCTTTCTTGCCCCGCCGTATCCCATAATGCAAAACAGTATTCGATGTTCTGAAAGTAGAGTGATCTTGTCAAGAAGGCGACGCTATGATGGGAAGAGAGAGAGAGAGGGAGAGGGGGGCAGAGAGAGAGACAGAGAGAGAGATCAGAGTAAGAGAGAGAGAGAAGAAGAAATAGAGAGGGAGAGAGAGGGAGAGAGAGAGAGAGAGAGGGAGAGAGAGAGAGAGAAGGAGAGAGAGAGAGGAGAGAGGGGAAGAGAGTGAGACACAGAAGGAGAGATCAGAGTAAGAGAGAGGGGAGAGAGGGAGAGAGAGGAGAGAGAGAGAGAAGAAAGAGAGAGGGGGAGAGAGGGAGAGAGAGAGGGGGAGAGGGGAGATAGGGAGAGAGAGAGAGAGAGAGAGGGGAGTAGGTCAGATGTGTAAAGTGTTATGACCAAAAACAACATGCGAACTACCAAAAAAAAGCTAATGACTCCATAACGAATTTCAGTTACAGTTAGGACTATTTCCATACGCATAGAAAGAAAATACAGCCTGAATACAGATCTTTGCACATTCAAACATATATCAAAGGTCTAAGAGGGCATAAGTCAGAAATGATAGTCTTGTCGCCCGGCTGGCAGAAGGGCGTTAGCGCGCGAGCGACTCGAAAACTACTTTTCAAATTATTCGCATTTAAAGATTTGTTTTATATTCAAACTGCTTTCCGTCCCGAAAATTGGTTTAAAACTTAAAAGACTAAAATAAATGTTATAGTAGAACACGGCCACAAATTTTTTTCGGAAATAAGTCAGTTTTATAAAAGTTTGAGGCGATTTAGTGCTAACGCCCTTCTGCTTAGCGCTTCATATTTAACCTGAAATTCGAGCTAACGCCCTTCTGCCAGCCAGGCGACTCTAGTTCTCCAAAAGAAAGACATAAAAGGTGCATTGTCCTGATAATCATTAAATCACAACTTATTGTATACAATATTACTAGCTTATGACAATTTGAATGTGTGAACACTCCTATGATCAGACTCAAGAGAAACGTCTCGATTTTTTAAAAATCCAGAATGGTACGAGTCTCACTTTGCTATTCATATTTCTGTTCTTACTTTCTTCTAACTAGTTTCATAAAGACATAACTATAATTTCCATAAAGCCAAGGAAAATCTTATTGAGAATATATGTTGTGCTTTAAAACGTATTGGCCATTCCAACCAATGTTTAAAGGATATAATTATTTACAGCGGGATTTGGTACATACATGGACAACCACGAAATTCTTGTTGAAAAGACATTTTCATCTATATGTTGACCAGGATTCTGCCGTAGGAAATTATTGTAATATGATACATTGTATAATAATAAATTAACGATATTGTGTATTGTGTGATAAGGTGATAGAGAGGAGACAAAGGTAAGAGGAGAGAGACAGAGAGGGAGATCCCGGGGGAAGATTATACGAACTCAGGGGAAAAAGAGAGGACCCTGGGAGAGGGAGAGAGAGAGAGAGAGAGAGAGAGAGAGAGAGAGAGAGAGAGGGGGCGGTTGAAAACGTGGTCGGGAGGGTATAGAAGCTTACCCGACAGTGCTGACGTATTCCGTATCAAACCTTTCTTCGACGAATCGTGTGGTTATACTGGTTTTCCCTACACGAGGAGTCTATAAAACATGACACGAAAGTAAACATTATATATCATCATGATGATTGTGGTAAGGAAGGATAGGGCTCCAACAACCTTGAAAAGGGAAATGTAGAGCAAAACGGCAGTAAATAGGCGTCTAAAGGGTTAGCCCACCTATAGTCCGGAGTTTAAGCTTATTCCACTTTCTGTTCAGACACGTATTTACCAAAGTGGGCTAGCCCCGCCTATAGTACGGGGTTAGCTGGTCCTGCAAAAAAACAGGGCTAAGGCCCCGCAATTGTGGTGCTAACTCCGCAATTGCGGTGCCAAGCAAATGAATGTGAACAGAAACGAAAAATAGTCCGGTACTACGCAATGTAGCGGATTAATGAATATTCACGCTATACAGCTAGTACGTGGCTAAGCATGAATTTTCTTATTCCGGGATAGGCGCTTAGTACAGGACTAAAACAGCGTGTGTGAAAAGCCAAAAAAGTTAGTTAGGATAGTACGGGGCTAAGCAAAGTACGGGGTTAAGCAAAACAAGTGTGAAAAGAGTTTTAAAGAGAGAGAGAGAGAGAGAGAAAGGGGGTGCAGAGATCGTCCATATGTCTACGGTATTACGGTATTCGTTTAAATGTATATTTGCCTTTACAGTGCAAGCTGTAATGAAAACAGCTCTTTTTCCCGAATTTTTCAAACAATTTCATCGTGAAGTCACACGAATATATTAATTACGAAGGGTCATAATTAAAGGGAGATATATTGTAGTATAATCATAAATGTTCCCGACAGGTTTAGCCAACTTTCCCAGATCAGATGTATACGATGTAACAATTCAGGACATGACTGCGGTGACTCCGCCGGAATGGGGAAGTCCCCTTTTGTTGCCCAAACCTCGCACAGACATGCGCACGTAATGATGTCAAGTGAATCATATTTTCAATGCAATTAATACGTTGGACCATGAAATGTTGTTTATGCCGGTTGTGCTTTACTAACCAACATCATGAAAGTTAAACATGTTGTGCTTTTCAATGATTAAGCAAACAATATCATGCGTGTATGAGGCATAATTATTAATCGTAGGAAATTTACTTTGTGATTTTGATAATCTTTGTTAATCTATATGCCTGACAGAGGCATTACTCTTTCAATAACAATCAATATCAAGGAAATGCAAAAGAAAATAATTAAGCGCGCTTCGAATCCCTTTTGACCAAAGGGCTCATTGACACAATAATATAGCAACTAAAACAATCTCGAAAAGATTGTCTGTGTGATTTACTTACGCCAAGCAAGCACACTTTAATCGTCTTCTGTGGCATATTCTCGGCGACAATAATATTCCATAGACGATCGGACCAGAAACTGAAGGCATTTTCAAAGTCAAAGTCCAAATTGTGGAATTTCTAAAGCTGCATGCACAGAAAACGGAACAAAACTACAAATAAACTTTGATCCTGCGCAGGCACGGATCCAGGGGGGGGGGGCGAGCGGGCCTTGCCCCCAAAAAAAAAAAGAGAGAGAGAGAGAAGGAAAAGAAGCGAAAGGGAAAGAGGAGAGAAAGGGAAAGAAAGAAGAAAAAGAAAAAAAGAAAAGGGGGAAAAATAAGGAGATCGGGGGCGGGGGCGAAAGGGCCTTGCCTCCCAGGCAGTTGCCTCCCCCCATAACAAAAAATAAGAGAGAAGGAAGGAAGGGAAAGAAAAAAAGGAAAAGAGGAGATAAAGGGAAGGAAAAAAGAGGAAAAGAAGAAAAGAAAAGAAGGGGGATATCAGTTGCAATTTCCCCGCCAACAAGTTGTGGATCGGGGGCAAAAGGCCCTTGCCTCTCCACTTTTTCCTCACTTTTTAGTAAATTATACTTTTTTAGGCGTTTGTTGGAAAATGACAAATTCCTAAATTTACAGTCAGGCAGGAAAATCTTTATTTAGAGGCCTACATGCCAGGGCCTGCGGAACGGCGGGGCCCGGAGCCCTCGAGCCCCCCCTTTCACTTTGTTGAAAAAGTAGATTGAAGAGAAATGATAAGACAGAGAGAAAGAAAGAAAGAATAGTGACGTGCCAGTGTCACAAAACAATGAGGTATCAAAATATGCTCATCTGACGGTGATTAAATGCCTAAAATCCCCCTGAGCTTCCGTGGGTTCTGCCCCCTGGATTCCGCCTAGGGCCCGAAGGCGGGCCCCTGGATGCTGATCTGACGGTAATTTAATGCCTAAATCCCCTGAGCTTCTGGGGGCTCCGCCCCCTGGACCCCACGCCGATTAGTGTCATGCCAGTGTCACAAAATAATAAGGTATACAAAAAAATGCTCATCTGACCGTAATTAAACGCCAAAAACCCTGAGCTTCCGGGGGCTCTGCCCCCTCTACCCCACCAGGGACCCTCAGGCGGGCCCCTGAATGCTTATCTGCCGTTATTAAATGCCTAAAGCCCTGAGTTTCAGGGGATCAGCCCCCTAGACCCACGCCAATTAGTGACCTGCCAGTGTCATGAATAAGGTATCAAAATATGCTCATCTGACCGTTATTAAATGCCCATACCCCTTGAGCTTCCGGGGTTCCGCCCCTTGACCCCCGCCGGGGCTTTGCTCCTAGACCCACGCCAATTTCTGCTACGTTCTACCTGATCGTAAATACTTATTAGGGGCCCTAGGGCGGGCCCCTGAATGCTTATCTGACCGTTATAAAATGCCTTAAATCCCTGGGTTTCAAGCGTTCAGCCCCCTGGATACCACGCCAATTAGTGACCTGCCAGTGTCATGAATAAGGTATCAAAATATGCTCATCTGACCGTAATTAAATGCCCATACCCCCTGAGCTTCCGGGGGCTCCGCCCCTTGACCCAAGCCGGGGCTTTGCCCCTAGACCCCACGCCAATTTACGCTACGCTCTACCTGATCGTAAATATTTTAGCCTCCCCCACCCGCTTTGAAAAACGTTCGGCGGGGCCTGCATGTAAGAGTGGTGGATGCGGACCTTTTTTTCTACCCCAAAAAAATGTTTTTGCTTATTACGCCACGGCTGGTCACTATTACGTACCAATATTTGGCTCGCATGATTTCAAATTTGGGCCCCCCTAAGAAATCCTGGATCCGCGCCTGATCCTGCGAACTGTATACAGGATCACACTCAGTGATAACGAAAGCCGAAATGAACACAATTCAAAGGTCGAAATATGAACAGTATTATACAAGCTGTAAAAATAACAAGGCGGACATTACTGAAAGCTTCCAAACGTGACTTCAGATTTGTAAGTATGTTTATGGCTTCGAACCAGCCTTTACTCAGCGAACAATAAAGCAAGATGTCGATGAAAGGGGCAGCATAGCTACCAATAAAGTTAAAGACAGATATCGTAAATGGGCAAAGGTGAATCCCCCCCGGAACTTTTCTAGCCACCTGCGAGTGGACGCGTACCCATCTTTTTAGGCATCTTTCTGGCAATGCTAGGAAATGCACACAATTAATAGAGGTTTATGATAAGATTATTTATATTGTAGGGTGGCCTGTGCGGCTAAGGCAAGGCGTGGCTCTTACTTGCAGAGAACACGAAACACATCTTCACTCCTTTCTAGCCTGCTTGTAGGGAACTGCCTGGGATTATGCATGCTTGCAACCTCAGGGGTTTATTTTGCTAATCTATATTAACATGTACATTTGCATCACAACTGTAAATAATATATATTCAAATAACAGAGCTTGTAAATGAAAGGAGGTACATGGATATACATAGATTTCTGTGCATGTAAATGAGCTGCTATGAGCACTGAATAAGGGCTTAGCTAATCACACTGGAAAGGACAAGTCTACTGAACCATGGGATGAACAGTTAAGCAGAGCTCCCACTTTGCCGAGTTGTGGTAGCGAGTTATGGCGAGTTGTGGTGAGTTACCTCTAAGAGGCACTCTCAATAACTCGCGAAAAGCTCTTCTTGTAATTCGGGATAACTCGCGACAACTCGGTATGGCTCGGCGTCACTCTTTACAACATTCCACGACTTTCCTCGAAGTCGCGAGCTGCTCCAAAATTTTGAACATGTTCAAAATTTGTACTGATTCGTTGTAACTCGAGGTGAACTCGCTTACACTCTTAATATACTCGCATTACTCGTAACAAGCTTGCACTGCACTCTTCATAACTCGTAGCAACTCGTCACCTTCTTGAATTATACTTAATTATACTTAATTATACTTAATTATACTTAATTATACTTAATTATACTTAAGTATACCGAGTGCTATTCGAGTTTCAAAGAGTTGAGTACGAGCCCGACGATCGTGCTGCGAGTCATGCCGAGTTGTCCACGAGATTGACGCGAGTTTAGATCGAGTACGGGGACTTACGGCTTTGGCTTGATCGCATATGACTCGTATAAAACTCTTATCACTCGTTAGTAGATCTTGATAACTCGTTGGTAGATCGGTACAAGTCGTACACATGGCATCGCCACTCATACCGAGCTCGCGTGACTCGTATCGCGCTCGGTTTACATCCATCGTAGGAAACTCGATGTTGCGTCGTAGATCACTCATGAAAATATCATTAAAAAGTAGTAAATTTCAAGCGAGTTCACGCGAGTTTACGCGAGTTTAAGCTCGCCCCAGCTCGCCACAACTCGAGGCTCCAACTCGGCTAAGTGGGAGCCCTGCTTTAGGTGGATGCAATGGGAGAGCTCATTTTGGGAGGGTCATTCATCTTCTGGCCACCTCCCATTCCCTCTCGCTTCTCCTCCTCCTTCCTATTCTCTATCTCTCTCTCTCTCTCTCTCTCCCTCTCTCTCTCCCTCTCTCTCTCCCCTTCTCTCTCTCTCTATTTCTCTCTCTCTCTCTCTGAGTCTTTCTTCATTTTTTCGCTTTTCGAGGAAGCCGTATCCCCCTCTCGATCGTGCCCGATAGCTACATCACATTGCATCTTTGGATTAATTCCTGTCAATCTAGAACCCATACCCTATTGCCTTCTAAAACATGAAATATGAAATAAAATGTTTCTTCATTGGTAATATCGTAAATACGTTTTTATTGGATTTACATTCTCCATTGTCAAAAAATTCTTTGACAGAAATACATTATCGATGCAGAAAGGTATATACAAAGAGTTCGGTAAGGCATGCCATCTCACATCGAAATCATTAATGGGTGTAGGCCTATATCTACCATCAGATAGTGTTACTATAACAGAAATCAAACTATACCTATAGGTCTTGATTATTAGTTAAAGTATATCAGCATAATTATGCAACTTATTTAGATGAATAGACATATGATGTACCTGAGGCCTGATGGGCAACGTACTAATCGGAAGCTTGCTCGATAACAATTACGTGGTGGATGAGGGAGGGGCAACCAGACATGCCTCTGGCTCCACATTAATTCTATATATTTGGTTACTTAAAACGAATAAAAGGGGAGGAGAAGAACAACTAAGTGATTTTTAAAATTTCTTTATATAAGTTGAAAAAAGGAACTATAGCTTCACCAAACATTTTACGAAATGTGCTGAAACAGGAGACTCTCACTGAGAACTATGGTGGGCCAATATGGTCCACTGCATCTCGGAATAACTGAACGATTCCAAAGAGGCGATACAAAGGAACAAACTAATACAAACACGCAATAAAAAGCGAGGCAAAGCACATACATACACGCAGGCACACATACTTTTTCTTTTTCCATATTTTTTAATTAGAGATTTCATTCAAAATAAATCATTACATAAAGAATCAATGTAAATAATTCCATACAAATACAAAACTTCATTTCGTTTTCTTAACACAAATAAATTATTCACAAAACAGTAAGCAAAGGGGGAGAATAATAGAATGAAATCACTAAATTTTTATAATAATAATAATAACATATTGAACTTAGTTATTACATGTACCATCATTCCTGAAAAATAACATAATACATATTTGTATACAATGCCCCTCCGTTAACCCTCCACCCCTTCTACTACTTAACCCCCCCCCCGTAAACATTCACATTCACACTCACAAGCTCGCACCTCACAAACATACACAGATTCACACGCGCGCAACACTGGACACATCATACCTGTTCACATTCACATCCTTATTTACTTTTAGTTCTTCCCACTTTTGTAGGTTCAAATTCAACTTGCCTACCCTCACTGCTA
This sequence comes from Mesocentrotus franciscanus, assembly GCA_037976565.1. Classification (NCBI taxonomy): domain Eukaryota; kingdom Metazoa; phylum Echinodermata; class Echinoidea; order Camarodonta; family Strongylocentrotidae; genus Mesocentrotus; species Mesocentrotus franciscanus. The sequence goes on from CP137677.1 coordinate 20,580,749, forward strand.
AGTTTTTTTCTTCCTCTATAAATTCCGCTATATATTTTTGTATCTTCACACTGGAAGGTACATGGTTTTGAGCCCTACAATGGAAGATTACATATTTAATAAATAAGACCAAAGAATTCACACATTTATTTATATTCGAATTACCAGGTAGTCCCATGAATATATCCCCCACTTCATATCTCTTAATTCAGCCAAGCCGAAATATTGAATACAGAATTGCCATAACTGTTTAACTTTCGTGCAGTTCATAAAAATATGTAAGTAAGACTCTGTCTCTTTATTACAGAATGAACAGTAATTGTCCCCCACAAATCCAGACCTCATCAAATGTTCCTTTGTGTATAAGCCTAAACTGAAATTCCCTTTGTTTTCTGATAAGAGTTGTGCTCCTTGCTCGGACAAAAAATTACATATTTCTTTTTTTGTAAAGTTAAAATTGCTGTGACCATCCTTTACACACACACACACACACACACACACACACACACACACACGCACGCACACATAAAAAAGTCACATAGCCAGGAGGTATCCATGACTTCTATTTGTAAAAACTTGAAGCTGAACTTACTGTTTCCGACAACATGGGCAGAGAGAGCGTTCCATAGAATGCGGAACATCGCCATCCTTCATCTGCTTATCTCAGTGATCTCATAAAGTGGCGTATTCAGATATTGATAAAAGGTTGGGGGGATTATCCTAGACGTGTGAAATGAGAGTAGCCCCCACCCTCCGCGTTCAGAACATCCAATTCATTGTAATTTCTAGGGTCTTGAAAAGGCGGAGGCCGGGCCGGGCCATACGTCGGCTATAAATATTGTACTGGATACCGAATGTCATAACACATAATTCACAGACTTAAAGTCACCCGTTAATATTCAATGGCGTCATGTTCTAGCTTAAGTCAAATAAAATTAATCGAATTTTAACTAAATTTAGACCCCTTGTAGGCCCAAATGATTTGAATACAATGCAACTTTTATTTCAGTACCACAGTCCTGATTATGTATATTATGATAAACAACTCCTTAAATATAGAAGACTGACTGCTTAGATGGTCCATGTCATAAATTATAATGAAAAAAACACAACAATGTTGCCCCCTCTCTCTCTCTCAACCTTCCTCCTCCTATTCCCCGCCCCCCCCCCCCAATTTCTATTAACTTCAGGGCATTTTTTCATTATAAGTAAGTTTATATCGCACTGTTCATTGGCAAGAAACGTTGAAAGATATTATGTTTCCGGAGCAATTAATCCAGGTATTCTTTGGCGTATAATGTTAGGGTTAGGCTGGTTTGAAAATTAAGAATTCGGTTAGTGAAGAATATTTAGCGCGGAACAATAATCATTGTTGCCAGAGAAGAATTTAGCAGAAAGTCAGTTTAGGAAGTCTAATATCAAAAATCGCATTGAAAAGAGACATACTGAAGCTTTTCGTCTTGCACTCATCAGAGCAAAACGCAAGAATGAACAGAAAGCCGAAATCGAAGCCACATACATTCAGTAAGCCATAGAGGTGTCGTGGTCGAGTGGATACGTCGACAGACTGTCGATCTTAAGGTCCGCGGTTCGAGTCCCGCCGCAGCACTAATGTCCTTTGGCAAGACATTGATCTACATTTGCCACACTCAACCCAGGTGATGTAAATGGGTACCTGGCAGTAGTTGTGCAAATGCCATTTTTGGTACAGGGCTTCCTTATGACCTACTGAACGATATTAGGGTAGGAGCCCCCGGCAAGAAAATCATATAAGGGTGTTGGGCGGGGCGTCGCTTCGTAGCCCCCAAATAATTTAGAAGGTAATATAACATTTATTTGTTGTTGTACAAATGCCATTTTTGGTACAGGGCTTCCTTAGGACCTACTGAACGATATTAGGGTAGGAGCTCCCGGCAAGAATATCATATAAGGGTGTGGGACAGGGGCGTCGCCTCGTAGTCCACAAATAATTTGTAAGGTAATATAACATTGAGTTGTTGTTGTACAACGCCATTTTTGGTACAGGGCTTTATTAGGACCTGCTGAATGGTGGTAGGGTAGGAGCCCCCGGCATAAATATTCATATATGTGTGATTGGGGGCCCCATGGCGTTTGTACAACAAAAACTCAATGTTACATTACCTTCTAAATTATTTGGGGGCTACGAGGCGACGTCCCTGCCTCACACCCTTATATGATATTCTTGCCGGGGGTTCCTACCCTAATATCGTTCAGTAGGTCATAAGGAAGCCCTGTACCAAAAATGGCATTTGTACAACAACAAATAAATGTTATATTACCTTCTAAATTATTAGGGGGCTACGAGGCGACGCCCCGCCTCACACCCTTATATGATATTCTTGCCGGGGGCTCCTACTCTAATATCGTTCAGTAGGTCCTAAGGAAGCCCTGTACCAAAATGGCATTTGTACAACAACAAATCAATGTTATATAATCATTTGGGGGCTCCAAAGACGCCCCGCCCCCACACCCTTAAATTGAAATTTTTGCCGGGGGCTCCTAGCCTAATATCGTTAAGAAGGTCCTAAGGAAGCCCTGTACCAAAAATGGTGCTTTTATCCGGGAAGTAACGATAATTTCACTAAGCCACCTGACTATTTTAGAGGACCTGTAATAACGTACTCTCCATGATATATTTTGAGTAGTGCCCCGAGGGTGAAGGCACTTGGGAGAAAAACAGAAATAAGCGCTATTTTTCTACACGACAAACGGGAGAGTAATCCGTCACTACGTCACAATCCACTGACAAAATTGCCGATTTAAGATTCGCATAGCTATAGTGATCTCAAATTTCAAACACTCATAACTTTCTTAATAGTGGTCCGATTTATTTCAAACTTTCGCCATTCTGTTTCTCTGATTTTTCTGCTTTCATTCAAATGAACTTATTAGAAGGGTTGGATTGCCCTTTAAGAGGGAAATGGGGGTTAACAATTTTTTATTTTTTGGTAAACTCTATTAGTTTGCCAACTTCTGAACTCAAAGAATTTTCATGAGTTGTTCTACATCAGGTTTTTTTTTGTATGTTATACTTTATGTGCTCAGTATACTGTTGTTTCTATTGTGCTGGCATTTTATTTTACATTAACATGTGCTCCTTTCATCTCACATATATGTCACCCCTCCTTTCCCTCTTTCTCTGTCTCACTCAGCCATGCACCTCCATGTTATTCTCATATTCTCTCTCCCTATTTATCTCCATCTCCATCTGGTTCTCTATCCCTATCCACCTATCTATGAATCTATTGTGTCTGTCTTTCATGTGCCACCCCTTCTTCATTTACACTTGCCTGTCCCTCTCTCATCAATGTCTTAGTTTCTGTATCCCATTATGTTTCCATTCCATTTCTATTTCTATTAATCGATGCTCTGATCTATTGAATGCATTCCGCTCATGAATCCTTCACCACAACTCCTTTTGTGACAGCTGCTCAAATGAATGGCTAAATGAATTTTTATTCAGAGCCATAAAAATGTACTAGATGCATGATTAGAAAGAGTGACAAATTCTGCACACACTGTTGCCTTTTTGTTGCATTACCATATTTTGTTTGACACCAAGAATAAAAAATGAAAAACGGGCCTTAAAATTCTTAAAGTTGCACCTGTTTCAATTTTCAAAATCACATTTCTTTCTGATAATATTTGCAGCTTCATATTTTTTAAAATAACATTTTATTCCATATAATACTTCCATGTACATTGTTTTCTGAAACAGGACTTTTTATTAGAGCAATGTAGCAATGAAAGAAAATATTGTTTCCGAGTGAAGAAGAAAAGTTAATTAATCTATCCCCTCAATATTTGCTTGAATAATTCCTGTACCTTAAATATGTTCATACTGTAGGATTTTCCTGATAAGCCATGGTTCCTGCCATACTGCTTTGGTGAGCCAGCACCAAGTGAGAGCTTGGTTGCCAAGTGTGCTGGGATGAATGCTGAAAACATCAATGAATTGGTAAAGGGAGCGGATGTTCCATATAGTCCCATCAAGCAGTTCATCCTCAATCTCACAGAGGAGAGCAAGGAACGTATAGCATCCTATGAGGAGAAAGTCGACACCCTCCTGTGGTGAGTGCCAAGAATCTTTTGTGATTAAACGAACGTAGCTCTTGTCACTTTACTGGGATGGTTTTATATCCCACCGCTGCCATCGTCATAATCCCACCGCTGCCACCATCATAGACGACGACACTTCAATCTCAAAATGTGCCATGTCAGTATTTTCTTTGGCAGACAGAAAGTCATGGAGTTTTGAAAAACACTACAGGACTAGTTTTAATGACACTTCTCTGAAAATAAAGTCATTACTAAAACTAATGATTACATCTAGCTATACCTCTTGAGCTCTAAAATACCATTTCATCATTAGAATCCAAGATTATCTCCTCTAATGATCCCTATATTCTCTATCTCTTACTAGGTACTATGAGGATTTACATTGCCCCAAAATAGATGAGGAGATCTGCCGTCGTATCAGCGATGGAGAGGCAGTGACTCTACCGTCAGGCAAGCTGACTGAGAGGTTGCTTTTAATGAAGACCCGAGGAATTGGGGCCTGCGTCATGGAGTCTCTCATCCCAGAGGCAGCAAAAAGGCTCAAAGTCATGAAGTGAGTTTAGTCAGTTTACAGCTCTGTAACTGATATACAAAACGAAAATGTAGGTGTTGTACTTGAGTGATTTAACCACTTGAATGGATATTTAAAGGTCACAATTTTGAGCCCGAGTAATCACCAATGTCCTTTGGCAAGACATTAATCCGCATTTACCACTCTTAACCCACGTGCAGTTAATGGATACCTGGTGGGAAGGAATTACTTCAGACTATTTGTCTGCTTAATGAACAATCCAAACCTGTAACAAAGCATCTGTCTCTGGTGTGGTCAAGTGAAAGCTGTGTTACTTTTAACCCATATATGATAAAACTGGAAACGATGATTTGTTTTCTGATCAGGGTTTCCTTGGAGGCTCCTGTAGCTATACTTGGTGACTGTTCACCTTCCATGGATGTTGCCATCAAGACCAGTACTATCATAGCAGGTCTCCTGACTGCCATCACAGATGCAAAACTCTCCTTCTTCTCGATTAAGGACTATGTGCCTGAAAAGATCCCGAAAACCATAACTGAGGTAATTGATCGAACCCTCAAATTCCTTTTGTCTGATGACTTAATAAGGAATTAGCTCTACCGCTGCTCAAACAGTACTATTCACTTTAATGTGAAAAGAACTTCCATGCCAATTTAAATGTTATGACAGCTAGTTTCACTGAGAAAGGTTATCTACTAAATGCCATACTTTGATCCGAACCTCCTTGATGTCCAATTGCCATTAGAGTAGATCATAGCTCTTCCGGTAAGCCTAGAATGATGAAACAATTTTTGGGAAGAATTGAACAATTATTTGAAAATAAAGCAATTGTTATCACGATAAGCTATGATTTACAGATTCTTGAGATGGCCTCTACGCTGAGGACAGATGGAGGCACGGCCCCTGCAGCCAGTCTTTGGCCGTATTATGAACGCAAGGAGGTTATCAAGACATTCGTAGTTGTGACGGATGAGGAGGAAAACTGTGATAATAATGGCTATCGGTAAGTTCAAGATTCAGATTTGAATCTGATTGGTTGAGCAACATACTTATGCAAAAATTGACAAAATCATAATGAAAAGCAAATTGATGCCTTTTTCATTGGTTCGTACCTGTTTTACCAAAGGAAAGCCTCCAAGGAAACCCAAAAGAAATATTCTGAAATCTAGTGAATCAATAGTTATGTCATTTTTTATCCCATCATGAACACACCAAATGCTTCTGAATCTAAATATTAGAGATATGTGCGGGCATACTGGAGGTGTATCATGTACACAGTCTTTATCTTCATACATGGTAAGCTTTCTTTAGCGTTATGTTACTAGTGAAATCATGTCCATCCTTCATCAGTTTCAGCTCAATTTTCTCGCAACACTGGCTAGGTGCGCGCGAAATATTTTTCACAGACCATTCTAAACAAATTATCTAAATGCATACATGTTGAGACACATAGCTGTTGCCTCTATCTTTTTCATAGATTATACATCACTGTACAGTGTATGCACTAATACCGATATAAACTCTGTTTCTTTCTCTACCTTCAGCTTCAAAGCACTATTCAAGAAATACCAGGAGGAGGTGTACGCCGATGCCAAACTGGTCTTCATCTCCTTCCTTGACAACCAGCACGCTGTTGGTCAGATGGTTAATCAACTGACTGCTGATGGTGTCCACCCGATGCAGTTCAAGTTCAGTCGTGACCGGCCTGATCTGACCAAGCTTGACAGTGTGCTAGGTCTACTGTCCACTTCAAAGAGTGATTTCAAGAAGGAGATAGACCGCATCGCCCAAGAAATGACTTATGCTCAGACCAATGCTCAGAAACTATCTTTCTAATAATTATGTTAGTTATAATGTTAAGTTAGTCATTTTAGTAGTTATAAGATTTGTTTATTCTCTTTGTTGATTTCTTTTTGTGATTATATTTCTCGAATTGCCAATTAATGCTTGTACAGCGCATAGAGAAACAGACTGTTTATTATGCGCTTTATAAATATTTTATTATTATTATTATAAACAGGCTGAACCATAAATGAAGAGCTTCCGTGCAGACTTAGTCCCTTATGTCGAAATAATTGCAATTAAATTTATCAATTAAGCACACCCTTACAAACATTACCCGATCAAAATCATGCATTCATTGAAAAAACCAAAATGGGGCTGTTAAAATATTATGAGCAAATTCTTTGTCATACCAACTGTTGTTTTTGACCTGTCTGACTAGCAATTATCTGATAATCTGTGATCTGTATTGTTGCTACCTGTACTGCAGAAGCCTTATCATGATAATCTTGATTATTATTTCCTGTCAGTCATTTTCAATGGCAACACTAAATACAGGAAGATGATTCAATTTCAACCCTGTTCTAGTCTAGATTCCAGACAGATTTTGTCCTTTCAAAGCCTCCTACAGTATGCAGTGGTAAATCGCAGCGTTTTTTAATAAAACGATAATTTCTTACTACACAGAGCTCAATGAACACACGTATGACCTTTGTTACACTCAGTACCGTGTCATATCTGATCGTGCCTTAAGAGTGCAAATCAAACCTGGGAAATATAAACTAAATCACTTTCAATTCTATCTTCTTAAAATTAAAGTATGAACACAGTGTTATGTATGCGCCTCGGAATAGAATTTCTAGATAGACGGCGCTATAGAAATGCCTATAATTATTATTAATATTATGGGAACGTCTGTAGATAAAAAAAATTAAGTTGGAGTGGTTAGCAAGGCAGTCTAGATAAAAGACAACCACAAGTTGAAATTTCCTTTTAAAAAAGATAATAAAATTGTGGATAATTACAGCAAGTATCTTGCCAGTTCTAAAGGAATTACAGTTAACAACTAAATTATTCATACTCCTTGTAAATTTGATGTCGTTTGTGTTATCTTCAACTCAAGAATGAAAGGTGGACTGGTTGAATTTGGGGCTTTGTTAAAGAATTTTAGATGTAAGCTTTAATATGCCACATTCTCAAGAAACATAAATCTGGACCAATCAATTTTTCACATGCATTAAAAGTTACAAAACTTTGTAAGGGTATGAATAATTTAGATATTTAATGTATGTATTGAACATCAGACCAACAAGATTTTATTCTCTTTATTTGTTTGCTGTTCAGCCGTTACCAATTCTCCATCGGATATCCTTTATTTTCAACATTCACCATAAGTTTTGTTTGATCATTTGGGGGATTATTTTTTTCATTACCAGATCGTTTTAACCACTGATTTGAATTTGTTTTAGTGTTTCATGCAATATTTCATAGAATCTAGCCCAAGTAGTTCTATCCTTTTCACTGGTCAAACTTAAAGCACAAGCATTCTTAGGATCAACATCCCTGGATGATAAAGAGTGTGTACCTATCGTCAGACGGATGGAAATGGTGAATGGAATCTTTAAACCGAATTTCATTGAAACAGGATCACATTCCTTATCGCCACTCATGATGTGTAAGAGTAAATTAATATATTTGGATCCTGTTTTATTTTAAGTTTCAACTCCTACAGAATTCCGTGTCGAACCTGAAATCGATTCAGGTCATGTAATATCGATGAAGTGCTTGATTTTGTATTTATGTACAGAAATTCCAAGAGCATTCTTACAATAATTTCAGATTTACGTTGAATTAAAATTTGCAACAAAAATCCCTTTTATCACATGTTTTTCTGTTTAATTTTTGTTATTTTTATATTACTACATGTAGTGATTAACGTTATGCAACATAGTCTTACATCTTGTTAAAGTGCAATTGGTATACTACTTTTGTATGATGAAATGTTACAAATTTTCATTTTGTTCATTTTTTAAACCTTAGATTTTTAAGCATAGAATGAGAATAGTATTAATAAAATTTATCATAGAAGTACAGTAATTATGTGTTACACGATTGAAAATTCCTTGTATTTCTTCATTATTATTATGTTTTGATAGGGTGATTTACAATAAAGAAATATATTCATGACCATTATCATGTACTTTACTTTTACTTTTCCTCCTCGCGTGTCTGTCATCATGCACTCCTTCATATCTTTTATATTTCAGCCATATCCTAATTTCATCTTCAACTTTGATATTGCACTATCCATAACTTTAGCCTTTTCTGCTGCCTACTTAAGTCTTTTCCTTCTCCTTTTTTTTCTTTGGTCCATGTAAGACTTTAAGAAATCAACCTAACACAATTTCAATAAACTTGATGGATCATCTATTCAAATTGTGATCAGTACAATCACAGGTTATCAAAACATAACATCAATCCAAAAGGGCAATGAAATCGCTGTGAAGCTGACTTCTTGATAGTTGTTGAAATGTCATCATCTTGAATTTCTTGCTTTTCAGCCTTTCCTGGTTTTCAAAGGACAAGATTTCTTACCCGTTTGTCTTCAGCCTTCCGTCCTACATGTTCACCTATATTTTCTTCCTCTGACACAGTCTCCGTTGCGATGATCTCTCATCCCTTCAAATCCTTGATTAAAAAAATCTATCACTATTATCTGCAATTTTCGTTTTTCTGAGAAATGTTATATTTTCTCTTGGATACTGTGTGGACATACTGCTTTGGCATCATATCATGTTAAACAATGACCAACATGTAATGAAACTAAAATCAAATCTAGAAATTGTTCCAAGATGAGGCATTTTTCTGCAGTACTGCAATCTTGAGTATAGCTTGACAAACAATCCTAAAGTATGATACTAACAGTGGCTGACGCATATGACAAAGAATGATCGAAACACCAATTCTCCCATAAGGGTCTGATTTTTTAGACTAGCAGCTAGCAATTTCCCAGTGATTTCGTCATTCAAAATGTACACCAACAAGATGTGTGTCAACGTATGGTGCGAGAATTGTCGGCTGCTGATGTGGCCTAGGCCGAGAGTATTACATGTATAAAAGAGCTTCTGCCAGTTTTGGATAACAACATATTATAATCAGAACTGATGGGGAATTGACGGTGAAGAAACTTGTGCGATACAGCTGATAGGTAAGTCTGTTACTTTGACTTTCATAAATGATAAAGCATTAAGCTGCAAGGGAAGATTCGCTTCTCGATGGCGACCGCGCCCCTTGATCGGTCCCTGCTCGTAGAGACAATACGTCCGCTGTGGCGATCGATCGGCGGGTCATAGGGAAAACAGAGAGGATTAAAGGAAGGGAGTTGAATAGTATGACCATGGTATTATTGTTGTTTTTGTTGTCATTATTATGATTATGATTATTTTCATTGCCGTTATATAAATGGTGAAACTGCCACAGCAGAAAGAGAGTAAAACATCAGCCAGGCATTATGAAATATGATATTAAAGGGATTGGGTATATTTGTCTCAGATTCTAAACAAAATCCTGGATTTAGCTCATGCTGCAATCATAATTATAAATATTTAGGTCAGTCAGGAATCCCATGACGTTTATCAGCCGATCGCCCGTCTGATTATCAAGATTTTTATGATTGGAATTCGAAATTTCAAAACCGTTTACCCAACGGGTTTTATAACAATACAGTCTATTGGGTAAAATGAGTATGGTAAAACCAGTCACTCAAAGATTTTTACTTTCATGAGGCACTTCATGGTCATTTTGAAGCGCAATTTTTGTTAGGGCTTCAATATAACACCATGTCACAAACGCTGATAACACGTAGGGCCATGTAGATTTGGCATTGTTAAACTATGGGTGGTATTCTCTTAAGTTAAGCCGGGACTAAGTCCAGACTAAACAAGAATTTTAGTTCACACTTCTATGGAATGCTGGGTTTCATCTTCCTCCTTCAATATTCATGACAAAGATAATCTACCAAAGACTTTATTGAAATTCAGTTCATACTCATATTATCTTTTTCTTCCCATTTCATTTCAAAATTTTTTTTTTTGACACTTTTTATTGCAGGATTAAAATAATCTGTACAGGGAAAATGAGTTGGCAACAGGCACTCCATAAAAGTGTGAACTAGTTAATCCGAGCTTAACTTAGTTCGCGCTATCGGAATACCACCCAATGCCTTTAATTAATATCAAATTCATTGTTCATATGTTTTGCTCTTTTGAATTAAAGGGATTGGGTAACTTTGTCTCTGATTCTGAAACAAAATCCTGGATTAAGCTCATGCTGCAATGATAATTATAAACCTTTAGGTCAGTCAGGAACCCCATGACTTTTACAAGCCAATCGCCTGTCTGATTATCAAGATATTTATGATTGGAAATCGAAATTTAAAATTCGTTTTCCTAACGGTTTTGATAATACTACAGTCTATTGGGGGAAAATGAGTATGGTCAAACCGGTCACTCAAAGATTTTTACTTTTTTGAGGCACTTCATGATCATTTTGAAGCGCAATTTTTTAGGGCTTCAATATTACACCATATCACAGACACTGATAACATGTAGGGCCATGCATCTCAGATTTAACATTGTTAAACGATGCCTTTAAACTCTCATCCAAGTTTTGACGATCTGCACTGGCATATGTAGTAATATATATCTAGCCTTCCAAATATTAATATATAGGATATAAATGATCCTGTGAAACATCTGAAATTCCAAATTTTTGCCTATATATGGCTTAATCAGGAAATTATTTTTATTAACTAGAAATCGTCAAACGTAGCTATGGAATGCAGTAATAAAGTAGTTCTGTAAAAATCCTATTCTTTATGGGATTATAAATACCCGCCAAAGGCGCGTTGTGTGAGCGATATAAGGTGTTGAAAGGACGTAATTGAGAGTTGACATGTTGAATGGTGGATTGGAAAAACAAAACAAAAGAAGTTGGTGAACGCTATCCTATACAGAATTATAATAATAATGATATGTGTTTAGATAGCGCCTAACACTTACTTTGTTGGAAGTCTCTAAGCGCTCTGCAATAATGCAGCATAATTACCCTGCATGGCTTTAGCAGAGCAGCCGTCCCCGCAGCCGTCACGCGCTCTGCGTTTCAAGGAATACATTCCTACCAGGTCCCCATTTACTTCACCTGGGTGGAGTGCATCACAATGTGGATGAATTTCTTGCTGAAGGAAATTAACGTCCTGAAGTGGGATTCGAACTCACGACGTTATGATTGAAAGACGTGAGTCAGAACCACTACACTATGACGCTTCCAGATCGTGTGCACCTAATACATGTACAATAATAAATCCATTCTTATTTTTAGGTGATTTGATGCCGTCTATACAGTAGCGCATTTACCCCCAACAAAAAGGAGTAAAATAGACATAAATAGTGAACAAAATGTATCAGATATTTGTTTTGTATTTTAATGGTTTTTTAAATTGAAATTTGCCTAAAAGAAAAATGATTTAAATGAGCCAATACACATACATGTAAACAGAACACAAAAAGTAACTACTAACTACCCCCTAAAGAATTGCTCATAATTTCGAAACCCTTAAAATGTATCACGTACTCTTACCACAATATTGGTAGAGTCGTTAGGTACATTCTGTGTGAAAATCAGAGATATCCATCACTGTATGGCTGAATGAGCACAGATTAAAGACAAAATGGCCCAATTCAAAAGTCACAAGACATTGTGCGTGCCTGTAAGCCTACATTGTTGTGAGACAGCACATGACTGAATGCATGGATTATGAAACAATGCTTTTTTATATTCCATCCATTTTTATTTGTAAATGGCACGTGTGGTTAAATGCATTATTTCCAATTGTAAAACAGTGCATTTTGACAATCTTTAATACTCAGTAAACTGCAATGATGATAATATTACTTTTGCGAATTTTTAAATATGAAAATAAAAATTCACTAATGTGTGCTTACTCAACTATGAATTAATGATAACCTATTATTGTTACACATTGTTTTCCTAACTACCATAGAAATATTTTTGCAAGACGAAATCTTGAAACGATTCTACGTTATAAAGTTATGAGCCATTGTTTAGGAGTGTAGTTACTTTTGTGACAATCAACCATCAATTGTTTTTCTTCCAAGGGGGCTCTTTTTTAATTTACAAAAAGAGCCCCATCAGTTTCTCATAGGGGTTCTTTTCATGACGGGGGCTACTTTTTTGGAATTTAATTTGGTTTCTTAATTTTAGTCCGGCCGTATCGTATAGATACAGCATTCATAGAATCTTACATTTCAGTTAATGATTCCATCCACTATTACTCAAATGGAAATGTTCTTATACTATTAGATATTACGTCGTGTCAAGATATATGTCGTGTAGTCACTATTTTTTAATTTATCATTTTGAGCTGTCAAAAATATGTCTCAATAATAATTATGGCATAACTTTGGAAAATTATGAATTTGTTGATAGATATTAATTGGTATACGACTATTTGTTCATGTTATCTTGAAACCATGATTAAATTAAAAAGGAAGACAAATAGAGAAACTTAAATTGTTTTATGTACTTTTCATTTTAAACTTTTGTCCTATTTGTTGACGTGTTTCTCATCATTAATCATGTAACTTCATTTTTCACGTACATTCAGCACCTAAGAAATATAGAACTACCAAATTTGCAATACAGTACGAGACTGCTTAATAAAAAAGTTAAGAGGACACTGATCAACTGATGTGTAGAACTCCCAGGGCGAGGGTCGTACTTTTTAACTTGACGATCTCACGAGGAAAAAACCACACTATCAAACAATATAGATTATATAATTAATATCAACGATATAGATGATCAACACAAATTTCAAGGGTCGTATATGGTCACTACAGATGTAACAAAATCTTATCCTGTCCCAGAAAATCAAAATATATTTGTAATTTCACTAATGTTCACAACTGGGAATTTTCACAACTGTATAATTTTCACATGATCAGATCAACGCGAACGAAAAAGTAGATTAACCAAATACATAGATTGAGCGCGCGTAATCACAGCTTTCGTATTCGCTTTCCACGTAAATGAAGGCACCAGCGAACGCAACGGTACTATGAAATTGTTGCTTATTTCAGTTATCGATGAAAACGTTGCGAGAAGAAATCCCATAGAACAGTACAGACATTTTCTCTCGCGGAACCATACTTTTATACATGCTGAAGGTATCGCTAATTTCGTTATTCTCAATTTGAAGAGTGTACATTTGCTCAACAGTGCAAGTACCGATATCCGTTGCCGTCCTCTTTCAGGAACTACTTTGCGTTTTTATGTTTCATTTCGAGATTTCAAACAACTTATTAAAAAAATCCCAAGCTTTACAGCTATCTACAGGCAGAACGAATGACACGTGAAGTTTTTTTAGACCGAAGCGTGCAAAACCCTAAAAGTATTTAAATTTCAAAGGATTTCCTTACTCAAATTATAATATAAATATTATAATATAAATATAATATAAATATGCGTTGCTACGAAAGACAGTTTTATAGTTTTCAAAATTATTGATTTCTTACAGGTAATTGACAGTGACATTTGGGAATCTCCTGAGCCACACACAAGATACAGCAAATATCACTTGATAAAAGTCTAGCCTTCCAAATTCAATATAATACATAATACATATATATAATTAAAAAATGCCTGGACGAGGTCGAGGTCGTGGTCGTGGTCGTGGACGTGGTCGTGGCCGAGGTGGTGGCCGAGGGACTGGAAGGAATCAGGGCGGTCAAGGACAGCAGCCTGATCAGGATACAGAATGGAACCTCACTGAAACAGCTACTTCTGATAAGGACTTTGTAAGTCTTTTTTTTTTTTCAAAACAAAAGGGAGTCTGATTTGGAACTATTCCACATACTATTGAACTTACTTTGAGATAAGATTCCACCATCAGAGTGGTAAGTATGTGTCAAAATGTAGCCAGGAAAGAAGATGGACATTATGAAAATTAATCAAATAACTATCAAATTTGCAGGAATATAGTGCAGTTATTGGCTTATTGTGTTAAAAATAGTTATGTAAAGTTCTTAAGAAATAATCTGTCTATTTTTTCTGCGCAATTTGAAATAGATTCATATACACTCCAAAAACAGTCAAATACCACCTTCAAATGCTTGCATATTGTTTTCTATATGAATATCCCCAGTTCGTATCCGGACACATACCCCCGGACATCCACCCCCGGGACAACTACCCCCAGACAACTACCCCCGGACAACTACCCCCAGACAACTACCCCCTAGGACAACTACCCCCTAGGACAATTACCCCCCAGACAACTACCCCCGGACAACTACCCCCAGACAACTACCCCTAGGATAGTTTCCCAGGGGGTAGTTGTCCTAGAGGATGGTTGTCGTAGGGGGTAGTTGTCCGGGGGTTGTTGTCCTAAGGGGTACTTGTCCGGGGGTAGTTGTACCGAGGGGTAGTCGTCCTAGAGGGTGGTTGCCCTAGGGGGTAGTTGTCCTAGGGGGTAGTTGACTGGGGTGGTTATCCGGGGGGTGGATTTCCAGGGGTAGGTGTCCTACAACCTCCCACTTGTGTATTGTGTGTACAAGTGAATCTTTGAATATAGGATTATGAATATTAAATATAATCACTTATTTTAATCACTTTTATCTTCTAGTGTTTTGAGAAAATACAGCAATTGACAAAGTCAAGAAAGACATATTGGTACGATCTGATTTGAAAAGTACCAAAATGTCTTTATGTTTACATCCAATTAATATAAGTTATTTGCAAAATTTCATTTTTTGGGTGACAGGAGAAACGACCCGAGTTGCTCTTCACATCATCCAAAGTGACCTTTGAACAGCACTTCGCTGCTCAGGAAAGCTACAGGAATGTTTATCTGGCTACTCTGAAGGTCCTGCTTGCCAATGGCGTCAGTATCTCACAAGGTAAAGGATTGTCACAAAATGTGCGTTGAGGCTCGTTCTGATCTGACGCCGTAATAACCACCCCAAAAAAAAAAAAACACTGACTGTTTTTAACGTGTAAATGAAAGACAACTAGCTGCACGCAAAAAAAAGTCGTATGTAGTGTGTATTCATCTAGCTCTGTTTTATGAGATACATAAATGTGAGGTGTATTACACTTTAAGTCATAATCACGAAAAAACCGGCCGCGGATTTGCCGCGTCATATGTAACCAAGATTTCATTCGTTCTTCCGCATGTCCTTGAACATTGCGTAAATGGCGTGTGATATACACCAGCAGTGGCGGATCTACGGGGGGTTAGGAGGTTTAATCCCTCCCCCCTCTTGGGCTGCCAAGTGAAATGTGATGTGCATAGAAAAACGCCATCATGTGTCCAAACCAACACAGTATCCGCATCGTCATCCCCCCTCCCTTAGCAAAAGCTAGATCCGCCCCTACATATACTAACTAGGCCACACGTTTTTGTCTTATCTAGCTGTATGTAGGCCTACATCAGAAAATAACCATGGAAAGTGCCCCCCAAAAGAGAAAGCAAACATCAGTGAAAGACTTTTTCAGGTAGGTCTCCATTGTGTTAGTAGATGCCAGGAAAACATCACTGACAGGGGTCAAAATAGCAACAAACTAATCGCCTCCTGACCAGTGACGGCCAACATGTCTAAAGAAAATGTTAACATGAATAGCATCATGCTTTGAGGAATCACAAAATTCAAGTGCAGAATAATTTTCTGCTATGATAGTCTTGGGCTTGAAACCACGTTAATGGAATAGCTAGGAATTGGTTCCTATAACATCCAAAAGGTATTTACCTGATATCTGTGGTTCAGGCACCTTCTGATCATACTTCCTTGTACTGGCAAACTATAAAGTTAGCTGCCATTCATAACCAGGGTTTTATCAAACCATGTTGGTTTTTATTATTGTGTTTATTATGGTTTCCTTATTTAGCTTGTAAGTCAAGTATGTAAAGTGCTTTTGTTTTATGAACCACATGTGGAAATAAACTAAACTTGAAACTTGGACTTGAAACAGGGATTAAAGCTCGTACATTGGCTGTAGCATGGGCTCGTACGGACCATGCCCTGGCTGAGACCTTGCTTAAGGACTCTGAAACCTTCACCATGGTAGAGATTCTGAAGGCTCTTAACCTCCTGGATGCAGGGCGTAAGCTGCGAGAGAAAGAGCGTCGCCTCAGGCAGCTTCAGGTTCAGATACAGGAGAAGGTCAAAGTCAACCCTAAGAAGATGTCAAAGGTCAAATCGGATATATTCAACCTCAATGCCACCAAGCTTAAGGTAAATTATCTGTTTGAAAAATGAAATATAGAGTTTTATAAACAAATCATAGTTATTCCATTTTGCATTCAGTGAGAGTTATATTGCCTCAGGATTTTATAATGTTTTTAAATTCAAGGTAGTTTACTGTGTTATGGACATGTGAGTGAGCTAGGGTTAAGAATATATGTCTAATTGTGACTTAATGTATGTGGAATCACACTCATAAAGAAAATGTCTGCAAGAGAATGTTATGACATACATCTACGAGCTACAAACACAGGACAAATAAACCATTTAACAAGCACAAAGAACTTAATTGCTATGCTTTGATTGGCTACTGTGTGTGTTTGCATGACAGGTTGGTTCAGTGAGTGGAGCGCTGAGTCGTCATATCCGCCGTTGGGTGCGCAGTCTGACTAGTGCTCAGCTGGAATTCTATGCTCTGCACTATCCCAAGGAACCATGGAAAACTCTGGCTGATATTTGCCATCTTAATCCAAAGAAGGTAACATAAATTTCCCTCATTTTCCTATATGTCATGCTTTAAATTTGTATTCTGAAATGGGTGTAAAATTGTATAGTTTTGAACTTTCGGCAAGACTTTCATTATTGTATGTGATTTAAGTCTTTAAGAGGGAAATGGGGGTAAAGAAACAACGCGTTTTGTAAACTCTATTATTTTGCCATTTTCTGAACTCAAAGAATGTTCATGAGTTGTTCTAGATCAGGGATTTTTTGTATTTTATACTTTATGTGCTCAATATACTGTGGTTTCTATTGTGCTGGCATTTTAGTTTACATCTGACATGTGCTCCTTTCACTTCACATGTTTCCTTCACCCTCCATCTCGCATATGTCACCCTCCCTTCCCTCTTTCTCTGTCTCACTCAACCAAGCACTTCCATGTTATTCTTTTATTCTATCTCCCTTTCTATCTCCATCTCCATCTGAATCTCTATTGTGTCTGTCTTTCATGTGTCACCCCTTCTTCCTTTACACTTGCCTGTCCCTCTCTCATCATTGGGGACTTTTAGATTTTACACGACGAGAACGTGGAGTGCCACGGTGACATCCTTTTAAGGTAATGTGACGTCCTTTTAAGGCACTGCCGGGCACGGGCCAGTGCCTTGAAAGAATGGCACGTGGCAGTCCACTACGTCGACGTGCAAATCTAAAAGTCCCTAATGTCTTAGTTTCTGTATCCCATTATGTTTCCATACCATTTGTATTTCTATTAATCGATGCTCTGATCTATTGAATGCATGCATGCTGCTCATGAATCCGTCACCACAATTCCTTTTGTGATGGTTGCTCACGTGAATGGCTCAATGAATTTGTATTCAGAGCCATAAAAATGTACTAGATGCATGATTAGAAAGAGTGACAAATTCTGCACACACTGTTGCCTTTTTGTTGCATTACCATATTTTGTTTGACACCAAGAATAAAAATGAAAAACGGGCCTTCAAATTCTTAAATTTGCACCTGTTTCAATTTTCAAAATCACATTTCTTTCTGATAATATTTGCAGCTTTATACTTTTTTAAAATAACATTCTGTTCCATATAATACTTCCATGTACATTGTTTTCTGAAACAGGACTTTTTATTAGAGCAATGTAGCAATGAAAGAAAATATTGTTTCCAATTGAAGAAGAAAAGCTAATTAATCTATCCCTCAATATTTGCTTGAATAATTCCTGTACCTAAAATATGTTTATACTGTAGGACTTTCCTGAGAAGCCATGGTTCCTGCCATACTGTTTTGGTGAGCCAGCACCAAGTGGGAGCTTGGTTGCCAAGTGTGCTGGGATGAATACTAAAAACATCAATGAATTGGTAAAGGGAGTGGATGTTCCGTACAGTCACATCAAGCAGTTCACCCTCAATCTCACAGAGGAGAGCAAGGAACGTATAGCATCCTATGAGGATAAAGTCGACACCCTCCTGTGGTGAGTGCCAAGAATCTTTTATGACTCATTCATCGAACGTAGCTTTTGTCACTTTACTGGGATGGTTTTATATCCCACCGCTGCCACCGTCATAGAAGACGACGACACTTCAATCTCAATTATTGTCACGTCAGTATTTTATGTTGGCAGACAGACAGATAGTCATGGAGTTTTGGACAAACACTACAGGACTAGTTTTAATGACACTTCTCTGAAAATAAAGTCATGACTAGAACTAATAATTACATCTAGCTATACCTCTTGAGCTCTAAAATAGCACTCATCATTAAAATCCAAGATTATCTACTCTAATGATCCCTATATTCTCTATCTCTTTCAAGGTACTATGAGGATCTGCATTGCCCTAAGGTAGATGAGGTGATCTGCCGTCGTATCAGCGATGGAGAGGCAGTGACTCTACCCTCAGGCAAGCTGATTGAGAGGTTGCTTTTGATGAAGACCCGGGGATTTGGGGCCTGTGTCATGGAGTCTCTCATCCCAGAGGCAGCAAAGAGGCTCAAAACCATGAAGTGAGTTTACAACTCAGTAAGTGATATACAAAACGAAAATGTAGGTGTTTTACTTGAGTGATTTAAGCACTTGACTGAAGATTTACAGGTCACAATTTTGAGCCCGAGTAAATCAGCAATGTCCTTTGGCAAGACATTAATATGCATTTACCACTCTTAACTCACGTGCAGTTAATGGATACCTGGTGGGAAGGAATTCCTTCAGACTATTTGTCTCCTTTTAATGAACAATCCAAACCTGTAACAAAGCATCTGTCTCTGGTTTAGTCAAGTGAAAGCTGTGTTACTTTGAAGCCATATATGATTAAACTGGAAACGATGATTTGTTTTCTGATCAGGGTTTCCTTGGAGGCTCCTGTAGCTATACTTGGTGACCGTTCACCTTCCATGGAGGTTGCCATCAAGACCAGTACTATCATAGCAGGTCTTCTGACTTCCATCACAGATGCAAAACTCTCCTTCTTCTCGGATGAGGACTATGTGCCTGAAAAGATCCCGAAAACCATAACTGAGGTAACTGATCGAACCCTCAAACTCCTTTTGTCTGATAACTTAAAAGGGATTAGCTCTACCGATGCTCAAACAGTACTATTTACGTTAATGTGAAAAGAACTTCCATGGCAATTTAAATGTTATGCCAGCTAGTTTCACTGAGAAAGGTTATCTACTATTAAAATGCCATACTTTGATCCAAACCTCTTTGATGTCCAATTAGAGTAGATCAAAGCTCTTCTAATAAATCTAGAATGAAGAAACAATTTTTGGGAAGAATTGAACAATTATTTGAAAATAAAGCAATTGTTATCACGATATGCTATGATTTACAGATTCTTGAGATGGCCTCTACGCTGAGAACATGTGGAATGACGGCCCCTGCAGCCAGTCTTTTACCGTATTATGAACGCAAGGAGGTTATCAAGACATTCGTAGTTGTGACGGATGAAGAGGAAAACTGTAAAAATAATGACTACCTGTAAGTTCAAGATTCAGATTTGAATCTGATTGGTTGAGCAACGTCATTATGCAAAAATTGACAAAATCATAATGAAAAGCTAATTGATGACTTTTTCATCGGTTCGTACCTGTTTTACCAATGGAATATGGAAATTGTGAAAAAATATTTTGAAATCTAGTGAATGAATAGTTATGTCATTTTTATCTTATCAAGAACGCACCAAATGCTTCTGAGTCTAAATATTAGAGATATGATGTGGGTATACTGGAGGTGTATCATGTAGGGGTAATAATAAATGCGCCTCGGAATAGAATTTCTAGATAGACGGCGCTATAGAAATGCCTATTATTATTATTATTATTATTATTATTATTATTATTATTATTATTATTTATATTCATAGATGGTCTGCTTTCTTTGGCGTTATGTAACTAGTGATATCATGTCCATCTTTCAGCAGTTTCAGCTCAATTCTCTCGCAACACTGGCTAGGTGTGTGTGAAATATTTTTCACAGACCATATTAAACAAATTATCTAAATGCATACATGTTGGCTTACATAGCTGTTGCCTCTATCTCTTTCATTGATTATACATCATTGTACAGTGTATGCACCAAATACCGATATAAACTCTGTTTCTTTCTCTACCTTCAGCTTCAAAGCACTATTCAAGAAATACCAGGAGGAGGTGTACGCCGATGCCAAACTGGTCTTCATCTCCTTCCTTGACAGCCAGCACGCTGTTGGTCAGATGGTTAATCAGCTGACTGCTGATGGTATCCACCCGATGCAGTTCAGGTTCAGTCGTGACCGGCCTGATCTGACCAAGCTTGACAGTGTCCTGGGTCTACTGTCCACCTCGACCGGTGATTTCAAGAAGGAGGTGAACCGCATCGCCCAAGAAATGTCTGATGCTCAGACCAACGCTCGGAAACAGGCTGAACCATGAATGAAGAAATTCTGTGAAGACTTAGTCCCTCATTTCAAAATAATTGCAATCTAATTAATCAATTAAGCACCCCTTACTGATATTACCCAACCAAAATCATGCATTAATTGTAGTCTCCAAAAAGGGGCTGTTGAAGTATTATGAGCAAATTCTGTCATATCTGAAAAAGCTTTAAAGATACTGTGTCCCTTTTGCAGCCAACATCAAATTCTGTATAACATTGCAGGAATCATGAATATGTCATGTATGTCCTATCTGTGAAATTTAAACGTTAGCAATGTCCTAGTATTCAAATTATGCAACGAAACCTGTTTACTTTATAAATTTCACTGTCGGACACTATTGAGTGACTGACTGACTTTTTCTTTGGTAATAACATACATACGAGCTGTAACAGGTATATGCAGCATTTGTCTACATCAAAAACCCACTTCTTGTAATGGCCAAAAATAAACTGATTGAGTCTTTGCGCAGCACAAAACATACGACCATTCGGTACAAGGGTCTGAAAATCAGACTATTTACTTAAGTGATTGCAATCACTTATATCGATTTGACAACTAATCATTTTGACCGAAGTTCTAAATTAGTATTGTCTTTCAAATGCCATTGGAATTTAACCTTTTCATTTTTTCGGCCTGCAAATGGGTCATAGTACCTTTAACAGTGCAAATCAAACCTAGGAAATATAAACTAAATCACTTTCGCTTCTTTCTTCTCAACATTAATGTATGAACACTGTGTTATGTATGGGAACATCTGTAGATGCAAACATTAAGTTGTAGTGGTTAGCAAGGCAGTCTAGATAGAAAACATTCACAAGTGAAAATTTCCTCTTAAAAGAGAATAAAATTATGGATAATTAGTAATTACAGCAAGTATCTTGCCAGTTCTAAAGGGATTACAGTTAACAAATACATTATTCATACCTCTTGTAAATTTGATGTCATTTGTGTTATCTTCAACTCAAGAATGAAAGGTGGACTGGTTGAATTTGGGGCTTTGTTAAATAATTTTAGATGTAAGCTTTAATATGCCACATTCTCAAGAAACATAAATCTGGACCAATCAATTTTTCACATGCATTAAAAGTTACAAAACTTTGTAAGGGTATGAATAATTTAGTTATTTAATGTATGTATTAAACATCAGACCAAAAAGATTGTCTTGTCTTTCTTTGTTTACTGTTCAGCCTTTACCAATTCTCCATCCGTTATCCTTTATTTTCAACATTCACCATAAGTTTTTGTTTGATCATTTGGGGGATTATTTTTTGTCATTACCCGATCCTTTTAACCACTGATTTAATGTTGTGTTGTTGTTGCCCTAGAATCTAGCCCAAGTAGTTTTATCATTTTCACTGGTCATATTTAAACCACAAGCATTCCTAGAATCAACATCCCTGGATGATAAAGAGTGTGTACCTATCGTCAGACGGATGGAAATGGTAAATGGAACCTTTACACCAAATTTCATTGAAACAGGATCACATTCTTTATTGCCACTCATGATGTGTAATAGTAAATGAATATATTTGGATCCTGTTCTATTTTAAGTATCAACTCCTACAGAATTCCTTGTCGAACCTGAAATAGATTCAGGTCATGTGATATATATTAATTGAATGCTTGATTTTGTATTTATGTACAGAAATTTCTAGAACATTCTTACAATGATTTCAGATTTACGTTGAATTAAAATTTGCCACAAAAATCCTTTTATCACATGTTTTTTCTGTTTATATTTTGTTATTTATATATTACTACAGTACATGTATTGATTAACGTTATGCAACATATTCTTACATCTTGTTAAAGTGCAATTGGTATACTACTTTTGTATGATGAAGTGGTACAAATTTTTTATTTTGTTCATTTTTTAAACCTTATATTTTGAAATATAGAATGAGAATAGTATTAATGAAATTTATCATAGAAGTACAGTAATTATGTGTTACACGATTGAAAATTCCTTGTATTTCTTCATTATTATTATTTTTTAATAGGGTGATTTACTACAAAACAATATATTCATGACCATTATCATGTACTTTAATCGTTATCATAGCAAGTGTTATTTAAAAAATCTCATACTCATATTATTTACTGCATTACTTAGGTAATATTCCCTTTAATAATTTTGTCACAGATCATTCGTTAATGTGTAATCATAAGGTAACAATGATGATTCGATAATACAATGTAGTTAGGAGAGAATTGTATATATGTATTGTGAGTTTATATAGTTTACATACATGTAAGTTTAATAAACAACATGCAATTACTTTGATATTTTTCATTAGCTATTTGTGTGTTATTTGAATTATTGATGTGGCACATTACTCAAAATTGGCGTGATCGAGATAGGGCATTTGCTTATGAAATCAAACTAAACAAAATAACTTATATGCCTCTAGTTGGTCAAATGATATGACTCATAATGCACAGTCTTAAAGTCACCCAATAATATTCAATGGCGTCATGTTCTAGCTTAAGTCAAATAAAATTAATCAAATTTTAACTAAATTTCGACCCCTATCAGGCCCAAACGATTTGAATACACTGCAGCTTTTATTTCAGTACCACAGTCCTGATTATGTATATTATGATAAACATCTCCGTAAACATAGAAGACAGATTGCTTCCCAGATCCATGTCATAAATAATGGAAAAAACAACAATGTTGCCCCTCTCTCTCTCTCTCTCTCTCCCACCTTCCTCCTCCTATCCCCATTTATATTAACTTCAGGGCATTTTCTTCATTATAAGTAAGTTTATATCGCACTATTCATTGGCAAGAAACGTTGAAAGATATTATGTTTCCGGAGCAGTTGATTCGTGTATTCTTTTTTAGAAGTCTTAATATGGATAATAGCAATGGTTTTTCGTTTTAATTCCATATAAATCTTCAGCCATAACATTAGATTTGTTCTTGATGCATCCAAAGAGCTTTGATAAAGTCTGATAATAGCTGTTCGCAATGAGATTAATCAGCTCAAGGGAAATTTCAATATCCTGTTGTATTGCCTGTATAAATCATGTTCGGTTGAAGTAATAGGTACTGAAATTGCATTCACGTTGATTTTAGAAAGCCATTGCGATCATGTTTGATGATGTGATCACTTGATCTGACATCGACATCGACCGCTATGACTGTCTTTGTTTCCATTGGAATTGGTGGAGTTGGAGAGATCGACCGTACATTGATGATGCTTGCATCCATTTTCTATTATTGATCTCTTCGTGAGCTCCATTTGACCTGTTCGGAGTAAAGGAAATGAAAAGGGTTAATTAAGAACAAAACTGTTTTAAAAAGAAGAACATGTCAAAGGGCAAATAGAATTGATCCCTATATGAGCAAATGTTTTGTTATTAAAGCGTACAATAATTATTTATAAAAAACTAACTTACTGAAAAGTTCGTTAGAATCTAGAATCTTCGGGTACTTTATTGGTTTTGCCTATTCTAGCAAATCCAGGAAAGGAGAGAATCCCAAAAAAAAGAAGAGTTAGTCGCTCTCAGGGACTTCCCGGGCATTATTTTATTCCTTCTCCGACTCCCCCGTTTCATGAAAATCTTGGATCCGCCTCAGCCTTGTTGTATCCAAAATAAATTTGCTTCGTATAAAAGAATGATACAAGTCGAGTTCATGTAAAATATGTCTATTCAAGAGTTGTGAAAATAGCATGCAATCTCAAGGTAATTTTCCATCGATTCGGATAAATGTCAATCTATTATCGCTCGGGGTATAATTCTGGAAATACATAGAATAGGCGATAAAGAAATGGCATATGAAATTTTTCGAAATACTTGCAGATATGATAGAAGATTTCTTCGACACCCTGACCAGTCTTGGCGCTGGATTGCAAGTGAAACACTCCTTTGGTTTGGGCGTAACTCTCTGCCACTTCCCGGTCGACAACACGATATGGTTCAAGGTCTACTTTGTTCCCAATCACATAAATCAAGATTTCCTCAGGACCCATCCTCCTCAGCTCTGAGATCCAGAAATCAACCTCATCGAACGAATGGTATTTTTTTTAAAAAGAAGAAAGAAATGATCTGTTTACATTTGCTGCTATTTTTATTTGGGCAGTTGCCCCTCCCCCCCCCCAATGCGATATTGCGCTGGTATTTTATGCAGTGTTTGCAAAAAATGGTCTTACCCCTCACACCGCATAAGAATGTCGATTTTTCATCAAAAGACATATAAAAAGAAAAGGTAAAAGAAAAAGAAGAAGAAGAAGAAGGAGAAGAAGGAGAAGAAGAAGAAGAAGAAGAAGAAGAAGAAGAAGAAGAAGGAGAAGAAGAAGAAGAAGAAGAAGAGGAGGAGGAAGAAGAAAAAGCAGAATTAGGAGAAGAAGAAGAAGAAGAAGAAAGAGAAGAAAGTGAAGAAGAAGAAGAAGAAGAAGAAGAAGGAGAAGAAGAAAAAGAAGAAGAAGAAGAAGAAGAAGAAGTAGAAGAAGAGAAAAGAGAAAAATCTATATTCCCTTACCTGATTTGTGATGTCATAAACGATGAGTGCGGCGGCTGCAGACCTGTACGTCAGAGGGGCCAGTGAACGAAACTGTACGAGACAAATAAACAGGTAATAATAATCATGATGCTTTTAGTGCATGATAGCTGCAGAGTGCAAACTTCAGTGTCCCATTCTTGTGCTTGTTTTGCTTGTCTTGTCAAGTATTGTTTTGTTTTCCCCATCTTTTCTTTTCCTTGCATTTTCTACTTTATGATACTATGATATTTTATGTTAGGGAACCTACATTACAAGTTATGCTTTCCTAGGTTTCCTCCTCAATACAGCAAGCAATTATCTTCTTAGTCTCAATTGTATACTTTTACTGCACTGCACGTATCATATTACGTATATTTCTCGTTTGTTAATATTTTAATTGGAATGACTTTGTAAAACGAAAAGCTTTGTAAATTTTATTTGCTGTTATTGTTGAAATAAATGAAATATAAATGATAACGGTTAAGTTAAATTAAGTGAAGATTAGTGAAGTTAGGTTGAATCAATGTAAGTTAAGGTAAGTTAAATTAAATTCAGTTACGCTAATAGCCTATACTTAAACTTAGATGAGACAAAACATGAAGTAGAATTGTGTATGAAATATCGATGTGTAACGAACATGACACCAAATGACCAAATACTCGACTTACAATTTTTTTTTTATTATTCCCAGTTTTCTTCTTTCCTGTGTATTATCAAGTTAACATAAAATGACACGTTGTTGGTATTGGCAAATTGCCAATAGTATTCATTTCAGCTCACTATAATATTTTCTGCTATTCGTGAATCAATAAGAACTAGACTTGAATTCGTCGCTTTGACGAATTAGGTGATACGTATGCTAATGTTTTACATAATAAAGAATGTATTTTCAAGATTTAGTTTCTACTGTGAAATGCTCCTCCTATTATGGTCTATCCATATGTCAAGTTTCAACTGTGTAGCCTTTATCATTATGGATCTATGGAAGATAGATTGAGACAATATGACAATTGACCCTGTACAATAACCAGTTACCCCTTTGATCCTAATTGACATAATGAAGAATGCATTTTCAGAATTTCTTTTTTTTCTTCATGAAATGCTCTACCCGTCATGTTTTACCTATATTGTGCTGCGCAAAGATTCAATCAATTAATTTTTGGCAATTATAAGAAGTGGGTTATTGGTGTAGACAAAATAATGCTCATGTACCCTTTAAAGCTCATTTGATTTATGTTATTACCAGAGAAGAAGGAAAAAAATCACTCAGTCACTCAATAGTGTGTGACAGTAAAGTCTAGAAAGTAAACGGTTTCCTTGCATAATTTGAATACTAGGACACTTCTAACGTTTAAATTTCACAGATAGGAAATATGTGACATATTCAAAATTCCTGCAAAGTTCTACAGAATTTGCAATTTCAACTTTCAATTAAAAATTTTGACATGATCCCAACATCTGATTAAAAAACGAAAGGCATGTTTTCTATAGCCCATAGTCTCAGCTATAACATCCCAAAATTTGGGTGAAAATAGATAAAAATAAAGCGAGATACTGCTCAAAGAACAATGTCATGTAGATTCATGATATGAACGAAATCACCCTCCGTAGGCATAACACGCAAATTAACAAAAATCTGACCTTTCGTCTTTAATCGCAATTTTCACTATAATGACGTCATTAAAATGGAAAAATTATGGTGATGAACATGTACAACATATAAAAAGTTGGGAGAAAAAAAATCAATATTTACAGAGATACAATCGATTTCCCATAAATATGCTGACGCCATAATATGCATATTCGTATTTTGAGTTCCAAGGCCATTAAGATGACGTCAAGAAGTATTTAATGGTCAAATGAGACATGAAATCATATTTCCGACTCATACTCTATCCAAATATGAAAAAAGGGGAGTCTCCAGGCATCCTAAAGATCTATAATAGATTTTGTAAAGGCATGTTTTTGCCCAATATATGCTATGCATTAGGCCTACAAGAGCTCGCGCGCACGAACTTTTATCTTGAACGGACGCTCATTCCGTTATTAATAGTCATAAAGAGATAAACATATGGTATCAAAGTGTTCGGAAAAGTATGGAAAATATCTTAAAAGAAAAAAAAAATGACGATTCTATGTCGCGTACGGTAATGACGTACGAAAACGCGCGCGCATGCGCGTGTGTGTGATTTTTGAAAATATGCTCAAAATCTCCTAAAACGTATGCAAAATGAATTTTAGACTATTTGGAGTTATTTAAAATTTTGTGCGCGCGTTTACGCGCGGAGGTATGCGTACGCGCGCGTTCATTGACCTGAAATTGACCGGACGGATATTGACCTTGATCATGATAAATATGAATGAGAAATGACTTTATATGAAGATATGATCATGAGTTGATTTTAACAAAATGGCGCCTAGATGACGTCACGATAATTTTGAGTCATTGAAAAGTCACGCAGTTCTAAGTTAGACTAGGATCTATCATCATGGCAAGTTTCATGACAATGGCTTTATTCAGTCTTGTGATATCCTTCGAACAAAATCATGGCAGAATAATAAATAAATAAATTAATAATTAAGTAATATTGACTGCCTTCAGGGCAATACGACATATATCGCCCGAACCGAAGGTGAGGGTGATATATGACAAGTCGTATTGCCCTGAAATAGGCAGTCAATATTACTATTATTAACCACATCAGACATCTAGAGCAAACAAGAAACTCTTACTTTCTTATACTCTTAAATTATGTAAAATACCGTAGCCTACACTGCACAGGGGTTCTTAGCATGAAAAGTTGCAAAACATCGTCAAACCAGACAGCACTGTTCATCTAGTGCTTGAAAAAAACTTTCGATACACTGCAAACAGTGTGCCTTGGTGTGATTATTACGTCACAATAGAGTGCGCGCAAAGTGCGCAGGTTCTCATACGCGTAATAGATGCGCAAAGAAAATTACAAAAACCCGGATGTTGGCTTTACATTATTGCCCACTAGTTTAACACGCATTTTTCCATTGACTTTCCAGAATGGGCAATAATATTTGTTCATTGATTTACATGTGTAATAATATTGACCGGCAAACTACACACAAAATCCCATTGACTTTTCTGAGCGGTCAATATTTGTTTTTCGCGCGTAGTTTTGTTGGCTTATCAATTAAACTTAGAGGGCAATACAATTTAAAAATCGCCCTGCTCAGATGTCTGATACGGTTACTAATAAATAATAAAGAAAAATCTTGACGAAATCAATAGGTGATACGTATAACTACGTACGTATCACCTAATTACATTTATGTACACATTATACTCATTTGTCATCAAAATGGCTGCCTATTGAAAATATTTTCTAAATCTTATTTATTCCAAAGATAAATAGAAATGATACCACATATTTAGAGAATAATGGTCATCGCATTATGAAAGAGGGATGATATTGTTTGCTGTTATGGAACAGAATGTCATTTATTTAGTGAACAACCAAAAAATGATAAGAAAATTAGATACAGATTTTACACCTAATAAAATTTCCGATATCGCTGACAAACAAAAATCCTTCTTCTTCTCAATAAATCTTCAAGAGAAATTCATAGTTACCTGTTCTTGCCCCGCCGTATCCCACAATGCAAAACTATATTCGATGTTCTGAAAGTAGAGTAATCTTGACAAGAAGGCGGCGCTATGATGGGAGTGAGAGGGAGAGAGAGAGAGAGAGAGCGAGGGGGAAGAGGGAGAGGAGAGGGAGAGAGGGGAGAGTGAGACACAGAGGGAGAGATCAGAGTAAGAGAGAGAGGGAGAGAGAGAGAGAGAAGAAGAAGAAATAGAGAGAGAGAGGGAGAGAGAGAAGAAGAAATAGAGAGAGAGAGAGAGAGAGAGATGGGGAGGGAGGAGTTAGTTATAAAAAAAAGTTTTATGACCAAAACTACATGCGAACTATCACAAAATAGCTAATGACTCCATAGCGAATTTCAGTTTCAGTAAGGACTATTTCCATATGCATAGGAAGAAAATACAGCTTATTTACAGATACAGATCTATGCATATTGAAAAAGATATTGAATGTCTAAGATGCATGTCTGAAATGATAGTCTTGTCCTTGAAATGGTATTGGGGAATAAGGTTTAGGAGACAAAATTGAGAAGAGAGAGAGAGAGAGAGAGGGGGGGAGATCCTGGGGGAAGATCAAAAGAGATCAGGGGGAAAAAAGAAGAGAAACTGGGAAGAGGACCCTGTTAGAGGCAGAGAGAGGGAGAGGGAGAGAGGGAGAGAGAGAGAGAGAGAGGTGAGAGGGAGAGAGGGAGAAATAAAGAGAGAGATAGAGAGAGACAGAGACAGAGAAATAAAGAGAGAGAGAGAGAGGGGGGGGGGTTGAGAACGTGGTCGGGAGGGTATAGAAGCTTACCCGATAGTGCTGATGTATTCCTCATCAAACCTTCCTTTGACGAATCGTGTGGTTATACTGGTTTTCCCTACACAGGTAGTCTAATATACATGACATGAAAGTAAACATATATCATCATGATGATTGTGGTAAGGAAGGGCAGGGCTCCAAGAATCTTGAAAAGGGAAATGTGGAGCTAAACATTAGCCCTTATTTTTGGAAATGTTCAGACAATTTTATCGTGAAGTCACACGAATCGACATTAATCCGAAGGGTCATCATAATAATAGGGAGATGTAGTATAATCTTAGCTTCTCCCGACAGGTTTAGCCAACTTCCCTAGATCAGATCTATTTGACATAACAATTCAGAACAGGACTGCGGTGACTCCGCCGGAATGGGGAAGTCCCCTATTGTTACCCAAACCTCGCACAGACAAGCGCATGTAATGAAGTCAAGTGAATCATATTTCCAATGCAATTAATACGTTGGACCATGAAATGTTGTATACACCAGTTGTGTTTTACAAACCAACATCATGAGAGTAAATGAGAGTGAAAACATTTTCAATAATTAAGCGAACAATTATCATGCGTATATATAATGAGGCATAATTATTAATCGTAGAAAATTCACGTTGTGATTTTGATAAGTTAATTTAATATATGCCTGACTGAGGAAAATACCTCATTTTATTACATTCTTTCAATTACAATCAATATCTAGGAAATGCAAAAGAAAATGATTGAGCGCGCTTCGAATTCTATCGATCAACCGGCTCATTAACAAATATAGCAACTAAAACACTCTCGAAAAGATTGTCTGTGTGATATACTTACGCCAAGAAAGCACACTTTAACCGTCTTCTGTGGCATATTCTCGGCGACAATTATATTCCATTGACGATCGGCGGACCAGAAACTGAAAGCATTTTCTTTCTTACGCTGAAGTCAAAGTCCGAATTGTGGGATTTCTAAAGCTGCACCGAAAACGGAACAAAACCACAAATAAACATTGATCATGCGAACTGTTAATGATCGCACTCAGTGATATAAAATGCCAAAATGAACACAATTCAAGGGTCGAAATATGAACAGTATTATACAAGCTGTAAAAATAACAAGGCGGACGTTACTGAAAGCTTCCAAACGTGACTTCAGATTTGTAAGTATGTTTATGTATTTGAAACCAACCTTTACTCAGCTATCAATAAAGCAAGATGTCGAGGATATGGGCGGCACAGCTACTAACAAATTTAAAGGTATCGTGGATGGGCGAAGGTGATTTAGCCCCCCACCTGTGAGTGAACGCGTACCCACCTTTTTAGGTATATCTCTGGCAATGCTAGAAAATGCACAAAATTAATACACATTTGTGATAAGATGAGATTATTTATATTGTGCGGCTAATTAAGGCAAGGCGTGGCTCTAACCTGCAGAGAACAAGAAACAACACATCCTTCGTCAAGTTCGTCCTCTTACCATTTCAGGACAATGGCCGAAGGAAAACTGATGTCAACTCACAAGACCCTAATTTATGTGAATATTCGTCTTTATATGATTGCCCCTATCCTCTCTCGTATCTTGATGGTCTTTGATGTATCTCTGATTTCTCCTTTGATTTCACTTGAGTGCATAAGGTCATGTCTCGTTTTATTGCATGTTAATGAAGTCAATTCAAAATATTCAAAATAAACAACAATTACTGTCAGCTGAAAGTATGTACGTAGTTTGGATACAGACATAATTATAATATTCTACAGAATAGGATCTAGTAACATTTATTATTACGTAATATCATTAATATTAATATTAATTCTTACTCATTTCAGTTAATTATTTCTTTTTCTTCATGTTAGGTAGATGAAATGGAAGAGCTCAATATGGGAGGGACATTCATCTTCTTGCCACTTCACATTCCCTCTCGCATCTCTCTCTGAGTCTTTCTTTATTTTTTCGCTTTTCGAGGAAGCCCCCTCCCCTCGATCGTGCCCGTCAGCTTCATCACAGTGCACCTTTAGATCCAATCTTGTGAATCAAGAACTCATACCACATTGCCTTCTAAAATATGAAATATGAAATACAGTCTTTCTTCATTGGTAATATCATAAATACGTTTTTATTGGATTTACATGTCTCTATTATCAACATTTTTCTTTGACAGAGAAAAATTATTGATACAGAAATGAATTTACAAAGAGTTCGGTAAAGCATGCCATCTTACATTGAAATCATTAATGGCTATAGGCTTCTATCTACCATCAGATAGTGTTACTATAACAAACATCAAACTTTACTTATAGCTCTCTATCACCAAATGTGGATATCATCTTGGGAGATGGATGGTTCAGCGTGATGCCTTGAGAGGAGTGAAGGGAGTAGCGGGATGGTTGCCTAATAGTTATGAGTTCAGGTAGATAGGGAGGCGCCAGACCGTGGATGCATTTGAGGGTGAGAAGAAGTGTTTTGTATTGAATCCGGGACCTGATGGGTAGCCAGTTTAATGGACGAAGGATAGGTTTCATGTGACAGAACATGGGTGAACCTGTGGCAAGTCTGGCGGCAGCATTTCGAATTCACTGTAATTTCTCAATGTGGCACCATAGAAAAGACCACTACAGGCTGGTGATGAAGGCATGGATTAGGGTGAGTAATGACCTCTGGTCTAGATACTTGCGAATTCGACGGATATTGTGTGGACAGAAGAAGGCTGCCGTGCATGTCATCA
This sequence comes from Mesocentrotus franciscanus, assembly GCA_037976565.1. Taxonomy (NCBI): domain Eukaryota; kingdom Metazoa; phylum Echinodermata; class Echinoidea; order Camarodonta; family Strongylocentrotidae; genus Mesocentrotus; species Mesocentrotus franciscanus. Next base: position 20,613,412 of record CP137677.1, read on the forward strand.
GGACATGTCGATCCATGGTCATGTTCGAATCAAACATGCAACCCACGTTCTTGACATGAGATGCAGGGAAGATATCAAAGGTACCCTAGGCCTGAGGAGCAATGACAATGTACTAATCGGAAGTATGATTGGTATCAATCACGTGATGGATGAGGGAGGGTCAACCAAACATGCCTCTGGGTCCACATGAATTCTGAATTTGGTTACTTAAAAAGTAAACAACAAGAAGAAAAGGATTGTAAGGTGTGGTACATATCCCCGAGAACACTAAAGTTATTTTTTTTTTGGTTATATAAGTTGCAAAAATGTGAACAATAGCTTCACCAAACATTTTTCGAAATGTGTTGAAATAGCAGACTCTCACTGAGAACTATGGTGGGCCAATAATGTAACTACACCATTTCAATGTTAATAATATAGATGTAATATCCTCTATTTTGTTTTATACAACACCTACGTAGATCCTTGTCATTTGATTGGAGGAGTGTTGGTCACATGATATTCAATAAATAATATTATACAACACCTACGTAGATCCTTCTCATTTGATTGGAGGATTGTTGGTCACATGATATTAAATAAATAATACTATTGCACGACCGTGCATTTTTGGTTATATTCGCTGTGCATTTTTGGTTATATGCAGACTGCGACGCGTACGTACCTGCACGTATCCCATTCTTATTAGATGCGCGCATCTGACGCGGAGGCAATCTGAATGTAATCGAGAAGGCCTGACTCCAACTTTAATTTATCTTTGATATAAGGAGCAAAGCATAAATTGTTGAAAGATGTTGTATAAAACAAATAATGAATGTTTTTCATTCGTTCAATAGTGCAAATATTTTCATTCGTTGAAAGATTAACGTTAATTCTATTTAACTCGGCTGACGCCTCGTTGAATAGAACGTTAATCTTTCAACTCATGAAAATATTCGCACTATTGAACTCATAAGCATTCATTATTTGTATAATATATATATTTTTTTAATACATCCAAGCATGTGAAAATAAATATATTCAACTCAACTCAAGCCATAAAATCAGATTTTCTTTTCTTGACGCATGCATAGAGCGTTTAATAAAGTCTGATTCGGATAGTGAAGAATATTTAGCGTGGAGCAGTGATTATTGTCGCCAGATTATAATTTCGTAGAACGTCAGTTTCAGAAGTCTAATATGAAAATATGGATAATAGCAATGTTTTTCCGTTTCAAATCCATGTAACTCTTAAGCAATTTTGCCCTTGTGCCCTGTCCTCACCATGTATTTTATTAAACACTTGAAAAACCAAACAGTTTCATACTATATTGATGATTATAAATAATTACTCAACCAACTTAAATTAAGACGTACTTCAGTTTTAAGAGGGGCTTACCATTACAAGCTACGCTTTTCAATATGCCTCTCATTTTTACATGTCACATAGAAATAGTCTTACCTTCAATAATGTTCAAACTGTCAAATTTGTTTAATTGTGAATAATGTAACTACAGTATTGCAATGGTTGTTTTTAGTACATTCAAGCACAGTGGCGGATCCAGGGGCCGGGGCCCGGGCCCTCCCTAGAAAAAAACAGGTAAAAACACCTTTTTTTAAAGAAAGGAAGTTGGGCCCCCTCCTGGCGCCCAAAGGGGTGGTGGTGGAAAAAAATTACCCTTCCTGATGAAAAAACATTTTCGGGTGCCAAATTTTTTTTTAGCTCACTACCACCCCCCACTGAGCAAAAAATCGACCGGCACGATTTTCAAATTTTCGCACGAAGTGGGCCCCTTTTTAGGTCCCCTCCCTTGCCGCCGGCTGGATCCGCCCCTGTTCAAGCATGTGAAAGTAAATAAACTCAACTCAAAATCAGATTTTTGTTCTTGACGCATCCAAAGAGCTTTGACAAAGTCTGATAATAGCTGTTCCCAAAGAGATTAATCAGCTCAAGGGAAATTTCAAAATCGTATCGTATTGCCTACAGCTAAATTATTCATCCCTTACCAAATTTTTTTTTAAAGTATGTGAAAAATTGATTTGCCCCGATTTATGTTTCTTGAGAATAACATATATTAAAGATTACATTTTAAAGTATTCAACAAAGGACCCGATTCAACCAGTTCACATTTCATTCTTGAGTTACGAAAACACAAAAGACATCAAATTTACAAAGGTTTGAATAATTCAGTTGTTAGGTGTATATAGAAATCATGTTCGGTTGAAGTAATATAGGTTCGCGCATTTTCAAAGTCGATGCAAAAGGCTATACTGAAATTGCTTTCATTGTGATTTTTCGAAAGTCTTCGCGATCATGTTTGATGATGTGATCACGTGCTCTGACATCGACATCGACCGCGATGAGGGTCTTTGTCTCCATCGGAATTAGAGACATCGACCGTATTCTGATGATGCATGCATCCATTTTCTTTCATTGATCTCTTCGTAAACTCCATTTGACCTATTACGAGTAAAGGAGTAGAAAAAGGATAACAAAGAACAAAACTGACTTAAAAGGAAGAAAATGACGAGGGGCAAATAGCATTGAGCTCTTGAGAGCAATTTTTGTTATTATAGACGTACACTTATTTGTTTTAAAGATACTATGTCCCTTTTGCAGCCAACATCAAATTCTGTAGAACTTTGCAGGAATTATGAATATGTCATGTATGTCCTATCTGTGAAATTTAAACATTAGCAGTGTCCCAATATTCAAATTATGCAAGGAAACCCGTTTACTTGCTAGACTTCACTGTCAGACACTATTGAGTGACTGACTGGCTTTTTCATCTTTGGTAATAACATACATAAAATGAGCTGTAAAGGGTACATGAGCATTTGTCTACATCAATAACCCACTTCTTGTAATGGCCAAAATTAAACTGATTGAATCTTTGCGCAGCATAAAACGTACGACCATTCGGTACAATGGTCTGAAAAATCAGACTATTACTTACTGGCTCTATAGCTCCTAAGTCGATTCGACAACTAATAGTCGTTATTTTCCCACTTAAAGACATTTTCAAGCCCCCTTTTTTTCAGCGAAGTTCTAAATTAGTATTGTCTTTCAAATGCCGTTGGAATTTAACCTTTTTATTTTATGGGCCTGCAAATGGGACATAGTACCTTTAACTAACTTACGAAAATTTCGTTAGGATCTTGGTTTTAGGATCCTTAATCAATTGGAAAGTTCTGAAGAAGGCAATTTTGCCCTCTGCTCTAGCGGATCCAGGAAAGGACACCCCCACCAAAAAAAAAAAGAAAGAAAGAAAAAGAAAAAAGGTAGTCGCTCTGAGGGACGCTACCTTGGGATTATGGACTATACATGTACATTTTATCCTTCTTCCGATTCCCCCGTTTTCTGAAACTCCGCCTCTGCCTTGTTGTGTAAAAATTCTCTTCATGTAAAAGAATGGTACAAGGGTAGATCATACTGATTAAAATTATTTAAAATTATGTAAATTGTTGATCAACTATTAAAGCCCCGTCTTTTCAAGAGTTGTGAACATAGCATGGCTATCTCAAGCCAACTTTTCAATAGGTTCCACACATTCTACTTAATCTATCATATGAATTGAGTATCATCGATACGTGCTCATACTATACATGTATATATATTAGATATCATTTCTATTTTTGGGGTAAAATGTGGAACAAATAAACTTGAAAACTTAAAACTTGCTGTCGATTCAGATAAAATAATGTTAACCCGTTCTTGTATCTCAGGGTCTGAAAATATATAATAATAGGCGACAAAGAAATGGCATATGAATTTTCTCGAAATACTTACAGATATTATAGAAGATTTCTTCCACACCCTGACCAGTCTTGGCGCTGGAATGAAAGTGAAACACTCCTTTGGTTTGGGCGTAACTCTCTGCCACTTCCCGGTCGACAACACGATATGATTCAAGGTCTACTTTGTTCCCAATCACATAAATCAAGATCTCCTCAGGACCATCCCTCCTCAGCTCTGAGATCCAGAAATTAACCTCATCGAACGATTGCTAAATATTTTTGTTTAAGAAGAAAAAAAGAAACGACCTTGACCTTTGCTACTCATATCATTTTGGGTTTGGCAGTTTCCACGGCCCCCCTCCCCTGCTTTGGTATTTTGTGCAGTGTTTGCACAGAATAGTCTTACGCCTCACATCGCACTAGGATGTCGATTTTTCATCAACAGAAAAAGAAAAGAAAAAGAAAAAGAAGAAGAAGAAGAAGAAGAAGAAGAAGAAGAAGAAGAAGAAGAAAAAGAAAAAGCGTCACCCTATAAGAGAAAATCTATTTTCCCTTACCTGATTTGTGATGTCATAAACGATTAGTGCGGCGGCTGCAGACCTGTACGTCAGAGGGGCCAGTGAACGAAACTTAACGAGACAAATAAACAGGTGATAATAATCATGATAATGGTTAAGTTAAATTAAGTTAAGATAAGTTAAGATAAATTAAGATAAGTTAAGATAAGTTAAGATAAGTTAAGTAAGGTTGAACTAAGTTAAGTTAAAGGGATAGTTGAATTTTGTTGCAGAGGGCGCTACACAAAATAATTTTTTGTGTGAGATAATGAAAAACTGAGTGTCAAATCTGAAGGAATACACAATTTAAATGACAAAATCATCTCTGTTTAATCAAAATCGGTTCAGAGACGGCTGAAATATCCATAAATATAACCATTTCTAATATTTGTGGTGCCCCATAAATATTCGGTAATTTTTAACCAACCGTTGAAAAACGAGATAGCGCCTTATACGTTTTATTCCAGCTAACGCCAACGGCGGCTTTTTCGTGTTGGTTATAATACGCATAACCAGCCGGCCCGTGTATTGTTATTATTAATTAATTAATTAATTAATTAATTAACGGTCACCGTATTTTGTTGAAAGTGGATCTGAATTGGTATGATCGTATTCAATCTAAATTCACACATTTTGGGGTCTAAAATTACCTTCATAGCAATTTTAGGTTCTAAAAGGGCACTAGAAATGTCATAAATAAGAATAAGAGCAATAACCATGCACTTTGAAGGCATTTGCGGTCTTAAACAAGAACTCAACTATCCCTTTAAGTTCAATTAAATCCAGTTACGCTAATAGCCTACACTAAATATTAGATGAGACAAAACATGAAGTAGAATTGTGTATGAAATTTTGATGTGCAACGTGACATGACACCACATGATCAAATATAGTACTCGACTTATTATTGTATTATTCCCAGTTTTCTTCTTTCCTGTGTATTATCAAGTTAACATAAAATAGCACGTTGTTGGTATTGGCAAATTTCCAATAGTATTCATTTCAGCTCACTATAATAATTCCTGTTATTTGTGAATCAATAAGAATTATGCCATTTAGCTATCATATGACAGTCATAGAAATACACGTATACTCGTTGTCATCAAAATGGCTGTCTATTGAGAATGTTTTCTAAATCTTAATAATCCCGAAGTTAAATAGATCTTTAAAGAATAATGGTCACCGCATTATGAAAGAGGTATGCTTTCTTTATTTTTTACTGTTATGGAACAGAATGTAATTTATTTAGTGAAAAAAAATGATAAGAAAATAGTTGTCTCTTATGCAAGATGATTGCAATAAAGTAATAGATAAATGGTTTTGCACCTAAAATTCCCGATATCGGTAACAAACAAAAATCCCTCTTCTCCTCAAAAAAATCTTCAAGAGAAAATCATAGTTACCCTTTCTTGCCCCGCCGTATCCCATAATGCAAAACGATATTCGATGTTCTGAAAGAAGAGTGATCTTGACAAGAAGGCGGCGCTATGATGGGAGAGAGAGAGAGAGAGAGAGAAAGCGGGGAAGAGAGTAAACACAGAGGGAGAGATCAGAGTAATAGAGAGAGAGAGAGAGAAGAATAAGAAGAAGAGAGAGAGAGGGGGGAGAGGGAGAGGGAGGAGGGAGACTGGAGTAGGTCAGATGTGAAAAGTTTTATGACCAACACTACGGGCGAGCTACCAAAATATAGCTAATGACTCCATCGCGAATTTCAGTTTTAGTTTCAATTTCAAGGATTTTTTTTCTAACATGCATAGAAAGGAGAAAAAAAAATCTATCCATAGATACAGGTCTATACACATTTAAACAGATATTGAAGGTCTACTCTAAAAGGTCATATAACTGAAATGATAGTCTTGTCCTTAAAAAGAAAGATGTAAAAGGTACATTGTTCTGATAGTTATGAAATGAGAACTTATTGAGAACAAGGGTATAGAAGCTTACCCAATAGTACTGGTGTATTCCTCATCAAACCTTCCTTTGACGAATCGTTTGGTTATACTGGTTTTCCCTACACAGTAATTCTATAATACAAGACATGAAGCAAACACACATAATCATAATGATTGTGATAAGAAAGGATAGGGCTCCATGAATTATCTTGAAAAACGGAAAATGTGGCGCGAAACGATAGTATAGGCGTCTTAAAGAGAGAGAGAGAGAGAGAGAGAGAGAGTGAGAGAGAGGGAGAGAGGGGGGCAGAGATCATAGGCTTACAGTACAGTGCAAGCTGAAATGAAAATATTAGCCCTTTATGGGACGGCATTTGGTATATACGACCACAAAATTCCGGTTTAAAAGACTTTTTGCCCAAGGTCCTGCCATAGGAAATTATTGTCATATGATCCATTGTTACAATAATGATAGTGTAGTCAGACGAACACATTATTCCGAAGGGTTATGATAATAAGGAAATGTAGTATAATCATAGCTGCTCCCGACACGGAGCCAAGTTCTCCAGGTCCGATCTATTCGACCTAACAATTCAGGAGAGTACTGATGTGCGAGGTTTGGGGTAACAAAAGGGGACTTCCCCGATTCCGACGGAGTGACTGTAGTCCTGTCCTGAATGCGGACGTTTCAATGCAATTAATACGTTGGACCATGCAATGTCTTTATATACTAGTTGTGTTTTACAAACCAACATCATGCGTATGACACCATATTAATGAGAGTAAAAACATGTTGTGCTTTTCAATGATTAAGCAAATATTATGAGTATACAAAATTATGAGGCGTAAGTGTTAATCGTTGGAACTTCACGTTGTGATTTTGATAAGTTAATCGTTATGCCTGACTATGAAGTATGGAAAATACCTCATTTTATTACAATTTTTCAATTACAATCAAGGTTAGAAAAGGTAAGGATTGTGATTAAGCGCGCTACAAATTCCTATTGACCAAAGGGCTCATTGACAAATTAATATAGCATAGGACAGCACTCGAAAAGATTGTGTGATAATACTCACGCCAAGAAAGCACACTTTAACGTCCTTCTGTGGCATATTCTCGGCGACAATTCCGTAGGCGATCGGACCAGAAACTGAGAGCATTTTCTTTCTGACGCTGAAGTCAAAGTCCAGGTTGTGGGATTTCTAAAGCTACACGGAAAACGGAACAAAACCACAAATGAATATTAATCCTCCGAACTGTATATGACCGCACTCAGTGCAATATCAAATGCCAAACTGAACACAATTCAAGGGTCGAAATATGAATAGTATTATATACAAGCTGTAAAAATGAAAAGGCGGAAGTTACTGAAAGCTACCAAACGTGACTTTAGATTTGTAAGTATGTTTATGTATTCGAAACCAATCTATACTCTGCGATCAATAAAGCAAGATGTCGAGGATATGGGCGGCACAGCTACTAACAAAGTTAAAGGGAGATAACGTGAATGGGCAAAGGTGAATTAGCCCCTCCCCCTCCCCGAAATTGTCTAGCCACCGGTAAGTGAACGCGTACCCATCTTTTTATGTATATTTCTGGCAATGCTAGAAAATGCATAAATACACCTTTATGATAAGATGAGATTATTTGCCATATCTTATATAAATTTAAAACAATCGTATTGCCGAGACAGTCTTTTGTTTTCAAGTGTAAACTCCCTCTCAAACGGCCCTCCCACCTCTATGTTTGCTCTCTGTCTCTATCAGTCTCTCTCCTCTCTCTCTTCTCTCCCTCCCTCTCTATTCCGTCTCCCGGCCCCTCTCCCCTTCCTCCGGATCCCCTTCCCCTCTCGCTTTCTATACACCCTCGCTCTCTCTCCTTTTATGCCTTTTTCCCGTCTTAATTCTACCCATCTCTCTATATATTATCAAACTCTATATCTCTTTATCTCTCTAAGTTCTCAGGACATGATATGTCTTCATAATTATGATTACCCCTCCCCTCTCTCGTATCTGTTCTAAAGACTCCTTGATGTTTTGTTAGACTTATCAAACACTAATAGATCTTTGGTGGTTTGGTTGTACAGTGTATCTCTGTTTTATCCTTTCACTTTCACCTTCTACAATCGAGTATATGAGGTCATGCCTCGTTTTATTGCATGTGAATGAAGTCAATTAAACATATTTATTTAAAAAAGACTGTTAGCTGAAAGTATGTACGTGGCTTGGATGCAAGCATAATTATAAAATTCTACAGAATAGGATGTAGTAACATTTATTAATACGTGATATTATTTCATAGTAATAGTATTATATTAAATTTTTACAAATTTCAGATAAGTATTTCGCTTTCTTCATGTTGTAGGCCTACTATGTCAATGAAGAAAAGTAGATTACAGACAAATGATATAATGATGATGATGATGATTATGATGATGATATTAACAATAATAATAAAAATGATGATAATAAAAATGATAATACTATACTACTACTACTATACTACTACTACTACTACTACTACTACTACTACTACTACTACTACTACTGCTACTACTGCTACTAATACTGCTACTAATAGTATAACTATACTACTACTACTACAACAGCTAGTAGGCCTATACTACTACTACTACTACTACTACTATGCTACTACTACTACTACTACTACTATACTACTACTATACTACTACTACTACTACTACTACTACTACTCTACTACTACTACTACTACTACTACTACTACTACTACTACTACTACTACTACTAATAATAATAATAATGATGATAATAATAATGATAATAATAATAATAATAATGATAATAATAATAATAGTATTGATAATAATAATAATAATAATAATAATAATAATAATAATAATAATAATAACAATAATAATAACAATAATAATAACAATATTTATGATAATATTATTACGAAGATTACCGGAAGAAGAAGAAGAAGAAGAAGAAGAAGAAGAAGAAGAAGAAGAAGAAGAAGAAGAAGAAGAAGAAGAAGAAGAAGAAGAAGAAGAAGAAGAAGAAGAAGAAGAAGAAGAAGAAGAAGAAGAAGAAGAAGAAGAAGAAGAAGAAGAAGAAGAAGAAGAAGAAGAAGAAGAAGAAGAAGAAGAAGAAGAAGAAGAAGAAGAAGAAGAAGAAGAAGAAGAAGAAGAAGAAGAAGAAGAAGAAGAAGAAGAAGAAGAAGAAGAAGAAGAAGAAGAAGAAGAAGAAGAAGAAGAAGAAGAAGAAGAAGAAGAAGAAGGTCCGAGCCTGGATGGCCATGGATCATCAATATGCACGCACGCATGGCTTTCCATAGTTAACAAAATTGTTTTCATGGCGACGAAAATATTCATACAAAATTGAGGTTGGACCGTTAGTGCATCATTTTCAGGAAGTAATTGGTAAATTTTTAATAATCTCGATAAGTTTACTCATTTCCAAATGAATGAATTGTGAATACAGCTATCAATACCGATAATGAAAGTGCATCTTATGTTTAGCTTTTATGTTTGATATTGTATTGACTTGTCCCATCAACTAATATTTGCGTTGGGCCTGGGTGTACATACTACATGGTCGCTCTTGTATTGACAAACGAGTTGGCAGTGGAGTGAAATGTAGCCGGCCAAATTAAGCCATAGCCAAGGCCGAGGCTAAGGTAATAATATATTCCATCCCACCCACTTGGCGTTTGCATCAAATTAGAGTGTTTTAAAGAAATGTTATCCTTCTTTAAGGTCTACCAGTGCAGTACCAAGGCTGTATTTTGATATGTTATTATTGGCGCTTGGCTGCTTTCTAAATAAAGTTAACTCTCATCTTCCTGAGCTGGTCCTGGCAATAGAAATGTTTATAACTTAATTCATAGCTAGTGTTGGTAATATTCTTTTCAAATTCAAACTCCTAGACCATCTAGTTATGGGGCTTCAATTGATCTTCCTCTTGAGTCTTGTTGAGATAATCACTGTTAAAATGATATCATTCATTTCAGGAATTTATTTTCCCAATCTCATATTGTTTCATTTCAAGATATCAATCTAGCATTTGTAATTTTGTATTTCACTAGTGATTTTATTTTCCTTTATTCAGAAACGCCATTAGAAGCAGCATAACAAACTGCGTTGGACCCATCAATCCCTGCTCTCGTCTCTCTAACTTCGCATCCTGACTGTGGCTGTGCTGTGATCTTTAGAACTGCAGGGTTCCATATCTACAGCAGGCATGCCAGACAATAAGAACCAGTTCAAGGAAGTGCTCCCGAAACAGGGCCTGGTCTATCAGGAGGAACAACCCACCATGGTCCTTTGCAAACCGAAACTCCTACCACTCAAGTCAGTGACGTTGGAGAAGATGGAGAAGATGCAGAAGGATGCCCAGGACAAGGTCCAGGAGCAGGAGATGGCAGAGAGGCTTCAGCAGTCTCAAGGGATGAGTGACTTCTAAAGTCATTGATGTTACCTCAATGGTTGTTTCTGAACTTATTATGAGCTCATAATGAGCTGAGAACGTGAAGTAGAGTTTTTAACTTCCTGATACTGCTTGTCAATCATGGAACGATCAGAGACATGGGGGTATTACTCAATCCAAAAGCTTAGTCATCTGTAACCGATCATCTTAAATCAAAATAACCAAATTAGATACGATGCAGCACTACAGTAAAGTTGTCACACAATATAGTGGTAAATTCAGAAATTGGTCACGAGGTCTGTCACTTCAAGATTTGAAATTTTTTGTGTCGGATGTAATGCCTATAAAGGAATTCTTCACTGTCCTGCATGAAATAAATGGTTTCACGATAGGACATTGTCTGCTGCATGCTGATAGCAAGAAGGGTATTAACTCCTCAATTTGCTTAGATTTAACATCCTTCTCTGTCATCAAGAGATAATATTTTTATGCTGTTCGACTGCTGCAAACGCTGTTATTTTTCGCGTGATTAATTTTTCGCACTGAGCGACCCCAAAACATATTCGCTGGTTCTGGCTGGTTCACGCAATTCAGCCCGTTCAAAACACGTATAAGAAGTCATGCTTATATTTTCGCGAGTTCTAAAATTCGCGCTTGCCGATCTTAGCGCGAAATCCGCGAAAATTAATGTACCCCAAATATTTCTACTTTTACAGTAGTATACACAATTTAGACTCAAGAAAGTGAATTGACAAGCAAGGTTTAGAATTTAGGAGGCTGACATAACCCGTAGAGAGTACTATATTTGATGTGTATTGATTGTCTGCTGAGAACCAGAAGAGTATTCATAACCCTCAATATACATATATAAACAAAATTGAACTGCCCATTTTACATGACTTATTTAAATGATTTCTAAATTTGGTTAAATCTGTTACTCAAATGTAGATATTCCATAGGATTTTATGTTAACTAGATGATTTATGTGACAAAACCATATAACATGGCCCTATATTTGTGGTACAGTATAATCATTTTATTCAGAAAATATAGGAACAAAAGTACCCATGGCTTGATAAAACACATTTACTCAATCTTGATAACTCAGTTGATGAAAGTTGTTTAATGCAATGAATTTAATCATCTTTTGTTCTTATTGTAAAGTGTTTTTCCTGACTTGCAATGTGCCATTACTGACAGTATTTTCAGTTTGTGTTTAAGGGGGGAAGGTTAGATGAAATGGCGGAATGGAAGTAGGAGGTAATATTTCACGACTTTTACATATACCTGTGTTATGAACGATTCTGAACAGTATGTGTATTTACAAGACTTGATTATTAAACAAGCGTGACATGTTACATGAACTTTTCTAAAAAATAATAAATTCAGTCTCTAGAGGTTTTAAGGAAGAGAATATCCATATTGTCTAAATCCTCTACGAGATTGATTTTTAGTTTTGAACATTCATTGGTGGCTTTGATGCTTTAGGGATTCAGTGGTTACTTTTGCTGAGTCATTTCGAAGAATAGAAATATATATAGTATTAAATTTGATTGTCCACATCACAACCAGATAGTTCTATCTTTATAGATAAGAATATAGTTGTATGTTAGATACAAGTAGCTTATTTATTTATCTGTTATTCTCTTCTAAAAGAGAGAATAATGATGTGATGTACATAATGATATTAAATACTTGTTCAAATTATTTTTAATGTCCCAAGTGTTTACTTTTGTTTTACAAGTGTGTTAATTCAGTGATAAACATTCGCAATACATCAGTGATTATTATTAAATAATAAAAACACAATAAATATATTTAAAACCTCATAAAAAGGAAAAAATTCCCATTAAAAGTGAACTTGTTTTCACAAGTGCATTCTAATTTTTATTTGAAGATTCTTTTTAAAACATACTTTTAATTTATATAATTTATTTATTATTTATTTATTATTATTATTATCATTTATTTTTTATTTTTGTGTTATCATTTTTAAATATAAATATATATACAGTGTGTATATATATATATATATATATATTTTTTTTTTTTTTTGGGGGGGGAATGTGCAATATTGTAATGTAAGTAAGGGGATGGGCTTGGAAAATACCATGAAGGCAACAGGGGATTGGGGCTGTATCAGTTGTATGACCTGATTCGTTTGAATTGATAAGTTTACAAAAGATTTTCTAGAATTTCTGAATTCGTCAAGCATTTGATAATTCATGTCAGTTCATCATGATTTTTATAAGCTTTGAAATCTTTTATGGATCAGAAAAAGGTAATGAAGTATTTCTAAATCTCACATTATTTGAAAACCCAAGTGCTAGCCAAGTGAGGAAATGGCACTTGGGAGATTGAAGACGGGTTATTATTTTTTCCTTCAAAAATTTACTTTCTTTTCGGTACTTGAAGTTTGGTGAGGACTTAGAAGATCCCTTGAACTAGTATTTAGCCTGGGAATTTAGCTCATTTTGTGTATTTATCTTTTTGAAATTTCCAAACCCCTCAACAAATTGTTTTGGTGCCCTCTACGTTCTGCACGAAAACGATTTAGGAAACATGTGTGCCTGTACTGTGAGAAATGTTTTGAGTGGAGGTGTTTCGTAAGCTAACTGAAATTTGTTGTGATCGGAGCTTGTTTTTCATTTTTTCATAGATGTCTGGTGGTGTATATTTGTTGCAAGATGTCTGGTAAATACGGTCGGCCGTATTCCCTTGTCAGGACATTTCGTTGTTTGTCTTGTGCTCAACGAACACTTCCAGCTGGAGCACGCACTGCTTCTAGCGGAACGTCGGGCTCACCCCATGCCATAGCTTCGGCGGCCGTGATTCACCCTGTCCGGTGTCGAACATTTTCATTCGCTGCCAATTTAGGAGCTTGCCAACAACAACGTCGACAATCATTAACTTTATCACCTTCATCTGGGATTTGTCGTAGCTTTTCAGATAAGGATGACAAGAATGTTAGAGCATTGTTCATCCCTGTTCCTGTAAAAACTGCAAATAATCCTGATGACATAAATATTGGCGAAGAACTTGGGGCAAATTTGAAGAACAAGAAAGGTAGATCTATCACTCAGTATCATCTAGGGGTCTATGTATGAAGTATGATTATGAACACCTGATGAATGTTTTTACTATTTTTAGTTTTAGTTTCTTTTTAGGTGGTCTGTCGGTATCGACAGATCACCTATTGTTTTCGTCAGAATTTTCTTTCTTCTTTATTTATTTCTTTCTTTTTATTTATTTCCGCCACTTTTTTGTGTATAGGATAACTCCAGATCGGTTTTGTCAATTTCTTTCAATTTTGGCACAGTCATAGGTCATTGTCATAAGACGTGACAGTAACATTTTCAAGGTCATCAAGTCTTCATGACGTCATCCAGGCGCCATTTTGTGTTTTTTCTGAAAATCAACTCATGATCATATCTTCATAACGGAAAGTCATTTCTCATTCATATTTATCATGATCAAGGTCAATATCCGTCCGGTCAATTTCAGGTCAAAAACGCGCGCATGCGTCCGTCGCGTGAGCGCGCGCAAAATTTCAAAATGCTCCAAATCGTCTCAAATTCATTTTGGATACGTTTCAGGCCATTTTAAGCATTTCGCAAAAAAACGCGCACACGCACATGCGCGCGCGTTTTCGCGTAACACCATTACACAACATAAAATCGCCATTTTTTTCTTTCATGATATTTCCCATATTTTTCAAACAATTTGATACCATGTTTATCTCTTATTGACCATTAATAACAAGATGAGCGTCCATTCAATATAAATGTCCGTGCGCGCGAGCTCTTGTAATACATAGCATATATGGGCAAAAACATGCCTATACAAAATTCATTGTAACTCTTCAGAATGGATGGGAACTCCCAATTTTTTTCATATTTAGATAGATTATGAGTCGGAGATATGATTTCATGTCTCATTTGACCCTCAATTAACTCATGACGTCATCATAATGGCCTCCGAACTCAAAATTTCAATTTGCATATTATGACGTCAGCATATTTTTGGAAAATTGATTGTATCTCTGTAAATATTGATCGATTTTCTTCCAAATTTTGATATGTTCTAGCTGAGACAATTCTCTACAAATGCAGTCACCACGATTTTTCATTTTGACAAAGGCATCATGGCGTATTTTTGCGATTAAAGGAGGCATGTCAATTTTTCACATTTTGCGTGTATTCTCTATGGGACATGACTTTTTCTCAAAACTGGATTCTACATTCCGTCTTTCGCGAGCAATATCTCCGTCGTTTTAGTTTTGTTTTTGCTGAGCTTTGAGTATGTTGTAGCTGAGACAATAAGCTATCACAAGTGTGCCCTTTATTTTTCGATCAGATGCCGGGATCATGCTCATATTTCACTTGCAAAGTGAGATTTGAGAATTCCATTTTCCGTTCACGTGTAATGTCTATGTGGATTATTTTGGTATAGTGGTCATAGCACTTGCCTCCCATTCCGGCGACCCAAGTTCGATTCCTGGTGGGTCATTTTTTTTTTTTTTTTTGCCGTCGTTTTAAATTTGATTTTATGATCTTCTTCGACTATTATAACATATTATCATATACAATCACAAACAATGTAATAAAATGCCTAATTTTGCGTGTTATATCTATGGGAGAAGAATGTCAATCGTTTGAGTACAACCCTATGGGAAATCTGGTATTAAACCTAATATAGGGTGTATCTCCCAACTCTGCTACAATATCAAATCACCTTGCTAGTCTCCTTCCCAGACGTTTTTACTTTTCCAGTTATTCAGCCCAAGGTATATGCATGTTTACGTCTCTCCCGTGGACATAGAATTGTTTACTTGTCTATACTTCTCTCTTTCTCTATATTAAATTCTATTTATGCTGGATATATTGAATGCATCGTTCTCCATTGCATCTCTCTCTTTCTCCTCTCTCTTGCTCTGTTTCCCTTCTCCTCTCTTATTTTGCCCCTCTCCTTCTCTTGCTCTGTCTCTGCATATATATCTCTCTCTACTCTTTTACCCTCTCCCTCTCTCTCTGCCTCCCTCTACCTCGACCTCTTGCCTTGCCTCCCTCTTATTCTCTTGCTCTGTCTCCCTCTGCCTCTGCCCTTCTCTTTTTCTTCTCTCTCACCCTCTACCTCTCCCGCCTGCTCTGGTTCTCGTTCTCCTTCTATTATGTCTTGTAATGTTCCTTAATTTTCTACAGCTCTGCCCTTTGCCCTTTGGCCTTGGAACTCAAAATACGAATTTGCATATTATGACGTCAGCATATTTATGGAAAATTGATTGTATCTGTAAATATGGATCGATTTTCTTCCAAATTTTGCTATGTTGTAGCTAAGACAATTTTCTACAAGATCAGTTATTCAGATTACATAACAGACCACCTAATTCGTCCTCATGACGAATTACATTTCTAGTTTTTAATGTTTTTACTCAAATTGTATTTAAATTAGACTAATTGTCATTGATATTCCATAGTGCTAAAAGTGAGAATAAACAAATATTTGGTCTGTAAATGTCATGAATATAGTATTAGTAGTAGTCTAGAACATTATATTTATAATATCCCATATTTAGCAAGGTTTTTTTTACTGCCAAATTATTATGAAATTCTTTAATTGGCAGCTAGTGACTTAACAATTGAACAAACGATGAATATGTTTATGAAGTATTTCTAATACCTTGAACTTTAATGAGGTAGGTAATCCCTGAAGCAGCTTTTCCAAGCTATACTGGGATGGGATGTGGTGACAGCAGGTGAAGGTGCAGACAACAGAAAGGTCTAACATTTCTAAAAGACTATATACAATAAACAGTGACGTTCAAGTAAAAATCATGCTCCTATAGTTTACAGCGGAACCTACAGGAGGTTTCAACCCCTCTGATGACAGGAAGGGTAGCCTCCTGGAAAGCAGCATCTGTTGGGGCAGTAACTGCAGTGGCTGGTAGTTGATTCCAGATATATGCGATTGGTCCGGGATAAAATGAAAACTTGTACGAGTCTATTGTTGCCTCAGGAACAGAGAGCTTGAGTGTGCGGTCTCTTCTGCTGATGTATGGAGCTTTGGTTATAAAGTGAGGAAGACAAATATTGACTAGCTGGTGCCTGGTGGTGTATTTTATAGAGCATGGTGCTTTGTACTAGGAGATGACGTGTGTGTACCGGTAGTTGATCCCATCCCAGCTGGGAAACAAGAGATTACCTTATTACCAGATGACTAGAAAAATGCAGAGATTCGCAGCCAAGTTTCCAGCTTTATCTATCATACAATTTCCATCTACCTTCTCACATGACAGATGTATATATTTTAATATTTTATAATGACTTCTGTGTTTCATTTTTGTTATTTTTTGGCTTGTTTGCAGATGAGTTAATGAAGATTCTCATCAAGTTTTCCAAAAGGCCTGCCATTCAGAAGCTTGCAGAAGAAGAAGGATTGGATGGTAAGAAAGAAATTGCAGAGACATGATAAATCTTCCTCATGGAACTTTCAATTTGCAGAATCTGTTATTTATCTGTCCCTTAAATATAGTAAGCATGTTTTTTATCAGTCACCCTCTGTGAAATAAACTGTATTTAAATAAAAACTATATGGTTTGAATATTTTGAGAATTTTCCTTACAAAACTTATGGGAAGCAGCTTGCAATGAATGTCATAGATTTGCTATTTTATGTAGGGATCTTCAAAACATGAATACTTTTTTTAAAAACTTTAACCATAATAACCAACCTTTTTCTCTGATTTCCATGCATTTTTTCTTGAATAAACATTGATGTTGATTTATGATTTATTTTCTCTTCAAAAACTTCATAATGTAAACAAAATACCCAAGGCTCAGAATACAGTCATAAAATCAGTTTTTAGAAATTGACATGTTCATGACAGACTCAAGTTTTATAGTCTTTCAAAATTTAGATTTTGGGAAATAGTCTGCATTTGAATGAAATCTTTAAAAAAAGATTATCAGCATGTCTCTTGTAGCTGCAATGCACATGTACTTTCAAGTATTTTTCAAAAATTGCATTTGGAATTCTAATATTGAAGAAAAATCCACTTTACAATATAGCTATTCTGTCTTTTGTCATCACTCAGATAATCTCTTCCATCAAAGCTTTATAAGCTTCAGGAAATACATCATGGAGGTGGAGTCGCTGGAGCCTGATTTGCATATAGTTCTGAGTGACATTCTAGTAGGGGCGGGGCATATAGATGACATCTTCCCGTACTTCATACGCCACGCCCGTCAGATCTTCCCTGCCCTGGACTGTATGGAAGACCTGAAGAAAATTAGTGACCTTACTGACCCAGCCCAGTGGTGAGTGTGTGTAGACATGTGTCTGTAAGCAAACTACTGCAACTACGGTATTTGGCCATAGAGGGCAGCACCAGCCATGGGTATATTTGGCAAAGGCACTTCGGTTCCCATACAAATACAATGGGTAAAGAACTGGTAAGTCGGATAGAAATTATAGTTTCGGAACCAATAAACTATGAGTAACAGGTTATGATGGTGCCTTCATAGATTTCATCAAATCATCGGGGAATTCATGAAACCTTAACAATAGTTTAGTTAAATAAGAAATTAGTTGACGCTGCTGTAAATTCTCTATGGAAGCCGTAAGAAACCTTGTCTTATCGTCTTCCCCAATACTGTATCTGCCCATGTGCTGACCTGCGCAGAGTGGGAGAAAGGTCGTAATCTACTTTTGAACATTGTGATGGCTTTAGAGTCAATTGTTGTAATATTACAGCACAAGATATCATATCAACAGCTAGAGTTTGAGTAGGTTTACATACTCTTGATAAGACTGTTTTGTACTTTCCTTCTCTGCATGGAACTTTGGTGTAAGGTAAGGAGTCTCGAGAACAAACATACAAAATGAAGAAATGAACTTGTAACAAATTCAAACTCAAGAAAAAAATTCATCAATATTGAGCCCTGTATAATAAAGCTGAAAGACAGACGCTGATGTTTTACATATTCTCTGTCCCAAAAAACTCGCCTTTGTTAGTTAATAGTAGGCTTTGGTTCGGGATTGGAATTTCATTCATTGAAGTCAAACTCAAAGCTATTGTAATCTCTTGCTATTCTGAATTCCAAGAACTAATGGTATGTTTAAAAGTGCCTTATAAATTCTTATTTTCAATTCTTTTTTTTACTCGTAATAGGTATCCAGAAGCAAGAGCCATTGATAGGAAGATCATATTCCATGCAGGACCTACCAACAGTGGTAAGACATACCATGCCTTAGAGAGCTACAGCAAAGCTAAGTCTGGGGTCTACTGTGGCCCGCTAAAGCTGCTGGCCAGTGAGGTGCACAAAAAGACAAATGAAAGGGTGAGTGGATGGATTTATGACTGGCAAGTTGTTGGGGACTCAAGAGCATTAAGTGTTCAAGAGTAGAATTATTTGAGTGGGTCAATTGTTGGGTTGTAAAGGAAACAGAAATTCGCTAAAAAACCTTTTTCAAAGAGATCAATCAATGCTGAAGTTAATTGTCTATGTAGTTGCTTATGAGGTTTTTCATATATACCGTAGTAATCAATTCTTATTTACTATTAAATTTGACTTGTAAAAAAAGAAAATAATATTTGATGTCCGTTTTAGGGCAATAGAGGAGTACCAGTATATCAGAATTAATTTAGAGATTTCCACATTGTCATAGTGTGAAAGAATGGATTGTTTGTCAATCTGCATTTTTGTTTCTTTTTCTCTCTCTCTCTCTCCCTCATTTATTCCATTCTATCTCTCTATCCTCTTCACACCCACTCTCTCGTCTCTCTCTATATCACTGTCTTGCTCCACCCTTCCTTCATACCCAATTCCATTTTTAGGGTATCATGTGTGACTTAGTGACAGGGGAGGAGAGGAAGTACGCTCACCCAGACTCAATACCCTCATCTCATGTAGCTTGTACGGTCGAGATGACAAGTGTCTCTCAATCATGTAAGTTTTGATGTAAGAATACTCTCAAATCAAACGCCAGGGAATTTCCCTTGCCAAGGAGCTTGCTTTTCATACATGTACTGTATTTGCCGGTGTAAAGGCCGCAGTATTTTCTCTTCCGAAAATATCAAAAAGTCTGGGTGCGGCCAATCCACAACAACAGTAAAAAATCGGCTGTTAAAACAGCACGTAATTTTGTACATATGGGACTCCCAACGGTACAATGACTAGATCTATACCAGTAATGGTACAGGACATTTCTAGATTAACTCCACACATCTTACCGACTATTTCATGTTGCATTGTTGACATGAAGTTTTGTCGATCTCGTGAATAAACTTCATTACCTATTTTTAACAAATTCTACCGGTAGATCTAGAGTTAAGTCCATGCCATTGCATTGCTAAAAGAAGGGATCGTTACGGAGCTACCGCGCAGCGCAACTGCGCATCCGGACGAAGCCTGTTTTCTTACTGTTTTCTTCGTATCCATTTCACGCAATTTCGTAGGTAGGGGTATAAATAGGATACCAAAACTGCCTGCGATACAGTACTAACAAAATCAATGAAGATTTGCTAAATTACGATCAATTTTGCAGTAAACTTATTTTTTTACTGTAAATTTTATAAAAATATTGATGAATTTGGTATCAGTTTGTAGAAAAAATAGTTTTCTACAAGAAATTTACGATAATTTTGTTTGGTCTGCTTGGTTTATTTTCCTTCCATTTTTTTTTTTTTTTTATTTTTTTATTTTTTTATTTTTTTTTAGTCTATGAAATGTCAAAATCGGGGGTGCGGCCTATGCGGCGCTGCGGCCTTATCGTCGGCAAATACGGTAGGTACAATTCACCAGGCGCTGTGAGCTTTGACTCTGTAGTGAGGTGATACCCGCATTTTGATATTTCTGTTTTAAAGTATACTAGATGAAATGATATGTAAAGTACTGGTTAGTTAAACTTCAAATGGACCATCTCCCTGCCTGAATATGAGATGACAGTTCCAGAACATATTTTCAATAGAATTTTAAAATTCTACTGTGAGAGGAGGGAGGGGGCACCGCAGCCCTGTGAGTACTCCCCTCCCCCTTTCCTCTCCCTTGAAAAGTCTGGGGAAAATAAGGAAGTAGACAGAACAAGGATTACCTTTGATGCTGTTGGGCAAGATTTTAATGAAATTTCTGCCTGTTTGTAAGATGTTGGTTGGTTGTTGCCACTGTTTTCTAGAGCAAATCAGCATAGTGTCTTGTTGAAAGCTGGTTCATCATTCTGCAGTCCAACTTTGAGGCCTAGGTACCGGCTGTAAGCAATCCTGTTCTTTGTGGATCTCTTCATCGGCCTTTACATAAAATTGTTTTATTTCTATAGCGCAAAACCTCAATGGAATATTGCTCAATGTGCTGTACATTATAAAATAATGCTAAACACACAAATAAACAATCCAAAATATCTAAATGCAGTCTTCTGGTTGAAAACTGTTCACAGATCTGCATGATAGCTTCCTCTCCCTCCACTGACTGTGATGTGGTCCTGTATCTCATGTGACATACCGGTAGCAGTATCCTGTCCTTGTAAAACAACACTCTCCAAGACCAGTGTGTTTTTTCTCATTTTTTAAATTTTTGGGTCGTGGTATACAATTTTAAGTATTATACAAGTAAGGTTTAGATGTAGATCTAAGTTAATGTTTAAATTCAAAAGAAAAAAAGAAAAAAAGAAAAATGAGGTTATCAAGGCTGTGGGCAGGGTCACTGAAATTGTGCCTGTGTTTCAGTTTGAGATTGTGGTTGTTGCTGTTGCTGTTTCCTAGAGCATATTATCATTGACATGTTTTCCTGCTGAAGGCTGGTCCACTGTTCTTTGGTCAATTGCCCCACTACTAACCCCAGACACAGGCTAAAAGCAATCAGAATGTTTGTCGCTCTGTCCTACATAAATTTGCAGGGATTGTGTCTCTGTCATCCGGGTGAACAATTATTGCTGGCAGATCTTCATGATGGTGCCATCCTCTGACTCGACGTGCAATGGCTCAGTGGTAGAGCAGTGTTCTGGTAACCAGGAGGTCCCGGGTTCGGAACTAATTCCCTGCGCTAGTGCCCTTTGGTAAGGCATTAATCCTCATTACTAAGTCCCTCGGGAGAGGACTAAAAGCCATCAGTTCCCTGGTTGCGAATGCTTTCTTAGTAGTCAGGTAAAACAACCAACCAACCAAACAACCAACCAACCAATATGGAGAGATTTTTTAGATCAGTTGGTTGCCCAAAGGCCTCTGATGCAGCAGTGTATATCTCCAGCTGACCAGAATGCTCAAGCACAGCGATTCCTCAAATGAAGTGTTTGTAAATTAGTCTGTACTCTAGATACTTATTAATCAATTTGTTAATCTGCTGTCATTCCCCACAGATGAGATAGCAGTAATTGATGAGATACAGATGCTGAGAGATCCAACCAGGGGTGGGCCTGGACAAGAGCTTTACTAGGTGAGTAGCTTCTCTCGGATTATTGCTGCTTGGTCTGCAACCAGTCTGTGTACTACCTACTTGGTGTATTCACATATGGACTACACCCAGCCCGTCTAATATCCCCATGGTCTAATTATCATTTTGTCTACTTATCATTTGGTCTAATGACCATTTTGCTAACATTCATTTGGTCTAATCTCCAATAAGTCTACTACCCATTTGGTCTATTGCTCATGAATTCTAATTTCCAGTCATTCAAATTCCAGTTTGTCTAATGTCCATGTTTTCTACTGTCCATATGGTCTAATAATCATTTAATCATAAATAATAATCATCATCAAAAGATTATTAGACCTTATGGATGGTACATAAAATGGGCATTAGACAAACTGGGAATTAGACTAACTGGCTATTAGACTAAATGAGCAGTAGAATAAATGAGTACTGTACACGCTGTTATTTTCGCGTGATTAATTTTTCGCGCTGAGCCACCCCAAAACATATTCTCTGGTTCTTTAATTCGTGTTGCAAGCAATTCAGCCCGTTCAAAACACGCATAAAAAGTCATGCTTATATTTTCGCGAGTTCTAAAATTCGCGCTTGCCGATATTAGTGCGAAATCCGCGAAAATTAATTACCGCGAATATTTCTACTTTTACAGTAGTAGACTAATTAGAGATTAGACCATATGGAAATTAGACCAAATGATAAGTAGACAAAGTGATTATTAGACCATGTGGATTGTAGACGGGCTGGTTGTAGACCAAACGGCAATTCACTGCTTCTTTCTATCTGTACAACATTACAGATAATAGAGGCCTGTAGGTCGGGCTTGGACTACACTAGATGATTAGCTTCTCTCTTTTCAGGCACCATTTCTGTTATTTGTTTCACTTTTCACAGGTTCTATGCTGCTGCACTATATTAGGATCAGCTTCAGATAGTGGTTCTGTAAAGAGATATTGCAAGTTTATATTTCATTTAACATTACAGGGACTTGTGGATAGACAATCAATGTTAACATATGGAAGGGCATACACAGAAACCATATCTGACTTGAATTCTGTGCACAGGGGCTTTTGCCTTATTTCTTCATACTCCTTATCTGTTCAACCGTAGAATGCCAGGGAAAGATTTGGGGGTTGATTTCATAGATTCCAGCACATGTAAATCATTTTTTGGGGGTGGTTTTTTACAAGGATTGGTCCCCTTATTTTTTTTCTGAACAGGAGTGAATGCCAAAGAGATTCATCTGTGCGGAGAGCAAGCTGCCATCGATCTTGTCAAACAACTCACTCTATCGACGGGTGATGAGCTTGAGATACGAGAATACAAGAGACTGACACCACTCCAAATCCTGGATCAACCATTAGGTATGAACCCATTGAATGCTAAGCTTGAGATTGCTTCATAGGACAGCTGATCTTGAGTTTGAGTATCGGAATCAAATTGCCAAAGAAATTAGCCTAAAAAGTATTTATCATTCCTTTGATGGTTTGCTTCACCACCATTTGATAAAGAAAAGAAAAAAACTGGAGGAAAAACAACAGCACAACTCTGTGAGAATTACATTCCCACATATGGGACCATGTGCTCTGCACGTGTCAACAATTACCTTGATTTCCTTATCTCTCTTCGCCCAGTACTCATCTTCTCTACATTTTCTAACGAAACCATGAGGCAGATACATGTTTCTTTTATTTGTACTCTTGAACATTCATTGTAAATGTTGTTTGTCTTCGGTGACAATGCATTTTCTGGCATTTCCAGAACTCAAGATCTCATGGATCAGTTAAGAACTTTGTATGGGTGTTTGAATATCACGGCAAGTGTCGACAATTTTGAGCACATGATTGTGATATTCTCAAATAACATGGTTATTCAATTTCAATTTCAATTTTATTTAATTATTTATCATCCAACAATGTGAAATCACATATAACAGTCATAAACACACAAATTGGCAAAATAATCAATGAAAGGATACCTTCCAAAAAAACACAAGCATTGGTATTCTCTTAAGTTAAGCCGGGACTAAGTCCAGACTAAACAAGAATTTTAGTTCACACTTCTATGGAATGCTAGGTTTCATCTTCCTCCTTCAATATTCATGACAAAGATAATCTACCAAAGACTTTATTGAAATTCAGTTCATACTCATATTATCTTTTCTTCCCATTTCATTGCAAAATTAATTTTTTGGACACTTTTCATTGCAGGATTAATATAATATGTACAGGGAAAATGAGTTGGCAACAGGCACTCCATAAAAGTGTGAACTAGTTAAGCCAAGCTTAACTTAGTTCGCGCTATCGGCATACCACCCAATGCTTGTAAAACAGAAGGCAACTGAACATATCATATGAAAATAATAACAAAAGGGATACAAATCAAATACATACATTAAATACCCTATACAGATGCAGTCCCCCCTCCATCAACACTAACAAAATCAGACATAATTATTGAAAAAACTTTGTGTTGTAATCCAGGAGTGCATTAAATATACAAAGATATTTGATGGTCTTGTAAATTTCTCATTACAGACAACCTTGAGAATGTGAGACCAGGTGATTGCATCGTTGCATTTAGTAAGAATGACTTGTATTCCATAAGCAGACAGCTAGAAGCTATGGGAAAGGAATGTGCGGTCATCTATGGATCTCTACCACCAGGTGAGTCAGTCAGAACATTGGAAGTGCACTCAAAATACGAAGGGGCTCAGGGAAATTGTCCCCCCCCCCCTTCCCATACATGAAGCTTCTGAATTAACTCTGTGCAGTCCTCTAAATGGCTCCTGCGTTTCTTTCATAATGGTTTTTTTTTTCTTTTCTTTTTGTGGACAGATTTTTTTTTTTTTTAACTATTTATTTTATAAAGAGCCCCTTGAGAAAAAATAAATTCTTTATATGTTAATTATGATTTGAATGCACCCTAAGCCTCCTCTGTTATATCCCAGTTTTTAAGATACAATCCCAATGTTTTGTGCAGTGATAATATCCAGAAGAAAGATTATGATGTAATCCACATTCTTTAATGAACACAAACATATGTGTTTCATCACAAGGTGCCAAACTGAGTCAAGCAGCAAAGTTCAATGACCCTGATGATCCTTGTAAGATTCTGGTTGCTACTGATGCTATTGGAATGGGGCTCAATCTGTGAGTAGACTCTTGTCTTCTGTAGTATTACTTTCTTTTCTGAATGTGTTTTGTAAAGGTATCTAGTGATAAATTCTCTACAAAGTCAGTTTTTGAGACAAGTGATGCTTCATGTGTTTGGTGTTAGTAGTTATCTTGATGTTCACACACGAACTGGATATGGCATCATAGCCCCACATTTTTAATAGTTGTGTACCTGTAGTTTTGTTATTTAGTCAGATAGTGAATAACTTCATTAGATATTCAGGTTTATGTTGCACTTTATTTATTTATTTTATTCAAAAATAATAAAAAGAATAAAAAGAATAATACGTGTATATGGGATTTGTTAGGCGCAGAATCCACTCGAAATCAAATGCCCACACGGCACATGAGACTGAAAAAAAAGCATCTGCATGATAAACAAAGGAACAAGAGTTAATAGAACATACATACATGACGGAAAAATGAATAATATGCCGAATTAAACAGGTACGTTTTAAGATTATTTGTTAACACTTCAACTGATCTGCTATTTAGTTGGTTAGCTAAACAGGATAGTTTTTTTTACCATTGGAGGGGGTATACCATGTGGTCATGTTACACATTACCAGTTTAACTTACAATGATAACTGCACAATGGCAACAAAATGAATCTTCATGTCAACAGAACTTTGTTTGATGGCTTTGCTTTGTTTGTTTTTCATATGGTAGGAGTATCAAGAGAGTAATCTTTAAGAGTCTCATCAGGCCATACATCAACGAGAAAGGGGAGAAAGAGATGCATAGACTTACTACTTCACAGGTAAGATACACTACAGCATCAATTCCCAGACTTGGAATGTAACTGCTGCAGACAGATCTAAATGGAGACAAGCCTTAAGAAAGGGTGTAGCAAGCTTGGAATCCAAGATGAACCAAGCTCAAGATGTTAAATGAGCAGTAAGAAAGAGTAGAGGCACAACAGCACCACAAACCGAAAACTTTGCCTGCCTGACTTGTGGACATCTCTGCCAGTCAAAATTTGTCTTTTTAGCCATCAGAGGACAAACAGGAGACTCTGAAACCAACTGTAGTAGTAGCAAGACATCATCAAAGTCGAGGCGTCAACTATCACACTACACACCAGTTTTCAAATTTAATTTTGAGAGTAATGACCTCTTGATTTGTAAATTGCCACAGCCCTGTTCATCATGACATTGTTGCTTATTATTTGTTTAAATCCCAATATTTAGTCAGGTCCTATATAATCTGCCTGTTATATTTGTTCATTGGAAAGTATTTGCATACTTCTTTGGACTTAAATCATGAAGGGATGGAATTAAACTCTTGTCTAATTTCATTTTTTTTAAGTACCTGTAAATACTCAAGAAAAAAGGAAAGTGCAATAGCTGAATTGTGTATTGATGGACCGACAAGTTTGTAAATTCTTATCCCCCCCAGGCACTTCAGATAGCAGGTAGAGCAGGAAGGTATCACACTCAGTTTGAGGAGGGAGAAGCTACCACCTTCCATGCTGATGATTTACCCCTCCTCAAAGAGATTCTAGCCAATCCTGTTGAGAAGATAGAAGCTGGAGGTCTTCACCCGACAGCTGAACAGATTGAATTATTTGCTTATCATCTTCCTGATGCAACCCTATCAAATCTCATTGTAAGTTGGATATTATCACTCTTCAGTTTGTGCAAATTTTCCCGAATGATGGGGTGCACCATCTTCATTTTCACATATTGATGATAGAATTTTCATTATAACAAAGTAGTGATGGTAATAATAATAAATGCATCTTAGCTGTTAGTATGTTGATCATAACTTCTTGATGAAAGTGATATTCACCATTTTTCTAATTGTGAAGTTGATTGTGCCTCCACCACCAAGTTGCCTGAGGCGTTATCTCATATTATACTTTTCCCTGGCACAAGTTTTAAAAATCATGTGATTTTATTGAGAAAAGGAGAAGGAAAATTAGGATTTTTAAACAAATTTAAAAACAAATTGTCATTGATGTGCATAGTGTGCATTTTTACACTATTTGTATTTACCTGAATCTCCAATGTATCATTTTCTTGATTTGTGTTGTTTTAAACAGGATATCTTCATCACTTTGTCCATAGTAGAGAAGAATTACTTTGTATGTAATGTGGATGACTTCAAGTTCTTAGCTGATATGATTCAACACGTTCCCCTTCATCTACGTGCCAGATACGTCTTCTGCTGTGCCCCTATCAACAGGAAACTGCCTTTCATCTGTACTATGTTCCTCAAGGTACTCTTATTGTTGCCAATTTGTGAATTGCTTATTTAAAAGACTTAATATTCATTTTTAAACAAACTTTACATTTTACACCTCTTACATTGATAGTTTCAAGTTATGCATGTAGCTATAGTGAACATTACATAATTCATAAAGTCAGGTAGCAGTGATGAATGAAAAAGGATTTATGATTAAGGTCATATGCTCATTTGTCAAGATGTAATGCAAGATGGCTTTGTAATAATGCCATACACTTGGTATATCTTCTGTACATATGTACTAGTAAAAGATTCACCACTATTCAAGGCTCATGCACCTATGCTGTGGTAAACATCAAAACAATTAAAAGCGTACTGGGGTGCACATTTTCATATTGTATAACACACAATGTTTTTCAGATATGACGAGGTAAACACCACGGTTTGTTTTTTAACGTATAAATAAATGGCAACTGCTCGTAACAAAGGTCCTGCATGTATTCACTGAGATATGTGTTATATGATACAGAAATGTGTCGCGTATTCCACTTTTACGTCTTTAAAAATATGCTGCTGTTTTGAGGCATCATATCTGAACGAGGCCTTAATGTGTTCATCCGCACTAGCCATTCATTTTGTACACACACACACATACACCAAAAAAAATGTGGTGGTGTTCTGCGGCAGAAATGAACAAGCTTGTATGAATAGTTAATCCTCTTTATTGAGACCAAGACTTACAAAAGCATCAAAATAAAGAAATGCTTCAGTAGTAAAGCTTAGGTCGTAGATATTGGATCAGCCATTTGTATGGGTGAGCGAATGGATATTTTATAGTCTTGCTCCATCACGAAAATGTCACAGGCAGGTCATT
Organism: Mesocentrotus franciscanus; assembly: GCA_037976565.1. Classification (NCBI taxonomy): domain Eukaryota; kingdom Metazoa; phylum Echinodermata; class Echinoidea; order Camarodonta; family Strongylocentrotidae; genus Mesocentrotus; species Mesocentrotus franciscanus. The sequence goes on from CP137677.1 coordinate 20,641,641, forward strand.
AGTTACTTATCACCTTGTTTTCACACTGTGCACTGTCATACTTGATGGGGCAATGAGATATTGAGTGACTACCGTTATATTAATCTCCAATGGGTTTATCTTTGTTTTGGTAATTTAATTTCTAGTTTTCCAGGCAGTATAGTAGGAACCAACCCATCACATTTGACTGGTTCTGTCGATCTGTTGGATGGCCTCTTGCGGTCCCTAAGAACATTCGTGATCTGATGCATCTAGAAGCAGTGCATGATGTCATGGATCTCTATCTATGGCTAAGGTAAGACTACAGACGAAACCCTATCAAAGAGGCCACCTACATGCATATTCCTGCCACATGTTTGTCTGCAGTTGACACATTCACTGTTTGTGTGTGTTGTAGAACCCTCTCCTGAAGAAGCAAATGTATTGTAAAACCAATTGAGACTGGCCTTTATGGACCGGTTCCATTAGAACAGTGTCAATGATGCTAATTAAACCAAGCTTGCATCTTCAAATGCCTCTAAACCCATTCAGAGTTACAAATGAAATAGTCCTGTAGGAAAAAAAGAGGTTTTGCTCTAAAGTACAATAGTTCTTTCTTGAAAAGAATCTTCACAGATTTTTATGAAGGGTAGCTTTTCCACAATTTAAGTTTTAACATGTCTAAAAAATAGTTTTGTAATACATGTACGTATGTGAAATCTAGGACGAAATATCCACAAATTTTGCTAAACCATTCAATGTCCAATTATTGTCTTCATGCTTTTCCTTTCAACCTGTCAGCTATCGATTCATGGACATGTTTCCCGACACGGCCCTCATACAGGACGTCCAAGCAGAGCTGGATAATATCATTCAGATGGGGGTCATCAACATCACCAAGCTGATCAGGGCCAGTGAGACCAGGTCTAACGGGATGACATCCATCCCGGATCCTGATATAGAACAGAAGAAGAGCCATGGAAAGATAGGAGGTGAGTGTTTCTGAGTACAGTAAGACCTGTATATAAAGACCAATCAAGGGAAACATGAAATAAGTAGACAGTCTTTATGTACAGGTTCCATTAGTACAGGTTTCTTTATAGACAGGTGGTCTTTCTATACAGGTAGTTGCTAAAACAGGTTTGACTGTACCATGTTTATAGATTATCACTTTGTGATTTAAGGTGATTCTTTTCTTCTTACATTTATGTTAGAAGATAAGTTTATATGTTAGATGTTCTCTATACCTTACTATTGTGAGCGAGTATTCACAATTGAGGTTACACTATAATTATGGTAGTCTTAGGGAAAAGGCTATTGATATATTGTGTGGAATATATTCTACCACTAAAGCTGTATGTGAAGAAAGATTTTTAGGTAGGCTGGAAAAGTGGTTATTATAGCAGTTGCTCATCCAATATATTTTATCTTCATACATATTTCAGTGAGTTCAAGGGACAAAAAACAGTGTGGCCTTTGTACACTAGTGGTCACTAAAGCAGGTTAAAGTGTAAATGGTGCTATAGTAAAAGACAATGGGGATGTAAAGAGGAAACTTGAGGTCAATATCAACCAGTCATCAGAATCACTCCATGATTGTATTTTGGTTCCTTATTTCACTCTTTTAATCATTAGCTGTAACAAAGGTCCGTTTGATGGACTTCTTTGCCTGCCATATATACAATTATTCTAGAACCATGTAGCTGGTAGAGGAAATCAATCTTAATATATCTCACTCCCTTTGTTTTTACATCAAGATGTGACTGCCTCAAAAGACAATGCTGAAGGAGGGACAGAAGACATCACCGCCCGCAGGAAAAAGGGATATTCACCTCACCAAAGACACCTACCCTTGGAAGGAGAAGGACCATCTAGAGATGACCTGTCTCAAAAGCTTGGTGGACTCTCTGGACGTTTGAGCGAGGAACTGGTCAAGCAAGGTCTACTGTCCGAAGACATGTTGGAGAAGCTTCAGGCCGAGTGGAAGGAGGCCAGTCGAAAGAGTAGATTGGACTTTGATAGGGATGGTTTCAATGACGGTAGCGGGAGTGAAGGCACTGGAAGGACCGGTAGTAGAACAAAGAGGAAACAGACTAAACGGAAGAAATGAGGAAGACATCCTTAGTGCCATTCTTGATATTTGTTATTCGGCCGTCAGATGGTAAAACGGTCTATCTCGAAAATCGCTGTTCTGAGAAAAATGACTTTGAAGTTTAGAGGTTTGAGCTTTTTTAGGAGATGGATATAATCCATTTTTAGCAATGGGACAAGAAGAAGCATATTAAACACTGATAACTGATGAATTTTGTGCTTATTTGGGGTTTTAATTGTAAAATAAATGAGATTTTTGTGCAGATAGACTGTTTAACCACAGCACATGAATACACTCCCACTACACATCATAAAATGGTAAAATGGTCTATCTTCTAGATAGACCATAAACACTATTGCCATACTATGGTAAAATGGTCTATCTTCTAGTTAGACCATTTTACCGTTTTATCTTATGGTTTTAAAGTGGTCCATCTTCTAGATAGACCATTTTACTGTTCTGTCCATTTGATGATGAAATTGTATATAAAGTGTTAGCATGCAAAACGACCTAAATCCACCGTACCTGATTTTAATGACCTTTGACATCCTCCTTTCCATTACATTCTTTTGTTATTCATTACTATCATTCTTCACTACTATTATAAGCATCATCTTCATCAACATCATCATATTCATAATCATCATCATCATAATCATCGTAATCATTACCATCATAATCGTAATCATTGTCATCATGATCATCATCATAATCATCATCATCATCATCATCATCATAATCACAATCATGGTCATCATCAGCATCATCATGAAGGTAATTTTTATAATCATCCTTAACTCTGACAATCATAATCATACAAGAGACAAGCGCGTCGGAGAGAATTTCGATCGACCGTACGTGCAGTGGTAAACTGGTCAAACTCGAAGATAGACCATTTTACCATCTGAAAGCGATGATTAAAAATCTCAGTTAAGAAGGTTTATGTAAAAGATAGCTCGTTTTACCTCCAAAAGATATTACCGACAATGGGCTAACTTAGGTAAACTGGTCTAACTCGAAGATAGACCATTTTACCATCTGACAGCGATGATTAAAAAATCTCAGTTAAGAAGGTTAAAAGGTTTATGTTAAAGATAGCTCGTTTTACCTCCAAACGATATTACCGACAATGGGCTAACTCAAAGATAGACCGTTTTACCATCAAATCTGAAGGAAAAATACAAAAAAGTACCAAGATAGCGGAAATTATCTCTAAAAGAAGACATGATGGGATTTTCTCAATAGCAACATTGGAAAGAGCGCCCTCACATTACCCGGAAAGTGAATTTACCTCAAAAAGTCAAATTTTCGAGTTAGACCGTTTTACCATCTGACGGCCGTATTGGACTTTAATCATGGACAAATTATTTACCCTGTATGCACAACATCAGTTGAATATGATATGCACCAGCTCAGTGAATTGTAAGGCTATATGTATTCGCATGCCTGAATGCCCAAATCTTGATCTCTGAAAGAAAAGTGTGGAGTAGCTGTCCATCTGGTGAGGGAAATTGTATTATTTAGAAAATCCAACATGTAGAATTTCGTGGCACTAAGTATAAGAGCTATGAAATAATTTTAAAGGTGAGATCCAGGCAATGCCAAGCACCTCTCATTTTAGCTAAAATACAACCCAATATTAAAATTGACCCTCCAAAACTAAATATTATTATAATGAGTACACATCAAGCAAGGTAATGATCAATGGAATTTGATAAAAATCACTGAAGTGAGGACTATAATTGTTTACTATTTTCATTTTGTAAGCAGGGACTATATATATATATATATATATATATACAGTCAAACCTGCTTTAGTGACCACCTGTCTACAAAGACCACCTGTCTACAAAGACCACTTTTTGTGTTTCCCTTGGGTGGTCGCTATAGACAGGTTTGACTGTGTATATATATATAAAGAGCATTGTCTATGCTACACTAGCTCATCATACTATTTTAGATTTTCTCAGAGCATTTCATACTCGTCTTCAGTATTAGCAATGACTACAAATTTTGATGTGGAAGGTAACTCAGATATTCACATTCACATTTCTTTTTTGTTCCTTTAATTTAATAAATTATGCAACTGATTACTTCAAAGTTTTGTATGTCATTCTTTGATTTGTGTTTAAGTTTATTTGCAATCTAACAGTACTAATTGACTAATATTGGTGACAGTTTTTTATCCATATATTTATACTTTAACCCTATCTTAACTGGGCTATTGCAGACCAGGGCCCGTCTTACAAAGAGTTACGATTGATCCAAATCAATCGTAAGTCCTCCAATCAATCGCAAGTCTGCGGTCTCCTAATGAGTAGTGGCTACATTACTACAGTTAACATAGGGTTAAGGGTCTCAAAATATTTTAAAATGCAATTTTTTGTTTTGTTTTGTTAAAGTGTTCATTTAGTACTTTGTAAGAATGATCTTTTGCATCAACTATACAGAAGCTGTTGCATTTTAAAGAACCTTTTTTGATAATTTCCAACTTGAAGGATACATTTCAAGCATAACCCTCTCGATCTTTGTTATAGATATGATGAGGGAGATATCTTTAAAATAACAGGTACTACAAATTTTAGAGGGGGAGATTCATAGAGAGTACTTTCATACAGGGTTTATGTGTTTGGTTTTAATATACCTCTTAATCGCCCAGGCAATTTCAGAAGGGGCTTTTAAAAGGGTACACCTACAAATATTTTGTGTATTCCAAGAATGTATGAAATACATTTTCTTTTTAAATTACCTGGTATTCAGTGGATTAAAAGTTGAGTATGAAGAGAATAATGGATAAATGGGAAATCTGCCGAGTGCATATTAAACTGAGGTGGGACATAGGTTCATTGTGTCCCGTTCTGTGTGAGTGTGTATGGGTGTGTCAACAAGTCTACTTACACATCGCTTTTATGTCGACTGGGAGCGATACTGAACTGATGACATTTCTGCCCGAGTGTACTGTTTATAGCACAGCACTATCTCATGGTCAACTTGCCAACATCGCGTAACCCAATACCTATTTCCACTACGCAGACAGAGGACTTGATGCGAGAACCAACAGTGCAGCTAAAGAAGCAGCAAGTTACGGGACCATACTGCTACAGCTGACCTGAGATGCACATGAGGGATTCTGCAGTTGTGCTTCTAGTACAGTATGGCTCTAAAACTTGCAGTATCTCTGGAGAAGTAATACCCAAAGCTTACATTTGGAATATAGAATAGTGACATGGAACCCCTTTCAAATAGAACAAGATATTTTTGGTGTTTGGTACCCTTTAAGGTTAACTATAAACTGTTTAGAATGCATATGTGGTACTCCAGGGTTATCCAATTGTTTGACTCGCTCAAACTCGCCTCAATGAGCCTCTGTTTACAAAGCATCATGACAAAAGTGTCCTATTTTGGGAAATCAAGGTGTATATTTAGTATCAGGAATATGACACACTTCCACTATATTCTAAGCTAAAGGGGGTAAAAGATGAAATGAAGCAGGTGTGCTCCATTCTTCACAGGAATGCAAGTAGAGTATTTTTCTGGTCTTATTCACGGGGTTGTATGACACGTGCTCCAGCGACAATTGCCCCAAAGTCAATTTTATACATTAAAGGGATAGTTGAGTTTTGTTGCAGAGGGCACTACACATAATTTTGTTGTGAGATAATGAAAAACTGAGTGTCAACTTTGAAAGAATATACAATTTAAATGACAAAATCATCTTTGTTTGGTCAAAATCCCTTTAACTGAATTTTCAACTTCAACCCTGGACCTACAGTAGCACTATACCCAGCCTTAACCCTAACCTAAAACCTAATCGCAACCCTAACCCAATTGCAACCCTAAACCTAACCCAATTGCAACCCTAAACCTAACACTATATCTTTGGCAAAAATAAAGCCCAATTAAATGTTGCTAGAGCAAATGTCGGGTCACTATTTACGGAGATGTACATGTATAGTATATTAAGTTACTCCTTCACAAAATGTCAGCTTTGTGATTATATGTAAGATAGCGTGTAATATAGCTGATATTGACCGACCTCATGCTCTCGTGAGAGTTACATTGGTGTATATGTTACCTCTTGACATATGTCCTTAAGAAAATAAAAATGGTTACCTTGAGGGTCCTTCACATGTCATATCAAACCACCAAAGATCTACCAGGGCATGTCTTTAAAGGTTTGTTGCAGTTGAACGGTGGTGTTTTTATTTTCATGGTGTAAACGTAATATGCTTCACATTTCTATATCTTGTAATACACAGACATTGAGTGCAAGCAGGACCTTTGTTGTGTCCAGAGACTTTATATCCTCGCTCTCATCGCCATTCAGTTACTTTAAAAACAAAACAAAAAACACTCAAGTATAGATTAGTTACATTATATGTTATACAAGTAGCTTTTATCCTCGCTCTCATCGCCATTCAGTTACTTTAAAAAAATTGAAAAAAACACTCAAGACCCCCTCGATCCCTCCCAATGATAAGGTTTCCCACGTCATATGTGACCTAGCCATCAGGAAGGATTGTCTGTTGAGAGGCAGAAGGGTACTCTGTATGTATGTTCAATGATACAAGCTAATGCCCTCCTGGCACTCAAGAATGATTTTGAGATATTTCCTTGAACTGTATTATTTTTTAGGACAAACACCTGCATGTAAGAGTTACTTGCCATCAAGGCAATGCCTCTTAATAAGAACCTCTGGGTTTTGATTTCATTCAATTAACTTTTTAGTATAGATTAGTTACATTACATGTTATGCAAGTAGGTTAGTGGACCGAGTCACTCTTCATGTGGCCACGATTAGAAACCAGATGAAACCTGTGCAAATTTCCTAGCTGTGTCCCCTTCATTCTTTACTCACTATGGATAATGAAAATCAAGACTGCCAAACTGTTAGTGGTATGCATACATCGATATGTGTTACAAATGTTGACTGTGGCAATCCCCTGTTTGTGCCACCTGTTAACCAAAGCCTGTTAAGAATTAAGGGGCAAGTCCACCCTGATATATAAAAATCAACAAAATCAACAACAAAACAAACAAAATCCCTAAAGGAATTTTCAATTATACATGCACCCTAAATATAATTATGGGAGATATGCTTCAATGCAACCCCTGCATTAAACAATCTATTCTGTCAACAATAACTATGAAAATGGAAGTTTATTGATTTTTTTTGTACAGAGCAAATTGGAGAGGAGCTCGCAAGATGCGTCAGTGCTGCTAATTTGTGTTCGATTCATCACAACTTTAAAAAATAATAATAATCAGAATTAGCTCAAACTTTCAGACCTGTTCCTCTCATTTTCTGCTTCTATTAAAACTAACTCGATGTCAGGGTGGACTTTCTCTTTAAAAGGTCATTTCTATACCATTCCTAGGCTGAGATTCTCAATTATTTTTTTTTGAAGTACATGTTTATTCCCATGGGAGATATTTCATGTCAAATAATACAGTGAAACTGAACTTTGAAAAATGAATTTTCACCCCCTTTTTTTTTCCATACCCTAATGATGAACTGAACTGTAAAACCTTTATTTTCTGATAATCACAGCACATGCTAATAATATACTCTACTTACTTTAAAGTAACAAAAACAAACACACAACAAATGGAGACACCATATTCTGGTAAATTTTCAATGTACATCACAGCAGTTTATGCCTAATTTTCTTTATTTACTGTACCAACAAAAGTCACAGTTTGCTGTACAATGAATGCACCATACAGTGCGCTCCTCCCTCTTCTCTTACTCCAACGATTATATAGTTGACTTGGGGGTAATAAATCAAGCCTACACAGAGGTCGGTAAAATCAATACCCGACTTCATTTCATTTTTCCTCTGTGTAAGGAGTAAGCAAGAGAGAACAAACATGTACATAATATGAATGACATTTTGGACAAAGATAGAATCAAATTTGAGTCATACATCGTTTCCACCAGAGGTCGAGCCGATTTACTTTGCAATTGAAGGCTCATACCCCTCCAGAATTAGACAGATTGAAAAAAATATACACAAAAGTACAAATAAATATTTAAATTACATGCTTGAGAATGAGGGTAACAAATGGTAGGATGCAATGTCATATGTGGATGACATTGCATCCTAACATATATTCATCAATGAAGGCAGAGGAACTGTGCCGACTTACACTGACTACCGTATCCAAATAAAAAATGACTTGTACAAATACCATAAGAAATATAACAAATGAAACAAGAATATTCATGTAAAATTAAAACAAGTAAGCACATACACAGAGGAAGGCATAGGTGAAATACATGAAGGAGAAGGAAACGATAATGATGAAGATTAAAAATAATGCTAAACAAAAGATGTTTGACTATAAAATGAAGACTAAAATATCTAGTCTGACAAGTTTGTTTATAACTAAAATCAATTGCTGATCTCACTAATTCTTCATCTGATGATAATTTCATACAAACACGTCTTCACCCACTCAAGAGTTGTTTGTATAAACAATGGACATTATACAGGAAACACAGCTCAGACAAAGCAAATAGTGATTCAATGAATAGACACTGATATATTATCCTAGTTTTCTTTCTCCTCTGGACCAGAAACATAAGCATTGAGTCGACAGTCTTACTTTAGATGCCATCTTGCGAAAGTTTCATGTCCCAAAAATAATTGGATCGCAACCCTAATATTTTGCTATACCCTGAAGTGTCTTCTTTGTGTATGTGGCAAATGCAAGAGCAAACTTTCAGGTAACCAAGAGAAGGTATGCATGAAATGTCTCCTTTATTTGGCAAATGCAGGAGCAATTTGTCGGGAAACAAAAGAAGACAACGATTCGCGAAAAGCTCGTGGTCTTGAAGTTGTTCTGTTGCAAATCAACCGTTGAGTAAGAACTGTGACTATTCTGCAGGAGATGGCATAGATTAGCGTACGGAATATCAGGATGCAGATGTTTGCTTGGACCCATCTACTCTTCACACGTTAGTCACACCACAAAACCAACTCCAGACAGACTGAACCTTGGCCAATCGTTGTTATGTAAATTCTTGTTCCATGTGTTGTCAGTCTGGCGTCGATCTCACTGATGTGGCTGTGGTATTAAGCCCTATCTCTCGTAACTGAAGCATGCTATCGCATGAAACCTGTGATCAAGACTTTTCTTACAAAAACTTGAGAATCAGCAAGAGGAGAGTAGAAAATAAGAACTACCAATGATAGCAGAGGGTGTCGAGGAAAGAATAGCAGGGCATCAGTAATGAATGACGTGTCAAACTCATTATGTCTCGTTTCAACATGGCGTGTCTCGACTACATTTCTAAAATGATCAGTTCATCCCATAGTGATTAATACATCATCGGTGAAACTGCCAAAACAAATCATTTCATGTTAACTCACTTACTCAAACTTGTACAAAACCTTTAGTTCAGGTATGATAATAGATGCAAAAGTAAACATTAAGTTCATACATGTACATTTGTATACTAAAAGCTTAGATGAATATGTATTGCATGTCAGTGCATACATTTTGCATGTGTATTTTCTTTAGTTTGTCCACATATAATCTACAATTACAGTATGTACAATTTTGATATCACAAAAGAACACAGTGACATGCAATACATGAAACAGAGAGGAAATATTTTTTTTAAAGGGGAAAAAATAATATCACTTAATTCTCATGTTCTGCCAGAATAGTTTACATGAATCCACTGCTATTTACAATACACAACTAAAGTGTCTTACCATACAAATCCTGACAACATGAGAAATTCTACATATAATCTCACAATTGGGCAAAATCCTTACTGTGATTCTATTTCTGGACAAAGCCAAATTTGGTCACCAAAGAAAAGGATTATTTTTTTCAATTTACAAATAGATTAGATTTATACAAATGTGCTATAGATAGAATGAACCTGACGATTCTGTGTAAAATAACAAAGATTTGTAAAACTCCTCAAAACATGAAAATATGTCAAAGTTTTGCGATGACTACACAAAGATCCCTGCTTTGAAATGAAAATGAAACAAATATGGCAGAGACCATTTTGTAGTCATTCACAGGAGTTTGCAAACACTGTTTATAACAAATTCAGTATCAGATACATCAAAGTATAATCATAAACATCACAATTATAGTGTCATAAAATAACTGACTAAACAAATTACATTCGGACTGCTATACAATTTGAAACGTCGAGATTGGACAAGATATGTATGATTAATTGACAGGTACACTTAGGATGCAAAGAATGACTCCAGATGTGACTGCATACAACAGAACTGTAACTTGCTGTTTCATTTCATGTAATGATAATAATAATAGTAATGTCCCCTACATTGTTTTGACCCACATAAATATGATTCACATTGTTCTGTAATATATCATGCATTAATTCATATAGCAGAGGTTGCTTTAAAATGTTGCTGTGTTTGAGCAACCCATCTTCTTACATCACCAGTCTTTGTCTTCATCCTGATTTGAAACGCATTGTACAAAGTCCATTTCTCTTAGTCCAAACCGCATCAATGGTTTGTTCAGTAGGTAATTTGAAGCATTCTGCATTGGTTAACGGCATGTCATTGTTTTCTGTAAAGCTTTACGGTTACTGTTCATTAGGAACACGGCTTGTTCATGCTTCGATACGAACTGCGATTAACGTCCTATTACTGTATGACAAATAGACATGACCAATACTGCCGGGCAGGGGATGCGCTCATGTTATAGTTAGCCAGAGTTGCAAGGTTGATGTATTGCTCAGCGCTTGCTTTTACTCCTGCTCTCCGAATGCTTGGCCGTGCCGGGGTTGACGCCGTTGGAGACGCTGCTCTGTGCAGATTGCTGGGTGACCTTCTGCTTGAGTAGCGTCCAGTCGAAGGTGAAGTCGTACTGGTGATTGAGGGTGCGGAACAGGATACGGAAGAGTTGCCTCAGGTAAACGTAGTCAGGGTTCTCATCAAAGCGCAGGCCACGGGCGTAGTTGAGGTACATGGCAAACTCTGCTGGGAATCCCTGCATAGAGATGATGAACAAAAAATTTAAAATTATATCAAAGCTTATGACCTCAGTAATTTAAAAAAAAATATTTCAGATTTTTATGATAATAAATCAAGTCGTAACAACCCAAAAACCATGAATTGTTCATTATTCATTTTCTCGCCCAAATGACACCAATAAATCGCCAAAAATAATGTGACACAGGCGAATGGGAGAATGTCCCTGAAACAAACAAAAGCTCGTACCGCACTACATGGAGTCTATGGCTTTTGCCGTATAAGTTTGTTGCATGTTTTGATTGTGTTGCATGTCTGTTCTTTGAATTAAAGAGAAGGTTGAGTTCTGGTCATGCGCTTGCATTGTGTACGAAACGTTGTGGAATCAATCAGAAAAGTTTGATCATCTAGCATATAAGTATTGGTGTGTACTGCAAGGTTCTGGAATCATCAAAATGATAAGAAATTTGGCCCAGTCTTGGTAAAGTTACAAGCACTGTACACAGAAAGATGTTTGTGGGACTACACGAACATGTGGCATAAAAATCCGCCCCGATTTTTATGATGTTATACATGCCATATTTAGAATATTAAGGCATTTGAAGAGCCCGGAAGAGCCATGCTTTTCAGGGAACATTTTTTTTCTGATGTTCTTCCACACTTGCATAATACAATGATAACGCTCACAAATTATTTGTCACCTCTTCCCAGAACTCAACCTTCTCTTTAAGTAAAGATAAACTAAAAAGAAAAAAAGTGTAATGTTCCTTATTACATAAAACTGACGAAAGAAATTATACAGATGAAAGAAATCAAAGAAAATTAACACAATATGTCTAAGTAATAACTAATATTGCCAGTGATCATTCGCGCTCTAAAAATCACACTGACCAACAAAATCACATCAAATCAAACATCGCATAATTCTCGGTGTTTATTTCGTATATTGGTCAGTGAAGGCTTCTTGAACGGAAATTCACATTTTTTGTTGTAAATATTACCTATTTCAGATTTGATAAAGATGGAAATTACTCCTTACACTCGTTTTGGCGCTAGGTTCAGAATCATATCCAGACTTCGACCCGTAACTCCGGCGTGGAGATACCTAGACCAACATTTTTTGCAGAGCATGCGCAGTAACAATTTCAACACGGAGCAGAGTTCAATTTTGACGAAGAAAACCGGGAAAAAAAAACCCTTAAACGCATCATACAGTCAATCTGGTAAGTGGAACCGATGTATATTAGCCTAGACCTAATTTTCAAAAATAAATGCATCGGATATGAATCTGCTAAAGTGACATTTTAGTCCAAAAGTTTGGCCGGAATTTGGTGTTGAGATCCGTAACACCAGTTTGCAATGCAATCCCTATGGTCTGTCTCTAAAGAGAGGAGCCGACCCTACCCAAATCAGAGGCTAACGAACAAAAGAGACAGGAATTTTCGGTCTAGGAGATACCCTACTAAAACATACCTAAAATCAAGTAAATATTCATCTTTTCTTCAAATAATGGCCATGATTTACAAGTCCTTGTATTTTTCTGAAAAACTAACACTTTAGTATACACTTTCTCACAGGTTTCACGGCAAATCGCTGCACAACACAAGTGCATACCGATGGTGGGTTGCGTGCGGGTGAGCGCCTGCGTGAAGATAATCTACCGTAATGAGGATAGCAACCCACCATTGCTATCGTTCGTTCGATCAGCTGTTTACGTATAAATAAATAATAGTAATTAAAAATTCACCTAGACTAGGTCTAAATTGATTTGCATCTTCTCCATCATGGCTTAATTTCACTCATTTTAATGGATGATATATAATTAAAATTGATGAAAATACAGCTGCTGTCGACGGTCTAGCGTGTGTGATACGTACGGTGTTGTGTGAATGCGGAAGTAATCACCCAACCTGACCACAATCGCCTACGTCATCATCGAAACCGCCTAATTTGTATGATTTCGGTTTTGTTTATGAGGGGGGTGCCAAGATTCAAAGTTAAATGTCTGATTGTGGTCACATATGTGTTTTTAGGGAAAAGATATGACACTTTTCACTTTCTTTAGGTCATAAGCTTTCCATCAATATATACTTATATCTGAATCCCTTTCTGCTTTAAGATTTTGGGTGCCCATATGTCAAGGTGGCCTGTTAGTTTCAACCCCTATATCCGATTGTTGTTATCATTCCAAAGTACTCTCTCCACACCCATAACAGATTTTCAGTACTTAAAACACCTTGGATATCCTCAAACATTTTCTTACCTTGCAGAGTACTTCAACTGGTGTTGACATCTTCTTCTCACTGATCTTCTCATACTTCTGTTTCTTGGTCATGGCCTTCATGCCTTGCCATGGCAGACTCGTTCTGTTGAAGTACATCAGCACATACCCTAGTGATTCCAAGTCATCCCTCCGACTGAAAAGAACAAGTAAAGCAAAGAGATTTTGCATTTAGTTACTCCTTCAGTGAATTCTTATGTTTACTTGGTTCCTTGTTAATGACTGAAAGACTACAAAAATTATGGTAACAAATCCATAATACACAGAGTATTACAACAACAACAAAATGAATATATATCAAGGAATACATGTACATGCATTTACTCCTAGGTGAAGTATAATTTAGCCTAAAATTCAAAATGAATATCATGTTCAATATTACAGCGTACACTTAAGTCATGAAGTAATACATTAAAGCCCAAGTTCACCCCAAAAATAACTTACTTTCAATAGAACCAGAAAAATCAGACAAACCAATCAAACAAATTTTGAGCAAAATTGGATAACTAATAAGAAAGTTATGAATTTTTAATGACATGAACAACTTTGAAAATCACTACACAAATTGGCAACTCACTCATGAGTCTGTGACGTATGGTCCTCACTATCCACTAATTATTTTCTTTATATTGATAATATAAATTTCCTATTTTCACCCTAAGAATCTTATTTCTTCACACCAGCATCCAAGTTAGATTGTTAGTCATGTGTTTTTGTGTGGATGCACAAATAAAGAGTAATTGTTGTCCAGTTAAATCATGAAAAATTGAATTTTGATAAACTATTTATATAAAAATCAATAATTATGAAATACAATATTCAGAAAATAGTATCAATTCTTCAAAATTCATAAAAGTTTTTGGGAAATGTCATGCATGCAATATGATACAAATCATATAACCTGGGCAAAGGCATGGGAAAATCAAGTTTGGGGGGATAAAAAGGGAAATTAATGGGATTAAACTATATAAAGCAATTGATAAGTTGTGAGGACATGACGTCACAAACTGATAACCATCTTGGCAATTTGTGTTGTGATTCTCATTGTTCCATAGTTTTACATAACTTTCTTATTAGTTATCCGATTTTGGTCAAACTTTTTTTGATTGGTTTGTCTGATTTTTGTGCTTTTATTGAAAGTCAGTTATTTTTGGAGTGGACTTGCCCTTTAAACAAAAAATATACAAACAAACAGTTCTTTCTGTCTACATAAAGAAGTTCACATTGTTGTTACATGTGGGGGGGGGGTATAAACCATATTAACATGTACTGAGTCATTTCGGGAAAATGAATGCAAAAGTACTCTTACATTTACTCTTGTACTCTTTGATAATCTCATCATAATCAAGAATTTTCACAAAATTCAAGAACAGGCACATGTACATCGTACTCATTCACACTTCTACCACTGACTTTGTGTGAACGACATCATTTTAATTTATCTGTGTTTATATTATTTATAAGATAAATAAATGTAGCAAAACACCATTAAATGTCATTTTAATTTGCCATACATAGTTTGTAGGTGTTTACAGCATCATGTATGAATGGGGCTTATAAGGAGATACATGACTATTAACAAAGAGCCATCAACGAGACCACCACCACACCATGGTATAAGAACAGGTCATTCATGTTCTGAATCACTGTACACCCCCTCTATAATGAGTTAACATGGCCTCATAATTTTATATATATAGCATAAATATGTTTGGACTTGTGTCCAGCTGTTTTTTGTAATGACCTATGCAACAACTGCCAATGACCAACTGACTATGGGAGTGGCATGTGTTATTAGTACACTGAGATAGGAGAGATTAAACAATCAAGCAACAGTACCAGGGAATGTTTATAAACACTGGTGTATACAGTATGCAGTCATGCAGGATGATGCAGCACTACTTTAAATTCTCTACGACCAAGTAGTCATATGTGTATGTAACTCTACAGGTCAAACCTTATCAATTAACAGTGTGTAGGTACAGGTATGCCTAATTGCCTACATGTGTAATAGTGTACATGTATACATGTGTAATCATGTAGCTACATGTACAGGGGGGTGTTTCACAAAGACTAAGATCGACTTTAAGTTAGACTTAAGTATAACAGGCCGTTCATGCCATTGGTTGCTATCCCAATTGGTCTCTAAATTATTTTCTTTAGATAGTATTTTTTCCTTCAATAATGAACTATCAAAAAATGTAAACTCTGTAGATTTGAGACCACGATTTGTACGTCCCTTGAGAGACCAATGCCAGTAAATGATGAGAGAAAACGATGGCATGAACGGCCTGTTATACTTAAGTCAAACTTAAAGTCGATCTTAGTCTTTGTGAAACACCCCCCAGTACATGTATAGCACTGAATGTATATGCATGGTCAACATACATGTACATGCACATACTGCTGTACTAGTCTCCCTAAAAGGATTAACACTACACCCAAACCATCAAAAGTCAGTGCATAATGATAGACTGGGGACTGGGGTTACCGATTACTGTCACATCTTGCTCTAGATTTACAAATCCGTCCTACATCTTACCGGTAGGCCTACATCCCATGTACCCAGTATGTAGCAAAGTTCCTCTGTGTGCATACCAATACCCAGTTAAAACCAATTTCTTTTATGATGTGGTACATGTACATGTAGACAAATATCAGTGGTCACACTCCCACAATACCCAATAGCATGCATACAGTACACATGCAGGGCCTAATACATGTATATCTAGCTAAAGCCTGGGACCTATAAAAACAATATAATCAGTAGCCTATTACATGTACAGTTAGCAATTATGTACTTTGTATCTCTAGGCCTACATGTCAACAGTGTTAGACCCTACAATGTTAATTTACCAAGCCAACTTTTTCATCAGGAAAATTACCCTTATTTTCAATTTAGAGAATGCATTTCCTTATTAGAAAGATAATTTCAAGAACACTGTGCTATTATAATGATTATGTAGGTACACAATACTACACATAGACATGTATTGTAGGCCTTCATGATTGTAAGTTGATTAAAAAAAAAAAATTATCATACACTTTACCTTTACAAAAGAACAAAGAAAATCCATACAGGTGCATACATATACATGTAGGTCTACATGAACACCAGTCTTAGTACCAGTACAAATGTGTGTATTTCTTTCGGGGTGTCCATTTTTAATTAGATGGATACAATATTGCATATTTCTTGAGCCAGAACCATGTACATTCCACTATGCCACATGTACATGTATGTACCTCGTCAGCTGAGCACTGCGTTTCTTGTACATAATTGAGAAGCCGACATGTGTACTTAGGGTGTATACACAATTTGCACCAAGTGCTATTACAATACCCTGTGCGGTGTCGCGATACATTAGTGATAGATTTTCAGTTGCTTTGTTGTCAGTGTTGAGTGGGTATGGTCTAGCGTGACTCAGCAAGGGCTGATGTAGCTCAAGAGAGGTGATTAAACAGGGTTATATCTTTCTCTCTTTCTTTCTCCCTATCTCTCTCGATCTCTTTCTTCCTCTATTTGGCTCACCTTTTTTCTTGCCCCCCCCCCCCACCCACCTGCCCTCTCTCTTTCTCTAGATCTCTAAATGTACCTCCTACTCTCTCTCTCTCCTTCTTCCTCTCCTTTTCTTTCTCTCTCTATCTCTCTGTCTCCCTCTTCCTCTCCTTTAACTCGTTCTTTCTCTCTCACTCTGCCCCCTCTCTCTCTCTATATATTTTGTCTCATGACTCGTTCACCTAAGAATAGCCAACATGTCATGGACATGACAGACATGGTACATGTACAATGTCAGCCAAACGTTTAAAGGAGAAGGTTGAGTTCTGGTAAAGGTGAAAAAAACTTGTGACTGTGAGCTTTCCCATTCTTTGTATTCAGTTTGAAAGAATAACATAGGACAGTCGGACCTGCTTTAGTGACCACCTGTCTACAAAGACCACCTGTCTACAATTTACAAAGACCACATTTTTTGTTTCCCTTCGAAAATGGTTTCTCATTGAAACATGAACTTAAGGAACCTGTACATAAAGACCATCTGCCTATATAGACCACTTTTCTTGTCTCTCTTGGGTGGACTTTATAGACAGGTTTCACTGTATAAACATCTCCTGAAAAGAATTACTCTTCAAATGACCTCATATTGTAAAGACAACGAGAAGTAGCTGAAAAGTATGAACCAAACTTTAACTGAGCTACATGGATGTTTTTGTCTCATAAACCAATTTCCATGTGTAGAGCATGTGATTTCCAGTGACAATACATTTGTAAGTCACAATGTTATACAGTAATTCTTAATCATTCCACCACCTAGTAACCAGTATTCTTGTGTAATATAAAATCAACCCTTTTTCCAATTGGTACTAAACAGTTTCTTTTACAATGTAATCCCACTACCAGTACATGTACTAATAACTTTAAGATTAGAAATAACAGCTACATGTCATATGTAGGCCTCAAGGCTCAAAATACACGGGGGCGATGGGCGATTCGCCCCCCTGAGCTACATTATCGCCTCCGTCAGATTGCTCACGGGGCGATTGCAAAATTGCCCCCGTGGAATTATAAATAAAGATCATCTTAGTTCTGTTATAACTTTCACACAATATTGAGTTTCAACTTTCAAACCTTAAACCAATGAAATATGGAACTAAGTAAGATTAGCGTGCAGGATTTCTCGCCCGAATTTTACGGTGTCTAGAGGCCGCCATATTGTAAACAAATGTACATGTACGCTTATTCACCGCAAGATGACGCTATATCTCCCATCTCCATGACTGTATTACCGATACCAACATGCTCGCAGTGCAGTGCGACCGTCAGCAGCGGCTATACTGCGCCGGTCGTACCGGTGTGCACACTGCCGCCCCATATCTGCTTGAGCTAGAGCCGATCGCGCAAGGACCGAAACATAGAGAAGTTTTTCGTTGTGAAAAGCGTGAATCCTCTGAAGTCTGACCAGCAAGTAATGAACCTCGACCAGTAAATCAATATTGAGAAGAAGAGGAAGACCAAAGATGTTGTGGAAGGATCATATAGTAAAGACTAAAGAAAGAATGTTATATTAAGGTTGCTCTGAATGATGAGGAGGAATGTTCAGAACGGGAAGAAATGGAGAGAATGTCATCACGGGATGAAAGTCAGTAACCCCTATGTAACTTGTAAAGTTGTTAGAGGGAAGTTGCTGACTTAAATAAATGATAATGATAATGATGAAATAGCAAAGAATTTAGGAGTATCATGGTACCAATTCAATGGAAATTTGTATAAAAAAAGAGCCCCCTTCAGTATTTAAAGAGCCCCCCGTGAGAAGGCTCACGGGGGCTATTTTTTTTTTTGGAAGAGCCCCGTGGACAAAAAATTAATTTGAGCCCTGGTAGGCCTCTACATAATACATGTATGATGCAAAGTGTTTTTTTTTGGGGGTTAAGAATTAATCTTTCTTTTTTTTTTTTCTAAGCTCTAGTTTGAATAAATCTGGGATTCCAAGGAAAATGACTGGGTCAGTCTACTTTCAAACTGTTGTGCACTATACATAATATATATACTGTACATGTACATGTACATGTGCATGTAGGGAGGGGGATTAAAAGTGATAAGTAAAGTAAATCAGCATGTTAAACTGGTCTTTATCTTGCTCTTATCTTGTTCTCAATGCTTGAATGCTGTTCATGAATTGAAGGATTTGTTGCTATAGCGTTAATCTTTGTATAGCCTTCTTCAGTTCTTGTTTTACTTTTAATAGTGATAAAGCCCATCCCATAAGCCTCATTTAAGTCAATTTGTAGGATTTCTTGAATCAATTGGACAATTAATAATACATACTCCTAGCTCCTTTAGCCATTCTAAATGGCTAGAAGTTGTTTTATTTTGAAGTGAACAGAGAGAGTACATATTATTCTAATGTCACTACCGGTAATTCTGGTATGTTTATAAATTTATTTAGTTTCAAATTCAATTCATGAATGATACAATGGGTGGCCACACCCACATATCTTCGGAGGTATTATGGTACATTATATTATTTATTATATGCATTATGTCATGCTATTACAAAAAGAAAAAAAGAGTATTTCTGCTGGATATAATTTTCCTTCTGTTTCGCTATAAACACTGCATTGTAAATTGATTTATACGGTATATATGTTTCCAAACAGAATATTGATTTGTTACATTACATTGTCAATTGTTTTATATGTTTATAAACAGAATATTGATGTACATCAATGAAGTTTAATAAATACAATACAATACATGTACAATGAACATGTACATGTACACTGTACAGCCTAATCTCAATTAATAGATTATTCACCACATGTACAGGTATATAACAGTGAAAAAAAATACACGGGGCTCAGGGCGAATTTGCCCCCGAAATTTAGAAAAGAGCCCCGAAATTTAGAAAAGAGTCCCCGTACATTTGCATAGAGTTCAATGCAAAACAAATTTTAGAGTGTTATTTTAATGCAGGCAAGCTTGAAAAGTAGCCCCCAAAAAATAAATATTAATTTTTACCCTGGTATATAATGTACATGTATGTAGGGTATCTAGTGAGGGACTGACTTCGTAATGACTGGCTTAAGGATTAGCATTATCCTTTAATAATCAATGTACAATGTACATGTACATGTATGTACCTGTGGTCTCCAGATTGCAAAGACATGTACATGTAATAGATAGGACCATTCAAGAAAAAGAAAGAGAAAAAGGGGAAAAGAATCGAACCACTCAAATCTCACAATTTTCATGCCAGTTCAAACATGGAAAAGATACATTTTGCATATAATCTCAATTTTTTTTCTCAGTAAGCAAAGTAATCTTGATTATTTAAAAAAACTCCACTATATGTGCCATTTGAATTGCGACCCAAATCTAACTTATTGGTGAGATTTTGTTTGTTCATACACAAACAAAACATATTTGAGATTCTGATTGTGTTCCAAAAATCAATTTCCAAGTCTCACTAATTGTTCAGTGTGGGAACAAACTTATTGATACATTCACAAATGAGAACATGGGAGAGGCTAGGGAATGAGCTACATGTAGTTGTGTAGTACAATGTATACATTAATAGTTTGCTGGCATGGCACAAGCCCTTGTTATTAATGCTGCAGGGTTTGATCATTTAGAGCTGTAGACTACATTTACACGAGGCCATACACAGCTCATGACCATTTGAAATACAAATTAGTTTTGGCTCAAGTCATCATAGAATTTGGTTATCCTATAAAACATCAATAATTCAATACACATGTAGAGTCTGAGCTTGTAGAATACCAGGATGTACAGTGTATGCCAACACCCTACTTCAAAAATCATCAAGCATGAAAATACATGTAGCTCGAGACTACTGGTACTCTCGTAGCCCAGTATGCAACAATACTGCAATATCTAGGTTATTTGTCTGTATTTTTTTGGAACCCTTTTTTTGTTACAGATCAAGCATGCAAATTGGAAAAAAGGGAAAAGCATTGGCATGTAACTAAATCTGTCAGTAAAGTCTGCACATACATGTACATGTATACAATAAGCTGGGCCTGAAAGTCAAGTGTAAACAGTGAAATCCACATTTGGATTCCCATACAATTCTTTCATGACAAACTACATGTACATGTACATGTAAATGTGTAACCTATTATGAGTGCTTGTATTTCAGTAAGAATGCAAACTGCATACATTTGTATGGCTTCTCCAACATACATTAAATACACATTGAGTAGGTTTATCTATAATGACTTGTTGTACACTTCTGGGTATTATTTGGATTTATTATCAGGTGAACTGAAAATGAATGAACTGTTAATGAAGTGTTACCATAAAACATGTCAAGTTAAACTCATATTTTGAACACAAAGACACCATTATTTTATTCAACTGAATGAAATGTGTACAAATTACTTCAACCATACATGTAAATATATATTGGCGCCTACACTGTAAACACATTTATATGAATGACGTTGTATGCAAAAAGGTACTATTCTTCATGGTGTCTCCTTAACAGATTTATATAGTGAAGTATCAATACAAGATTTTATCATGGACATGTAGTTTAGGCTTCAACCAACCCTAAAATTGCCTACAGAATTGTAAGGTTAGTGGAAGCCTAAACTACATGTTATGATTACTGCATCAACTGAAAAGCTTTCTCCATCAATAAAAGATTTTGTTTTGAAAAAAAGAAATAAAGCATTCAAATAACTTTCAAACAGAATTAATCATTCCTGAATGGTAGTGTGAAAAGAAAGAAAAATTCACATTGTGAATGTCAACAAAGCTGTAACAAACAGAAATTGCAAGTACAAGTAATTTCTTATCACTCTCTTACTTAGGAGATGGGAAACATATTTAGTTGATTGATTTAGAATAAAAACATAAGTAGCTTTATACAATAACAACACAAGTAATAAACAATCATAACTGCTGATGATTGTAGTCAGTTTGTTGTTTTATGTCATTTGACTTGGCAGACCTCTTCAAATTGGTGAAATGCTTTGACTATGATAGGAAGGCTGGTGGAATGTGTTGCGGCTACCGAGAACCAAATGGACGACACTGGTTTGAAATCGGGCCAAGTGTTCCATGAATTACCAGCAGGGAAGATTAAGGAATCTAAATATCCAACCCATCCTATCACTCATACTGGGATAGAAACCAGTGTAATGCATCATTCAGCAGTAGTTGCTTTTGATCAACAACATGAATGTGTAAATGTAGGTAAACATGAACATTGGTACATGTATGCGGTTGACCCCTACACAATTACATATGTAGGGTTACATGTATTGTACACTGTACACGTACTTGGAAATAAACTGAAGTGAGCTGAACATTTGATTATCTCACAGGACGGATGTAGACTACATGTTATGCTAACAAAATGTATGTTAATCAGGGATGACTGGGGATGAGTAACAAGATCTATAAATCTAGAGTAGTTCACTTAAATGTGCATTGTGCAATACTGAATACAACAATCATATTGAAGTTTCAACCAATGTACATGTATGTATTATAGGCTGAACCATGGCACAATTCCATGATTTTCCACTTTGCTTTGTAACAAGTGACTAACAACTACAACTGACTTACATTTTTGTAAATGCTGAAAATGACCTAAATCATCCCTGAGCTCCCAGGAGCTACATGTAATTACACTCTCAGTTTCAGGGCATATCTTCTGCTACCTCGTCAGAACAAAAACAAACTTTATAAAATCTTACTACCCATCCTAGGCTATGTTTTCCCAAATGAAAGAAAAAACAAACAAGTGCATGCTGATGTACATGATTACATGTACATGTATACTATGGAGCTTGTCATATACATATTTATATTCATAAGCAAACTATTTGATTACATCCTGTACCAGCACAAATTTATGTAAATACTGTATATGTACTTTATGCATCGCTGAAGCTTGATATCACATACAACCATGAATAATTTTATCTATTCAATACCAAGAAGTAAAGGACCTGGATGTTTGCATGTAAAATTTACATGTAGACTAGACTTTAAATAAACACTGATACAATGTAGTTACTGATATACAGTTTTTGTCAATCTCGTTTGAACTTGACTAATTAATGTAACATTTATTGAATATTATTTAGTCAACAAAACTCTCTGTTTGCTCTCTTTTTGCTCTCTTTAGGACTAAAATGACCAGGAGACATATCCAGTTACATGTAAAAGGACTCACTTATTTAATATTGATACTTTTTTGTAATATGGGCAATCTGTGTAATTAAACATACCGGTACATGTACAAATGTACATGTGCTATGGTTTAAAAAAGAATGCTAGCTGTACACATCTTACTTTAATAATGTTAAAACCCCATAAATGTACAAGTTCCTCTATAGTCTTCTGAAATCTCAACTACTAATCTTTCTTTCTCTCTTCTTTTATTTTTGTTATACACTGTATACATGTATGTCACTGTTGCAACATGTACATGTATTGAGCAATGATCATGTAGACATTTTAAATGTCACGCCTCATGTATTTTTTTAATCATAAAAATTCTTTCATACAAAGTGTTTCTTCTTTAATTCAAATTGATGTTCTTTCTTTTCCCTATGTCATTTCCTATTACTAATGTTTAATTACATTCAAGCATTGTTCATATCCCTACAATACATTATGGAATCAATGTTCTCTACACATGTACATTGTGGTCACTCTGGGAAAGCATTGGTCATCCTGGAAAAGGATAGGTCATCCTGGAAAAGGATAAGTCATCATGAACGGAACGGGGGAAAGCAATCAGGGGAAATATTCCTTCCTCTACCTGCTTGCGCTTGCCAATGCAAAAAAATCCAACACAATAATGACACTGTTGACACCTCAGGTTGTTACATGTAGTTTCCTTAACCAGGCACTTGGTAACTCCTTGCCTTAACCACCAGTCATATGAACATGCATCTCTCTATAACATGATCACGTCTTTCATTAAAAGTTTCCTTTAAAATGTTCAACTACACCCTGTATGTATAACTGACTAAATGTAGGCCTACATGTAATGATTGTGATCTTGAAGTATAATTTCAAACACTAAAAAAAAAGTGCCAGATGACTAATGATCTCTGTTCTTTAAACAAAATAATTACAGAAAATCTCTATTTCATGTAACACTTCTCATCTTTAATCATTTTAAATATGATGACTACCGATTTTATGTTAGTTATTTCTTACAAATTCATAGCACACACAAATTTTTTTTTTTTTAAACACTAAATGTTACACTTTTCATCTCTAGCAGCCTTTTCACACACAGCTAAAATTCTATAAACATGATTAGTATAAACGTGTTTGAAACGTGTTTAAACTAATCACGCGCCTTTCACACACAGAAATTTCGTTGCGATCGTTAATCGTTTCGTGATTAACTACTGCTTGTAAAATGCGCAGTAGTGCCATTGCGCATTGAAGGTCAGGTCATATCAAACAGAGCGGTCGCTCCATCCAGTTTAAACACGTTTAAACACGAAAAACCTTTCACACACAAAATGTCAAGCTCACTAAACGAACTTCGATCAGCAGCCTGCTTTTAGGGCGTTTGCATCGCGACTGTTTCTTTCCCAACATCGTATAATCGATGTTCACACTGGGAAAATTTTCTATAAACATGTTTAAAACTGTTGAGTTAAACATGTTTATACTAATCATCTCTGGATACGATGAATTTTAGCTGTGTGTGAAAAGGCTGTAAATCATATTGAATAAGGCTGGCAACACAAATTCAAAACATTATTATCAATATCATAAAGAGTGACCTACATATATATATATACCCACACACGTCACAAGATGGTGTGATGTAGCACATGACCCAAAGGGTCAATCTCAACAAAAGGCAAGTACAATATACCACCATACATAATGAAGGTCTAAATGAAGTTCTTTTGTGATGGATTCTATTGTTATCTCTCTATTACAGTAGGACGTCACCTTTGACCTTCAAGTTCAATTGTATCTTGGGGGAGGGGTTACATAACTGACCTTGTACGAGCGGCGCTGGATTTCTTGGCATGCTAAGAATGTGCTATCATTGTCTGGTTCTTGTCTTCAACATGTAATCAATACAGGATCTGTTAACTACCCACAGGTCTTATTCATACAGTGAATGCATGTTGTTTACAGACCTGTCTCCAACACCAAACTACATCAGTCAACATTTTCATTGATGTAAACAAATGAACAACAGCAATTCAATACCACACATTTCATTACCAGTCACTCATACACTAAAGATGGAACAAGATGTGTTAAAGGGGCGGTCAAACTTTGGCGCTTTGACAATGTGCATGCGGCGTAACATTTCACACAATTTATGAAGGTTAGAAGGAAGACGAACAGCTTGTCAGAAATATAACAATATCTACTCTGGAGAAATTATTCCTTTAAAATATGTGCTTATTATCTTCACAGGATGTGATATGTGAATGGGTCTTCATACACTCTGTAGACCTTAAAGGGAAATCCAACCGAAATAGATAACTACTCAAAAAGAAAGCAGAAAAATCAGAGAAGCAAACTGATGAAAGTTTCAATTAAATCTGACTAAATATAAGAAAGTTATAAATCTTTGAAAGTTGTAATCACTATGTGTGGGCACTTCAAATTGGCTGAAGTGGTAATGTCAATGTGATGTAGTGCCAGACTACTTTCCCATCTGTTTCAAAGTATAAAATGACTAAAATTTAAATTTTTCAAAAATTCATTGCCCAGGAGGGTGAATTCTAATTTATAGAGGACCTATAATAATATGCTATCTACATGTATATTATATTTTGAGTAGTGCCCCAAGGGAAAAGGAATTTAATTAGGAGAAAAAACAGAAATTAATGATATTTTTATACACGGCAAATGGGAGAGTTATCCACGTCCTACGTCACAATCCACTGACCGAACTACCAATTTGAGATTCGCATAGACTTATGCAGGCGTCACTCTGTGGCCTGGACCCCCCCTCCTCAGGTCATCACCTTTCTTCACCTGAGCCAATTATTTGTAACCTCAGGGTTTCACCATCACTTCATGTGCTTTACAAAAAACAAAGGCAAAGCATCACTCTTATCAGCAAATGTGTTAGTCCAGGCTTCACCCTTTGAATTATTTGCATAGGTGATGCTTCACTTTTGTCAGTTTTACATAGGTGAGGCTTCACTTGTGTCAGTTTTCCATAGGTGAGGCTTCACCACTGTTTCACCATACTGGCCATTTGCATAGTTCAAGCTTCACCACTGTTTCACCATATTGGCCATTACATATTTCAAGCTTCACGTTTTGAAATCAAGCTCCACCAATGTTTACTTATAATAGTAGACCATGACTGCAATGGTCTATAGTCATGATAGTAATTCCATACTGCTCAATAAGTACCAAGTCAACCAGGTTTCAATTCAAAGATACAGTAACATGTTTATTTTGTCAATCCAATGTTTCTACAGATATGTTGTTATGAAACTTAAAACGTTTATACAAAAGTTGTTTTAACTACAAGTCTTGTTTTCTAATACTAACTCTTGTTTTCTAATACTAACTCTTGTTAACTATAAACACTAACTCCTGTTACCTATTAAACTCTGTTACTTGGAAATGAAAGAAAATGTTCATTCCAGACAAATTTCAGGTTTGCGTTGTTAGATTTTGACATTGTGTTCATTAAAACTACACTATAAAAATAATGAAGTTGCACAAGTGCACATTTCTTTTATACAGGCAGTACTGTCACATTATTTTTGTAGTGTAGATAAACCAAGCTAAAACTCATTTTTGGTCTGGTTTATAAAATGTTAGCTTATCAAATTTCCTATTCACAATAGCTTGGTTACACCTCATTTGTTGTAGTTGAATTCAAGAAACTTTTGGCCGGGTATTGTACGACCACCTGATGATGGACCACACAATTCAGCCTTGCCCATAACACACTAATTATAATTGGTCCGAAACTATTCAAGCAAAGCAAACCAAAAAAGAAGTTAACTCTTCATTACCTGAGAATTTATGAAATGAGAGCATTAATTATAGAGAGTAATATGCATGATCAAAATGTACTCAATGCTTTGCTTAGTCGTGGTCACTACTATGAATAAAACTTGATGGGGAAATTGTCCAGAAACAGTCAATAAGTCAACATACCAACATAATACAAAGTATAGAACTTTCCAGCTATCAAACACATTGTATGCATTTGTAAGACCATGTATACTTGACTGGCAAGCATCTCTCATTTCATATTTTAACTATGACATTGACAACACCTGAACAATTTCCCGATCAATTCATTCAATAGTGAACCTGTTGCATGCTATAAACTACATAAATCCAAGTCAAGACCTTCCAGAGTGGATGTCGTTACTGTGAGTTCAGCCAATAGGCGATCGTCAGAGGACTACATACATTAATCAGATGAAAAAACATGGATGGAATACACAGCTTAGAGGACTGCATTTGTATACAATACAGGATTCCGGCATTCTAGCATGAAGTTGGCCAGGTATACATGTAAGGCTTTTGGAATGAAAGCACCATAAACTGTCTAGCACACTCACATAAATAATATCCTGATAGAAAATGCAAAAAAACACAAAATTATTTTTCGACTTCAGACTCATTTCGCTTGATCGCATATATGTGCTGCATAAAAAATCAGACACATTTGAAATAACATGTGCATTAAACTTTGACCTTATTCTGTTGTCACCGCAGGATCAATGGGATGATGTGAACACATTATGTGTCGGGTACGCCAGTCCCGACTTCTTATTCAGGGAGTACTTTATAATTATTACACAGTATAAATAATAATGTTTAGTATACTACTATATAAAATAAAATAATCGGGTATAAATAATCATATAAAATAAGTACATTACAATCTTGAGTAACTTGTAACCATTCATGAGGTAATACATGTAAGGCTTTTGGAATGAAAGCACCATCACTGTCTAGCACACATACTATATAATAAGCACCAATATGCAGGGAGCACTTTATAATTATTACACAGTATAAATAATGTTTAGTATACTACTATATAAAATAAAATAATCGGGTATAAATAATCATATAAAATAAGTACATTACAATCTTGAGTAACTTGTAACCATTCATGAGGTAATACATGTAAGGCTTTTGGAATGAAAGCACCATCACTGTCTAGCACACATACTATATAATAAGCACCAATATGCAGGGAGTACTTTATAATTATTACACAGTATAAATAATAATGTTTAGTATACTACTATATAAAATAAAATAATCGGGTATAAATAATCATATAAAATAACTGTCTAGCACACACACTATATATGTGGTGTGATCAAGCAAAATCAGTCTGAAGTCGGTCATATTCAATTTTCAGTTTCTTATTGGATTGTAACAAGCATTTGCAAAGCTACATTTTGCAGAAAATCCCATTGAAATTGAACAACCAGTTCAAAAGATATCAGCAAATAAAGAGTTTCCAAAACAAAGGAAACAAAAGGAAATACTTCCTTTGTTTGGCTATATCTCAAAATCAATATTTCAGACTTCCGACTGATTTTGCTTGATCACATCACATATAAGCACCAATATAGTTACAAACAGCCAACTCTGAACATGCTGAATGCATTCATGAGGTTTACACGTAAAGCTTTGGAATGAAAGTACCATAACTCTGTCTAGCACACACACTATTGTCTCCACCTGAAAGTTTTCAGCAGTAATTTGTTAAAGGATCACACCTGGATAAGTATACACGTCTGTATCGAACAGGAAACATTCAATACTTTTTAGGCACAAAAAAAAGCACAAAAAAAGTTTGTCTCAGCTTCTTTTGGCCAAAACATTCAAGATCTGACTTGCATTTGGTAGCCGGCTAATATGGTTCAAATGTTTTTATGTGACAAACAACATTTTCTGAGGTAACATTTTGTGTACAAACTGAACCCGACATAAAAAAAAATACAAAATTACCTACTTAATCATTTTCCCTATGGCAAAATCGGTCAGACATCTAAAGTGGATTTTTCTAAAATTTTCCCAATTTCTAAAGTGACATATTATGAAAATATGAACTATTTTACGACACAAATCATACAAATAACAAGTTGCGATTGTTTTTGTGGCAATAAAATGTAAATCATAGCTTGAAGAGTGTTGTATGTCCATTTGTTTCTCTAAATGTATAGACCTACCAAATATACTAAAAAAAGCCAGAAGAGTACATGTCTAACACTTTTAATCACTTATAGTCAGGATTACATATTTGTGTGTATTTACAAGACTGCTGTCAATGGACCACACACATTTCTTTTTCATATTTTTAGGCATGACTGTATGGAAGACCGACTCTTATACAATATTGTATTCAACGAGCGTCATTCCTCCTGGCTGCTCTGGTAGCTGCAGCCTTTCAGCTCCTTGTTTCCTGTTCTTAGCCACTTGGCAAAGATGGTTCAGTGTGTGTGACACCATCTTCTTGCTTATGCAGTAACGTGTTGAAAGTAGTACTTGTGTTTCTTCATCAGGTACAGCATCATCAAGATTGTCAGAAACTCTTCTTCTCTCCGGCCTACGCAGATACGGCCTACTAGAAATAAATATGAACACCAATTATATTAATTGGGGGGGGGGTGGAAGTTTTACTATAAAAAAAAGAAATGACCCACTTGATGGGTAAAAAATAAAATTGACCTACCTGAGTAAAAAAGAAAAATATGCCCAGCTGATGAGGACAATTACAACAGAACATTGTTGTAATGTCAATGAACCTAGTAAAATAGCCCTGTTGTTACTGTTGACTTGTTGTTGTTGTGAATTAGAACACAGTATAGTAATTCCACTGGATTATTATTATGAATGAATAATAATCAATATTACTACAGTCAACAATGTCAATTTAATTGGTTTGATCAGAGAAGATGCTTCTCTGGTTTGATACATACTCTATACTACTGTACTAAACTACACTACAGCCTACAGTAGTACAGGTAAACAAAACATCAACAATATACACACAAAAAAGCTTGCGATATTGTTGTGTACAATTAAAATAATACATCATCCAATGTTTATTATTATTTTACCATGATGGATTGATGAAGATGTTTACAACAAACAATACACGACTATAACACAAACCATCACAAACGTACACAGTATACAGTGCATATCCGCAGAATTCGTAAGGCTTCGACTCGAGCGCACGGCACTGCTGTGGCGTAGGCTATACCTTTGTGGAATACGTCAACATTGAAATCTCGCGAAAATATAGGCTAAGTTTTATGCACAGATTTCGTTTATAATAATCAATCGTAAAACAGGGTCGGAGTAGTACCGGCTCAAAATGATCGGAAAACTCTGAACTTTCTATTTTTTTTCAACTCACCTCGCAAAAACTTGGGGCCAAAACTTGGCACGATCTGCGCTGCGCATGCTGGGTACAATACCGACAGCTCGTAGGCTACTAGTCTCGTTTCCAGACTTGAGGCTGGCCTTTCAGGCACGTATACTCACTGATCTCTACCCAATTGGGTAGAGATCAGTGCTTATACTGCGAATACTCACGCAACTAGTTATGTGTAGGAGACTAGTAGACTACTCGAAAACGATCTGGTGAAATCTCGAAATCTGTTTCGCTGGAGAAAAGTTCGGTGACCTCAGGACGATCACTCTGCGAGTGCATGAGTGACCGGAATAACGCACGATTTCGACATGATTTCGACATATTTTCGACGCGACCGGTAGTGGCTTCGATGTCACATCACCTGAACAAACAAGGCGACCGATTGGATTCGATGTCACATCACCAGAAAACAAATTACTCGTCAAAGCTTCACACATTTCATCAATTTGTATAGTAAAGCTTCACCCAATGAAGAAAAACGTACGTTAGGACTTCACTACAACAACAAATAGGTCAGGGTCAGGCTTAGGCGTCGAGTCGACGTCGATATTTGGCGACCTCTGAGGAGGGTGGGTCCAGGCCACAGAGTGACCCTTGCATTAGTGATCTCTTATTTCCAACATTCATAACTTCCTTACTATTAGAACGATTCATTTCAAACTTTTGCCATTCTGTTTTTGTTATTTTTCTGCTTTCATACAAATTAATTTATTACAAGGCTTGGATTGCCCTTTAAAATGCCCTCATACTACAATATGATGTGGCATGAAAGTGTAGTCCACAATCTTTAGCTGTTACTTGTCATATTTCGAATATCAGGGCATTTTAAAAGCCACCCCTTCAGAAGACATCTTTTCTATGATAATTCTCCATACTAACATAAAAAGAATGACAAAGCTCACAAATTAATGTTCACCTTTCGCATAACTCAACCTTCTCTTAAAGATACTATGTCCCTTTTGCAGCCAACATCACATTCTGTAGAACTTTGCAGGAATTATGAATATGTCATGTATGTCCTATTTGTGAAATTAAAACGTTAGCAGTGTCCTAATATTCAAATTATGCAAGGAAACCCGTTTACTTGCTAGACTTCACTGTCAGACACTATTGAGTGACTGACTGGCTTTTTCTTCTTTGGTAATAACATACATAAAATGAGCTGTAAAGGGTACATGAGCATTTGTCTACATCAATAACCCACTTCTTGTAATGGCCAAAATTAAACTGATTGAATCTTTGCGCAGCATAAAACGTACGACCATTCGGTACAATGGTCTGAAAATCAGACTATTAGCACTTTTACCTGTAGCACTAAGTCGATTCGACAACTAATAGTCGTTATTTTCCCACTTAAAGACATTTTCAAGCCCCCTTTTAGGGAAGTTCTAAATTAGTATTGTCTTTCAAATGCTGTTGGAATTTACCGGTAACCTTTTCATTTTCTGGCCTGCAAATGGGACATAGTACCTTTAAAACACAGACATGAAGCTGTACAAATGAGAAGAACTCACCTCTGTTCTATACCCAGATGTGCATTGATACTGGCATATCTTGCCGTGCCAGTCAAGTTCTTGTCTTCTCTGTACTGTATATGTTGCTTGCTTCTTGAATCCTTGAATTTCTTTGCAAGACCAAAGTCTATGAGGAAAAGCTAAATAGTGTTTGAAGAGAGAGAAAATAACAATGTGTTAAGCCCGAGCACTAGAAGTAGTTCCTTATATTAACATTTCATACAGTTTTTAATTCAATAAAAAATTCAAAATAAGCAATTAAAAGATGAAGATCATCATGAATTTGTAACACTCTTAAAAATGATTTAACAGTAATCTCATTATCTCAGCGATTGATATGAAACATCCCTAACCACAGGTATTTCATTAAAAAAAACAAAAAAACTGTGGACCTCATTTTATCAAAAGCACTTACTAATTGCAAGTAACCATGAAAACAGCTACATACGTGTATGAGTCAACCACTATTTTTACACAATTCAGTGGCATTTACAACAGTTTCGATCGACTCGACTTCATAACAAAACAATCTTTGTATGGCTGTATGAAAAAACATACTTGAGTGTTCATAAACTCATTGAAACTTTTACTGTTGTTTCCACATTAGAGAAGTTAATTCCTGATGTTTATGTTAGATGCAAAAGGCAATAAATTTTTAGCTGGACAAACAAAACGATGACTGAAATTCAACTTCTGATGTTTTTTTTTCTTTACATACCAGGTATATATTATATACATATTTAAACATGTAGATTTGCGCAAAATTCAAATGAAAAAAATTAAATATCTCTTTTATGAAATTTTGGTTGCCACCTCAGCCACAATATGCAGGACTTATCTATCATTTGTCTCACAACATGTTCAAATAATAAAATCAATTAGGTTTGAACCTTGTACAACATACCTGATTGCAGTGTCTTCCGATACCCATAAGGAAATTGTCTGGTTTGATGTCTCTGTGGATGAAGTTCTTAACATGGACGTATTCAATCCTTGCAATCATCTACAGTGGAGGGAAAAAAAGAAAGAAAGAGGAAAAACAAATATTTACTAACATTGCAAAACCTTTTAAAGTGACTCACAATGGCCCAAGATTTGTGATCAATGCAGTGAACTCAATACCATTAAACAGACATGCTTTAAACAATGTGCACATTGCAATCTGATTCCAATTACAAAGATAATATTAACCATTTCAAGCACAACTTCTATTCCCCACTTCAATTCTAGCACTTGGAAATATCAAATTACAATCAATATGCATTTAAAATGTTTGTTGAAAATGTACAAACAAAACTGACCATCTTCATGTGTAGTATTATGTATGTGTACAGAAAGTTTTCTAAAAATTAGCTTTGTCATTAAATCCAGTTTCTGTTAACACATATTGTATACACATGTACATGTTTATTACTCATATTGTTTAATTGCATGAAGATCTAATTTTCAATGCCATGACATTCAGTTTCTGCTTATAATTTGTATTGTTTACTAACAGGTAGATTAACTTTTCAATGCCATTAAAATCAAATCCTGCGGCATGCGTTTGAAAGTAGAGACTATTTGGGATCATTTAAAGGTGAGCTCCTGTTCGTCAATGTGTGGATAACTGTTCCTGATTTGGCTTCCTGTTCTCCAGAGTGTGGGGCTACACAGTTAGGCACATGACACTTACAGGAAATGTATGATTTCACCGCAGAGTATAGCACTTGTTTGTACGAAATACTGGTTTCACAAGTACACTTCATTCTTTCTCACGGTCGTTTGTTAGCATTATTAATTATTCAAGAGTTGTGTGCTGCAAGTACAAAGTAGTACCATATTTTGTACATTAGGATAATTTTAATTTTATTGGCAACCAAAGAGGTTATTATAAAACTGGCATACATCTATGACTCAACCTTTATGCTGTACATAAATGTTGCTGTAGACAAATATAATATAATGTAAGATCATGTACACTGTACATGTATCTACAATGCACATTGCCCTATGCAAGACAGAAGATGCATTCTTAGCAGTTTTATACTTAAAATTTACCAGTAAGTAAATAAATGTTAACATGTTAACACACATTTGTCAGACACACAATTTTACCATTACATGTCTTATTACTTCAATCTACATTTATGTCGTTACAAATTAGCAAATTAAATATTTAATGTAAAAGTTTAATTTTTAAGGAAATATTTCAACAATATCCCCAGTAGAGAATCAAAATTTACCCAAAGACTTACAAATATCTTGCCAAAAGATGTTAATTAATGTTCTTACATTATCAAAACTACATGGTCATATGTGTATTATGAATTTCTGCACATTCACATGAACATATATTTATAAGTAATTTTTTCTCTCTTTTCCCCCAAAGGTTGAAAGGGAAGGGAGGGGCACGGCCTCAGGGGCATTGTTGTTGGTGGCAATTCCCACATTGAAGGGATTATTCAAACAAAGGACCTACCGGTACACAGGTTTCTAAAGCTGTGTAAACAGAGTGGCCAACAGTTAAATGTAAGATTGTTGTAAAATGACTCATTTCCAATGATCACTTTCAATGCTGTGCTTGTCTTCCAGGAAACATGGGTCAGAGTGTGAAATAAGACATGCAGTACCTCGTACTTTGCTTAGCCCCGTACTATCCTTAACCCCGGACTAACTTTTTTAGCTTTTCACACACGCTTTTTTAGTCCTGTACTAAGCACCTATCCCAGAATAAGAAAATTCATGCTGTCCTCACTGCAATTCGTTAGCCCCGTACTAGCCTTATAGCGTGAATAATTCATTTATTCACTACATTGCATAGTACCGGACTATTTTTCGTTTCTGTTCTCATTCATTTGCTTGGCACCGCAATTGCAGAGTTAGCACCACAATTGCAGGGTTAGCCCTGCTTATTTGCAGGGCCAGCCCACTTTGGTAAATATGTGTCTGAACAGAAAGTGGAATAAGCTTAACCCCGAACTACAGGTGGGGCTAAGACCCCCCTTTAACCCCACCTATAGTCCGGGGTTAAGCCAAATTTTGCCAGTGTGAAAACAGTATCTTAGTACAAGGACTACAGGAATATCAGGATCTAGTATCAAAACTTGGGATTTTACAAAGTGATGTACACGTACATGTAATACAATGTAGGCCTACTTTTCTTTACATACTGCACATGTGCAGTACATGCCACAGCCTTGTGGTATAAACAAATAACATTATGATATGCATGTACGTGTAGATATGAATGCCCATGTGCAGTGCCGTCTTGTATGGAACTTGAATAATGTCAATGGATTAGATTGGACAAAAAGTGCTATCTTGTCCAGACGCAAACATGAACATGTACGTAAATGGGCTAATGTGAGCATATACATGTACATTTTACTGTATAAACCCCCTGTACAAGTGTTATTATTCCACTTACGATGACAGATACTTTATACAAATACTACACTTGCTATTTCAAGCTGACAAGTTCACTTCACCAACTGATTATTAATTGATAACATTTCAATTTATTTTGTTGAGTTGTGAATACCCATTACAGCATAATTACATGTAAACATTCTGACTTTCACTTTACAAGTCTGTACATGTACATGTGTGTACATGTAGGAGGGAAGTCTGTATTATACATGTACATGTACATCCGATCCAGTTGTGATTCATATCATATTTTCTAAAAACAGTCACTAGGTAAATGGTATTCAAAATTTCAAAATGAAATAGGACAGAATATGCTGTTTCTTCAGTTTATCTCATATATGTGATAATGTACATATCATCATAAATATGTTAGAGTATTAATGTTTTTTTTTTTTTCGATGAGGATACAGCTACCATTCATAGAGATCATAAGAATAATAGCAGTAAAGAAATCCAATAAATGTCCATTGATAGCAGGCATTTGTTCAATTACTGTAATACCTGAATTCATGTCAAGTATATCAAATTTTACTTTATAAGACATAAATAAGATATGAAGAGTTGCTGAATTGAGGAAGAGATATTGAAGGCCATTAAATTCTATTCATTCAGCTTTTCAAATAAATGTTCTCTTGTATCGTTGTATGAATAAATTTGGAGAAACAAACCTGATCAGCCAGCATAAGAACTGTCTTCATGGTGAACTTCCTACTACAGAAGTTGAAGAGATCTTCTAAACTGGGCCCAAGCAGCTCCATGACCATGATATTGTAATCATGGCCTTGCCCAAACCATCTAAAATGCACAGGAGATACATGAAGAGAGCATGAAAGGATGCGGAAGGGAAGCGTGGAAAGGGAGGAGAGGGAGGAGAGGGAGGAGAGGGAGGAGAGGGAGGAGAGGGAGGAGAGGGAGGAGAGGGAGGAGAGGGAGGAGAGGGAGGAGAGGGAGGAGAGGGAGGAGAGGGAGGAGAGGGAGGAGAGGGAGGAGAGGGAGGAGAGGGAGGAGAGGGAGGAGAGGGAGGAGAGGGAGGAAGGGAGAAAGGAAGGGAGAAGGGAAGGGAGAAGGGAAGGAAGAAGGGAAGGAAGAAGGGAAGGGATGAAGGTTCATGTACATGTACAGGTGTAGGTCAGGAGGGGGAGGGGGAGAGAGAGAGGGGGGCAGGTGGACAGGAAGGGAGAACGACAGAGAGAGAAGGGAGAATGACAGAGAGACAATGGAAAAAAAAAGAAAATAAAGATAAAGGAAAATGGAGATTGGATAAACTTTCTGCAAATTATTTGCTGTGCACATGTACTGTAAGTAACTGTATGTACATGTACTAATAGGCTTGGGACTAATATTCAAATTTTCAGAATACATGTTTGCATGAATATTCAATTAGTACATGTACAATCGGTATTCGTCTCTAGCCTAGTATGTACATGACTTGTACATGTATGAATAAACGATATTTATGATATTTTAAAGAAAGATCATACTCACTTACCGGTAAATAAACAAGCAAGCAATACAATGTGTACAAGTACAGTAGGTGGAGTTTAATGTTGAATAATATCTATTTAGATGCAAAGTATACAGAGTACATGTACAATGTACAATGTACATGTACATACAATAAGATTAACAAGACAATCTTTCAGTACATTGATCTTCATGTACATATACAGTATTAGTATTCTGTTCCATTGTAAAGGCAAACAAAAAAATATATAAAAAATTGACAATTAAATATTAATACAGTTAATTCTTCTCAAGGTAATCAAATAAGTGTCAACAAAATCAGCTGGTTGGGGGACAAAAGCTTTGAGTCATCTATAAGAAAGTCTACTGGGAGCAAAGAGTAAAAAAAATGCATTATCTCGCTTGCATGCCAATGCCATGGCATGACAAGTTATGAGTCTTCAGTGCAATAGTCATGAGTCATCTTGAGTTGTGGTACCGGCTACAAAATAACCTCAGCAATGCCGGAATTGCACTGCCTGGGTCAATTAGAAACAAGTTCAGGTCCGACAGCTTTCCACGCTTGCTGGATTATCATCATTCAACACATTAAAATAAGAATTTCTACTTTAAAAAAAATCTGATCTAATTCTAAAAATAATGTGTATAAAACTATTTTTTTTAAAGGCCTTTCATATTAATGTTCCTGTATTTTAAGCTTCTACTATCCATACATTTTAGTAGGCAAGCTTTCATGTGGACTTTCTCAAGCCAAGTGATTATTCACATATTGAGAAAGTCCACAGGGTTGAACAAAAGCTTGCCTACTAAATTTTAAGGTTGGCAGAAGCTTAAACTACATGTTATGATTAGCTGATTGCCCCAACCAATTACAGTTTTCTGTATCATATTAATGATTGTGTAATGTTAAACCAATCATATTCATGATACCATACTAATTGTAGACAAAAGGCCACACAAGGGGGTGCATTTACATGTATATAATAGACAAATGATATTAGGCTTTGCCCTTTCAGACAAATATTTCCTGGCACCCAGTACTGAGAGATTATTGGCCTATATTG
The DNA here is from genome assembly GCA_037976565.1 of Mesocentrotus franciscanus. Taxonomy (NCBI): domain Eukaryota; kingdom Metazoa; phylum Echinodermata; class Echinoidea; order Camarodonta; family Strongylocentrotidae; genus Mesocentrotus; species Mesocentrotus franciscanus. The sequence goes on from CP137677.1 coordinate 20,679,307, forward strand.
ATTACTATCTCATGCATTATTCAAAATTCAATATGAACTAATCTTACACCAAGAACTGCAAGGGCCTTCATGTCATGTTATACGTCAAAGATGTGACATTTTGCTACTATTTTTCATTTCCTTTTCACGCTTGCACATTTTTTTTTTACAGCACATAATCCTGTACATTGAAGCATCTTTTCTTGAAATGTACATTTGTATATTATAAATTCATGCTTCAGGCACTCTTCAAAGGTTGGTGGATCAGTTTAAATTTACGCCAAGGTATTTGCTGTGAGTTTGACATAATTTTATGAAAAATACCCCCAAAAAAATGAATCTGAAGTGTTTGAACACTTACTTCATGGTTGGAATTCCTGGTCCTCCATGTAGGATTTTATACAGCTTGCTCTCGTAGAGAAGCTGTGGATGTCGGGCCTTCTCTGACTCTAATTTGACAGCTACCTCCTGCCGTAAAGATGACACAACATGAATAGAGATTGTAATGATCACATACTGTGAAGTGCAATTATGTAGCATAATACATGTACATGTATTTTATAGCAAACAAGTACATGTCTTCTCCACTCCATGTAGTAGAGCCTACATTACAACACAAAAAGTAAACCTGTGGTTCAACAGCATTTAATATGAAAAGTTCATTGGAAATGTAATGGATCTATCCTAGTTTCCTTCCAAATCATAATTTCTACATTTGTGCAGATATTTACATGTTAACCTTTCAACACATACAGTACACGTACAACTATTTTGCTTTACATGTACACAGTTCAATAATTAATATGTTCATGTAGTTTAATAGCATACATGTATGTATTTAGACCACATGTACGTATATGTACAGTACTAGACCATAGGCTCCTGCATGTAAAGGCCTTACATGTACATGAGTATGTACATTGTACATTTGCACCATGAAAATGGCAAAAGAATTGGAATGAAAGAACTAAAGGGGATAATTCTAATGGATTCATACTCCTAACTGGTGTCAGAAGATTGTGTATAAACTATAAAGGGCAATACAAAGGTCGAGCCAAAGCAAATTTAACAACTCCTAATTGAATTAATTGAATAAAATAAAAATTTTAAAAAAAGAGACAAATCTTTCCTCCTGTACATAATCAGTCATGTGGGAATCCTACATTCCTACATGTACCGGTACATGTTCTTGAGGGCACCCTAAAGGATTGCAAAATTCAAAGCCTGATTTGTACATATGTATAGTGCCTCATGGCAAGAGTCCTTGAAAAGGCTGTTAAAAAAGCAGAGCAAAGTACGGTAACTCCATTGTAATTTGTACCTATTGTACTATGACTTCATACAGTACTTCCTCCACATAAGACTGTTGTAATATAAAATATATACATGTACATGTACGTGTACATGTATGTATGTTACAAACTTACAATATAGGGAATACCTGTAGATATGGACAATGGATGATGAGGGTTACAGCATATTACAAACACACCAAAATCTTTTCTGCACGTCTCAAAATCATTCAAACTAGAGCAGGAAAAATATACATGGGGGCTCGGGGCAAATGAAGAAATGCCAAAAAAAGCCCCCGAAAGTCATAAAAGAGCCAAAAAAAATTGCATAGAGTTCAATGCAAAACAAATTAAAGAGTATTATTTTCATGCAAGCAAGCTTGCATATTTTTAAATATTTTTTTCCCTGAACTACATGTAGAGTACACTTCATTTAGCAACCATACAGTAGTTACCTGTACATGTAAAAAAAAAAAAAAATTTAAAAGACAATAACATTTATGGCAGGATGTCTTCTAGAATTTGGACCAAAACTTTATAAAAAAGTGGAATTATAGAATGCAAACGGCAGATGGTATGAAATATGAATTATGTCTCATAGAAACTCACTATAGCCCAACTTTAAAATTTCTGCTATACCCTCATGGGATTCATAGTTCAAACTTAGACTTGAGATTTTCATTAAGCATGCTGCTTTCTTTGTAAGGAGGTACATGTAATGGTAGAGAAAGGATTGTGGTACTGGAATATTTAGAGTATCAGAGTAAATCTCAAAGTTAAAAGGATTAGGATGTACAGGTATATAATATATATATATACCATGTGTGTACATACATATAAATACTATAATTATATAGATGAGTCCAGGAGTCCCATTCTGAACTTACATGAATATTTATACCGGTACTTAAATGTACATACACTGTACACTATTTCATTAGCAATTTCAGTTATTTGTTGGTTGGTCTCCCATTACAACTTTTGTGTTTTTCAAATTTTGTATCAGAAAAGGTTAATTGATTGATTCATTCATTTCCAAGAGGTATAGAAACCAAAAGATCAGTTTACAAAATGTGGCTATCCATATCAGCATTAATATAAGACTTTTCAAGTTCTTTACTAAAATTTGTTTATTTAACAGGAGGGCGACAAGTGGGGGTGGGGCATGGATTTGTATTTCAAAAAATAAACTTACATGTACATGTACTGTATACAATGTATGTGTCTAACATGGTGCTAATGCACTTTCGCACAGGGCAGCTAAATTGTGATTCTGTAGATTCTGTTAAATTGTAAATGCAAAGGAAAGACCTATTTTGATGCATCTCTGCTACACCTGATAATATATCTTCTCCAAAGTTGCGATTAATTAATCTTCTTAAACCGCAGCTCGCACTTGGTCCTCGCACCCACAACCGCTATGGTGACAGGGCCTTCTCAGTCTGTGCCCCCTTCTTTGGAACACTCTCCCTGCCCATATCCAGGACTCGCCCACCACTGACATTTTCAAAAAGAATCTAAAACTCATCTATTCCAATAACTATATAGTGTGAATTTGTATTACAATGCCTACATTATGTCTTTTGTTAAATTGTTGCTATTATTAATACAATATGTTAACTTTCCCAGGAATTTACATGATATGTTAATTTCTCTAGTGATGTTAGTAATGTATGATTTTCTTGGTAATTTAAGTAATGTTAATTTGTTTAGTTATGTTAGCAATATTTTATTTTCTTGGTAATTTAAGTTATGTTATTTTCATTAGTAATATTAATTTTTCTTGAAGTAATCTTGATTTGTGTACACTGTACAGCGCTTTGAAACATTTATGTCACAAGCGCTATATACATTTTTCGTATTATTATTATTATTCTTTCCTTTGCATTTTATTTAACGGCATCACTCAGTGGTACCACTTGTATACATGTAGGTGCCAGTGGCAGTGCGAAGTGCACTAGTTCCTCTAACGTTAGAACACTCGGACCGCAAAAGGAAAGAATAATGTCAGTCGCTCTTCTCTTCAAAAGTTCATCCTTACACTAGTTACAGGCTTACAGTCAGTTACATGTACTAATAGATGTATGATTATGACATACATGTAGGCTAGTCTAGATCCAGTCTACATGTACATACTGTAGTAGTAGTAGGTCTACATCATCATTGAACTACAAGTACAACTACAAAAGCAATAGGCAGTCTCAACTCTCAAGAAGACAAACACAATCAACACATTATTGGGCCTATAATTAGGGTGTCTGATCGCGCACCCGATGTTGTGTGCTAAAATCCTTCCCATAGAGATTGCACGCAGCCCTATGTAGTCTACGTACATTGCGCGATCATGCAAAATTGGTCAATGTTTTTATCACCAAATTGAAATTCAAACCTAAATCGCTCGTGATCCTGAAGGTGAAACTCAATAAATGAGGCGTCATATGAAAGAGCAGGTTTTTCTCCATATTCCCTAAAGGGGCTCACTTCGGAATTTAAAAAACTATCTTGATCAAAACAGCGATTTAAACATCATTTCCATAGTAGCTCTGATCTTTGCCACTTTCCTGAACCGAGCCCCCCAGGCTGATGTAGGGCTAGACGTAAGGAAAATATCCCAGGACTTAATTTTTCGCTAGCCCCAAGGGATCACAAGCGATTACAGTTTGAAAATACCCTTCCCCACATTTTTCGGATCAGCTACATGTAAGTAGGGAGGCATGAGCTCCGCGCCGGCCGAACCCATGGTGATAGCGCGTAAAATCTGCACATGAATATGCATCGGACCGCGTGTGTACAGACCAGGAAGTGGGTGCCCATTAAAGACAATGGATTGCCGATCGCCTTGAGTTGCGCATGCAGTTGAGCAACACGCGTACGCTTGCATATTGCGCAATTCAGCTGTTTTGCTAAATTTAGCAAAACAACATAACTCTGCGTGTACGTCTTTTTTGTCGATTCTGACAAAAACAAGAGGATGAATATTGTAGGGAATTGAAGGGGCTGTAACTTTTGATAGAAACATCAGAAATTTGAAATGTATTATTCTGAGTGAATAATTTTTTCAATTATCCAACCATAATGGTGAAAAACGATCCAAAAGGGAAAATTGAAAAATCGTCAAGACACCCTACTATAAATTAATGTAGCTTTTATCATCGACTTGTTTTGTAAATGTTCAGACATTAGAATCACTCCACGTCAAACGCATCGCATGCCGATCCGACCATTTCTGTTCTCACGTCAACCCAGGCTTGGCTCTTTCGAGACTCGAGTCTACTCTTGGCTTCGGCTTCGGTTTTACTGAACAAAATTAAAAGTAGACTCTAGGATTAATTCAATATGTTAAAAATAAGCTGTTTTTAAGTAAGGGTAAGTAACTAAAAGTTGACATGTTAAAGACAAACAGTTAACTTTGTCTTTAGTTTAGCTTTAAGCCTTTATGTTAGTCTTTGTTAGACCTAATTGTTATGGTGCTGAATTGAACTTGAACTTGAAAGTTGAAGATGGATGAGCATAACGTCTTATCTTGACTTGACGTATAATGTTATTTTTAGACCGAAAATTTCTGTTTCTTTCGTTCGTTAGCCTCTGATTTGGGTAGGGTCGGCTCCCCTCTTTAGATTGCTGACCTTACCCAAATCGAATGCTAACGAACGAAAGAGACAGAATTTTTTCGGTCTAAGCTGAGCCAACATCGAGAGTGAATTGCGTTTGATCGATTGAATTTGAATTGATGTAAACTAGACTAGGCCTAGAGCTAGAGACTTTGTAGGCTATTACTATTAGTATTAGAGTCACTAGACTAGTATTTTTAGTAAAAAACTAGTAAATTCCTCTTCAAATAATGAAATTAATTATAGTCTATATTATATACTTGCCTCCCCGTTGTGAATGTTGATTCCAAGATAAATATCTCCGAATGATCCACTGCCTATCTTTCTCACCAAACGGTATTTATATTTATCACTGCCAACAATAAATTCTCCACTCCTCCCAGATTGACATGCTGAATGCATGCCCGCAGCTGAAGGCGCAGCCGACATGTTTCTGTACAAATGCTAAACACGGCTAAGAAATGATTTAACTATCTACAGGAATATTGAAATGAAAAGTACAAATTTGACACTAATTCATCCGATTTCATAGCGGATTAACATTACATTCCATTTCTAACTTATCAAAGTCATTTCCTCTGAGTCGGGACGCATTCCTTTGCACAGATTTCCAGATAAATCCCCCAAACAACAGATTTTCTACGTCCAAAATATTGCGCGGATAATTCTTCTCTTAAAATCGTACGTAACGCGAATCACACCTACGAGCGCGTAAGAGTGCGGACATTTGACCTCCACGTATCGTCTATGACAAATTCGCGGGTGCATTGCTAAGCCGAGATGTGAGCGACACAAAGACATTGCCCTTTGACCCGGACTGATCACAATAACAATCCGATATTGCATTGTGGGGAAATGGGAGAGCGACTGAGAGCCCATTGTTGTTACCAAAGCAACTGCGAACGGGCCAACGCCCTTTGGTTTAGATTTTAATGAGCTATAGCTCATAAATAATTATAATATTACGGTCGATGATAATATTTGTATTGCAGTTGTTTATGTTTGAAACCCACTTTCGTTATCAATTCAGAAGAAGAAGAAGAAGAAGAAAGAAGAAGAAGAAGAAGAAGAAGAAGAAGAAGAAGAAGAAGAAGAAGAAGAAGAAGAAGAAGAAGAAGAAGAAGAAGAAGAAGAAGAAGAAGAAGAAGAAGAAGAAGAAGAAGAAGAAGAAGAAGAAAAGATTTTAAAAATCTTAAGAAACATGTTTTTGATGATTGGTAAAATTAGGCCTATTTCTTTTTTTCAACTATAACAGGAAATACATTTTTTTTAACGGAAGACGTGTGAAAATGTAATAGGCATATACCAACCAACCCACTAAAAAGGGTTTTTTCGATTTTTCGCTCAGTGGGGGGTAGTGAGCAAAAAAAAATTTTGGCACCTGAAAAAAAAATGTTTCCCTCCGGGAAAGGGTACTTTTTTCCACCACCACCCTTGGGCGCCAGGGTAGTGAGCACAATTTTTTTTTTTGGCACCCCAAATTTTTTTTTACCTACGGGAAGGGTTATTTTTTTCCAACCACCGCCCCTTGGGCGCCAGGGGCGGGGCCCAACTCTTTTTTTCCAAAAAGGGTGTTTTTACCTGTTTTTTTCTAGGGAGGGCCGGGCCGGCCCCTGGATCCGCCACTGGGTTAGGGATTTACCCCCTCCTTGGGAAAAAGAAAGAACGCACACTGGATCGAGAGAAACCTTTGTGAGAAGATATTCAACTCATCTGGTAACTTAACCAAACACATGATAACTCTGGATATAACTGTGTATTAAACTGTTACTTGATTTAAAAAGACGTTATCATGCACTGCTTTGTATGGTCTCCATTGTGTTAGTAGATGCCAGGAAAACATCACGGGCCGGGGGGTTCAAAAAAGCAAAGAAAATCGCCTCGCCGCTATACGCGGCTCGTGGACGATGCTCCGCATCGTCATTGGGTCAACCCCCCCCCCCTTAGCAAAAAGCTAGATCCGCCCCTGCCCCCCCCCCTCCCCCCGCCCCCTTCGCAAACTGATAAGCATGGAGTCGAAAAGGTAACGTCATTTTGAGGATACTGTCTTCCTCATGGTCCGCCACTAGTACATATCAAACGGTTAAAATGAGTCTTGTATACGTCAGAGTTGAGATGGACCGCGAAAGTTACAGACCCTGGCCTGGGGTGGAGTAAATTTAAAGAGTTTTTGAACCACTCATATCAACTCTACGTAAACTACGTATACGCAAAGAGATATCACAACATTTGGTATACGTAGTCTAGAGTTCCGTGGTAGCTCCGAGCTGATGAGCTACTAGTATTTGCTATGGCGCCATCTATTGTTTCGGTCTATATAGTTATGAGCTGCATACAATATATGAAATGGTCGGTCGACACTTTGCATGGGCTCCAAGATTTACGACGCGTATAAAATTATTTGATTTTCGAGTGGCATGACGGTATGTGTGATGAGGACAGATTTTAATTTGAGGGGGTGACGGGGGGAGGCGGGGGGACATTCGAGCTAATGGTGAAAGACACAAATGAATTAAAAAAAAATAATAGTAAATAATAAAACAGGCTCTTATTTGCGATGGGGCGGGGTGACAACAAGGGGGCGCATATTTCCTTACTCTTATAGTTATAGACAATCAGTTTTTTTCTTCATGTTTTTCATATTTCGATTATTGCATTATTCATGCAAATTTGCATATTCTTTTCATCGTAGTGTCATTGGTGTTATTAGCAGGAACACTTTTTTGAGCGAGCAAAGAAAAAGGGTCTGGTCTAATTTCATTCTGAGTTTTTTTATTTTTTTACTCAACTGTTAATCCTTTCTAGTTCATAATTTGTTCATGCCATTTGATTTTTTTGCCGATTTCCAGTGTATAATAACGTTCAGTTTGTTTATCAGACTTGATGTGCGCCCCTATGCTAAAAAAATCTTCGTTTTGTAGGATGGCTTCAAAATTTACGTATATTGAGAAATTATTTCTAATTTGTAACGTCTAAAGAGCATTTTTATTAGAATTTACCTTGAAATAACTATACTTTATAATAGTGGATAAAAATACAGTTACTTTTCTTGAGGGGGGGGGGGTAAAAAGGGAGGGCAAAGTGCACCCTTGCATTCCTTCAGATACGATCGTGGTCGATTTGTAATTTCATATTTAATTTAGTATATTTTCATGGCGAAATTGCGATTTTTCTCTCCGTCAAAAGTTAAGCTCACTATCTTTGCCCGCTCGCTCGCTCGCAACATGCATAAAGCCGGGATAATGATATGATTTCAGGGCCATTAGGGAGAACAGTCTTTGATGAGGCTATCCTGGGTAAACAAGACATATAATTATTATTAAGATTATTATATACCGGAAAGTGCATATTCGGTCATCACACGTCACCCCAACCCCTAACAAAATCGGTGTGCCTAACATAATATTACGCCTATATAATGCCGCCATATTGCAGAATATAGTTGGTTAAACATTTTCAAAGAAAGTCTTGTGACTCCCTATAGGCTATACCGTGTGAGTCAAAAAAAAGTTTACACCTAGAAAATTGCTAATTATTTAAAAAATCATCTATGAACAGTAAATTATCATACATTTCATGAAAGAGTGTTTTATCCCAAATCATTTGGTATAATTTTTGTGTGGTATGTGTTCACGCTTGGATGAACAGGAGGCATTGTTTGCGAGAGTGCAAAAATCGATTTGCGCCAAAGTTGCTTATCTGTTGTCAGGGGTGTCGATTTGTATCCGTGGTTGGGGGGGATGATAGGTGCCAAAATATTTTCGGCAATGGATCAAAGCAACCAAGAGGTAGAAGTGTGTGGCAGGTTGCACCCCCTCCCTTCCAAGTTATTAACTTTTTCAAGTCACCCTCAATAAAGATAACATTTCAGATAATATAAGAGTGGTAATAAAATGAATAACATGCTAAATGTTAGTCCTGACTCTTGCCTGCAGTGAAAGTATTATGTTACCAGTGGGCAAATGCATTAATAAGCAACCAGGAAAGGTTCATGTAGACAGAAAATTCTTTATTTCCTGGTGATAGAAACATACATTTTATGAATATTGATGTCTCCAAACAACATTCATCGTGAAAAACCCATTCCAATATTCTGTGTAAGGAGATCTCAAAAAACATAGTTCTCATTAGTAAATGAAAAACATATTGCTTTTGGTTCTTCATTTGACTCTCTTCCTTCTTTAATTAAACCAACTGAATCCTCTCTGCGGGAAACTCAATTCAATGAAACAGAATATCACTGATGCAAAATTTGGTTCTCAAAATGACAGAAAATTTCCACTCCTGATCTCATACAAACTGTCTGTTTCTTAAAAACATAATATAAAACTTACGTTCCAACTACCAAACAACAAACTTCCATTATCTCCTTCTTCACCCAGATATACTTATCATACCAGATACGCTCTAAAATATAAGCATAATATTCCCTAAGGCCCTGACCAGAGCACTATTTTTTCTCAAAAACTATAACCAGTCTTAGAAGGTGCATTATTATTGGAAGGGTGTTATAAACAAAACTTCAAACTTAATAACATTCTAACCTTCAAAAACACCTTAACTATCTTATGCCTGTTACGTTTGAATACAATACATAGGCCTACATCAGCTTTTCAATAAAACAAAAATAAGTTGTGACATAATAATCTTTCTCCAAAATATCGAACTGGAGTATTCTGTTGTATTGCTTGTTTATGTACATACAAAGAGCTTATTTTCAAGAGGCACTAGATCCATGTGTGTAACTTAAGAAAGAACTCTTTGTTTACCCGATTTTGTTCAGGTGTCTATGGAAAATTGTTATTAAAAGATGCATGTGTTCATAATTTCTCTCGTAATTTAGGTTAATAATTTTGTTCAAGGTAAATAGAGGAAAATGTATATCATTATCTCCATTTGCTATCAAAAGATTTTGCTCCTTTCGGAAAATAGCTCTTCAAATGTTTTACATGTAGAGATATAAATAAACAAAGAAATGGATGAAATCAATAAAACAAAATAGATACTGAGTATGAATCAGGGAACAAACTGAAAGTTTCGTCTCCTACATGCTGCCATTTGGACAAAACCGTCTTTCTCTTCAATGATACAATATTTTATTACTTTACTTGCATTATGAAAAAAACGCATCATCAACCCCACATAGTCATAGCTTTAAAAATCACTTCAGATTGAACTGGCCAAAAGTCATGTGATATTCTTGCTCAGATGCTTTCCTTTACCTTTAAGAGTTCTTTATATTGAGGAATTGGTTGATAATTTGTTCTTGGCAATAATGCCCAAATTAAAAGAGTTAAACAAATACACGACTGTAACTCCTAGCGCGTTTTGAAAAATGTTTTAGGAAATATCAGGAAATAAAATGGGTGAAAAAAAAACAAATAAAGATACAATGACGTGAATTTTAAAAAGGGTGAACGGAAACAACATAACAACTAGTGAACTATCTTATAACTCTCCCACTCTACTTCTTTTTGCACTTTTGCGCTTCGCGCTTAACATTTAGCTCGTTGCTTTTTAACGCTGCGGCTTTGCATTTGGCGCACTGCATTTCTATGATGCTGTTGATTGAATAAATTGAATAAATTCATCAATTCCTGATGAAGCCGTATGAGCGAGAATTCAATTTATTCTTGTCTCATATACGGTTGTCTCATTTACTTCGTTTTCTATTTATATATGTATGTATTATGAAAATGAGATAGCAAAATGTGTATATTGATGGTCATCTTGCGAGTAATAACCATTAACTACTCTCATCGGGCTCTCATCATTAATTTTTCTCTTCATTTTTATTTTTATTTTAATGGTGAATTATTGGGGGGGGGGGATGATTGTACAGGCCATCCCCCACCTGAAATATTGGGGGGATATATCCCCCCATCCCCCCCGTGATCGACACCCCTGTCTGTTGTTTAAATAAAACAATTGGGATTTGGGTATTAAAGATACTATGTCCCTTTTGCAGCCAACATCAAATTCTGTAGAACTTTGCAGGAATTATGAATATGTCATGTATGTCCTATCTGTGAAATTTAAACGTTAGCAGTGTCCTAATATTCAAATTATGCAAGGAAACCCGTTTACTTGCTAGACTTCACTGTCAGACACTATTGAGTGACTGACTGGCTTTTTCATCTTTGGTAATAACATACATAAAATGAGCTGTAAAGGGTACATGAGCATTTGTCTACATCAATAACCCACTTCTTGTAATGGCCAAAATTAAACTGATTGAATCTTTGCGCAGCATAAAACGTACGACCATTCGGTACAATGGTCTGAAAATCAGACTATTACTTACTGGCTCTATAGCTCCTAAGTCGATTCGACAACTAATAGTCGTTATTTTCCCACTTAAAGACATTTTTAAGCCCCCTTTTTTAGGGAAGTTCTAAATTAGTATCTCCTTTCAAATGCCGTTGGAATTGAACCTTTTTATTTTTTTGGCCTGCAAATGGGACATAGTACCTTTAAATCGTTTTTTGCAGATCCAAATGATATCCCTAACAAAATTAATCATGCCACACATCAAATATCGAATATCAAAGAACATTTGAGCGCGTTTGTGTGTGCGTGTGTGACTTTGCTTCTGCAAAAAGCATATGCAATGCATTTCATTATTTTGATACATTCAATTCATTCTCTCACTCCACTAATCCCAACATAATACATGCTGTAGGCATCACTTTGGCGCAAGTCGATTTTTGCACTCTCGCTGTTCGTCCTGTTCATCCAAGCGTGAACACATACCTCACAAAAATGATACCAAATGATTTCGGATAAAACACTCTTTCATAAGATGTATAATAATTTACTGTTCATAGATGATATTTAAAATAATTAGCAATTTTCTAGGTGTAAACTTTTTTTGACTCACACGGTATAGGGTTAGATGCACATGTAGGAAAAGAAATTCGAGCATAGATCGAGAAACCGCGGACACTGTGACTGTCATCACTCCCTATCCCTGTTTATCAGCTTTCTGCAGGGGCGGCGATTTCTTTTCATGACCGGGGGTGGGGGCTACTTTATTTACGATCATGTAGAGCAAATCGAGCGAAGCAAGTGGAACATAAATTGGCTTGGGGTCCAGGGGCAAAGACACGGCAGGGGTCAGGGTTTTAGGCATTTAATTAAAGTCAGATGAGCATCCAGGGAGACGGCCTTAGGGCCCCTGGTGGGGTCGTGGGGGCGGAAGCTCAGAGGTTTTAGGCATTTAATTACGGTCAGATGAGCATATGTTGATACCTTATTTGTGACATTGGCATGCAGGTCACTAATTGGAGTGGGGTCCAGGGGTCGGAGCCCCCAAAAGCTCAGGGGTTTTAGGCATTTAATTACGGTCAAATAAGCAACCAGAAGCCCGCCTTAGGGCCCTTGGTGGGGTTCAGGGGGCAGAGGCCGCGATAGCTCAGGGAAAAATCATGCCATTTCAGCAACATTTGTAAATCACTGGTATAGAATTAGAAATAAATCACGTTTGATTTTTTTTTTGGGGATAACTGCCCGCAAGCCCCTCCCACATCAGTACGCCAGTGCGAGGGAGCAAAGTGAACGAGAGGGTGAAGGTGACGGAAGTGACTACCCTCTCACAGGTTTTTGAAGTTTTTCTGTATTAAAACATTACATTCCTTATATAGCAAAACTATAGTATAAAAACAAGCAATATACTTTTTTCACACTTCACTTTTCTACAATATTTACTTGTAAATTTTTAAGGATATTATGCGAGGGAGCGTATAGCTACCGAGCGAGAAGATTTTTGCCTTTTTATTTGTCTAAATGCTGCACTCTTCGGCCCTCCAGAGCCTAAAAGTGTGTTGCAGTCTTTAGTCAGCATTTGCTATACATTTTTTGGTGCCCTTTTCAAATTTTCCGAGGGGGGGACGTGTCCCCCCGCCCCCGGGATCGCCGCCCCTGGCTTTCTGGATATAATCTAATCCGGGGTCCCGAGCTCCCATCTTTAAAAAATATAGTTAATTTGGGCCTCTGTTATGTATGCTTATTATGATTGGAAGAAAGTTTTTTTTTTTCTTTCTTCAATACATTTATGAATAAGATATTGTAAATCTATATAAACACACGTGTTGGACGTGAGAGGAGTTTCCATTTCCATTTAATAGAAATTGTTGTTCGATGCATGTTTTGCAGGGCTGCGTCTCACGAAACCGTCATAAGTACAAGTTGAGCGACATCCCATTGAAATGCGTACTTTTGAAATCGAACCGTTGACGAAAAATAAATTGAAAACATCGGGACGGATTTTTACGATTCGCTATTTTAATTAACTAATTACATTAAGAGTGAATCAGTTTAGGATTAAATATTTCCAACATAGGTTGCTAATGGAACAAACTTCATTATGAAAACAAATTTGGTTCTAAAGCTCACGGCCCCATTTTCTGGGTTCCCACTACTCAACCTTCTCTTTAAGTTTAACCCAGCCCAGAATCGCATCTGTAAATCAAACTATTGTTTGACCTTTGACCTCGGCCTAATCTGTTGCGTTGTACACATACATGTACGAGAGGGAGGTTCCTCATCTTCATTAATGCCGTTAAGATTGCCTGTTTAAATCGTGTTTCGTCAAATTTTGGACACTAATATATTTCCACTGACAACAGCTCATGCTGAACCTGAACGTTTTTCTGAATATCTTATGGAAATATTGAGTAGTGTACAATCGCCATCTCTGTTGCTCTGCCTGTAGCTGTAGATCTAGCTGTCAGCGGAACGGCAGCCCCAGTGAATGGGCTACAGTAGGGGAGGAACGTTGTGCTGATATGAGCGAAGAGCGCGGCCTATCTACACATGTAGATCTACATGTACATACATGTAGATCGACAGTATACCTTAGTCCTTAGCTTGCGCTTGGGATGTCAGAGAGAGAGAGTTCGACTCCATATTGTCTGCTACTCACAGTCAGTCAGTCTGTTGATGTTAATTGTTGTTGAAAATTGAAAGGAATTTAAAATTTAATTTCTAGAGTCTATATTTTTTAAATTAATTTTTTTGTTTCACTCTGTGACTTTGTAAATTGTAGAATTTATAAACTGTCTATATTAAACACAGCAACACATGTGTTAGTGAATTGAGAAAAGTGATCGCTATTGGGAAACCCATCACTCAGCTGAATTAGAATTGGGAAGAAAGGTTCATGAATGATAAGCATATATATTCTACAGTATTAAGTAGAATGATGGTTGATATCTATTCTATGGACTGTCACTGTACACTGACTACACTGCGAGATCTGATGAGTAAAATGTGTGGTAATGCTACTGAAGAACTATAAACTGATGTGAACAAACTTCTAGCAAGCAGACCACATTAACACTGACGATGAGTGGAAGTAGAGTGGACCTAAAAGTTGTGCTCCTGGGGAAGGAGTATGGTGGAAAGACTAGTCTTGTGGAACGTTATCTCCATGACAGATTTCATGGAGATGTGCCATACCAAAACGTGAGTGTGAGTAACTATGTGTAGGTTCACCTTATTTTGTTTATATTGGTCTACATGTACAAAACTTATCTTTGTTGTGCTTTTGAATAAAACGAGTGTTGTTCCAATGCACCTGTATCTATTAAATTGAGGATATTCATCGCCGGTCGCCTACAGCTATACAGTATGCCAAATTGCCAATACACTTCAGTTTAATTTCTTGAAAATCAGGAAATTTTCTTTGATAGTTTGATAATGCGATGTAATCGAAAATGAGTATGGTTAGTTGGTTACTACTATGGTAAAGCAAAATTTAGACATTTCCTTGGGTAATTGTCTTAAAGGATGTCGTTTTAGTTTTAATGACATGTATGATGTATCATTCAATTGTTAAAGGTATAGACCAGTTTTGGAAACGCCCCCCTCTCAAAAAATGAAATGGAAGCTCTTATTACCAATCGTGTGAAAGAATATGTTTTGACTAATACGTGATGATACAAATTTTGCCGGGAAACCGCCTAGGCGCCTTCTAATTGATATATTTGGTAAATTATCATATCGATCCGGACTGGATAGGTATCGCGATTGCGTATATAGTCCCATATACATTTTTCTGTGTACAGTGCTTGTACTGTAACTTAATTTACCAAGACTGGGCCAAATTTCTCATCATTTTGATGATTCCAGAACCTTGCAGTACACACCAATACTTACATTGTATATGCTGGATGATCAACATTTTCTGATCAATTCCACAACGTTTCTTTCACAATGCAATCGCATGTCCAGAACTGGTCTATACCTTTAATATTTATGCTAATTGTGAATACATGTATTTATGCCAAAACCAAATTGCTGAGTCTCTCAACTAATCAACCTATTTGCAAAAGGAAGACACCCTTAAAGATAAAGTTGAGTTCTGGTCATGCGATTGCATTGTGAAAGAAAGGTTGTGGAATTGATTAGAAAAGGTTGCTCATCTAGCATATATAAGTATTGGTGTGTACTGCAAGGTTCTGGAATCATCAAAATGATAAGAAATTTGGCCCAGTCTTGGTAAAGTTACAAGCACTGCACACAGAAAGATGTATATATGGGACTACCGGTACACGAACATGTGGCATAAAAATCCGTTCCGATTTGTACATGTACATGTATGATGTTACATGCCATATTTAGAATATTGAGGCATTGGAAGAGCTACGTACATGTATGCTTTTCAGGGAACATTTTTTTTCTCTGATGTTCTTCCACACTTGCATAATACAATGATAACACTCACAAATTATTTTTTACCTCTTCCCAGAACTCAACCTTCTCTTTAAATATAAAGGATATTAATGTGAAGAATTTTGTGGTTTCTTTTACGAAAATGATAGCAGAATAGTATACCAAAATACCATGTGCTACTAGATGAAGAACAAGAAGAAGAACAAGATCATGATTCATGAAGAAGAAGAGGAGGAGGAGAAGGAAGAAGAAGGAAGAAGAGAAGGGGAAGGAGGAAGAGAAGAAAAAGAAAAAGAAGGAGGATGCGGTGGAGAAGGAGGAGAAATTACATGGTTGAAAACGCATCCTTCAAAAATGTAGTTGGCAAGAAAATTCCTGTGCATTTCCCAATAGGTTTGCCAAAAAATCCCTAGGAAATGAAATTAACATGGTACATGTGTTACAAAAGCAGCAACAACCTCTTTTGATGTGCTACATTGTACATGTACATGCACATATAATAGATGTGGATCTGCAACAATGGTTCGATAATTTTTTTTTTTTACAGGGATCAATCACCTTAAATTGGCATGGTTTGCATTCCTTTCTAAGTTCTAGTTATGTACATTAAAGAAGAAATATATGGCCTTTAAAAAAATCTACCTTGATATTAAGCTGGATGTTCATGTACATACCGAATCATGAAAGAATCATAAAGTTTGAGAAAAATTCAAAAGAGAATATAACAGTTATGAACTTTTAAATTTGTAGTTGATCAAATGAAAATTGTTAGCCAAAAATGTTTTCCCTTGTAGTTATTCTTCCTCTTTGTTTTGGCTCTGATTATGCACACTTTATCCACAGAAGAAGACTTGATTGTATGGTATATGATTTTAAGAACATTAAATGTTTTACTTGTACATGTACATGTCAAGGATTGGTGGTAGACCAACAGATCTATATCAATGAAAATCCTGTAATAAAATACCATTTCTTTTCAGCTCAGGAAATGATTACTATTCACCCTGAATGATGATCTTCAGGAAGTAATTCTGATACCCATGGTTTTCTAAGTTATTTCCCTGACTTTATTTCCTTCCTGTAAAGTTGTCTTCATTTTTTTTACTGATTACTACAGATGCAGTAGAGTAGTATTTGAACAACACTTGCATTGATCATCTGATTGTTTGCAGCTTATTGGTGTGAAACTGTGAATAAAATATTTTGTATAGAGGGAAATGGCATCTCAGACGATATAATGCCTCTATTTTTAATAGGCAGTGTAAATATGGTTTTGAAACGTATATTGGAAAATTTGAACCTGTACATTAGAATACAAACGGGAAGAACTCCTGGTCAAAAATAAATACAGATGTTCTATGAATAAATGCAGTTTGCCATTGAGTTAAAAAAAATGTTGGAAAGTTGCTTGACATAATGACTTGCAGTTTTTAGAAAGTCCTCTTATTTTTTTTCACTTAAGTTTTTCCCCTCCCCCACCAAAAAATGAATGAATAATTAAACAGTGTTATGAACAGCTCACTGAAAAATGCTAAACTACAGCAATAATTGCATATCAGCTACTTAAAATCCTGTGATAATATTATGTCGCCCCTCCTGTTTAGAAAAAAATAGAAAAACGTAGGGATATGTCCTTCTGTTCCCACTACTCATGGATTTAACCCCCTTTTCAAATTTGTAACAGACACAAAAATTGATAATATGGACTCCTCTTTTGAACCAATATTACAGAATAACCTTGTTGTACATATAGCAAGCTTTGCGAAGTTGATACATGTGCATATTTATTAGAGAGGACACTATGTAATTTAGAATAATATATGCTAATTTATGATGTACTGATTTAAATCTATTTCTCTTAACATTCCAGACTATAGGAGCTGCCTTTGGAGCCAAGAAGGTGGATGTATATGATAGGACAGTCACAATGGGTGTATGGGTAAGGCAACATCTCCCCCTTCCCTCCCTCCCTCCCCTTCCCCCTCCTCTCCCCTTCCCCTCCTCTCCCCTTCCCCTCCTCTCCCATTCCCCCTCCTTCCCCTCCCCCTCCTCCTCCTCTCCCCCATTCTTACAAAGTTAGAGGAATAGCTCATGTGGACTTTGTATTTATTTATGTTTTACAGGAGCATTTTTATTTTTTGATAAGGGAATTTTATTTTTAGAATGGAGGAGACAAATATCTATGTGTATGTCCGGCAAATTTGCTCTCCCACATAACATGTATAGAGTAATAGAAAATTAGAAATTCCCTCAATAAATAAAAACGTATGAAAAACTGAGCAGTAAAAAATTGGGGCTGCAAGTGATTCGCCATTCGCCATTCCCCAACTTTTGAACACAGTGCAGTATAATATGATTTACATGCAGTCAAAGGCTTATAATGCTGCTTGTTCAATTGTAGTTGGACTTATATTATACTTTACATGTACATGTATGATTTACATGCAGTTAAAGGCTTATAATGCTGCTTGTTCAATTGTAGTTGGACTTATATTTAAATGTGTAACTGGTGTAAGAATGCTTGTCACATGGATTGTGGCAAGAAAAGAAATTCTGAAAATTAAACCACACATTGGCAGAGAAAGTGAATTTCCTTGTAATGAAATACTGCTTTACTTCATGATGTAAACCTCAGTATGAAAGAATTTGAATCCCATTTATAAATTAACTTTTTTTATTACTTATTTATCGTGTCACTCTTTACTGTCATTTTTTCCGAAAAGAAAAGAATAAAAATGTACAATCCAACTGTAGAAGATTTTAAGTGCATGAAATATAAACCTATTACATGTAGAGCAGACACGATATGAGTAAATGTGAAAAATGATACAGGGAAAGTATACACCATCAATTTTAGCACGCATGCAATGTATGTAATACACTGATTTTGACAGCTGTAATTAATTGAATTGATTAATTTCATGTAATTAGGATACGGCTGGATCAGAGAGGTATGAGGCCATGAGCAGGATATACTACAGAGGGGCGAAGGCTGCCATCGTTTGTTATGGTGAGATATATTGATTGCAATTTTAAATATAATTGCACATTTCTTTTGATTATGCTCCTGACTGACTATAAATTGCTGCATAAAGTCAGAAAACTGTATCTAGGCAGATAGGCCTCTATGCATGCCGTCTATAGTTGATACATACAAGTTTTCCATAAATCGTCGCCTGGCTGGCAGAAGGGCGTTAGCTCGAATTTCAGATAAAAAATGATGCGCTAAGCAGAAGGGCGTTAGCACTAAATCGCCTCAAACTTGTATAAAACTGGCTTATTTACGACTGAAATTTGTGGCCGTGTTCTACTATAACATTTCTATTGGTCTTTTAAGTTTTAAACCAATTCTCAGGACGGAAAGCAGTTTAAATATAAAACAAATCTTTAAATGCGAATAATTCGAAAAGTAGTTTTCGAGTCGCTCGCGTGCTAACGCCCTTCTGCCACCCGGGCGACGAAATCTTTGTCTTTGTTTTAGAATTGTGAGAAAGAGGTTTACTGGTTGTGACAGATAGCCGGATATCAATTAAGTTTTCATTTACTTTTTTGAACATCGTTCATTAGCATTTTGAGATACCTTTACTGATTACCATATCAACAAGATTCATTAATGCTCTGAACTATGTAGACTGTAAGTGTAATTCATATGTCTTTTTTGTTTGCGTTAGTGAAGATTGTGAAGAATATAACCACTTCAACACGAAAAATAATGACAAACTTACATGAGTAAGCTCATTGGTTATTACATTGAAGATGGCATCATGGCAAGAGAATTATGTGAATAGTGCATAGTTTTGAAAGTAACAGAGAAAAACAGCAACAATGTAATAAGCCACAGAGTGTCAGATGTCATAATTCCCCATGGTTCCCATTGTTCCTAAGACTTACAACATGAAATCTCTATGGCTGTTGGCCTGGTTGATTTTAGTGTTATAATTTGCGTGGTTGCATGGTTTTAGTGTTATACTGAATTCATGTAGACATGTAACTTATTCTGACATAATGAAGTCACATGCACAGACAATCTATGACGTGTTGGTTCAGGTCAAAAGTACAAAGATTACATTTGTTTGTTTTTTATGTAATGGACTAAAAATAGAAGCAAGCTCATTGCATATACATGTACATGTATATCAGAATTAATTTGATGAATTTTTTTGATTCTGTTCGAGGAACAGGAGCAATTTGATTTTGGTAAATCTGTTTGATAAATTTTAGTGTGTATGTGTATACATGTACATGTAGGGTAGGTATATTAATTGAATAGATATGACTCACAAACAGATAAATGTGGGTAATTAATTGGAATTGAAGTTAACTACAGTTGGAAACTAAGAAACATATTACACCTGACTATAAAGGCAATGTAAATGCCATTATGAAAGATTGCAAGTAGTGTGGGCATGTATGTTGACAATTTTTAATTAAATGTTGCGAATTATTGGAGCATAGAGAATGGTGATGGGTTTTGTATTAATGCTTCATGTTAATAAATGCCATAATTTGACCTCATCTTACTTACTGGAACTCTTTTTTTAGGATCTTCTGTTTTGATAAAATTTGTTTGATATTTCATTACTTCCTCACTTTCAAAGCTATGTTGTAAATTGCTCTCATCTCCGAAGTATGTTTTTTCTCTTCAATTTTTAATACATTGTTTGATGATTCATACATGTAGTCATAATGTTTTTCCATGATGACTTTGATAAATGAGATCGTGTGAAACCAAGACCTGTTTCTCCTTTAATCTTCTTTGTGATGTATTCTTAATTTTTTTATCAGACAATAGGATGTCAGACAATTTAGGTGGTTTGTTATCAACTATAGTTGGTTTCATATTTTATCATGTGGTTCTGATTTTTCTTTCTGCAGATCTAACAGATGAGCTGAGCTTTGGAAAAGCAAGATTCTGGGTAGAGGAATTATTAAAAAATGAAGAGGTAAATGCCAAACTGGTGACCCGTCATCTACTCTGATGATAATTATGTAGTTGCAGCCTTTAAAGATGTAGGGTTGGGGTTGCAGTTTGCAATGATGGTAGAGTACCAGAGGGAGGGGAGGGGAGGGGAGGGGAGGAGGGGAGGGAAGGGGAAGGAGGAGGAGATGAAATGGCTGTATATCATCTACAACTGATTACATTTCAAATAATGACCAATTACCTGCTTATTGTTATTGTTTCAGCACTGCAAAATCTATTTATGTGGGACCAAAGTTGATCTTGTACAGGACGACAAGAGGTGTCGGAAAGTCGATTATCATGTAACAACAGATTATGCTGATGGTAAGTCCAAATTATTTTAAAATCCTTAAATTGAATCTCGAATACAATGCAACCAGCAAAGATCAATGTTATAGCAAATCATTATAACAGAACATATTCTTTCCGTGGTTCCGAGAAATACATTATAATAATAATAACAATAGTCACTTTTGTATAGTACTTAGTAATATGATTCTAAGCGCTTTACATTGTAATTATTATTACCCCATTCATTGGATTTAATTACTAATCTGCACATGAAAGTGAAAAATGCTCTGCTCCCTGGGGAGTATTCTGGCCAGGCGCCACTTTACAAGTGTACACATGCCAATCCAACATTCTATTGTTTTACAAGCTATGCATTTTATTTAGTACAGATTTGCAGGTAAGTTTTTCCTTTAATTGAGTGTGTATTCCCCTCTGTATCGCTCCTTCACCTGATCATTTCCTTTATAATCTCTTGTACAAAATTTCAGCGGAAAAATACGCAGGAGCAGTGATTACCTCCCAAAAGTGCTCTGATATATTGAAAAAGAGCTCTGGTATAAAAATAAACAACAATAAATACTTTAATATCACTGTAAGAAAACCTCACTTCGTATCAGGACAATTACCTCCTGGACAATCACCCCCCGGAAAACTACCCCCCAAGGACGATTTTTGTCCAAAGGGGTAATTGTCCTAGGGGGTAATTTTCCAGGGGGTAATTGTCCTTGGGGGGTAATTGTCCCATTGGTAATTGGCCGGGGGTGATTGTCCAGGGGGTAATTTTCCTAGAACCACCCCACTTATACAGCACCCTGAAGAGCTCCCGTGTATAGATTAAACATTTTTTTTTTACACTGGTACAAATGTTTTGCAAAAGATACTGAAATCGAGATTGACTTCATTCTACATTGTCCTGATACTTTGTGTGATTTCTTTTTTAAATCACAGAAATACGTGCCCAGGTCTTTGAAACGTCAAGTAAAACAGGATACAATATCAGTAAGTTTTCTTATGCCTCTTTGTCTGGTAATTTTTCTTTGAATTGTCAATTGTGAAATGTGTACATTTCTGAAAACCTCAGCAGAATGGTTTTAATAATATTGTTACAACTTAATACTTTTACATGCACAAAAAATGACATTGAAATATTAAGGAGGTTTACATTTAACCCATGGTTTAAACCTTCATTTACATAACCCATGGTTTAAAATTAGCGCAAAATAAGCGTACCTTGCCTTGCGCGCGTCTAATATTGGACCTCTGACTTGTGTCGCGCTTATTTTGCGCTTATTTTAAACCATGGGTTATGTAAATGACGGTTTAAACCATGGGTTAAATGTAAACCTTCTTTGTGAATTCGGGCCTATATGTATGATCACTTTAAATTGGCTGAATCGATACTGTCACTTTGACGTAGTGCTGGACAACTTTTCAATTTGTTTCAACACATAAAATGACTAAAATGTCAATTTTTTCAAAAATGTTTGACTCAAAAGGGTGTTTTCTTTTTAGAAGACATATAATAATATGCTATCCATAAATAGTCCAAAGGGAGAAGGCACCTTAAAAGGAGTAAAACAGAAATTAACGAGATTTGTTGTATACGACTAACTTGAGAGTTTTCCATGACTACGTCACAATCCACTGACCAAATTGCCTATTCGAGATTCACATAGAATTAGTGATCACTTAGTTCAAACATTCATAACCCCTTTATTATTGGTCCAATTTATTTAAAACTTTTGCACTTCTGTTTCTCTTATATTTTTGCTTTCATACAAATTAACTTATTACAAACGTTGTATTGCCCTTTTGAAAATTGAAAACAGATCCTGAAATAACTGAAGATATTTTGGTATTTTATTATCTCAAGTGATTATCAAACAATGCGCAAAATGATCATGGTGCAGTATTTGGTTTAACTACCGGTAATGAATTGTATTTTCTGTAATACAGAATCTTTATTATTGGAATTGTAACAAAAAATTGTTTCTTCTTTCACCTACAAAACTCTTGTGTTTCATCAGAGGATCTTTTCTTTAAGATAGCCAAAGATTTTGTGGATGATCCAAAGAACAATGAGAATGGTAAGTCACCTGAATAATTATCGACGCTTCAATTGCATGATATGCACTTTCCTCACTCCTCTACTTTCCATAATCTTTCTTCACTGCTGTACTTATTCCTTACCTATCTCATCTCATCTTAAAATGTTACATTCTCAGGCATGTGAGGGTTTCTGTTTAGGTAATATAATAGTAAATATGTTTATGTAGACTATCGCCAAATACACTTACATGAAGGCATGCACACTCTTATAATAATAATAATAATAATGAACATTATTTGTATAGCGCATATCACTAACACAAAGAAAGTCCTTATGCTCTTAGAAAAGAAGGAAATAGAGATAAGGCGGAATAGAAATGAACATTTATGCCTGATACATGAAAAGAGTTAATTACAAACAATAATAATGATACGCAGTTCCTATATAGCTTACATGTAATAGATTGTATATTCAGGTAATACAGATTTTAAAATGAAAATTAAATGAACATCAAATTAAATATTAAATATTAAATACGTACATGTACATGATATTGTAACCAAAGAAGTCACTAAACAGCTGGAACAAAATTAACAATTTACAAAAAGATAGGTCTTCAACAGAGTCTTAAATGACTCTGTTGTGCTTGCCTGTTTGACAATACCAGGCAAGCTGTTCCACAATTCGGCCAAAGAATTTTTGAAAGAGCAAGTGCCATAATATTTTGTTTGATTGCTTGGAGTTACCAGGAGGAATTTACTATTTGATCTTAATTTTCTTGTAGGGGTATATTGTAGAATGAGATCTTGCAGGTAAGATGGGACTGTACCGTTTAGGTATTGATATGTCAGTAGAAGGATCTTATAATTAATACGGGACTTAACTGGCAGCCAGTGCAATTGTTTAAGTATGGGTGTTATATGTTCTCTGCGTTTAGTTCTAGTGATTAGTCTGGCTGCTGAGTTTTGGATTCTTTGTAATTTATTGGTGTGAACATCAGGAAGAGAAAATAATAAACTACTGCAAAAATCTATGCAAGATATTACCAGGGCATGAACCAGCTGCTTACCGGTAGTAGCTTCTTTGGTTGGGAATTGGCGTATTTTCTCCTATCCTCCTTCTTCTATCTCCCTCTGTCTGCTTTTACTTCCTCTTAGTGCTTTCAAAATTCCTCATTCCTCTCACCCTTTAATCTTTTATTAATGTTTTTAATCATGCTTTGTGTAATTTAATTCCAATTTCTTCACAACTATGTATATTTATCACTTATTTATTTAGATTAGTACTGTTTTTGCTATTTATGTACTGTACATATTTTACTGCTTGTATAAAAATTCCATGTAAAATTTCCATTTATTTTAATTAGGACAAATAAAAATTGGTATTGAATTGAATTGAATTGAATACAAGCACTGCATGCAAATATGATATTGGATTTCTAGGAAAATTTCCCCTCACAATTACTACCTCCTGGGGCAACTACCTTCTCAGCAAATGTCCTGTTTACAACTCCCCCTACATGTAGTCTAGAATAATTCCCTCTGAACAGAAGGTTTGTTGATAAGGAGGATCTGGCACATGCTGTAGCAACATTTTCTCTGGACTTTGGGAGGCAAAGGTATTGGGTTAGGGTTAGGATTCGGTTTCATGCTCAGTTTAGGTTTAGGATTATTAATATTTAATCCAAGGTTGAAGTGTAGAATTTGGTCAGTGTTTGGAATTGGCCATGCTGCTAGAGTATGGAATGCCAAGTGTTAGCCTCTATCTTCTGTACAATTCACTTTAATTCTGCAGTGAAATGAATTCAATTCCATTCAATTTGATTTTATGCCACCAAATGCAATTAAAAAATAACATACATACATAGAACATTGTTACATGAAAAGAATAGAATACACATATGAAGAGTTTAATTCCAAAAGGAGCTAAATCCACTTTTGATGAAAATTGAGTTATTGATATCAGAACATTGTTTACTTAAGTACCCGTCTTTCTACAAAAGTATTTACCTAAATTTTGGGACCAATTATGAAAAAATGCACCTTCTAATATCACTTTTCCATAGACGCATGTACAAAATCTGGTAAACAAATCCTTTTTTCTCCGAAGTTACAAAAGTGGATTTAGCTCCTTTTGGAATGAAACTCTTCATATATACATTGGTACAACAATATAAAAGTTGCTTGGTAGGTAGCAGACAGAAAGAAGTGACCTTTATAAGTGGCCAACCTAAAGAAGATATATAATTAAAGATAAATGTAAGTACCGGTACCAGATTACAAAGAAATGACAATATACAACAACACCAAAACAAATACACAAATGATTTCAGTTATGGACTGAAGATTAGGAAATTATTTCATGTTGACATGGTTTTTGTTGTTCATTTAGTTACCAAATCAAATCAAAGTACCGGTAAACATTTTTAATGGCGTGAGGAGATTCACATGTGGTACCCCATACATCAGTGGACTTAATCTACCCTCTTAAACCTAGACTATAGTTATAATACCTTTATGAATACTGACCACAGACATCATACAATATAACAGACATGTACTGCCAGTAATATGGTATTTCTATATTTCTTTTTGCAACAGGAGAAGAATCCCCAAGTACATTGAAGCTAACAGAAAATAGTCACAAGAAATCCTGTCCCTGTTGACATCATGATAATTCAAGGCCTTTCTACAATCTTGATTCATTCATCGATCTTTATTCAGACATTTGTCAAGCGAGAAAGTGGAGCATCCAGATTTCTTTGCATCTTGATTCAGTTGGAGAGCAATATCAGATGAACATGACTTCACTTGACTTTTTAACAAAGTCAACGGTGGCTTGAGCCAAGTCAAAATCAGCTCAACAGTATTTCAGGAGCATGTACTGTAATGTGAGTGTAGTCTACAGCCGGGGAAATTCAGACCTTGTATTACTTATATGCGTTTCGAATATTGAGGGCTTGTGTCAAATAGACTGAGCTATTAAAGTTATCAGGTACAGTATATTGGCTATTAACGTGTAGTCTGCAGTTTAGGTAGTTCAGACCCTATGTAACCTATATGCACTCTGACTGTGGAGGGTATGTTTCATTGAACTTGTACCAAATATAATAATCAAAGATCAATTGCAGGATAAGGCCTATGGAAGTGTAGTCTGCAGTCTAGATAATTCAGACACTCAGTATTATATCTGCCTAAGATTTGGACATGTACAAACTAAGATCAAATACTGCAGATTAAAGGGCAATCCAACCTTTGTAATAAATTTATTTGTATGAAAGCTGAAAAATAAGATGAACAGATTGGCGAAAGTTTCAAAAAAATTGGACCAAAAATAAGAGAGTTATGGATGCTAAATATATTACTCATTGCGGATGTAGTATCGAAAATAATATCGCTAGTGATATTCGTTTGTCTCGCAATGTGGTCAAAAAGGAATCTAAAAGATCTCGACGTTTCGTGCGCCGCTGCAACACTTCGTCAGGTGATAAAACTAATGTAAGCAAGGGTGCTTTATACTCTACGGGAGGACCGGCGCGACGGTCTATAATTCGATCGATAATCGGAAACAATAATGCACAAGGCCTATTGGCCTATCGGCTGGTTATGCAAATAGCCTAATGGTCGACGACACGGTGCTCAACCAATCAGTAGGCCGCTGGTTCGGCTAATTATGCAAATAGCCTAATGGTCGACGACACGGTGCTCGACCAATCAGCAGGCCGCTGGTTCGCTCGCCTGCTGGGCGGAAGCAAAAGCGCTCAAGCAATCAACGGGCGCTGGCTCGCCCCTCTGCTGAAAGGAATCGACCGGTGCTGGCCGGCCGGCTGGACGGGGAGTGTCATGGCGGCGTATCGTACGCATCCAAAATTCGGGGATATCGATCCCGTTGTCTCTGTTGAAATTATTGGGATTGAGACGGATATTGATAGCTTGATTGCTTGAGCTCGCTTTTGCTTCCGCCCAGCAGGCGAGCCGAACCAGCGGCCTGCTGATTGGTCGAGCACCGTGTGCGTCGACCATTAGGCTATTTGCATAATTAGCCGAACCAGCGGCTACTGATTGGTTGAGCACCGTGCGCCGACCATTAGGCTATTTGCATAACCAGCCGATAGGCCAATAGGCCTTGTGCATTATTGTTTCCGACATCGATCGAATTATAGACCGTCGCGCCGTCCTCCCAGAGTATAAAGCACCCTTGCTTACATTAGTTTTTATCACCTGACGAAGTGTTGCAGCGGCGCACGAAACGTCGAGATCTTTTAGATTCCTTTTTGACCACATTGCGAGACAAACGAATATCACTAGCGATATTATTTTCGAGAGTTATGGATGTTTGAAATATGCGATCACTAAGTCTATGCAAATCTCAACTTTGCAGTTCGTTTAGTTGATTGTGACGTAGTCGTGGATAACTCTCCTGTTAGTCATGTACACAAATATTATTAATTTCTGTTTTTCGTTTAAGTGCCTTCCGCCCTGGGGCACTACTGAAATATATATTATGGGTAGCATATTATTATAGGTCCTCTAAAGAGAAAAAAAACCCTCCCGAGTCATACATGTTTAACATAAATGAAAAAATGAAATTTTAATCATTTTGTATGTTGGAACGGATAGGAAAGTTGTCCGCCACTACATCACAGAGACATTACTGATTCAGCCAATTTGAAAAGCCCATACCTATAGTGATTATAACATTAAACAATTCATAACTTTCTCCTTTTGTGTCTGATTTCATCCAAACTTTTGCCAGTCTACTTCTTGGATTTTTTTTTTGCTTTCCTCTCAAGTAGTTTGCTATCAAGGTGGGATTTCCCTTTAAACTAAAGGAAGATAGTTGCAGCACATAGCCAACTTACTTAGTCTTCAGATAAGTACCGCAGACCCTGCATTTTGAATAATTGAGATCATGGCTATGGTTGTTTTTGTTGTGTCTCTTATCATGGAAAGAAAGCAAAGCTTTTGTGCAGATGGAATGTTTGCAAATTTCATGAATGGCTCAGATTCAAGGAAATATGCCACGAAATGAGTGAATCACAATTGACTCGGCACTGATTTTTTTCTTCTCTCAAGTTCAAGAAAGTTTCTTGCCGTGAAAATCACTCTCGTTTACAAACCGCTAACGATTCATGTCATGAAATTTCAGATTTTGCAGTATTCTGTGCCATATTAATGTAACTTTGTATGAATTATAGTTTTTAATTAACCATTAATTAGTGATTTTTATTAACAGAAAAGAAGATGATTATCCTCACTAATCTTGCCTTGGTGAAATGTGTTATTATTCTAGGTTGTAAAAAGGAGAATATATGAGTAGCTTGGAGAGGAGACAATGCAACAAGTCCTTTCTACCAAAGGCATTTGGTCTACCGATTTCATGCATTTACTTACTAAAAGGATGGTGGAGAAGAAAAACAATGTTGTCAGATTTTGTTAAATTTTGCATTTATATAGAGTCATCCAGCCAAGAAATCTTTGTTTGAAGTGACCAATTTGCAACTCTAAATTTTGTCCGCTGTGCAACTCTGTTTTTACATCCGGGACTTGTTTGACTGAGAGGGAAGACCCGCCGCTAATAAGCCAGTTCATAGTTGCAGTCTGAGCATGAGTAGATAAAGGTCATTGCAGACCAAATTGTGAAATACACGGAGACAAAATACTGGATACGTGCTCATGAAAGTTATGTAATTATTATTAATTTATGCACAAGCAGTGCACTCCATGACACAGGTGGAAGTATTCTTAGAAAGGGGAAACAAAGGCTATTTGTGTAGCACCTCCATCGCTGCATAATATTATGATGGCATCGTGTCTTCCCTCTTATGTCGCAGCCCTAAGACCGAAAACGATCGCCTTCACATTCTCGCTTTGAGTCGCTCGTGGAGGCTCGTTTAAATGATTGTTTTTTAGTGTCGGTGTTTTCAAATCATTAATTGAATCGAATCTTGTTTATGAAGAGTTAAACTGGCATAATATTCTAAATTTGTTGAATTTCATTGATTGTAATGGTTTTCTTCTCCACCCTCCTTTAACAATGATATTATTCTGTCCCTCCAAAGTTTTTTTTCATGTTTCATTTTATTTTAATTTTTTACTTTGGTTTTTATTTTGACATTGAGTCTAAAATAATTGCTTTCTCCTTCTGATGAATGTCATTAGTTTTGCAGTATATTGTTTTGAAATATGAGCAAGAAAATTCAAGAAATTAGAACATTAATCATTCAGATGTATTTCATTAGACAACTTTTTAAAAGACTTATATTTCATATTGCATGAGCTCACCGTGGTGGACTTTAATTGATCCATTTTATTTATGTTTGTGTTTTAATTGAGATAAATTTTGTATTTAAGATGGTGTTATGAAGTATAAATTTTGTGGTACATAAGATGAAAAATGTAACTGGAATCAATATTCTTCGTATACTGTTCACAGTCTTCCTGTGCATGTACAAATCTTTCTGAAAATATCCCAACTGGTCTAAAGATATTGAATTAAAAAAAAAAGAAAAAAGAAGTTTATACCAGTGTAAGAATTACTTTTTATTTTGCTGTAGTAGAAAGGAGACTTTATCTCTCCTTTTGTACTTTGAAATGCCTGAAATTCTTGTATGCACACGTGTCTTATTCATATGTACATTTGTGGATGACCAGGGGGAAAAGGAAGGAAGAAGAATATCATGAAGAAGAAGAAGAAAACAAAGAAGAAGAAGAAGGAAAAGACGAAGAAGACAAAGAAGAAGAAGAAGGAAAAGGAGAAGAAGAAGGAGAACGAGATAAAAGGAAAAAAAGAAGGAGGAGGTCCGAGGAGAAAGAAGGAGGAGGTCCAAGGAGAAAGAAGAGAAAAAAAAAGGAGGGGGAGAAGAAGAATGAGAAGAAGAAGAAGTAGAAGAGGAGGAGAAGGAGGACCCAATCTGTCAGTTCTATATAACACAAGGGCTTCAGGACATATGCATACAAAGGGTGATGCTCCGACTAATCCAAAGTTGGGCATATGACGATTTTATGCTAATAGTTCTGTAAAACTGTCCCTGAACCACACACATGTATTCTTTATTTGAAGAAACTGGGAATATTCATGTTGTGGGGCCATTTATGCCCTCACAAATTATGTATACTCTCTTTTCTTATTTGAGGAAAATTTGCCATATTCTTGTTTTTGGAGCAATTTGTGCTCCTGCAAATTGTGTCTACATTTGAACTTTCTGCACAACTGTGTGTCACATCTGAAGGGATAATGTGGTTGTGAAATGATGGAAAGAAATTTTGATCATGAAAATCAGAGTGCGAGCAACAAATCCTCTCTTTTCTTATCTCGGTGATAGCTTTTAGGTTAGAATGATGCAGCATCTAAAATGTCAAATTTACAAGTTCCTTCAGTGCACAATTTTGTTTAAATATTTTTTTTTCCAAACTCATTATTTGACATAGGTAATTAATGCCTTGTGATGTGAAAGTTAAATTATGATCATTTCGTTCATTGGGGGAAACTTTGTTGTACAATGTATTTCCATTCTTGCTACAATAATGGTTGCCGTACCGTATCTTTATAATAAAATTGATTGTAAGTTACTATTCAATTTGACTGTAAAGTTACAATTGATTAAAGGAGATTTGATTACTTTTGGTGTGATACAATAAGATTGTAATTCTTTATGTAAATCACCAAACTATTAAATCATTCAATCCATCACTGGGATAATTATCAAGTGAGAATATTGCATCATAACAATTAATATCTTTAATCAAATTATATCTTTAATTGAACATTTCTTTTCACATTTACATTGATATTCATTTAGTAAGTTTTTGTACCTAATTTGATACGCTCTTGATTTTTCCCTCATATGAAATGATATTCCCTCCTGGATGAGCTTCAAGATATCAGCATGTTGATAGGTAATCTAGTATTTCTCCATCAAAGTTAAAATCAATATATGATCTAATATATACTGTATAATGTTATGTGCAATTTTTTGTTGTAAATTTTATTGCTTATTTTTTTCAAGAAATCATTATAGATATGCTTATAATTAACAATCTTTCATTTTACCATGTACTGCAACTTTATACAAGGGACGAAATTATTCAATCTTTCCTCTCTGTTATATATATATGAATATACTTTTTTTGCCTCAATAAACTTTTCAAAGATCTACTTCCAGTGTGATTAATGTATTACATGTTCATGTGTTTTGAGATGTGATTTGTCCATGTCATATTTTGGGTAGCTATTGTCGGTTACATAAAATTGAAAAGTATTTTCATTTGATCATTGGTCTAATTATGTTGTGTTATTGTGTGATATTTAGCTTTCAGACCTGAAGGCATTATGCTCACCATCTCTGCCTCCTACTCTCAAAATGTATAAGAGTGGAATTGAACTTTTTTTGCGTCACATTGGGGATCACTTCATTCTGCACAGTTGGAGTGGAATCCATGTTGAAAAATGGAATGCACTCTCAAAAGAGATTTTTAAACACTTTTTGGAGTGGATTCAATTTTAATTTCAGTTGATTCAACTCCAAAGAAAATGATCCTTAGACTCCTTAAATGTGGTTTAATACTCCTCTTGGTTGAGAGAGAGTAATGTCTCATTTTGGAGGGAGAGGGTGGGTGGGAGGGGGTAGAGGTCTAGAAGTGCATGGATTTCATAATCATATAGACAATAAGTGAGACAAAATAACTTCTTTTACATATTCATATTACAACATTCATAACAAAGCATTAGTACATCTCTAATTGCATTCAATGAGTGTGTAGAATTTTTTGGTTATTCCTTGGATGTGTGTGAATAAAAAAGCTAGATGTTTTTTATTCTACACTTTGTCAAATGAATTTATAAAAACAACTGAATGGTCACATTTGAAGAATAGTAGTACATCTGCAGTAACAACTCTTTTCCCCCTTTCCTTGAAGCTCTTTGTAATGCTATATGGCTATGCCTTCAAGGGCTGTCTGAAAGGCAAAAAGGTTGTAGTTGCTATGGTAACCATTCAGCTTAAATCAGTAAAGAGATTCCTATTGTAAGTGAATGCTTCCATCCCAGATTTACTGAGATTGATGCACTTTAGAATGGATGTTATGGGTATATAGGGGGCTGATTATTGCCAGTACATAATGCACATAAAAAATAAATATACAGAGATTGTATTGTATAATATAATTTAAAAATATGGAATAAACCTGATAAACTGAAATATTGGATTGACGTCCTGTGTATAGTATGTGCCCTAAGTCTTCTATTCGATGGCATTTACAAGCTCTTACAGATAAAGAATATGATGATAGGTATACTTATATAGGGGCACTCGTATCAGAGATGAAAAGGGGTAATTAGATGTGAGGGAAGGTGCACTTACAAGAAGGAAAAAGAGCATTTACTAAAAAGGAAAAGGGGTAAGTGTCAAAATAAAAGGGGCACGTACTCATCAGAGATGAAAAGAGCACTAATCAGAAGGGGAAGGGCACTTGTCAAAGTAAAACGAGCATCTCTCAGATTTGAAAAGGGGCAATTATCGGAGGTGAAGGGGGCACTTATCTGAAGTGAAAAGGAGTATAACTTCTCGTACTAGCTGAAAAGGGTCATTTACCAAAGATCGATGAAAAGGGGCACTTATGAGAATGAAAATGGACACATTTTATAGGTGTAAAGGGGCATTTATGAGAAGGGGAAGGTGGTTTTTTTTAAATGGGGGCACTTATAAGGAAAAGGGGCACTTATTAGAAAGGAAAAGGGGCACATGTGAAAATAAAAGAAGCGCTTATCCGAGTTAAAAAGGGATAGTTATTAAAGGGGAAGGTGCACTTGTCTAAGTAAAAGGGGCACCTCTCAGATTTGAACAGGGCAATTATCAAAGGT
This sequence comes from Mesocentrotus franciscanus, assembly GCA_037976565.1. Classification (NCBI taxonomy): domain Eukaryota; kingdom Metazoa; phylum Echinodermata; class Echinoidea; order Camarodonta; family Strongylocentrotidae; genus Mesocentrotus; species Mesocentrotus franciscanus. The sequence continues at coordinate 20,712,025 of CP137677.1, forward strand.
GAAAAGGGGCACTTCTCGTACATGAAAAGGGGCACTTAATATAGATCGGATTTAAAAGAGCATGCACTTATAAGAATGGAAAATGGACACTTATTGCAAAGGAAAGTGGGAACTTGTCGAAGTAAAAGTGGCATGTGTCGAAATAAAAGGGGCACTTATCAGAGGTAAAAAGGGGAAGGGGCACTTTTACTAAATAATAGGGGCACTTGTCAAATAAAGGGGCACTTCTTACAAAGTTAAAGGGGCACTTTTTGGGGACTTGAAAGTGGGGGCACTGCTGCATTGTGCCCCCCTCCTCCTGGGAGCGCCGCCTCTGAGCTTGCGTGACCAAGAAAACGCGTATAAAGGGGTGTGTTTTTTTATATAGATTGGACGCGGTCCGCGCGGTTTAAAAACGTCCATTTTCAAGAAAAAGGGTAGCTTTTTTTTCAATCCTGCTGTACGCGTTTAGGGGTCGGGAAGCCGGTTGTCTATAACTCTCGGGTACGTCAGCCTCTATCACTTCGCCCGAAATGTTTACATTGTGAATTTTACATCAGACGCGCAATTTGATTTATTTGACAACAACTTAAATATGGTAATCCCATAGAGATATATACTTACTAATAATATATCTCTATGCCAGTTAATCCCTATCGCACTTCGAAACGCTCAAGGGGTTATACCTATAATTATATAAGAACCTTTTTGGGGAAAACACGTGAAATCCTCATTCAGGGTGCATTTTGGCTTCAGAAGAAATCGTCGTTTAGGGGGTGTCTGGAAAACCTGTGGTCACGCATGCTTACAGTATTTCTACATGACTGAGACGGTCTCTGAGACCCCTGGGAGTAAATTCAGAAAAAGCTGGGATTATTTTGTCCAGAATATTCCTGGTAGACGAATCAATTGCGCATGCGCTGTAGTAATACTTGGCATCCATTACATCATGCAGCGACGCTCCAGTTATTAAATGCCCATGCATGGTTATTGCGTTGCGAAACACGTGTATACTGTATGCAGGCCCAATGTTGAAGTTGCATGCGCATTTAACACCCACGTTTGTGTCTACAGCGAACTCACAGAGCTCGAACATTTTCATTCTTTCGAGCTGAAACAAGGTGAACAAGTTCAATATGTTGACGGCAGCAAAAATAGCAACAAATTGCCTTCGAGGTTCCTCTACCTGTGTGAAGCAGATTTCTCAGCAAAGACATTTTTCCAGCATTTTGAGATCGGTAAGCCGAATTTGAGATTTGGAAAAATGGGAAGCGTGACTGGTGTGTATTAGTACTATTTGTGCGCGTGAGACAAATCAGCTGGCTTGATCTGAATCTGTGATGAGTGTGAAAGGCAATGCCAAAGAAATGATCAGATCATGGTTTGTGTCATAAAATTTGTCGGAAAAGGGTTACTTGGTAGGCCTACTACTGTACTACTATTAGTACTAGTGTGATGAAATACGATCACAACTCCACAACACAAGCCTTGTTTTATAATTCTCTTCTGAATTCAAGATATATTCTGAGCTGACTCGGTGTTATACTTATAGACCTAGGTTAGGTCTACTTATAAATTAATCTCATTCTCAATGAAGTGAAAAACTCATTTGTCTTACTACTCTTAGTCTTACTCTAGTGAGTCTAGCCTTAATCTTAGTTACATGAAATGAAAAACATGATTATCATAATTATTGACTTCAGAAGTTCAGACCATGCATCTCATAATTCATTTTTCATTTTTCGCCTCGGGTCAGTGCATGTAGATCTATACTTACTTACTTACTTGGTATACTTGGTAGATTAGCCCTCTATTCCTAAGGGAAGGGCTCTCAATTGTCTCTTAAAAGTCGCCACGGTAGGTGCAGACACAACTTTGTCTGGTAGATTATTCCAAGGTTGGACCACTCTGTTAGAATAAAAGTGGCCAGCTAGTTGTGTTCTGGAACGTCTTTGGTAAAGTTTTCTAGAATGCCCTCTTAATTCCTTATTTGGGTGGGAGAAGAATTTTTGTGCTGGAGTTATGTAATAACCATTAAGGTATTTGTACATATTGATAAGGTCTGTTCTTGCTCTCCTCCCCTGCAGTGACTCAATAGAAATTTCCTTGTTGTTACCAAGACGTAAGCATTTGGCCTGCACCTTCTCTAGTTTCTCAATGTTCTTTTTTGTAAGTGGGCTCCAAACAGATGATGCATATTCCAGCGCTGGACGAATTATAGATTGATATAATATGGTGATTTTCCCCTCGTCAAGTGCAGTGAAACAGCGTCGGAACATTGCAATCTTACAGCGAGCCTTTTTAACTAGTTCATCAACGTGTTCAGTAGGGGTTAGAGTATTATTAATTATAACTCCCAAGTCCTTTTGGTTTGCCACTTCCTGCAGATTTACACCGTTGATAGAGTATTTGAAGATAATAGCTGCTCGGATGCGCAGGACAACACATTTTCTGCATTGAATTCAAGTAGCCATAGTTTAGACCATGCAGCTAGTGCATTTAAGTCTCTCTGTAGTTTGTCACAATCATCCTTCGATGTTATTTGGCGGTAAATCTTGGTATCATCAGCAAACATCTTAGCAGTAGTGAAAACCATATCCGGAATATCATTAACGAATATTAGAAAGAGGAGGCCCGAGAATGGACCCTTGCGGCACGCCGCTTGTCACCGACCTCCATCTTGAGGTGCCATTCCTGAGCACTACTCTCTGTCTACGTCCAGTTAGGAATCCCTCAATCCAGTTGAGAATGTGTCCACGGATACCATTGTGCTTGAGTTTATATAACAGCCGACGATGGGGACGGTATCGAAAGCCTTTCGAAAATCAAGATATATGACATCCATTCCTTTAGCTTCGTCATATGCTTTAGTCCAATCATAGAGACATTCCAAGAGCTGTGTAACACATGAACACTTTTTCTGAAAGCCATGTTGATGGCATGAAATCATATTATTGTCTACTGCATGTTCCATCAGTCTGTCGTAGATTATTCTCTCAAGAAGCTTTACCACTTGACTGGTGAGGAGACTGGTCTATAGTTGTTTGGGGACAACCTGGACCCCTTCTTGAAGAGTGGAGTGATATTTGCGTCCTTCCAATCTTGGGGTATCTGTCCAGTATGGATAGACTGATCAAACAAAATAGCAAGAGGTACATCCAAATCAGGAACATTTCTCAGAACATTTACATGTATCCCATCAGGACCACAGGCCTTATTGACGTGAAGCTTGGAAAGCTTTTCTCTAACACTGGATGGAGAAATCCTAATGTCATGTACAACGTTTTCGTGCGATATGTCAGGCAGAGGCAGATTTAGGTTGAGTTCGAGTGGTTCAGGTTTCAGTACGCTTGCAAAAACTCATTCAGAATCTCTGCTTTGTTCTGGTCATCAGATATCTTTACTCCATCGTGTTCAAGAACCTCAATTGTAGCAGAAGATCTAGAGAAGTGTCTTGCATAATTATAAAATTTCTTTGGTTCAGTTTTAATCTGGTTGATAAGAGACGATTCATAATCTACTTTGGCTTGGCGTATTACCTCCTCAGTATAAAGTTTCTTTCGAAGATACTGTTCCTTGTGGGCATTGAGTCCGGTCTTCCTTGCTTGAACAGCTGCTACCCTCTTGGATTTCTTTGCTCTTCTCACCGATCTGAAGTTAATCCATGGAGGTTTGTGGCGTTGACCCGACTTCACAGTTTTAGTTGGAATGTATTTATCAATCCATTCACGATACTTGGATTTGAGTAACTCCCATCTTTCATTCATTCTTCTAGATGCAAATGCCTTCACCCAGTCAATAGATTTAACTTCATTTGATAATGCTGTGTAGTCTCCCTTTGAGTACAAATAAATCTTGCGTTCTGTCAATGCAATACGAGGTACAGGTATCCTTAGTTCCAATAGTACACTATTGTGATCGCTAGATCTCAATTTGTCTCCAACAGTAACAGAGTGCACAATATCTAGGTTTCCTGTAAAAGCTAGGTCAAGGATATTTTGACCTCTAGTTGGATCCTTCACTAACTGGAAAAGCATGTTCTCCTCAATACATGTAAGGAATCTACGAGAAAGGGCAGTATGTGCTTCTCCTTTGTCCCAATCGATGTCTCTGAAGTTAAAGTCACCAACTATTATCACATTGTCTGTGTCGATACTAGAAATTGAATTACAGACTTTCTCCAAGTAAGGTTCCCCACCACGCTCAGGCCTGTAAACTACTCCAATCAATAGTTCTGTCTTGGGGTTTGGATGTGCTGTGCACCATACCACTTCCGCGTCAGTATCTCCCTCGGATACGGTGTGGGATTTAAGTTCCTTCTCACAAGAAGCAGTGCCCCTCCTCTTCCATCCTCTGTGTAGGTACCTTCCTTGTAGAAATCAAGGCTGCGGTCTTGGCGAAAACATACATAGTCCTCAGGTGTAAATTCATTACTGCTCACTGAATCATCTAACCATGTCTCTGTTATGGCGCAGATGTCAATATCATTTTCATACAAGTAGTCTTGAAGTTCAACATATTTATTCTTGATACTAAAAGCATTCATGTGTACAACCTTGAGTGGATCAAATTCTTTACCTTTTCGAATTTGTGATGTGCGTGTGCAGTAAGTGCGGTTCGATCCATCTTGGGGAGTAGTACATGTACTTCCATGTTCTCCCTCGAAAATAAAAGTGTCAGTGCTTGGGTGCGGTGCAGATTTCTTCTTCTTACTAACTAACTCCTTTCCCCTGAACTTCCTGCTCTGTCGGGTGGAAGATCTCGAGGTGGTACCTGAGTCTTTAAGAAGAGCTTTTTTCCCCTTATTATCCAGTTTGGGTCGCTTATCCTTTTCCTACGTAGCTCCTCACGCAACTTAAAGTCCTCTTCTCGCTGCAAAATCGTCATGTCTGGACTTATGAAGACCTTGGAGGGGTTAAAGCTAACCCCTTCAGGATTAACTCTTCTTACTTTGGGACCACCTCTCAATAGGAGCTTTTTATCCTCTTCATTCTGTAGTACCACCTTGATTGGGCGTGGCTTTCCATCTTGCTTCTTTTTACCTAATCTATAAAAGGACTTTGGTGTTACATTGATATCAATGCTTTTGAAGAGCTGGTCACAAATTTCTTCATTTGACATGTCCACTGTATCATCTCGGTCTACAACTCTATCTTGGTGCTCTGCATCTTCTGCAATAGATTTCCTGCATTCTGGCAATCCCTTGATTAGGATATTTTTCTTTCGTTTTTCAATCTCTTCAGGTTCTTTATGCATCAACTCGATCCTATCGGATAGTTTGGCTATGTCTGCATTTACTCCTTCAACTACCTTCTGTGTAGCCATCACTTCAGCAGATAGATTTTCCATTGATGTTTTGTCTGCTTTCTGGTCTAAATTACTCTGCATGTCATCAAGCTTTTTGTTAAGCGTAGCCATATAAGCTGCACACTTCTCCTCTATCTCCCAGTCTGTTTTAATGGCCGACATGGCTTGTCTGTCACATGCTGTACAATACCAATGGACATCTACTCTGCTTGTAAGTACCTCGTACATTTCAGTATCCATATCTAAACATTTAATGCATGTGGGACCATCACATCTCTCACATTTCATGAGCTTGTCTTCATCACTGCAAAAATCTAAGTTACAAACTTTGCAACACCATACCTCAATTCCAAGTGAACTGCCAGTCACCCCAGTGTCTTTACCACCTTGAAAAGCTGATTCTTGCTGAGGTGCAATTTTTTCTCCTTGTTTGTCCTTCTTCCTTGGCCTCCCTCTTTTCATCCTAACATTGCTGGACTGGAACAAGGCTTGCTCGGTAGGATTTGGAGATTGCACCACGGCCACGTTGCTGCCGGTTGAAGCAGGCTGGCGGCCATTTTGAATGACGTCGCTGTCCATGTTGCCGTGTACTGTAGGCTGACCCGCACAAGCTACAGCATTCAGCACGCGTTTTGAAGAAAAGTAATTTCCCAAAATCCAAGATTCCAGCAAAAATTAAGATTCTCTCCACCCTCAAAAAACTACCAAAACACAAAAACCTACCACCAATCCACAAAAGTTTGGAAAAATCGGACCCCAAAAGTGAAAATTTTGAACAAATATCGGAGCCCCTCGCGAGGACGTCCACACAGCTCTAACGCATAGATTGTCTAGCTTGCTGCACCTTGTCTAGCTTCCCGCCTCTCTCAGTACAATAAGAAGCTAGCTACATGTATTTATTTTAGATGTATTTATTTTAGATCTACTTATTTTCATGTAGGCCTAATAATAAATATATCAATCTACATTGTTCATGTTGTTGCTTGGAAGTTGGACTCTACTGGGGTAAATTTGGAGATGTAAAATCATGAATGATGCAAATTTGAATGTTTTGTCAAGATGTAATTGTATGGAGCACCCCGTATGTATTTGTGTCCATCCTTTTACTTTGGTTATGTCATCTCTTCAATCATGTTCAAAATGGGAAATGTAGGTGGTAACTACAATCTGCATAATGAAAATAGACGATTTAGAAATAAAATCTTGGCTCAACTGAAGAATTGATTTAGTCAGAGAAGTGAATATCAAACTTATTTTTATTCACAATCTTTACTTATTTTATTTTTAGAGCACATGCAGTGTATTAAACTCAGACGCCAGACATCACCAGAGGCACCCATCAAGATGTTACGCATCAGAAACAGTCCGGGGAGCCGTCATTGGTATAGATCTGGGAACCACAAACTCCTGCGTTGCAATCATGGAGGGCAAAACGCCTAAGGTACTGGAGAATGCAGAAGGAGCCCGAACGACACCCTCTGTGGTGGCATTTACAAAGGACGATGAGAGACTAGTTGGCATGCCAGCCAAGAGGCAGGCTGTCACGAATGCACAGAACACACTTTATGCCACAAAACGTCTAATTGGAAGGAGATTTGACGATCCTGAAACACAGAAAGACATGTAAGTTGGGGGAAATGGGGCTCATGGACCTGTCTTTGTTAGACAGGAAAGTGAGGAAACAGATAATTACAGTGAGAAAGCATTACATCATGCATGTTATTAACAAGGCAAGTCAAGTGCAGAACGTGTTTAATAATAACGTAATAATAATCAGAAAAAAGGATGAGGGGGAAAATGTTATAGGAAATGAGACAAATCATAATGAAGTTATAAACACTTAATGATATGAAGCTGATCAATCAATACAAATTTGTATCTTTGTCATGAGATACAAAGAAATTGGACAAGATATGGCAAAAAATCTTTCCAAAGAAAGATAAGCTTTTAATAGTAAAAACAGCTGCTGTTAATTTTCTTACCCACAATATAGATGTTAGATGTACTTGTACTGAGGTAGCTCATTGTAAATGATTAAAAGTTGTTTAAAAAAAAAACATTTAGAGGGGCTCATGCTTATAAAAAAGGATTACAGGTCTTTAGTTCCAAAAAATTAATTATTGAAATCTGATGTATTACACAAAATCAAAGAAATCCAGTGAACTGCTTTTCTCAGCTCACCATTGTATTATTATACTGACCACTTTTAGATTCCTCACCAAAGTCTAGAGTAAATTTTGGTCAAGATTTCAGATCATCCTATTTTTTCATGCACGTTATGATAAGATATGAACTTCTTGTTCCATACCTCCGTCACACTGACAGACCTACACCAACACCAGACCGACAATAGACCAAACATAACATTACATTACCTATAATACCTAAAATGGTCAAGAATCGGTTTGGGTTTAGAGTCGATTTGGAGTTGGTTTGGCAGTGTGACTGAAATTTAGAGAAGTTTCCTTCAAATCAAACCATTTTCCATCTCTCTCTCTCTGCAGTGGAACAGTATCATATAAAATCGTCAAGGCTTCAAATGGTGATGCTTGGGTGAAGGCCAATGACAAGGTCTACTCTCCCAGTCAAGTTGGTGCGTTTGTCCTTACCAAGATGAAGGAAACGGCAGAGAACTACCTGGGAACACCAGCCAAGAATGCAGTCGTCACAGTACCAGCTTATTTCAACGACTCACAAAGACAGGTCAGTATCTGCAATCTCACAAAGTCATGGCGAAGTTGAATTGAAATTTGGCTGATGGAGATTTAATGCAACATTCATTTCTGTTGTTTGAAACTTTATATCTTGTTGATAGGTCTTGAGTTACTGTTCTTGACATGGGATTGGGTGATGTGATGCTAGATCAATCCCTATGTGTTGTAGACAGCAAGAAAACAAAGGATTAAAGGCAGAGTGAGACATCTTTTCGATATAAACATTTGGAAATGCTACCATATTTTTCAACTTAGGTTTGCCAAAAAGTAAAAGAAAAACGATGAAAACCAATATGATGAAGTTCTCTTTCAGTTCTATTACCACTGATTTATGTGTTTTCCAAAAAGTTTTTAAAGAACTTTTAGTTTCAACCTATCTCTATATGTTGCATAGAGGGATCTTGACATGGAAATTTATACTGTCATTTTTTTTTTAAATGCCGCGATGAAGTGTTCAGTAGTTTTAAACAAATTAGTTATGTTTTTACATTGATATTTCAGGCAACTAAAGATGCTGGTCAGATTTCTGGATTGAATGTATTGAGAGTTATCAATGAACCCACTGCTGCAGCCCTTGCCTATGGTATGGACAAATCAGGAGACAGTGTGTAAGTACCAGTTTATCACTTGCTGGGAATCATGTTGTAGTCGAGTGGCTTAAACACGTAATTGGAGAGGCAAAGGTTGTGAGTTTTATTATCATAGTCATACTGCCAAACTGACTTCGAAGCGATTCCATACTAGCCCAAATTTTTGCCATTTGGGATAGTGTAATGTCTGATGTTGGTCTTATCGGTGTTACTGAGATAATAGATGACTAAATCTTTGAAAAAGATTTATTTATTTATTTTTTTGTTACTAGAGTTTCTTGAATTTGCACAGATCATGCATAATGAATAAAGCATGAAATGGACTAGACGCAATGTTCCCGGAACCACCGGTAGGTGGCGCACCACACGACTAGGGCTTTAACGGAACACTCTTAATTACTTTCGTAGTAAAATACCAGGTAATGACCTAAAATGCCCCAGATATGTATGTTGTAGCCAACATTTTGACATTGTATCGCATGGAATGCCTTAGAATGGTTTCAAGAGGGTTAAAACGCTGAAAAACATACGAAACAGTATATATCTGAGCCAAAAGTGAATTTTATTATTTTATTTAGTAGACCTGTGACGTCACACAGAACGTCATCTTCGGCATCATAGGTCTTGGAAGCAACGTCTTCGGAAGCATTCGGATGCTCGGAAATGTCACCCAAACAAAGTTGAAAGTTCGGTTATCCTATACTTTAGTGTGTTTTATTATTTTGGGTTTCTAACTTCAGTTAACAGCTCTACATGCATATAATACATACGTTGTGTCATACGGCCGTGCACATGGGCGAGTTCGGTTATCCTATACTTTAGTGTGTTTTATTATTTTGGGTTTCTAACTTCAGTTAACAGCTCTACATGCATATAATACATACGTTGTGTCATACGGCCGTGCACATGGGCGCGCACAGGCGGATTTTAAAGTGACACACTGGTTATTGAATCTAAGGGTTTTTTATTATTAATGAACAGAGGGCAGTATTGTTTAAGGGTGATGAAAAGAGGGAAGGCATAGTCATGTAGCCTGGATGATTAGGGGCTAGAGTGGTGGGGGTGGTGGGGGAGGTGTCCGGGACGGGGCGTTATGGGGATAAAAAAGGAGTGTTTATTACCTACTTCGTTTAAGGGGTTTAATTAATAAGGAACAGTGGGCAAGATTGGGGGTTGGGCGTAGTGATGTAGTCTGGATGATTAGGGGCTCGGGAGGGGGTCGGGGTAAGGGGATATAAAGGAGTGTATATTACCTACTTGTTTTAAGGGTTTTATTATTAATGAACAGAGGGCAGTATTGTTTAAGGGTGATGAAAAGAGGAAGGCATAGTCATGTAGCCTGGAAGATTAGGGGCTAGGGGTGGGGGAGGGTCCAGGAAGGGGGTTAAGGGGATACAAAAGGAGTGTTTATTACCTACTTCGTTTTAAGGGGTTTAATTAATAAGGAACAGTGGGCAAGATTGGGGGGTTGGGCGTAGTGATATAGTCTGGTTCAAAAAACAGCTGGATTTCACCTAAAGTAATTTATGAATGCAATGTTAGTTGCAGAATTTTGTTGAGTGGCTAAGCAAAAATATTACAGTACATTCCATGTAATTAGTGAAATGGCATGCAGAATGACATTATATAGCAAAGTAACCAGGCTCCATTGTGATGCATTTCTTTCCTTCAACGGTTGGCAGATATTTCAATCAATTCCACTTCAAATTTAAATTTGCCAGAGCATAAATATTTAACCTAATAATTGTTGCCAACTTGATTGTAATGACTTTGATTTCGGATATGTTTAGGAAGTGATTCATTGTAAGAATGGGCAAGAATTTAACTTCAAAACCAATTTTCATTCTCTCCTCAATGCAGCATCGTTGTTTACGATCTTGGCGGCGGAACCTTCGATGTGTCGGTTCTTGAGATCCAGAAGGGAGTATTTGAGGTGAAATCAACCAACGGAGATACATTCCTTGGAGGAGAGGACTTTGACAATGCACTTGTCAATTTCCTTGTCAAAGAGTTCCAGAAAGATGTGAGTCTACTGCATTTGTTTTCTGTATGTGTGTATTGGTACTTCACCAAACCATTTTTGATGATGCACGTGCCCCTGTCAAAGGGTGCTAGAAAGATGCGAGTTCATTGCATTTGTTTCAATATTTGTGTATGTCAATCCTGTATATCATCCTTTCTCCATTTTTTTTTCCAGAAAGAAAAAAAAATCATTCTTAGCATCTGAAATGCATGTGGTTACACTTTGTTCCATTTGACAAACAGCCAGCTTGCTGGAATCATTACATCATTCTGTAGTTATCAGGGCATTGTCCCATCCATCTTGAAATTGTCTTACTTTACATGAATAATTAGACAACTTAATAATTGCGATAATTCCTTCTAAAAAGCATGTTGGCATTTTAAAAGTAATAAAAAGTTATGAGATCAGTATGTATGGATGATTTACAAGAATTTTTCTTTGTTTTATTAGTCTGGCATTGATGTGACCAAAGACACCATGGCATTACAGAGGGTGAGAGAAGCAGCAGAGAAAGCCAAGATTGAACTCTCAAGTGCTCTTCAGGTAAATTTATTTTGTTGTGTTTTTAAGTAGGAGCTGAATGAAGGGCAATAACAGATCAATCTTCAACATAAAACTGCAGCACAATTATCTGTTGCAGCAACATAGTTTGGCATATGTAAAATATATGTAAAAATAAGCATATTTTGTATGTAACTATGACTGTTTTCTTTTCGCAAGCATGTGTAAAACAGATACTGAGAAGTTGAATGTCTCTTTCAAGCTTTTTGTTTGATACTTGCTGATATGTTTCAAGTATGTACATGTATATAGGCATGTCTAAGGTACATGTATTTGGTCATGAAAAAGAAGAAAAGCAACACACAAGGTTAAACTGTACCTTAAACCATGTATCTTTTATTGTTGATCCTTAGACGGACATCAATCTACCCTACCTGACCATGGACCAGTCTGGACCTAAGCACATGAACCTGAAGCTATCCAGATCCAAGTTTGAATCCCTGACAGAGCACTTGATCAAGAGGACTGTGGAGCCATGTAAGAAGGCCATTCAGGATGCTGAGATCAACAAGTCAGATATCAAGGAGGTTCTGCTGGTTGGTGGTATGTCCAGGATGCCTAAGGTAGGAATTTGACATCATCGCTAAAAATTCTTCAATTACCACCCTACTTTTCACTTCGGATACATATCTTTTGATTCTTTATAATATGTACTCTCCATCCTTTGCTGATACACAAACAATTGATGTTGTGGGCTCTTCTCAAGTCCTCTCTCCCATGGGTGTAGGGATTGAGCAAATGACCATCCTCCCTGATTGCAGCGACTATTGTTACACCATTGCAGACTTGGGTGACAAGATTTGGCATCAGCAGGACCCAACATATTTGATTATTTTGTTAGATTGCCCTTCATCGAGGCAGAAATTACTTTTGGCAATTTTTTTTAAATTGGATTTTCTGTTACTACTTACTTTACAAGAGAATAATCATCTAGATTTTAGATTATCATTTTTTCACCTCCAAAACATATATTTCACTGCATTATCAATATTTCATAGGTTCCTTTTCTTTTGTTGTATGATGTTTAAGTTCAGTTACATTCTGAAAGTATCATCTGAACTCCCATGTGGGATAGAGGTATGGCATTTTTAATAATTGAGATTAAGACTTGACCACTGACAAATGTCAAATGCAGTGGATGGTATACCGCATTTCAGATGATTTTGGTATACTGACAAATTATATAAACTGAAAGGCGTATTTTGGTAATCTTTTGTGTTATTTGAAAAAGCGAAAGTCATAGTGTGTCGCCACCAATTTCATGTAATATCTGATTTTGAATTCAATTGTATCTAGCCTTATACTGGCCATTATCGTCTTCGACCTAACTAACCAAAATCATGTTTTGGTCGTAACAGGTTCAACAGCTAGTCCAGGAGTTGTTCGGACGTCAGCCCAGTAAATCCGTCAACCCTGATGAAGCTGTTGCTGTAGGAGCTGCTATCCAGGGCGGAGTCCTTGCTGGTGATGTCACCGATGTTCTCCTCTTGGACGTCTCACCCCTGTCCCTCGGTATTGAGACCCTTGGAGGAGTCTTCACCAAGCTTATCAACAGGAACACCACCATCCCCACCAAGAAAGCACAGGTGAGTGAAGCAGAATCATGTAAGAGAAGGTCGAGTTCTGGTAAAAGCTCTCTTTGTAGTTTTTATGTCAGTTTGGAACAATATCATTAAAGAAATGTCCCTTGAAGAGGATTTCTCTTCACATGTCCCTATTTCGTACAATAGCCATTCCAAACAAGGAACCTCCACTTATTCATGAAATGAAATACTGGTCGAAATAAAACTTTACAAAGCTAACTTCTGATCGTTCATATTGTGCAGTCATGCGATGATGGTATATGTACAAATTTTTCGTCAACCGCATTACCACTTGAGGTATGTGGAGAAATCATTTTCTGAGCATGATGGACGGTGCAATAAGATCACTATTTTTTCCATGATTGTCAATTTGGGCCACAGTAGACTGAAGATGACAATTTGAGGACAACTTCTTGAACAGTCTTTGTCATTTTTTCAAGACATTCCCTGCTGGCAATTGCTTTTCAGCCATTTTCCGAAGCTAAACCAATTACTAACTTCAACTACGGATCAAAGGCCCTACCTAACCCTTATACCTCAAACCTAACCTAAAACCTGATGCAACCCTGACATATAGTTTTGATGAAATAAGGCCCGGAGCAAATATCATCAGAGCACTAATGTCTTTTGGCAAGATATTATTATCTACCTTTGCCATACTCCACCCCAGTGAGGTAAATGGGTACCCGGTAGGAAGAAATTCATTGAATGCCTTAGCACCTTTCATGGTAGCTCAGCTAAAGCCGAACGAGGCTACCCTGGGTAAACAAGACATATTATTATTTTACATGAGGCCACTGTCTTGATGACATCATCTTTCATTTTGTATTCTCTAATTGTAGGTATTCTCTACAGCAGCCGATGGTCAGACCCAGGTTGAGATCAAAGTATGTCAGGGAGAGAGAGAGATGGCTGGAGATAACAAGACACTTGGACAGTTCCAACTGGTAAGTGGATGCATCATTTTTAAAGCCTTTGTCAGATTTGACAAGTAAAATTGCCTTAAAAGAAAACTGCTTCTGCTGAATAAAACCATTTTATAAGCAACTAAATAGCAAGAGGGGGTGAAAAAATGGTTACTCAGTGCAGTAAAGGCCCATGAGCATAGTCACTTATTTTGTGTTTTGAGATACAAAAATGTGAAGCACACAATGCTAGTGTCATCTTATATCATGTAGCATATTTTACCCTGATTCCTCTGTACTAAAGTTCAGTGGTACCAGGCCCTTATTTCAACCTCATAACATTGGGTTAAAATGGTCTTACCACCACTGTTCCTCATTTCCCATGTGTAACAATAAGCCACTTCGGAGAAAGCACTTGTACAAATGACCCCCAAATATCCACAGATCTTGTACATATGGAGACGTCCCACTTCAAGCGTTTTCGAATAATCACTGCCAAATTGATAGTTTTGCATCATGAATACCTTTTTGGTTACCTTCTTGAAAAGAATACTTCAACCTGTGTATCATAGAATGTACTGCTGGTGCATAAATGAATAATGATTACATAACTTTCATGAAAACTTATCTAGCAGTTGTCTCGATGGTTTTTACAGTTTTGTACAAATGGCCTTTATCTGCCCTGTGCAGATACCATCTTTGAAGTGACTTATTGATTGACCCATGCATTGTATACTCACTCTTCTTTTGTTCAGGTGGGTATCCCTCCAGCCCCACGTGGAGTTCCCAGATTGAAGTGACCTTTGACATTGATGCTAACGGTATTGTGAATGTATCTGCCAGGGACAAGGGAACCGGAAAGGAGCAACAGAGTAAGTCACATCTTGGATTGTATTGTGTCAACATTAAATGCATATCATTGCTATATTACAAAGTTTGTCCCTATGAAACGTACGATCTTGGGTAACTGTTCATGTCATATTCAAGCATATTACATTCTCAATATTTTGATGAGACATTGCTTTTCATTGATTCTTGCGACCTCATGAATTTCCATCGTTACAAATAGTTCATCCCTTTTGAAAAAACATTAACTGATTAATTGATAGAGGAAAGTATATAGTGTTTCATTACTAAGAAGTCTGATCCACGATTCTGATATTTGAATTTAATTAGATAAAAAACTAGATAATGGTCGACATTAACAATTTAAGTATTTTATTCCAAATTGTTGATTTCACTTAATTTTGCCCATGTGCATTCAAATGCAAATATGATGAAGGTTTTGATTTCCTGACCCGACCTAGACCTTAAACTCCAAATCACTTTCAAGATTACTGTCTTCCTGTCTCTCCTACATAGTTGTGATCCAGTCATCGGGTGGTCTTAGCAACGATGAGATCGAGAACATGGTCAGAGCTGCAGAGAAGTTTGCTGCTGAGGACAAGATCAAGAAGGTTTGTTCAAAATATATTTATTTCCTTCAGATTCTAAGTCATCCTGAGATGCATTATCCATTGAATATTCTATCTTAGTGGTACAATGGCTGTACGACGCATGCTCCTGTGACAATTGCCCAATCAAACTCTCACCTTCAACCCTGAACCAAACACTATATCTAAAACCCATTATCAATCCTAGTCTTAACCAAAACCAAATATCTTTGATGAAAGAGGCCGGGGTTGTCGTCAGAGCAAATGTCGGATACAATAATTTATTTTGTAAGAGATCTCAGTAGTCCATGTAATTGATACACGTAGTTGTTATGGTTTTATCATGCGATGATGGTACATGTACAAATTTTTCGTCAACCGCATTACCCTCTTTGAGGTATGTGGAGAAACCTTATACTGAGCATGATGCCCATGTATGTAAGGGCTTAAAGAAGATGAGAGAAATTAAAATGTGTTCACCTTGTTGATTATAAAGGATGGGATTGTTTCATTTCAGAAATTGTACTGTGGGCAGTGATTTATTTCTATATTTGTTTGGAAATTTAAGTGGTATATTGAAACTGGATGCAGTATGGTTTGTGTTTGTATTGTAAAAAATTCCTTCGTCATTGAGTCGCTGAAAAGAACAATAAAGGCATTCGTGACACGCCAGGATATAAATTTACCTTAAGAAATTATATTTTTCTTATTCCCTTCTCGATAATAGAGCACAAAGCTTGGGGTAATGGTTCATTAGAAAAGAAGAAATTACATTTAACGCTTTTAAATATCTTGTCTTTGACGTGTTGCAGGAGCGTGTCGAGATCGTCAACTCTGCCGAGAACATCGTCCACGACACAGAGACCAAGATGGAGGAGTTCAAGGAACAGTTGCCTGAGGAGGAGTGTGCCAAGCTGAAGGAACAGATCACCACGGTCAAGGACGTCCTAGCCGACAAAGACAACAAGAGCCCTGAAGACATCAGGGAAGCATCGTCTGCTCTGCAGCAAGCATCGCTCAAGCTCTTTGAGATGGCTTATAAGAAGGTGAGTGGATGATGATGGTGGTTTTTTAGGAAAGGAGTAGGATGAAAAGCAGAACATGTTGGAGTTGTTAGCCTTGGGCCTTTTTTCTTTTGTATGCATCTACCAAGGAGGGTTTGGTATGGAAACCTTGATAACTTGTTAAAATCCTTAATCTATTTAATCTTCAGAAAATTCCTTCCTATCTAACCTAGTGCATTTGAAAGCAGTATCTTCCTGCTTGTTAATTTGGTAAAGTTTTTAAATCGATACAGGTACTAGTTGGTTACATTCATTTAGACTAAAAACTAATACATTTTAGAGCCCATTTTAGATTCCAAAGTCGGGCCAGGGTCTGGAAATTGGCATTCCTATCTATTGAAAATGTCTAGAAATTTTGCTCTATGAACATTGCTGAGTTTGGCTTACATGGTTGTAATTGTATCAAAGGCTTTTATATGATGCTTTAACATGTCGTCGTCTGGGTGGCAGAAGGGCGTTAGCTCGAATTTCAGGTAAAAAATGAAGCGCTAAGCAGAAGGGCGTTAGCACTAAATCGCCTCAAACTTTTAAAAAACTGACTTATTTCCGAAAAAAATTTGTGGCCGTGTTCTACTATAACATTTCTATTAATCTTTTAAGTTTCAAACCAAGTTTCGAGACGGAAAGCAGTTTAAATATAAAACAAATCTTTTAATGCGAATAGTTTGAAAAGTAGTTTTCAGTCGCTCGCTAATGCCCTTCTGCCAGCCGGGCGACGATGTGTATACATACATGTGTTTAAAAAAAAAAAAAAATGTTCCAAATTCCCACTTTGTGTCTTAGGTGAGTGATTGGTCTTTGTAGGTGATCAATGTTTTAGCCGACTGTCTGAAAATACAAGGCAAAGTTGACTCCTGACTTGAACTTTTTTTCTTTTCATATTCTTTATTTGTAGATGGCATCAGAGCGTGAATCATCAGGACCCAGCTCAGATTCAACCTCAGATTCAAGCTCTGATTCAACCTCAGATTCAAGCAGTAAAGACCAAGAGAAGAAAGAAAACTAAGATGTCCATGTCATGTATAGATTCTAAGATATATAACTAATAGGTGCATCTACATGTTTTGATATTGTATACCCATGCAAATACAGATGTTACATTCTTGATAAAGTTCAATTTGCCCTAATGACTGGTAAGTCCTTCTAGAAAAGAATTATGTACTGAAGAAGAGATTAGAAGGAGTGAGGTCGAATCTGTAAAAAGATGTTTATGTGGAAGTGTGACTGTTCTATTGGCTACAGATTTGTAGAGTCACGTATACGAGGATCCTGTAAGCTGTATAACCAAGTGCTTATTGGTCAAATATATAGGATTTTGAAATGAAGCTTTGTTTATATCCTTCTGTCATATAGACCAGTATTAGACAAACAATTAGTACAAAAAGTCGTTTGTGTGTACATAACATTTTGAGACGATCATTACCTACTGTCTTTATGAACTGTTACTATTATTATTGGCAACATGCTACTATCAAATAGAATTGGGGGTAATGATGTCAAGGCTATCGAGTTGTGGAGAATACATACTTTACTATTAATGAGTCTCTTTGTGTGCAGAAGGGCATGGACTCGAACCGTTTTTTTGTTGTTTTGTTTGAAAGATGCCCTCCAGGCTCTCAGCAGAGGGTACATATATCATTTCTAATTGTGTAAGGATAAAGTTGGAATATTTATTGCAGGGGAGTCTTTGGTGTGTCTTGATTGTTATGACTACCAAAAGATGAAGACTTTAATTTCTGTATGAATGGGGTGAATGATATTGTTTTTAATAAATATATCATATTTGTTACTTTTGAAACACTGTACATCATTAACTTCAATATTTAAGAAGTGTTCTTTAATTGATGAAAATCATGATTGTTTATTATTTTGCTTACATCCTCGTCACATCTGACATGTATGTGTTCCTTGTTTAAAATACATTTGCAGTGGAAACTCTTTATAACGAGGTCCTTGGGAACGTGGATATTACCTTGTTATATCAGGGTAAAAAACAAAAGATAATAAAGAGCTGGGACCAGCCAAATGACCTTGTTATAACAGATACCTCGTTATATCAAAGCTCTGTATAACAAGTTTCCACTGTACTTTGTTTGCAGTTGAGGCAAGTGTAAAGCACACCCATGGGCTGGTGAAATATCTCGCCCAATCCTAGGACATATGTTGTAGCTGTATCTGAACTGTGGAAGAATACCAACGACAATCCGTGTAGCACAATGTTATAAATTAGTCCCCCAGCCTTACCGACTCCACACTAATTGCAGACCAAGTCTTTTCCATTCGAGGTAATGTCAAGTTTCTGTTCAGTCTGGTGTGGGTCTCGCTGGTGTGACTGGGGTGTTAGTTGTGCATCAAATTGAGCAGACTTCTCACAAATTATTCATTCATATAATACAACAGTAAGTCGAACCATAATAATTCACATGCTGATATTTCACGTCATGTTTCTGTACCCCTTGTTGATTTTACCCTTTGAACTTTTGAAGGTCATGTTTTGTATGTTCATTGATGAGATCAGTATCATAATGTATTCAAATTGTAGCACTTTTCGAAGGGGCTCCACATGGCAAGCCTCAAAAGCATGTCTTAGGTTTACCCAATATAAGACATGACTGTCACAAGGTTGGCAGAGGAGAGACTTCCTTACATTGGAATATGTTATGAAAAAGGTCTATTTTGAAAATAGAATTGTGAAAAACATGTACAAATTTATGATGAAAGATTTTCATTGTGATTTGCATACTTCCATTGCAGTGGAAAATAAATGTGATTACTACTAGTATATTATTTTCTTTTTGCAGTTATTAGTGATCAAAATGTGTTTGTTACCCAATGGAGAATTTTCAAAGAAAACAATCGCACTAGGGCCATTATTAAAATTTCTCGATCGATAAGGCGTTTGGTATTAAAACTCCCATCTTCCTCCGCTCAACTGAACATGTACTTTTATTGCAAGGCAATATCAAAGTATTTACTTGAATCGAGAGGTAAATTTGCCCATTAACGACAGTCAAATTGTTCAACTTGGAAATTTCAGAAAGGTTTGGACCAACAGACCAATTTATTTTTGTATTCACTATTTATCAACGATTCCTTTAAAAAAATTCCTCTTGGAATCCAAAAGCTTGCTAAATTTCATAAAACTATCCAAAATGAGGAAGGTGGTTACCGGTTCGAGACAACCCCTTTTACAGACTTTCCAGGGAGAGTCATCCCTCATTTCCTTCGAATCACTGACCCTCTATAGGCACTACATGTACATGTATTTTGAAATTTGTATTCTCTAGCTCTTTATAATCTGAATATGAAGTAATGATAACAATGATAATGATAATTAATAATCTTTGAGAGAGTGGAACAAGTGAGCAAAAAAAAATATTTAAATTTTGAAATACATCTACCGGTACTTAAAGTATGCATTTTAGAGCATACAACGGCCACATTTTCGTAAATATGTACATGTTTTAGATTAGGTTTAGGGTTTAGATTAGGTCAGATGTTTGGTCGAAGGTTGAAATTTGATCATGGAGCATTTGTGGCTGGAGAATGTGGAAAAGAAATATCTACAACTTTTTAATCTCATTGCCATTGAAATGCGTACTGGAGTGTCTTGTCTCACTCTCATCTTCAATGGCCTCATGTCGACCCTGTTCACCAAGTCAATGCAGCTTTGCATATGTTTGTGTAATTGGATGTGGTAGGATAGGTTTTCATCCAGCGGTTCATATATCGGGTTTACCTTTACGCAACTAATGAGACTAGATGTCGGTCTGAGTCGACTTCGGCTCTTTATTCAGACATAACCAGAAACCAAATGCTAGAGCACGGAGCTGCACAAAGCCACACAATTAAAGGGCAAGTCCACTCCAAAAATAACTTATTTTCAATAGAAGCAGAACAATCAGACAAACCAATCAAAAACAGTTTGAGAAAAATCCGATAACTAATAAGAAAGTTATGAATTTTTAATGACATGAACAACTTTGAAAATCACTAGACAAATTGGCAACTCACTCATGAGTCTGTGACGTCATGTCCTCACTATCCACTAATTATTTTCTTTATATTGATAATATCAATTTCCTATTTCCCCCCTAAGAATCTTATTTCTGCACACCAGCATCCAAGTTAGATTGATAGTCATATGTTTTCGTGTGGATGCACTACTATAGAGTATTTTTTTCCAGTTAAGTCACGAAAAATGTGAATTTTGATAAACTATTTCTACATACTTTTTTACATACTTTTTCAAAAATTAATAACTTTCTTATTAGTTATCCGATTTTGCTCAAACTTTTTATGATTAGTTTGATTTTTCTGCTTCTATTGAACGTAAGTTATTTTTGGAGTGGACTTGTACTTTAATAGCAAAGCAGACGCCACTAGGTGGCACTAAACGTTAACAATTACAAATAACATACTGGTATTACATTAAATTACCATTCGACAAAAGACTAAAGTTAAGAAGAAAGATGTAATAAAATCTTAATTTTATTGAACCCACAATCCTGGATTGTGCAAAAGTATTTTTTTAAAGCATAACCCACGACATCCAAATATCCCCAAAGAATTATTACAGTTATTATTAAGAAAGAATCCAAACTCATTAATGGAAAACAAACTACATTTAATGTGTATACAACTTAAACATTACTCTCTTCAGTACACAGACATTTTCTATGAATACAAATTATAATCAATACAGGCCTATTGCCTATTGAGTTTCTTCTCATTAAAGATACTATGTCCCTTTTGCAGCCAACATCCAATTCTGTAGAACTTTGCAGGAATTATGAATATGTCATGTATGTCCTATCTGTGAAATTTAAACGTTAGCAGTGTCCTAATATTCAAATTATGCAAGGAAACCCGTTTACTTGCTAGACTTCACTGTCAGACACTATTGAGTGACTGACTGGCTTTATTCATCTTTGGTAATAACATACATAAAATGAGCTGTAAAAGGTACATGAGCATTTGTCTACATCAATAACCCACTTCTTGTAATGGCCAAAATTAAACTGATTGAATCTTTGCGCAGCATAAAACGTACGACCATTCGGTACAATGGTCTGAAAAATCAGACTATTACTTACTGGCTCTATAGCTCCTAAGTCGATTCGACAACTAATAGTCGTTATTTTCCCACTTAAAGACATTTTCAAGCCCCTTTTTTAGGGAAGTTCTAAATTAGTATTGTCTTTCAAATACCGTTGTAATTTAACCTTTTCATTTTTTTGGCCTGCAAATGGGACATAGTACCTTTAAAACAAAATTGTAAATGGAAGATACAGTTAACTTTGTATAACTCGAAGTTAAACAAGATGAATTTTCCCCAAGTCAAATCATCACCCCCCCCCCTAAACTATGCAAAACATGTTATTTACACTTCCCGAGTCGTATTTTGCACAAGTCGAACTATTATCTGCGGTCCCAACGTATTCGACTTATCCTAAGTTAACTGTATGTATTATGAAAACAATATAAATAAGCACTTGGCATTAAATTGGCCCGGAAATAAATACATGAAATGGGTGCAAGTGAGACAAAGATAAAACTAAATCTGATATTCCTAGATCACACATATTTGACTAACATTGTACGACTGTTTTTGACAATTTAATAGGGGGTGGGGGAGGGGCAGACTATCAAAAAACATAACTGGACCATATCGGCATATCGTCACCCTATATCAGGGCTTCTCAAAGTCCGGACCGCCGGGGAGGCTCTGTGTTTTTTTAACCCTTAAAGGGCTGCCCCTATCTGTTTTACAACCCTGAAATTTATATAATTTCGACCTAAGGGTACCATGAGTACTGCGCGTAGTGTCAAAAATCGCGGCCAAAATGAACATTTCCCCTTTAAATAAGTACTGTACACAATGCAGAATTGGCACTTCGAATTGAGACATAGATATGAAATTTCATGGATTTATTCTTTATGAGATACTCTATCAATGTGCCAAGTTTAATAATTTTTCGTTATTCCATGACCGAGATTCCAAGGGGGCACCCCCCCCCTCCTAGGATGAGAGAGTACCAAAATAACCCGGCCCTTTTAAGGTTAAACTATAACAATTTTCCTTAAATCAGATATAGACCTAGAAAACAAGCCTCATTTTCTTCAGTACATGTATACAAGTGCCATTACTATACATTTTTAAGAGCAGATTGTCTGAACATTTGCATAATTGCAACACAAATCATTGATTAACACATTTAATTTCTATGATTGGCTGAAATCATATGGCTACGAAAATGTAAGTTAAACAAAAAACTGTAGGTAAAAATGTATTCCCTTCACGGGATTACATAAATGAATAAGTAAATAAATGTCGTAAATCACACAAATACAATCAATACCTCCAATAAAATTTGACAATTCTTATATACACTGAAATTCAAAAATGCCATAAACCACTACAAAAAACTTATAGAACAAGATGATACATAATTACAATAAATATCTCCACCATCTATGCATATTAAATTCAAACTAAATAATTCCCATGGCAAAGACAAACTCACTGTCATAGAATAGCCAACTCAAAGCACCATAGGGAAACATCCGCAGATTTTGCTCACCAGACTTCTATAATGATGACTCCAATACAACAAATTATTTCAGATTAAATTAGTAAAAGGGTGTTCTAGAAACCGCCTTTTAAAAGCAAGAAATTAGTACAAAAAGGATAGAATTATTCAGAACAATCGAAGTAAAAAAACAAAAAAACAAAAAAACAACACACAGACACAAATCTCCCTTGCTTTAAATTTCTGGTCGTCTTCCTTTCCAAGAAAACATTTTAGGTTGATGTCATATTAAGGCCCCCAAATCGTTCAATAGCACTTATACATTGTGTATCACCCAAACATTGGGATAGTGAGATATACAGTTGAGGAATGGCTATAGGCCCTATAATGAATATCTGATGGGACCATATGCACATCAATATATAATTTGACCCAGTCCTAAACTTTGTTCAGGGAAACAGAGAAGCTCTATATTATTTAAAGTCATTGTAAACAATATATAAAATACGAGAGATTCGGAAGCCAGATCGAGTTCATGATACGAAAAAAAAATAATCCTAATAATATTGATATATACCACAACGTTTATGTAATGCGCAGTAATATCAATATTATATCCCGCATACTAAGAATCTAGCAATCTGATTGGTCTAAACGAGGTCACATGATCAATGGTAGATTTACCATCACTTAATAGCCTTGAGCTAAGGGTGTGAAAGTACTTTTGTACAGTACTTTTGTCACGATTGATAGTATATTTTTGCTGCTGTCCCACTTGCCCATTGAATAAGCATAGCAAAGTAGGTTACGCGAAATGACAGTGTTTGCAGAATCAGAACGCCGCGAGCGAAAACCTAGTTATTTTAATTATGTAAAATTCACTTTAAATAGACCTTATTGCCGATGTGGGATATAAAACAAATATTAACCTCCTTTACTCGGGCAATGAATACAAACTATCATCGCCGAGGTGATGATAGTTTGTATCCATTACCCTCGTAGTCGGTTAATATTTGCTTATTATACAGAAAAAAATATAGTACATACATAATGCACGATGTACATCTTACCTGAAAATAGTGAAAAGTAGTAGGCCTACCGGCACTGGCGTACTGGTGGGGGGCTTGGGGGGCGCTAGCCCAAATGAAATTAAACCATGACTTATTTTCAATTCCATACAAGAGCTACCCCTGCCCCCCCCCCTCCCCCGCAAAGAAAAAGAAGAAGAAAAAAAGAGGGAGAGAAGGAAAAAAGGAAAAGAGGAGATAAAGGGAAGGAAAAAAAGAGGAAGAAGAAAAGAAAAAAAGGGGGATATCAGTTGCAATTTTCCCGCCAACAAGTTGTGGATCGGGGGAACAGGCCCTTGCCTCCCCCGCCAAAAAGAAGAGAGAAGGGGAAGGGAAAGAGGAGAGCTAAAAGGAACAAAAAAAGAGGAAGAAGTAAAGAAAAGGGTGAAAAGAAGGGGAGATCAGTTACGATTAATC
The DNA here is from genome assembly GCA_037976565.1 of Mesocentrotus franciscanus. NCBI lineage: Eukaryota > Metazoa > Echinodermata > Echinoidea > Camarodonta > Strongylocentrotidae > Mesocentrotus > Mesocentrotus franciscanus. The sequence continues at coordinate 20,736,201 of CP137677.1, forward strand.
CCACCAAAAACATGTGGATCAGGGGGGCGAAAGGCCCTTGCCTTATGCTTTATGATCTCCATTGTGTTAGTAGATGCCAGGAAAACATCACTTACGAGGGTTTAAAATAGCCCCAAAAAAAAAAAAAAAAAAAAAAATCGCCTCGCCGCTACGCGGCTCGTGGACCAGCTCTGCATCGTCATTGTGTCAAATTTTGTAAACTGTTACTTGAATAAAAAAAGACGTTATCAAGCACTGCTTTTTATGGTCTCAATTGTGTTAGTAGATGCCAGGAAAACATCACTTACGGGCCGGGGGGTTCAAAATAGCCCCCCAAAATCGCCTCGCCGCTATGCGGCTCGTGGACGATGCTCCGCATCGTCATTTGGTCAACCCTTAGCAAAAGCTAGATCCGCCCTGCTAAAGAGAAATAGAAAGAAAGAGAGAAAGAAAGAGAGCATAGTGACCTGCCAGTGTCACAAAATATGCTCATCTGACCGTGATTAAATGCCTAAAACCCCTGAGCTTCCCGGGGCTACGCTCCTGGACCCCACGCCAATTAGTGACCTGCCAGTGTCACAAATAGGTTATCAAAATATGCTCATCTGACCGTGATAAAATGCCTAAAACCCTTAGCATCCAGGAGCTCTGCCCTCTGGACCCCACCTAGGGCCCTAAAACGGGCCCCTAGATGCTCATCTGACCGTAATTAAATGCCTAAACCCTGAGCTTCCAGGGCTCTGCCCTCCGACCCCACCTAGGGCCCTAAAACGGGCCCTAGATGCTCATCTGACCGTAATTAAATGCCTAAAACCCTGAGCTTTCGGGGCTCTCCCCTCGACCCACCAGGGACCCTAAGGAGGGCCCCTGAATGCTTATCTGACCGTTATAAAATGCCTAAAGCCCTGAGCTTCTGGGGGTTCCGCCCTGACCCCGCCCCTGGACCCCACGCCAATTAGTGTCCTGCCAGTGTCACAAACAAGGTATCAAAATATGCTCATCTGACCGTAATTAAACTCCTAAAACCCCTGAGCTTCCAGGGGCTCTGCCCCCTGGACCCAACCAATGGCCCTAAGTCAGGCCTCTGAATGCTCAAGGACCGTTATAAAATGCTTAAAATCTCTGAGTTAATTAGTGACCTGCCAGTGTCACAAATAGGGTATCAAAAGATGCTCATCTGACCGTAATTAAATGCCTAAAACCCTGAGCTTCCGTGGGCTCCGCCCCCTCGACCCCACCAGGGGGCGTAAAGCGGGCCCCTGAATGCTCAATGACCGTTACAAAATGCCACAAATCCCTGAGTTCATGGGGGCTCAGCCCCCTCGACAATTAGTGACCTGCCAGCGTCATGAATAAGGTATCACAATATGCTCATCTGACCGTAATTAAATGCCCATACCCCCTGAGCTTCCGTGGACTCTGCCCTTGACCCCTGCCGGGGCTTTGCCCCTAGACCCACGCCAATTTACACTACGCTCTACCTGATCGTAAATACTTTAGCCTCCCCACCTACTTTGAAAAACGTTTAGTGGGGCCTGCATGTAAGAGTGGGGTGATGCGGATTTTTGTCTGCCAGCCCCCAAAAAAAAAAAACTTTTTTGCTCATTACGCCACTGCCTACCGGTACTAATTTTCTGGGGGAAGGAGGCACAACCAACAAACAGTTTTTTAATTTTAAATCAGACCTTAGTGGTGGTAAAAGGCTGCGAATAATCTTCACCTGCCAACTAAATTCCTTTAAAAAAAAGGGGTGCATGACATCCTTGCTCCCCTAAGCTACGCCAATGACTGAGTACTGGATACAAATTTATCGAATCATTCCTTTGGTTGAGTAGATATTTGACGGAAGACATGTTTCCTTGGGACGCTGTATCCATTGCCACACGACAAGGTGGTGCACTTGCAGGAGCAGCGAAAACACAAGCTGATGAAATTGCAGAGGATGCTGACAATCGCCACGGCAACCGCTATGATGAGGAGCACCGGGAGTTGGTCCTCCAAGAGAGGTTTGTCAGGAACCAGTCCTGCATCTCTGATGATTCTGCTGGCAAGGCTCTCCCCAGCTGTAATGAGAAAAAGAATGAGATTTAAAAAATCGTACTCTGTATAAATATAAGAATGTACACAATACTAGGTATTCAACTTTTTCAGTGAAATTATGATCAAAGTACAAGTAGTTGAAAGGTTCATACATGTCTCACTATATGTTTCACTATAATTTTATTTAACATAGGCTTTCTTAACACACTCAGCGTCACTTATTGTGTTACCCTGTTAAAGCCTGTCTGCACTAGTTTGGCCAGGAGGGATTAGACCTCCCAGCGTGGTCACTGACATGTGGTTATCTCATCAAATCAGCTCTCAATTAACATAAGAAAAAGGGGATCATGGGGGACCAACGGGTACCGCTTAGGCATTGTTTGCTATATAGAGGGCGCAACTAGCTACAAGTAGTGCAGTCCCGCTTTAATAAAACTTGTATGAAAAGGTTATACTTTTAAAAACAAAAAAAATTAATTATTTTTTCTTTTTCCAAAGGTAATCTCAAAACAAAAAATGTAATTTCCAGCACTACCTTATTTATTAACGTATACAAAAAGGAGATATTAAACTACCAGTTTCTACAAAAGTTTCTTTTTCTACTTACTGTATTTACACGTTTTATCGGTTTCACTTTTCCCAATGTGAACACCCATTTCGTATTCAATAATAATGATAATAATAATAATACACCATTAAATAATAATAATAATAACAACAACAACAACAACTACTACTACTGCTACCAATAATAAAAAATAAACAGAATGCACCTACAGATAACCATAATTTATTTGAGTGGGTTGGCTTTCTTGAATAGGGTAACCCACTTGGATTACACACACAAAAAAAACTTACTCTCTTGGCAAAATCTACCAGTGTATCCAGGAAGACAAGCGCATTCTCCGCTGACCGGATCACATGACCCACTATGACCGCAGTCACAATGGTGGCTACAATCCTTGCCATACCAACCACTGGGGCAAGTCCTTGTGCAATCTGGAGGCAAGTAGCCCGCGTTGCAATGGCATCCATCTGTGGTGTGGTAAAATAATGTGAAATTCAAGGAGATAAACAACCTAAAAACTAGTTACTTTGTAGAAATGAAAATAAAAGGCAAGCCCGGCCCATTTGAAAGTTGAATTTAATAAATAGTAAAAGATTAAACAAACAAAACGGAGAAAGATTCATCAAAATCGGGTGACATAAATTTTTATAGCTTCTCATAATTTCAAGAAACAGTGATATGTATCGCATAGGCTGGATAAAAATTAAGCGAGTTGATGATGTCATCCCTTCACCTTTCTCTATCCGTTTTGTACACAAAATTAACAAAAATATCACTTTTCACTTTTCAGCTCTGGGAGCGTAAAACATGGCTTGAATCATAGAAATATGTGCAAAACCACCATTACTGTAACCAGTGGCGGATCCAGGGGGGGCGGGGCCCAGGCCCCCTCCCCTAGAAAAAACAGGTAAAAACCCCTCCCCTGGCGCTCAAGGGGGGGGTGGTGGTTGAAAAAAACAACACTCCCCGTTGAGCTTGCTCACTACCCCCACTGAGCGAAAAATTGACCGGCTCGATTTTCCAATTTTCGGAGGCCAAAAAAAAATTGTGCAATACCCCCCACTGAGCGAAAAATCGACCGGCACGATTTTCCAATTTTCAATTTTCGGGGGCTAAAAAAAAATACCCCTTTTTTGGCCCCCTCCCTTGCCGCCGGCTGGATCCGCCCCTGACTGTAACTTATCGTAATATACAAGGAAACAAATTATACAGGTGTTGAAACAAAATATAAGGGGAATAGTGATGGGATGACATAATGAACTCGCTTATTTGCATACAACTTATGTGATACTTATGACTAGGAAAGAGGAAACTTTCGTCATTTTGCTTGTTTAATTTTTCTCTATTTATTCAATTCAACTTGCAAATGATTGAGACTTGCTCTATAATGCCTGTTCAAATGATGTTGAAAACCATAGCATTTTATTTACCTGTCATTGGCAAGCGGGGGTAGAATAAGAAGCTGCGTGCAACACACTTATACATGTGTTATAAGATACAAAACTGTGAAAGTGTATTCAAATAAACAACATGGTATTCCGCAGGGCGTCATATGTGAGCGAGGCTTTTTAAAGTTTTAAAGTCAAGAAGATGCACATCTTCACACTGCAAATATTATTTCGATAGAAGAAATTTTCTGGTTACCCCCAAAAATCTCTTGGACTATCGACTACAACTACTCTTCATGGCCAGTTGTCTGATAAAGCCTGCCACTGTGTGTGGGTGACTCAAAACATAAAATGAAGTTGATTATTGTAAGTAAGCAGAAAAGTGTTCTATTCAACACTACTAATCAGATGAACCTCATAAAGGAAACAAGATTTCATAGAAGCAAGCTACCATTCACTTGTTTTGTATATACCCCCCCCCATACATTTCTCTACAAGAATTCTCTATCTAAAACAATACGATTTGTCTACATGAAACTTATTTTAGATAAGAATCATTTACAATTTTCTCGAAAGATAAAAAGCCTTTGTCGAACATAAATGTACATACCCGGGGGCGGGGGGTATTCACATATTAAGACGTACGGGGGTGTGCCGCTCTAATGGGTTACTTTTTCACAAAAAATCCCTAAACATGGGTCCCAAACAAAAATACCAATAAAAATGGGTCTGTTTTTTCGAAATTTCCAAAATTTCCAAAATTTTCGGCCGTTTGCATGGCAAACACCCGAAAAACACCCGAAAATTTTGAAAAATGGGCCTTGTTTCGAGAAAAATCCCCCCAAATGACCCTTTAAAATGGGTAGGGGTTTCGAGGCTTCAGCGGCACACCCCCGACCAAACAAAATCTGAGTACCCGCCCCGGTGTACATACCTCTATTGCAGATGCCTTGCCCACTGCAGTTATGATCTCCACATTGGAGCTGGTCACACGACACCCCATGCCAGTTGGCATGGCAACGGCACTCTCCTGAATGCAGTCGCCATGGTTATTACAGTCTCTGGGATCGCATCTCGGCTCATGGACACAGAAAATGGTGGATACTTGCCTGGGACATCGGTAGGCAATGTCATGGCTATGTTGTAAACATAACATACTGTGATTATGCATTTTACAACTTTATTAATACCTGAATTATTGTACGTCATGAATAAACTTATTAATATCTTTGTATGCACGGTCTACCCCAATAATACATTAAATGACAATCCAACCTTTTCTCTGGTCAGTGGAATATCACTTATTTCTGTTTATTTTTCTCCAAGGGCTTTCTCCCTTGTAGCACTAATCAAAATATATCGTGGATAAGATATTATCATAGGTCCTCTTTCTTATTATTTGTCCAATTTCGTTCAAACTTTCACTAGTCGGCTTCTTTGATTTTCAGCTTTCTTTTAAAGTAGTTTGCTTTTAAGGTTGGATTTTCCTTAAACCTTCAACATAAATGAAGAACCATTTCTATTTTTATCTGTACTACGTAAACTACAGATCTGTAATGTGATATCATAGCTCTCTTGTCAATTCTAGTACGCTTTTTTCTCTACTAATCATGATTTCCCCGTTTTTAATGGCTTTCCAAATAGGCATAATTTTTTATGCAATATTAACTTAATACACTGATGTACATTTGCAATACCAAAGACATAATCACATTAACCTTGTAACAAATGAAATGACAATACTAAACATGGTGCATGAGTATACATGAACAGACAAAAGGGGACCTCGTTTACACGAATATATCAGAGAGGACATCCGAAACGTGATTAAATCACACATAATGATGTGTGAGCATATTCTATGCTCAAGGCTCTGTTTCATAAACTTCTTACCAATCAAAAATGCTAATATTCTATGACAAATTTGCTCCAGCCAAATAAATACAATAATTTCAGTAGCTTATAACAGTTAGTGTAACTTGCTTTTGAAAACAGGTTTTTATGAAACAGGGCCCAGAAATGTTTGGGAAAAAACACAGAGCAACAATTCACTCACCAAGGATCTGATGGATGATTGACAATAGTTCCATTGACCACAAATGTAGCTGATCCCCCTCCGTCAAAATTAATGGCATTTTTTACTCCATGAGAAAGAAGCCATTTCGCAAAGGATAACAACGATAGCCTGAATAATCAATCGGAAATGGAAAATAGAATTAGGTTGTCAAACTGGGTAAGGTATAACAAGCTATTTCGTGAGATTATTTGGTCCTTATTAAAAAAAATGAACAAAGGTAGAAAGGTTTCCCTTCAATGAAATCGACATCAGACTGATAACAGACCGAACACAAAATTTCAATCAGTCAGTTTCAGAGGTGGCGCTTCCAGGGGGTAGGGAGGGGCAGAAAGTGCCTTCGGTAGTCGCTCCGCCGCCTCTGTTAGTACACGAATGTTGTCGGATTTGCAGTGGGACTGCGGTATAACCTAGGGATATGAATGATCGCAGCATCTGAATAAGTTCTCAGCTTAATCAAAACATAGCCATCACAGTTATCCTTAGCCTTATTTTTCACTCATCATTACTGCATATAGAAAATGTATTGCCATTACATTTTAAATTACATTATATTACATATGCATTGCCATTAGATAACATAAACAAGGCAAACGACAAAAGTTATCTCGCTTGCATCTCGCGATGCACATACATGTAATTGATCGACGTCCTGGGGAGGGCTGGGGAGGGGTCTATGAGGAGGGGTGTCTGATCTTGGAAATTTGGGGATGTGCCCCCGTGCCCCTGGCTACGGGCCTGAATACACATATTATGAAAATTATGCCATTTCAAGCTTTCACAAGTTCAGGGTGTGAATTTTGTTTCCAGCAGTTTACACTAAGGAATAATGGCAATGTTGCATACTATTTATCCCTGGAAAATGAAAGAACACTAACAAAGAATGCTGTTAACACTACCTCAAACTTCACTCTTATCCAAGTGAGGAAACCGATAGTAGTATTTTTAAAAAACCCACACAAACTAGAATTTTTTTTCACGAATTATGCTTCCGCCTCTGATGCAGTATCCATCAAAAACAATGTTTCTCATCTGACATAACTGTTGACCTGGTGAGTGGTGACCCCAAATTCTCTTGAGATACTGTAGTTCATTCATCATTAAGTACGTATGAGGTTTGGTGAAACTGTAGTGGATCATATTTGAGATACTTACCTGAGATTGATTGAACCTTTGACCTCATCATCACAGCTATAGAAAGTTATTGCATATACAGTACTTTTCATGGAAAGTTCATTGACCTTTCGACATTTGACCTTGGTCAGATTTGACGCATTTTCAAACTTGACCTGTGCCTTCAAGAAGAGATGTATCTGTGATTTGATTTAGGGGATTCTAGCTCAAAGCTATAGAAAGTTATTGAGAGTACAGCATAACTGTTAACGACAACGACGACGACACCGCCTGATATACATTTATGTCTCTCTACGCTACGCAGGCGAGACAAAATAGAAAAAATGTTGATAATACCAGGCGCGGATCCAGGATTTCTTGGGGGCCAAATTTGAAATTATGCGAGCCAAATATTGGTACGTAATGGTGACCAGCAATGGCGTAATGAGCAAGAACGGTTTTTTTTTTTTGGGGTAGACAAAAACCGCGTCACCCCACTCTTACATGCAGGCCCCGCTGAACATTTTAAAGTGGGTGGGGAGGCTAAAGTATTTACGATCAGGTAGAGCGTACCGTAAATTGACGTGGGGTTGAGTGGGCAAAGCCCCGGCGGGGGTCAAGGGGCGGAGCCCCCGGAAGCTCAGGGGGTATGGGCATTTAATTACGGTCAGATGAGCATATTTTGATACCTTTTTTGTGACACTGGCAGGTCACTAATTTGCGTGGGTCCAGGGGGCTGAGCACCCTGAAATTCAGGGATTTGTGGCATTTTATAACGTTCAGATAAACATTCAGGGGCACGCCTTAGGCCCCCTGGTGGGTTCGAGGGGGTGGAGCCCCCGGAAGTTTAGGGGTTTTAGGCATTTAATTACGGTCAGATGAGCATAGTTTGATACGTTATTTGTGACACTGGCATGTCACTAATTGACGTGGGGTCCAGGGGACGGAGTCCCCAAAAGCTCAGGAATTTTAGGCATTTAATAACGGTCAGATGAACATATTTTGATACCTTATTTGATTTGATTTGATTTGATTTGATAAGGTTTTATTCGAATATTCAACAATACAGCTGGAGGCTGATGCAAGTGAATTTACAAGGTAAAACTAATTCCATAGACATATAAATATCATTATATGCTTTAACAGTTTTAAATAAATCCAGATATAAACAATACATAGTACATAAATCATAAATAATGAAAACAAAAATAATATTGAGTTCGGTTTGCATACTTGGATATGAAATAATAGAAAATCAAAGGGTATAAGATCAGATATACAGTTTGAGAGTCGGTGCAGGACATCTTGATAATGTATTAAGAGAAAAATTATTATTGATCATTAAAAAATTGAAACTAAATGATTAAAATGTAAGATTTACATGAAGTATATATAAGAAATAACTCGATAAAATAAAATTATTAAATATTGTTATGTATGATCTTTATGAATACGTGATGTAAAACCCGACTTGAAAACATAAAATTACATTTATTAAATTTCATTTATTAAAATAACATTAATAATTATTGCATTGATCAACTTGCATTTATCAAAGTTAAATTTAAAAAGTCAGATAATATACGTTGTTCTCCTGAGTTGCATAGATTGGCAATGAGAATATCTTTTATAATAATTTATCGGATCAATTTTGTATAAATAAATTAATAGGAGATTGAAGCGTAAGATCGCAAACATCCAGTCTCACATGGTTTCTTAATAATGAGTTTAAAGGCCGATCATTGATTAGTGAAATAAAAGGCTAACTGTTCAAGTAATGGGGTCTACATTACATGATAAAGAGATGATTCGAAAAATGTAATTATTAATCATTGTTTTAAACATACAATACCTGATATAAAAAAAAACCGACTTGCAAATATAATAATACGTGCATATATAATTGACGTGGGGTCCAGGGGACGGAGCCCCCAAAAGCTCAGGGATTTTAGGCATTAAATAACGGTCAGATGAACATATTTCGATACCTTATTTGTGACACTGGCAGGACACTTATTGGCGTGGGGTCCAGGTGGCAGAGCCCCCAGAAGCTCAGGGTTTTAGGCATTAAATTACCATCAGATGAGCATCCAGGGGCCCGCCTTGGGGCCTTAGTTGGAATCCGGGGGGCAGAGCCCCCGGAAGCTCAGGGGTTATAGGCATTTAATCACGGTCAGATGAGCATATTTTGATAACTCATTATTTTGTGAGACTGGCAGGTTCCTATTCTTTTTTTTTCTATCTCTCTTTCTTTCTATTTTTCTTTAATATACTTTTTAAAAAAAGTGTGGGGAGGGCTATGTAGGCCTCTAAATTAGTATATTTCTTGCCTGGCTGTAAATTTAGGCCTTTGTCATTTTCCAACAAACGCATAAAAAAGTATAATTTACTAAAAAGTGAGGAAATTATGGCATTTCAGCAACATTTGTAAATCACAGGTATCGAATTAGGAATAAACCACGTTTGAATTTTATTTGGGGAGAGGGCAACTGCCTCCAAGCCCCCCTCCCCCCATCAGTACGCTAGTGACCACCCCCCCCCGATCTACACCTTGTTGGCGGGAAAAATCGCAACTGATCTCCCCTATCTTCCTTCCTTCTGTTTTGTTTTTCTTTCCCCTTCGTTCCTCTTTCCTTTCACTTCCCTTCCTCTCTCTCTTTTAGGTTTGCTGGGGAGGGTGCAAGGGCTTTTCGGCCCCTGATCCACACGTTGTTGGCGGGATTAGTCGCAACTGATCTCCCTTCTTTTCACCCTTTTCTTTTCTTCTTCCTCTTTTTGTTTCCTTTTAGCTCTCCTCTTTCACTTTCCCTTCTTCTCTCTTTTGTTTTGGCTGGGGCGGGGGAGGCAAGGGCCTTTTGCCCCCCCCTCCCTGATCCACAACTCGTTGGCTGAAAAATTTCAACTGATATCCCCCATCTTTTCTTCTTCCTGTTTTTTTTTCCTCTCTTATTTTTGTTGATGGCGGGGGAGAGACAACAGCTTGGTTGAGAGGCAAGGCCCTTTCGGCCCCTCCCCGATCTCCTTCTTCCTCTTCTTTCTTTCCCTTTCCCTCCTCTTTCCCTTTCCCTTCTTTTCTCTCTCTCTCTCTCTCTCTCTCTCTTTTTTTGCAGGGGCTAAGGCCCGCTCGGCCTCCCCCTGGATCCGCGCCTGTGATAATACAAGCATACCAGCTCCAAAAAATCTGGGACATTTATCTGTAATGCTAAGAGATTGATATCAAAGAAGTGAACCCTAAATTCTCTTTAAAATGACATTCCAAATTCTGAGTCTTACCCCCTCTTCAGAGTCTGTCCATCTATAACTGCAATGACTAATCGTCCCTTATCATCAGTGCCCACAGCTACTCTCGCTGAAAGCATGTTAAAGAATAAGTCCACAGTACCTGGAAAATGCAAGACACCATTCATTCACACTATCATTCAATACAAGTTGAATGCCCACTTTGGTTTGTGTAAGAAATTGACCTGCAGAGGCAGCAGAGCAATTATTGTTGAAGGAGCATGCGTCATAACTCTGATCAAGCAAGTATCCATTTTGGTTTGATAACATATTCTCATTTGGAGAAGCACTCAGTAAATGTAAAAGAGTTAGGAGCTATGGTTAGGTTTTACAGCAGTTTACAAAAGTTTGTTGCTATGTAAATGGCTGTCCGTAACAATTCACAAAAGTTCCATGTTGCGACAGTTTCTTGTTTTTGCAGTAGGTTAGGTGATGTGTAGTTGGCTAATCAAATGCCTATAGATTCTTTACAGTGTTTGTGGGAGCTCATTTAGGACTTGGCGTTGTATAAGTGTGATTTTCACGCAGTGACATTAAAATATTTTATTGTTTTGTACCAGAGCTCTTTTTCAATTTACCAGAGCAGCTTTCGTGAGCTAAATCACTTACCATTCCTATGTATTTTCCCACTGATTCTCTTTACATATCACACAAAGAATTACACCACCAAATCAAAATATACAGGGGTTCAGGCAATTTGCCACCTGGTGCTTGAATATACTTTAATTAAAATGTATAATTGCTTTACTTCGTGTTTGGTATAATCCAAGCTAGGTAGGACAGTTAACTTGAGACAATCATCAGATAAACTAAAATCCTCAGTTATCAATGAAGTATCACATAATATAACTTGGGCTTGCCACATACATGACATACAGTGATAATAGTAAAAATAATAATAACAACAACAATGATAATAATAATACCTGTAATAATAAGAGTAATAATAATAATAACAATAGGCATTTCTATTGCGCCATCTATCTAGAAAATCTATTCCGAGGTGCACAAGGAAAATAGATAAGAAATAAGAGTCTGAATAAGTGCCATATTCTCTTGTCAAGCATTGCTAAAAGAGTAGGATTTTCACTTGAACTTGAAACTCTCTAATGATGTTGTAGTTTTCAACTCCAAAGGTAAATTGTTCCACTGAAAGTGTGTGATGGGGCCAAGAAAGCCCTTTCACTGCAGGCGACTCTTGTTCTTGGGATCTGAATAAGATGTTGATGTGATCATCTTAGAATACGAGAAGGTATACTTAGATCATGGTGCGAATCCTTTTACAACTTTCCATGTATACATGCTCAAAGGTCAATTCATGTAGCTCACAATAGTTGCCTCCTAAATACAATCACAATAAACACGACCTCTTGTGATGTAACTATCTCTAGTCTACAAGCTATGGTTATAACATACTTGCTTCCTCTGTGTCTCCACACTCTGCTTTCTTGCTCTCTTCCACATATATTTCACCGTCTCTTAGCAACCATCCGACTCCTCCTACCAGCTGGATAAATGGATTCTCTGTTTGTAATACATTTTCCTCTGATAAATACCTAGATGGGTAAGGTATATACAGAGAACAAATATTTATGAATAAGAACTTCTTTCTAAAGATAAATATAGCAATCTTTTGTTTGTTGCTATTATACCAAATCTGCAATTGAAGCCAAATATAATCTAATACCTCAATTTAAATCACAAATCTTTTCCCGCAATTATCATGATTTAAATCAGTGACATAGACTGGGGCGTTTCACAAAACTTGTTATCAGTGAAAAATGACAGTTTTTGTTATAAGCTACTGAAATCCTTGCTTCTGATTGGTTATCAGCAGATTTGTCACTGATTTTTGTCATTTGTCATTGAAAAAAGGCTTTGTGAAACGCCCCCAGCTTTGGCTTTTTTCCCAGCAATGGAGGTTCATATTGCCTAAATTTAGTACTCGCATTTGGTGTTGCTTTCATTAAAGCATAACCAGGGGCGGTAATCCGAAAACTCACTTTTGACTTTCCTTTTAAGTCCTCAAGTTAATTGAGCACTAATAGACCTCCAAATTGTATTCTGATAGCTCCATCTTCATTAGTCAGAAAGAAGTTACTCATCACATGTGTAAACATGATAGCTCAAAAATCTATGCCTTCTAAATCTCACCCAAAGACCAGCGTCCCATCAGCTCGGATACCCAGATGGGCATTCTGCAGTCCTCCATTTGTTTGGACAAGTCTCCCATTGCTCACGACATTTCCATAGCATGCTCCGCTTCTCGGGTTAAAAACCCAGCATTGACAGCCACCAGGCAGTTATCCTGCTTCGCAGTAGAATCCACAGTGGCCCTGTGATGATTGGTGCAGCCTCCTAAATCAAAGGGCTCCAGGACTGAGACTGTCCTGGCAGGACTGTTCACCCGCACGATGTGTCCCGGAGCTCGTTCTCCGAATGGGAGGTCATCGTAAAAGTAGTTCAGATCGGTTATGGGGTAGGGGACTCTTCCATTCTGGTCCCAGTTGTGCGATTTCTGCGTGTGATGAATCACATTGCCATATTTGATCGGTTGACAAACCTCTATCTGTTGATGGGAGCCATTTTTGCCAAGCTCGTATGGTGTAACCACATCTTCACAGGGGGACCTGTAAAGACACTGGATTACAAAATTATATATAATGGGGTACGTGACCAAAGTTCGCCGAAATTAAAAGATATATTAGGAACGTGATATTCGATCTAAGATATTTATTATTCTCACAAATCTATTTAGTTCAATTATTACCAAATGAATAGCAAAATTTCGACTACAAATTGGTGCAACTAGAAAATTTATCGTCAAAAAATTTCAGAGATAGCGCGATCTCAAAATTCGATGTTGGATCTGACGTTAAAGTTATGACGAAAAAGTTAATAAACAACGAGACCTTATTTCGCGCACGCAAGTTTACAGCTGATTTTACATGAAAAGTGAGCCATCAAAATAGATAATTGCATAATTTGCAAGACAAAATATCACCCACTCAGTTGGTATCACTTTTTACTTACAATTTTGATGAAATCTTCTCTCGATATGAAGATCCCTAGACCCTTGACGGTAATTTCAATTTTTTTCAGAACGGATGCAAAAGACAGCAAAATTTGCAGGTCTTTTATCAATATTTTCATAATTTTACATTTTGAAGGTCTGTATGCATGAGCAATATGTCAAACTTAAGAAATGTTGCTGTTCGGTTCTAGATTTTGGGCGCCTGTTAGTGTCGAGCAATGATTAATCGCAAAGAGTCGAAGGACAAAACTGATGGAAAAAAAAACATCTTCATATTTCTTTCTGTCTTTATCTCGTTTTTTCTTCTTTCCGCATTCGAACAAGGGACTGTGCCCTTTCTCGTAGCTACGCAATTTACCAAAATGCTATTAAGACCAACGGGACAAAGAAACATAGAAACACCATCGGAGAGACGATAGCTGTGAAGTGACAAAATGGCTTCCTTCCGCGAAACTCCATCTTGCTCTTTGGGGGATTCCGATGATAATATGATTCAGGGACAACCATATCAGATGGAATGCAATTAGGACTCGTACAACCTGTGAAGAAAATGAAATATAACTAGACTTGAATTCGTCACTTTGACGAATTAGGTGATACGTATGCTAATGATTTACATAATGAAGAATGCATTTTCACGATTTCATATTGTTATATAAAATGCTTCTACCATTATGATCTATCCATATGTCAAGTTTCTACTGTTTAGCCTTGATCATTATGGATGTATGGAAGATAGATTGAGACAATTTGACCATTGACCCTGGACAACAACCAGTTACACCTTTGACTCTAATTGACATAATGAGGCATACACATTGCATATTCCGTGGTAACAATGAAGTAAGCGAGGGAAAATGACGGCAATGACAAACGAGAGAGAGAGAGAGAGCGACAGAATATGGCCGGGTTCAAATTAAGTTTTCTTTAAATTATTAGACCCAGTACTGAGGATCTTTTTATCTGCTATGTTTTTGTTATTTGACGGCTTTTGACGATACAAAGAAATGCCGTCTTTTGTCACCAAATATTGTTCAAATAGCATTGTAGAGACGATGAACTCTAATGCAAAGTCGTAAGCCATGAGAATGTCAATTTCTATGTCGTTCTGCAAACTAATCTGAACAATAGAATCAACCAAGTGGAATCAACTGTTAAACGAATTTATCATGAGTTCTGAAATTTTAATCTAAATTAAAATTTCAGAATTGTTACTGCACGTCATAGTAGTATTAAAGAGCAGCAATGGCGAACAATTGTTGCTAAAATTCAGAAATTGTTGCTTAGATTGCTTTTCCACTAAAATTAACATGAGACATCAAGCTATATAGAACTATGATCGACAAACACGATATTGTTTTGAAAACAGTCAGAAAACATTGCATGTAGAATAAATAAGAGATAATGTGGTCATGTAAACAAGTGCATTATGTCCATGTTAGTCCCCTAGTACCGAAATCATGATTGTATTCTCCACTTATTTCTCCTATATAATTTATTTCAATTTAAAATAGAAATTCTAATGTTTCTTCTTTTGGCTTGATTATATTTCAGCAACGAATTGACAGTTTTGGTAGACATCTTGGATGTATCATAGCAATAAATTCTTGGCACATGACGTATTGTGTATACAATAATTATGATAATTATAAGAAGAAGAATCATACAAATAACTATAAGAATAATAACAATAACAAATAATCACTATAATAATGATTATAATTACGATATTTACTATAATAATAAATATAAAAATGATAATAATGATTATTATGATACTGCTGCTATTACTACTACTACTACTTCTACTACTACTTCCACTACTACTATGAAGAAGTAAATGAAGAAGAAGGGGTAGGAAAAGAATCATTTCAGCGATATTAGTGATTATATTGTCAATGATTGAGGCATACAGATACACATTACATATTCCGTGGTAAGAAAGAAGTAAGCGAGGGAAAATGAAGGCAATGACAAACGAGAGAGAGAGAGACAGACAGAATATGGCCGGGTTCAAATTAAGTTTTCTTTAAATAATTAGACCCAGTACTGAGGATCTTTTTATCTGCCATATTTTTGTTATTTGACAGCTTTTGACGCTACATAGAAATGCCGTCTTAATTTGGTCACCAAATATTGTTCAAATAGCATTGCAGAGACGATGAACACTAATGCAAAGTCGTAAGCCATGAATACAGAAGCATTTACACACAAATGACATCCTTCTATACTAATGTCAGTGAACAACTCTATATTGACTGTAAAAAAGTGTTCTGTCAAAAGGCGCTATATCCATGATTTCTGCCAAAAGGCGCTAAATTCGAAAAGAAATGAAATATGAAAAACTAGAGGGAACTTCAACTGCGCGCAGTCGAAAATGATGCCTCCGCCATAGAGCAATTTTACAAACCAAAATGGAAGCAATTTTTAAAATTCAAGTTTGATTGTAATCCATCTGTTGGTTCTAATGATAACGCGATCACGAGCTATTTTAGGATACATAATGAGCCCTGTGACCTTTGACCTCGTGACCCCCAAATCTAATCAGTTCATTGGCTCTGCAAGCTACATACATGACCCAAGTTTGGCGGTAATCCATCAGTCGGTTCTTGAGATAACGTGATCACAAGCTATTTTGCATACATAACGAGCCCTATGACCTTTGACCTCGTGACCCCAAAATCTAACCAGTTCATTAGCTCAGCAAGAGACATACATGACCCAAGTTTGGCGGTAATCCATCAGTCGGTTCTTGAGATAACACGATCACGAGCTATTTTTGCATACATAACGTGCCCTGTGACCTTTGACCTCGTGACCCCAAAATCTAATCAGTTCATTAGCTCAAGGAGGTGGAATTTTGGAATTTTAGAAGGAGTGGAAACTCGAAGCTGTCCCTTTGAACCCATGCGTCATGCCGACACAACGCAGTGTTTTTTTAGATTATCAAATTACTGCCGCGCGAGCGCACCAGCAGCACTCGTGAATCGAGCATCGCTGATGAGTGACAGCGCTAACCCGGAAGTCAGGTCGAGTGTAGCGTAGTGCAAACATGCAGGGCCAGGGCCTAGGAGGTGGGAGTTACAAATAAATAACCAGCAAGCTGGAACTTTGAAGAGTCCAACTCCGACTCCAAGTTCTACCTTGTTGTTATTACTACCATCATCATTACAGCATTTTCATTACTGTTGTTGTTGTTTTCTAGAGACTTGACCGACTGTATAATATATATTATTTGATTTTTAGGTGGTCTGTCGGTATCGACAGATCACCTATTAGTTTCGTCAGAATTTTCTTTCTTCTTTATTTATTAGGTGGTCTGTCGTAATCGACAGATCACCTATTAATTTCGTCAGAATTTTCTTTTTTATTAGGTGGTCTGTCGGTATCGACAGATCACCTTTTGTTTTTGTCAGAATTTTCTTTCTTTATTTATTTATTCTTTATTTTTATTTATTTCTCCCCTTTTTTGTTCCGAGGATAACTCAAGATCGGTTTTGTCAATTTCTTTCAATTTTGGCACAGTCATAAGTCATTGTCATGAGACGTGACAGTAACATTTTCAAGGTCATCAGGTCATCGTGACGTCATCCAGGCGCCATTTTGTGAAATCACATGATCAATCATATCTTCATGATGCGTAATCAAAGGTCATTCATATTCATATCACATATACTTCCGGTCAAGGGTCAACAAGTCATGTCGTCAAAGGTCGTATAAAGGACAGGACGCGCGCGTACGCGCGCGTCAAATTTAATATGCTCAAAATCACTTAACTAATAAACGAGAGTACGAATCAGGTCATTTTAAGCATTTCAAAAAATTCCGTCCGTGCGCGTCCGCGCGCGCGTTATGCGCGCGCGCAGCGCGTACACATCGTAAAAACGCCGTTTTTTCGCATGGTTTGTATTCCTGACACTATTTTGGACAATTTCCAACTATTTCCAGTCATTCTCGACCTTCCATAATGCCACACGCGTGCGTCAAACTTTAAAATTCGTGCGCGCGTCAATGGGCAATATAATGTAAAAAGTGGTAAAAACATGTCTATATAAAATCCGCCATAGCTCGTCAGAATGCCTAAATACCCCAAATTTTTAACATTTTCTGGAAGCCCATGAAATGTTTATGTGATTTCATGTATAATTTTGTCCAATCGTATGTTCTGACGTCGTCATATTTGCATATGAACTCGAAAATTTGATTTTGAAAATATGACATCATAATTTTTGTATTCATTTGATAATATTGCAGTAATATCGGTTGTCGATTTTCTTCCAAATTTTGATATGTTCTAGCTGAGACAATTCTCTACAAATGCAGTCACCACGATTTTTCATTTTGACAAAGGCATCATGGCGTATTTTGCGATTAAAGGAGGCATGTCAATTTTTCACATTTTGCGTGTATTCTCTATGGGACATGACTTTTTCAAAACTGGATTCTACATTCCCGTCTTTCGCGAGCAATATCTCCGTCGTTTTAGTTTTGTTTTCGCTGAGCTTCGAGTATGTTGTAGCTGAGACAATAAGCTATCACAAGTGTGCCCTTTATTTTTCGATCAGATGCCGGGATCATGCTCATATTTCACTTGCAAAGTGGGATTTGAGAATTCCATTTTCCGTTCACGTGTAATGTCTATGTGGATTATTTTGGTATAGTGGTCATAGCACTTGCCTCCCATTCCGGCGACCCAAGTTCGATTCCTGGTGGGTCATTTTTTTTTTTTTGCCGTCGTTTTAAATTTGATTTTATGATCTTCTTCGACTATTATAACATATTATCATATACAATCACAAACAATGTAATAAAATGCCTAATTTTGCGTGTTATATCTATGGGAGAAGAATGTCAATCGTTTGAGTACAACCCTATGGGAAATCTGATTCCTTGTCGTGTATTAAACCTATAGGGTTAATCTCCCAAATCTGTTGGAATATATCAAATCATCCCATTTTTATGATGTTAGTCTCCTTCCCAGACGTTTATACTTTCCAGTTATTCAGCCCAGGTATATGCAATGTTTACGTCTCTCCCATGGACATAGAATTGTTTACATGTCTATAACTTCTCTCTTTCTCTATAATATAGTAAATATTCAATTCTATTTATGCTGGAAATATTAAATGCATCGTTCTCCATTGCATCTCTTTCTCTGCTCTCTCTCTCTCTCTCTTGCTCTGTTTCCCTTCCCCTCTCTTGTTCTGCCCCCTATCCTTCTCTTGCTCTGTCTTTGCATCTCTCTCTCTACTCTTTCACTCTCTCCCTATCTCTGCCTCCCTCTACCTCGACCTCTTGCCTTGCCTCCCTCTTATTCTCTTGCTCTGTCTCCCTCTGCCTCTGCCCTTCTCTTTTCTTCTTTCTCACCCTCTACCTCTCCCGCCTCTGGTTCTCGTTCTCCTTCTATTATGTCTTGTAATGTTCCTTAATTTTCTATAGCTCTGCCCTTTGCCCTTTGGCCTTGGAACTCAAAATACGAATTTGCATATTATGACGTCAGCATATTTATGGAAAATTGATTGTATCTCTGTAAATATGGATCGATTTTCTTCCAAATTTTGATATGTTGTAGCTAAGACAATTTTCTACAAGATCAGTTATTCAGATTACATAACAGACCACCTAATTCGTCTTCATGACGAATTACATTTCTAGTTTATTTATTTATTCTTTATTTTTATTTATTTCCTCCACTTTTTTGTTCCGACGATAACTCAAGATCGGTACAGTCAATTTCTTTCAATTTTGGCACAGTCATAGGTCATTGTCATAAAACGTGACAGGAACATTTTCAAGGTCATCAGGTCATCGTGACGTCATCCAGGCGCCATTTTGTGAAATCACATGATCAATCATATCTTCATGATGCGTCATCAAAGGTCATTCATATTCATATCACATACACTTAAGGTTAAGGGTCAACAGGTCATGTCGTCAAAGGTCACATAAGGGTCATGACGCGCGCGTACGCGCGCGTCAAAATTTTAATATGCTCAAAATCACTTAACTATTAAACTAGAGTACGAATCAGGTCATTTTAAGCATTTCAAAAATTTCCGTCCGTGCGCGTCCGCGCGCGCGTTATGCGCGCGCGCAGCACGTACACATCGTAAAAACGCCGTTTTTTCGCATGGTTTGTATTTCTGACACTATTTTTGGCAATTTCCAAATGATTCCAGTCATTCTCGACCTTCCATAATGCCACACGCGTGCGTCAAATTTTAAAATTCGTGCGCGCGTCAATGGGCAATATAATGTAAAAAGTGGTAAAAACATGTCTATATAAAATCCGCCATAGCTCGTCAGAATGCCTAAATACCCCCAAATTTTTAACATTTTCTGGAAGCCCATGAAATGTTTATGTGATTTCATGTATAATTTTGTCCAATCGTATGTTCTGACGTCGTCATATTTGCATATGAACTCGAAAATTTGATTTTGCAAATATGACATCATAATTTTTGCATTCATTTGACAATATTGCAGTAATAAGTTGTCGATTTTCTTTCAAATTTTGATATGTTGTAGCTGAGACAATTCTCTACCAATGCAGTCACCACGATTTTTCATTTTGACAAAGGCATCATGGCGTATTTTTGCGATTAAAGGAGGCATGTCACTTTTTCACATTTTGCGGTTATTCTCTATGGGACATATGACTTTTTCTCAAAACTGGATTCTACATTCCCGTCTTTCGCGAGCAATATCTCCGTCGTTTTAGCTTTGTTTTCGCTGAGCTTCGAGTATGTTGTAGCTGAGACAATAAGCTATCACAAGTGTGCCCTTTTTTTTCGATCAGATGCCGAGATCATGCTAATATTTCACTTGCAAAGTGGGATTTGAGAATTCCATTTTCCGTTCACGTGTAATCGCTATGGGAAATGTTTTGGTATATCGGTAACGCACTTGATTATTTTTATTTTTCCACCACTTTCTTGTGAGCGTGATTGCTCAAATTCGGCTCCATCAATTTTCATCAAATTTTGTTAGTCATCAGGTTTATCAAGGTCAAGTGCCAGCATTTGTTTTAAGGTCATCAGGCCATCGTGACGTCATTCAGGCGCCATTTTGTGATATTTTGATGACATTTAACTCATGATCATATCTTCATAACGGAAAGTCATTTATCATTCATATTTATCATGATCAAGGTCAATATCTGTCCAGTCAATTTCAGGTCAAAAAACGCGCGCATGCGTACGTCCGCGCAAAATTTCAAAATGCTCCAAATCGTCTCAAATTCATTTTGCATACGTTTCAGGTCATTTTAAGCATTTCGCAAAAAAAACGCGAAAACACGAATTTTCGCGCGTTTTCGTTCGTGACGGCCGAACGAAAAATAATTCCTCCTAGTGTATTTTTGACAGGATATTCCTCATTTTTTTCCGAACAATTTGATACCATGTTTATCTTTTATGACCATTAATAACGGAATGAGCGTCCGTTCAAGATACATGTCCGTGCGCGCGAGTTCTTGTAATACATAGCATATGTGGGCAAAAACGTGCCTATACACAATCCTTTATAGCTCTTTGGGAAGTCTACAGACCCCCCAATTTTTTCATATTTGGATAGGATATGAGTTGGAGATATGATTTCAGGTCTCATTTGGCCATTATATATATCGTAACATCATCATAATGGCCTTGGAACTCAAAATACGAAATTGCATATGACGTACGCGTCAGCATATTTATGGACAATTGATTCTATCTCTGTGAATATTGATCGATTTTCTTCCAAATTTTGATATGTTGTAGCTAAGATGATTGTCTACAAGATCAGTTATCACCAATTTTCATTTTGATGAAGTCATCATAGTGAAAATTTCGATTAAATGCGACATGTCAGAATTTTCTTAATTTGCGTGTCATGCCTATGGGAGGTGACTTTTTCTGAAATCTGCATTCTACATTCCAGTCTTGTTTGAGCAATATCTCGATTATTTTTTCTCGATTTTCTGCCAGCTTCGAATATGTTGTAGCTGAGAAAATTCTCTACACTTAAGGTCACATTTTAAAAAAAATCAGATGTTGGGATCATGGCGATATTCTAACAAGATGTGATTTGAGAATCCTATTTTCGTTTACCTGTAATATATGTGGAGTATTTTGGAATCGTAGACAACCCAACCCAAAACCCTGGACAACTCGACCAGGTCGAGTTGTCCAGGGGGGTGCTTCGGCGGACAGCTCGACCCACTTTTTTTTTCTCCTCATGATTCATGATCTAAAATCCCTCATATCTCATATAAAATTGTCATTTTATGTACCGGTATTAATAATGCTTTTATAAACACCTAACCCTAACTATACCATAAACTCTAACCCGGCGATCGTACGCCTATACGGCTCGTAAAAAATATATTCTCGTTATTCTTTAGAACAGCCGCTCTCAAAATACTCACAATTTCCATGTTCCCTGTCATGACTGTGTTAATTATAAAAGCATAATCCATAAAATGACAATTTTGTTATCTAAGATGAGTTATTTCCAGTTATTCAGCCCATGTATACGCAACGTTTACGTCTTTCTCACGGACAAAGAATTGTTTACATGTCTATAAATTTCTCTTTCTATATATATATCTATCTACTCACATCTCGCTCTCTTTCTCCTCTCTCTTGCTTCGTTTCCCTTCCCCTCGCTTGTGCTGCCCTTTCTCCTTCTCTTGCTCTGTCTCTGTATCTCTCTCTCTACTCTTTCACCCTCTCCCTCTCTTGCTCTGCCTCCCTCTTCTTCTCTTGCTCTGTCTCCCTCTGTCTCTCATTTTCTCTACTCTTTCACCCTTTCCCTTTCCAGCCTCTGGCTCTCGTTCTCCCTCCTTTATGTCTTTAGATGTTCCTTAATTTTTGTCGATAAAATCTATTCTTCTTATTTAAAGTCATCAAGACAACTTTTACCATAAACATAAATGTTCTTCTCCAAAATAATTCCTAGGTACTGAACTTCCTTCTCATATTCCTAGATACAGTGTACATACTTTTAAAACAGTACAACATACACAAATCACTGGTTATTACATATCTCATGAAAATGTTCAGAACAAAGTGTTTCAATTTTTACTGCACATAAATTATCATTTAAGCTTTCTCAAGGCAAAACTTCAAACATAACATTCTTCATCTTACCAACCATTACATGATATCAGAAGATCATGACACAGCATAGCTCATATCAATAAATCCAATCCTAGTCAATGTACATGTAGTTGTATATCCAGGAATCTCAGTTCTCAACCTATGGTTTAATCAACCAAATTTGTAATGTACAATAAATAATATGACATTCTTACTTTTATCAAGTCATGAGGCTTAGATGCATTAAATTTCCCTTGTATAGGAGTTGAAATCTGCACATGCAATTAGTATTACTAAAACATGTGTCCAATAATCTGATTTTTCTTTTTTAAATGATATTATATAGCACCTGTACCTCAGAACGTTAATATCATGGAAAAGCTTGAGCATGGTTATAAGTCTATAAACACCTTTGAATAAAACCTTTGATAAAAACAATGCCAACATAGCACAACAATAGCATGCTGTGGGATAATTAGCATCGAAAACAATCCATGTATAAATATGTATGACATATTCTGCACAAAGTTGAAAACCTATAACATGGCTATACGTTAATGTCCATGTTACAGTTCATATTAGAGTTTGTGTATAACCTGTTAATATAAAGTAGAGATTATCAAATGTTCACATCATCACCTGAAGACAATGTCTTTGACTCAAAATTAAACAATTATTGGGTATTAAAGAGCACAACCCATTGTGTTCAGCATCATTAAGCCCTCTCTGATATATTTAGATACATAAGGTGGCTGTGTAATTATCATCTCTTTCTGTTCATTCTGTTCAAAATGTAGTGAGTAATATTCCTGCATTTGCATAAACTACAATGCATATATACTACTGTAATATTTTCTTCTTCATATCAAACTTCAGTAGTGCATTTTATGCATTTCTACACAACATATGCTCAGGATAATAATTGTGTATGTGCTATCATAGAAAGTTTGATGGGTATAAATTGGTGGCTGGCAAGATCAATATAAAATAAATCTCAACATTACATAATCCTGGTAAATGCACTATGTATTCAACAAATGCCATTAACAAAATATGTTAAACCGTGATACATATACAATAATTTACAATGGTAGACAGACAAAAGAAATCCATGTGTGGTGTATTTTACATTCTGCTCATATAATCAGCTGTAACATTATACATCTCTTTCTGTTCAAAATGTAGTGAGTAATATTCCTGCATTTGCGTAAACTACAATGCATAAATACTGCTGTAATATTTTCTTCTTCATATCAAACTTCAGTAGTGCGTTTTATGCATTTCTACAAAACATATGCTCAGGATAATAATTTTGTATGTGCTATCATAGAAAGTTTGATGTGTATACATTTGTGGCTGGCAAGATCAATACAAAATAAATCTCAACATTACATAATTCTGTTAAATGCAACATGTATTCAACAAATGACATTAACAAAATATGTTAAACTGTGATACATATCCAATAATTTACAATGGTAGACAGACAAAAGAAATCCATGTGTAGTGCATTTTACATTCTGCTCATATAATCTGCTGTAACATACTGAACCTTTACCGATACAAGCCTAAACCTGTAATCTTGGAGCATCATGCTCCATCTCATGATTCTCTTGTCAAACTTCTTCGCTTGAATATAGACCTAAGGTTTGTGGTCTGTGTGTACTTCAATACAAATAATATTTGAACATTTTGATTGCTCATACTATTGCTTAGCACCTTTTCTCTATTGTTGTGTAATTTTTTTCCTGTGGTAATAACTTCTTACTCGCATAAGCAATCAGGAATTCTTCTGAATGCCACTGCATAAGCCCAGCACTCACACCCCTGTCAGATGCATCTACCTTCAATACAAACAACTGATCCTCGACATCTTCCGCACAATCATGACACACTTTCCTACTCTCTGTACACAAATCAAAGCAGCCAGCCACTGACATGTTAACTTCCTCCCTGGGAAATTATTTGTTAAGAAGATTAATGTGATATGTCTTACGAACACAATTAACATGTACAATATAGTCATAGTCATACTTCATACCAACCACAGGGAATGGACCCATCCATTTTAGCAATAACTTGTTCTGATCAGCGGGAAGCAAGATCAACACCTGATCTCCGATATTCAATTTCCTATTTCTAGCATTCCTATCCTAATACTTCTTGTATTTTCCCGCAGCACCTTTCAAGGCTTCCTGGGCCGACTCCCATGACTTCACCAACTTTTCACGGAGCTCTATGACATATTCATACTCATCTTTCAACTCTGGCATTACATCATTTGTCCACAATTCCCTTAACATATCAAAGACACTCGCCAAGACCCAGTCTTCACTAAACAAAGTTTTTTGAATTGGTAGAAATATTGAAGATATTCAATACCTACACATAGTCCATGGTGATAAAAAATGTCATATAAATCAAACATTTCCATTTTCACCGCTAATATCAAATATAATCAGTGTCTCCGTTACCTTTACTACTGCTATCACCTTCACTAATATTACTGTTAGTAGGTGAGAAGCATTACCCTTGTTCATCTCTCAGATAGATGTTATTACTGAGCACTGGGTTAACGCTAATGTAATCGTATTCAATTAATCAACGACTGAGGAAATTGAACTTTTTTTACATTTTTTGTACAAAACAAATGAGATATGAGCTCGCATTTGATGTAACACAGTTTCCAATTTGTGCTTGATTGATTACAACTCAAAAAATTCATAACTTTCTCATTTCTTATTGAATTTTCCTCAAAATTTCATTGATTTGTTTCTCTCATTTATCTGCTTTTATGAAGACCAACCTATTTTCGGGTGGACTTCCCCTTTAACACTTTACATGTATATGTAAGCATCTTTAAAAATGCATATTTATAATGATATGGCTAACGTCATTTAACCCTTATTGTCCTGGGGGTAAGCCCCCCACATTTTTGGAGATAGCGCCGCAACTGCTTGGAATTTTAATTTGTTTTTTTTCCTCAAGTCTTATGCACATTTCCAAATTGGATATACCTGTCAGGTGTTACATAGCAATTAGTATGCGCATATCATCAAAAAGTGCTATAATTGCATATATTCATGTACAAGCAGAAATGTGAATACAGGTAAATAGATGTATAAGTGGGAGATATGAATTGATATCAAATTGCTTTGATACGTTTCACGAAGTAACTTGATGTATTCCATAACAAAAGAATACATTAGAAATAAAACAATAGATCGAGGGCTTAAAACCACAACTGTCTATGTCCAAATATGCCATTGTGAGTAAAATGAATTTGAAAGTTTGATTGCAAGCATAAAATCTGAAAAAGTGAAGTAGTTATGTTCATTGCCATTAACTTATAAATAATACTTGGTCAAACTTACAATGTAGTCACATGCCTTGGTGTAATATGAACGCACTGCTGCATAGAACTTATGGCAATCAGACTCATCCAAAGTGTTCACAATTTCTCTTGTTGCGCTTCCTATGACCATTTCAGATTCTTCACGAAGATTCTCCTTGTTCTTGTAGTCCAGAAGGGTCAAGTCTGTGGCTGCAATGATTGCTTGTGGAGTTACAAATTTGCTGTACAAGTCACGCAGTAGACTTTCTAGTATTCCTTTCAGCTTGTGTATCAGAGGACTTCTTGTCTGGAGGGTGACACTTTTCTTGTCAAACGCAATGATGCTGTGGCTGAGCAAATGTGCAATGGCTAATATTGATTTTCCCAGTCTTCTGCTTCTTGCTAGGTGTATCCGAAGTGTCCCTTACTTGTTGTTTTTCCCCAGTAGTACAGCTTGAAGATGGGCTACTGTGTTGCGGCTGTGGTGCTTGAAGTTGAACCTGGGAGGAAGAGAAATTATTGATCACCATATGAGAAAGAAACAAGACTACTGACACTGTTTACAATTAAAAAAACACTACATTTGAAATCTTGGCGGATGACTAGCATTATTGAATAAATGTTTATATCTGTAAACTGAACAGCGGAGTGAAGATGATTGGAAGAGAAAGAGCTAATAAGTAAATGAACTAAGAATAAGAAGAAAGAATAAATGATGAAAAGGTACATATTTAACTGTCACCCTGTATATATGATCAACTTTTGTACTCACTTGGGTCTGAGACTGGGCAGGTTTGCTCACATGTGGTGGATCTGCAGACACCTTCTTGGGAATGCGGAATGCTTGGAGTTGTGCAGTCATCTTGGTTTGGTGAGCAGGCTTTTCCTGCAGGACAAGACAAGTTTAAAAACTTCATGCGATGTCTGCAACACTATTGATAATGACTTATTTATAACCAAGAAATTTAATTACACATTAAATTAAATTTTGCAATTACCATTCTGGTTCATGTAATATCCATTTTTATTTTTTTCAAACTATTTTAGAGTGTAAAATGATAACTGTTGCCAATTTGAAGAGTAAAAGCTGATTAATTCAAACATTAAGAAAGCTCTCTACTGCGATGGGTTAATCTATTCACATCTGGTAATTGTAATGATGGCCATATTTAAATGGAATGAAAAGGAGTGGATGCCTTGTAGTAATACATTTTCTAGCCTTACCTTCAGTTAAGATCCCTGAGCAGGTGCATTTTTCACAGCTGGATTCGGCTTCTTTGGAACAAGTGAGGTCTGGACACTATTCTTGGTAGCCTTGGTCTGTTGAGTAGGCTTCTTCTGCTTTGTCTGTTGAGTAGGTGTCTTCTGCTTGGTCTGTTGAGTAGGCTTCTTTTGCTGGGCTGACACTTCTCCTTCAAAAAAGAGGACTAGAGCTTGCCATTGCTGGATAAATCTTGGCAAGCATTGGCCCAAGCTCAGCCATCTCGTACAAGCACGTTTCAGAATTGCCTGCACTTTGTTCCCAATGAGCATCTGGAACTTCTTGAGATTCAATTTCCTGTTCACGCTGGCTTCCAGATAGTAGAACACATCAATAAGGAGCGAGTCAAGTGAATGCAGATGACGCAGCTTTGGCAGCAAGATCAATTAGATGATTGGGGCAACCAAGCACAATGAGGTTTGGCTGACACTTTCTGAGGCATGCCCCAACTCCCTTGTGTACACCAGTCATGACTGATGCATTGTCTGATCCCAATGATGTGCAATTGTCCCATGGGATATCATGTTTCTGCAGCTCTGGTATGAGCAATTGTGCAATATTTTCACCAGTTCCTGCCATTTCTAAGGTTGGGAGGGAAAGCAGAGTGCAAGAAATTTGCTTACCATCATGGTAGTTGATGACAATTGGGTATAGTTTACTGTCGCTGACATTACTCCCATCAGTTGATATTGCAAATGGCCGTGCTTTCATGGCTGAAACAATTTGTCCTTGTTCATCTTTGGCCATTTCAAGCACAAGACAAAATGTTTTGGTCCTCACTCTGGAGAACTTCTTAACTTCCTCAGAATTAGGAAAGGCTTTCCTCAACAATGGTCCCATGTGACTTGCAGCTGATAGAGGAATATTGTGCTCCACATAAAATGATCCAAATAAGCACTCAGCTCTAGTTATATTAAAATCTTTGGAGGTTGACATCCATGATGTTATATTTTGTGCTGACGATTCAGACTGGAAAGCAGTGATGTGTTGCTTTGATTTGCAATGAACAACAATGTCATTACGACCGCCATGCAAAATTGACAAATCTCGGCGACATACCTTGCAAGTTGCATGATGTTTGCTCTTTCCTGATGATGCAATGAAGTCAAATTCATCAGCATATTTCTTGTTGTAAGCTTGTCCTCTTTTGCGCTCCATCTTATTCACAATGATTTCCTGTCTTACACGATGCAAGGGACAACTGAGTTGTCCCTTGCTTTGGCATCTTGAGCCTCTGTTTTTCGCACGAGATGGCGGGCTTCCTTGAAATTCTCCTTCTGTTCTCCGACAACTGGTCATACTTCGTACATGTTGCACATTAGTCTTTTTATTTATCATAACGGCTTTTACAGGCAATGATATGATGTTGCTTGGTCACAATCAGTGAAAGCTGCATAGGGAATTTTATCTGCTTAATTAGTAGAAAACTGCAAGTATTGTGCAATTCTTAATACTCTAATGAATGCGTGAAAGTACTTGAAACAGTCTGAACATGAAAAGTAAAATGGCTAATGGACATACATGGGAATAGACAGTTTTGGCATACAAATGAAAAGGTGCTATGGACATAAACAGTTCTGGCACACAAACTGAAATGAATATACAATACTTTTATGGACTTCACTCAATTTCACCAAAAATGGACATAGACAGTTCTGGCTTTAAGCCCTCGAGATATAATAAGAAATAAAAAACAATATAATACATATTAATGAAAATAAAATGATGAAATTTGCATATTCATAATTTATGCACATTAACCTTTGCATTTTCAAATATCGACAGCCCCCTGCAGTCAGGAGTTGCTCAAAATAGCCCAGTACAGTAAGGGTTAAGTATCATGTGAACATTGAACATCATTGACAGTATAACATTCATATAATCCTATAATCATCACTGTCCTACTCATTGTTGTTTCCTATCTTTTCTTCCTTATCAATTTTTTTTGGTTTTTTGTTTTTAATTCTGATGTTTTTGATGTTTTTGTTATGTTTTTCTCCTGTTATAATTTTTTATATGTTCTTACAATGTATAATCTATTATGTGTATACTTGTTAAGGGGTCATTTTTAATAAGCCAGTTAGTCATAGTGTTTTTATGATCCCGCCACTATTATTCATATGTATATGTTATTGATTTGTAAATTGTTTTTAAAGTGGAAATAAATTGAATTGAATTGAATTGTCATCATATTTACCACCATGATCATTGAGACAATATAACCCTCCAATTTTCATTAACTCAGAACAACTTACATCATGGTGAATAACCTACTACTAAAACTCATTATCACTACCAAACAAGTCATCTTTCAGAGAATAATATTCCAGCATTGCGTCCCGATATAAGTATTCATTCATTATCATTAACCTTCCCATTTTGATATTCCATAACCATGATAACAACCTCTTCTTTACTTAAATACTTGCATGTCTCATTGTCACGTTCAAGCTTGATCTCTGATTTGAGTGTCTTCTTCAGAGTGATGGTTTCCACGTACCCTGTCTCCTACTCCAACCCATTCAAAAATGAGCACTTTGCAAGGTTCATGGAATGTTCCAACTTCAATATACGGATCAGGTCGACAATCCTTAACCTGGGAAGAAAAAGCATGGATGTATGATCTTGTTATCCATCCACCTATCAATCCAGTATTCTAATGTGTACCATTGTTTTAGATTTCTAAAATGTTATCTATAAGTTCAAAATACATGTACATGTCATGATGTGAGCAGGGACATCATGTCCCTGATGTGAGTGATGTTTAAAGATACTAAGGTTTGAAAGGCAAGGAGTGACAACACATAAATCTTTCAACTCATCACTTTAAGAAAAGGGTTTTACCAACTTTACAACCTGCTTTCAATGTGATGCCCATGGCAGATGATATCATTGATAAGTGTAAGGTAAGCCAACAAAATATTGACAACCCTTTTAAGAAGGAATAATATTCATATTCATTTTTGCAAGAATGAAGACATGATAAATGAAAATGTTTATTTATCAACAAAATTAAGAAATTTACTCGTTACTTTATTCTTTTCATTTTACTACTAATATTAAAAAGCAATCTTAACAGCTTCATGGTAACTATAATATGTAGGGATGACCTCTGTTTCCAATAAATCTAGTCCCTTGCTGTACACATGATCTATCAATGTTCCCTTCTCAGTAGTAGCATTAACAACATGCTGTTTGTAACCTTTATTACACATTAGCTTGTTTACCTGTGAAGAACCTTTAAACAAATCCTCATTAAAATCTCCCATCACAATACACCTAATGCTTCTTCTGTGTAATGCATCTAGCAAATTGTCTAATGATTCACAGAATGATTTGATACTATATGATGGAGGTCGATAAACAACTGAAATCACAACAGAAACTGGTTTGGTGACAAGAATTGCGATAAACTCTAAGTTGTCGACAGATATGTCTAATCTACTTGAATATGTATTCTTGATATACATTGCAACACCTCCGTGCGATTGTTCTTGAGTACATTTCCAACTCCAGAATTACAGTATGAAAGATGTCGTGGTTGATGATAAAATCGAAAGTTATCTAAAACAACATCACAGAGATCATCATCAATAATCCATGTTTCGTCAAGCAAATAAAATCTACATTCACAAATTGGCACTGGGATTTGAAATCGATAAAATGCTGTTTTAATCCTTGTACATTTTGCATTACCAAAGAAAAGTTATAATCGTGAATATCTTCAAAAGTCTTATTCTCGATAAATGGCTTCATAATCTCAATGCGTTCTTTAATTTCTGGATTACAATATATATGCTTAGGATCGAAATTTTCTATCACAAGTCCAGATAACGGTAACGCGACTAAGCCCAACATATGCCTGTCCAGATTGAAATACACTTTCTAATGATACAACAGCTTTGTCTAATGTCGAACCTTGTACTTTATGAATTGTGCAAGCATAAGCAAGCTTAAGTGGAAATTGTTTTCTCACATATTTCTTACCAATGGATTCTTGAGACATTTCGATTGAATGAATACCAACATCGGCCTTCTCAAAATTAACTTTGATGCAAACTGGATTTGAATTTGTATGATCGGTTATTATTTCTGTTACATTTCCGAAACATCCATTTGTCAGGCCTTTACCAACATCAATGTTCTTGAGCAACATCACTCTAGCATTAACTGCAATCCACAGATAAGGAGGCAACTGGGTTTTCATCCTTGTATAAGGTTTTTCCAGTATTTGATTTCCTTTTGTACCATCTTTGTCCATGTCTTGTGCTTTTACGCATATCACATCTCCACATTTTTATGCAATAATTTCTTGTTCCAAGCATCTACTTTATTGTTACATGCATAGATATGCAGAGCATTTTCACATTCTTCACCAGTTTCACAGGACTTGAGCATTGCTAGGTCTTCATCACAGAGAATCTCATCCCCTTCTTTTACGTAATCTATTTAAGAGCGAATTGGGTATCGTCTTTTTGTCTCATAATGTCTTCAAGTTCTACTTTCTTGAAATTAGCATTCCACAATGCACCATTGAGTGTGTCTTTATATAAAGGAGTTCCAAAGACTGGC